>LR738711.1:453729897-453760362 GCA_902687465.1 Secale cereale | reverse complement strand
GGGGGGGGAAAGTGCGCAAACCCTTGCAGAGTATACAAACTATTCATAAATAGGCGTGTCCCTAGTTATGGACATCTTGAGTATCCGGGTACTTGAATTATTGATTGATCTCAACAGTCTATTAATTAAACTGTTGGGTTACTAATGACATTGGTGATTTTGGGACTGAGATGGAGGAACCTTCTCAATGTTGATTAATTCAACTTAGTAGTAAATAATTTTTTATTTTTTGTAGTAAAAAATTAGCTTTATGCAAAAATAAACATTACAGCCTCCACCAGCCAAATATGCATGTAGTAGTAGATATTATTCTTCATAATTGCTACAGTGTGACTTTGCCAGCATATTCAATGTGCTGACCTACACAGCTGCAACTCTCATGTTGTAGAGTTTTCCGACGAAGATTAAGGTGCGATAGGTCGTTGTCATGCACTCAATGTTTGTCGTGGAGTTGGATGGACTCATCTTATCTTTGATGCTTCTGAAATTTATTATTTTAGTCGGCCTTCAGCCATATTTTTGTAATAATACTCTTTATGAGGATATCGATGTAATAAGTGTGTGATTGAAACTCTGTTATAAATTCTCAAGTACTGTGTGTGTCGGCATACCGATCCAGGGATGACACTTAAGCACAGAGACTTTGATAATTTGGATCGTGGTCGCTACAAGATGGTATCATAGCACATGCTGACTGTAGGACGTGACCACTAGGATAAGCCACATGATGCCCTTCTCTACTCATTTCTAATCCTTCTCTATTTCTGCTCTATAGATGTCAGACCCCGGGAACAAGTTTACTCAGCCTGATGACGACACCCCTTTCGGAAGACACTTGAAGGAAGTCACGAGGTACCTGCACATCGGAATACCAAGTTTCACTGGAACCTTCACTACAACATTACCGGAAAAGGAGTGCTGGAGGATCAAAGTTAGTGTTCCTGGGAGGACTATTGCACCAGTCACGGAACCTCTCAAACTTGCCTTTGATGCACCAACTTGGAGCTTAGGAAAGAGTATGGCAACACACATCACCTCTGGACGCATTTGTGAAGTCTACAACAAGGATCTTGAAGACACCATCTACCAGATTTGTGGACACAGAGATGAGCAATGGGAGATGATTCGCATGAGGAATGATAAGTCCATTGCAGCATTCATAGAGGAGATGGACCAACACATTCGTCACTATGAGAATCAAATGTGCACGCCCATCCTAAAGACCAAGATGGTGATGGCATGGAATATCGAGCTAGAAGAAGAACTCAAGACAACATGCGATGGATATGAAGAGGAAATTGCTGTGCTACTGGAGCAGAATGAAGAACTGGAGAAAAAGATAGGAGCACCCGTAGTGAAGCCAGAACCAGAGATGGGCATTCATTCAGAAAACAGATGACACCGACAGTGATGAAAGTGATTACCAAGACGAAGTTGGAGCATATATTATGCAGTCTTCTTCCAATCAAAGCTATTAGATGACCACCCTGTTACTATTAGAGTTATTCCAAGTAGTTAGAATCGTTCGCGAGTTTTGTAATAGTAACTTAGGATCTTTTGTGTGACCTTGTTTGAAATTGAGTGATACGATATGAATATGTTTGTATCATGTGCATATGTGTAGTGAATCTCTCTAGACCTCATTCTATTCTATTTCTCATCCCTCTAACCCATCAGACGCCTCCGAGACGTGAGGCCGGATTCTAGTTCCCACCTGAGCTCACTTAGTTGATCCAACATCAGAACACTTTGATGCAACTACTTGTTCAGAACCAAGGGAACAACAACAACAACAACAACAACAACAACAACAACAACAACAACAACAACAACAACAACAACAATAACAACAACAACAACAACAACAACAACAACAACAACAACAACAACAACAACAACAACAACAATAACAACAACAACCCTCCTCCAGTTGACAACCTGACCCGTTTCCTAACGTTGAATCCGCTGGTGTTCTCTAGTAGCACCGAGACGATTGTTGCAGATGACTGGATCCACAAGATGGGAAGAGAGCAAGCAAGTGCAGGATGCATAGATGAAGAGAGAGTGCGCTTTGCCGCACATCAGCTTGAGGGACCAGCAGCCGCTTGGTGGGAGAACTACACCGCCACTTATCCCCTTGCTACAGTTACTTAGGATCTGTTTCAGCAAGCCTTCCGCACTGCACATGTTTCTGTTGGAGCGATCAACCTGAAGAAGCGTGAGTTTCGCAACTTGCACCACGGAAACCGTATTGTGGGCAGTACGTGGATGATTTCAGGCAGTTAGCTCGCTATGCGCCAGATGATGTGGCTATAGATGCCGCGAAGTATTGATAACCCACAAATGTAGGGGATCAGTTGTAGCCTCTTTCGATAAGTAAGAGTGTCGAACCCAACGAGGAGCTAGAGGCAGAACAAATATTCCCTCAAGTTCTATCGACCACCGATACAACTCTACGCATGCTGGACGTTTACTTTACCTAGAACAAGTATAAACTAGAAGTACTTTGTAGTTTCTGTCGGAAAGGTTTGCAAGAATAAAAAGAACACGTAAATAAAACTAGGGGCTATTAAAGATAAAGAAACAATAAAGTTAATGATAGCGAGTGTGGAAAAGTGGTGGTAGGAGTTGCGAAATTGCCCCTAAGCAATTGACTACGTTACTAGACCAATAGCAAGTTTTATGTGGGAGAGGCCACTGCTAGCATGTCATCCCTTACTTGGAATTCTATGCACTTATTATTAGAACTATTAGCAAGCATCCGCAACCACTAACATTCATTAAGGTAAAACCCAACCATAGCATTAAGATATATTGGCCCCCCTTCAATCCCGTATGTATCAATTTCTACGCTAGGTTGAAGCTTCTGTCACTCTTGCCCTCCAATACGTAGTCCTATCAACATACAACCAACCCTATGGTGTGATCCACGCGCGCACTCATATGATGGGCACCAAAGGATAGCAACATAACCACAATCAATTTAAATCAATCATAGCAATTCACCGATCACCGATAGGACAATGAAAATCTACTCAAACATCATAGGATGGCAACACATCATTGGATAATAATATGAAGCATAAAGCACCATGTTCAAGTAGAGGCTACAACATGTTGCGGGAGAGTGGACTGCTGTAGATAGATGGGGGAAGGTGATGGAGATGTTGGTGAAGATGACAGAGGTGTTGGTGTAGATCTCTATCACACGATGATGGCCCCGGTGGCACTCCGGTGCCACCGGAAGCGAGGGGGAGAGAGCCCCCCTCCTTCTTCTTCTTCCTTGACCTTCTCCCTAGGTGTGAGAAGGGTTTCCCCTCTGGTCCATGGCCTCCATGGCGGCGGAGGGGCGAGAGCCCCTCCGAGATTGGATCTGTCTCTCTATCTCTCTCTGTTTCTGCGTTCCCAGATTTTGGCCCTTCACCGTTTCTTAAATTCCTGGAGATCCGTAACTCCGATTGGGCTCATCTTTTGACACGATTTTTATCCGGAAATTAGCTTTCTTGCGGCGAAAGAAGGGCATCAACCGCCTTACGGTGTGGTCATGAGGGCCCAGGGCGCGCCCTGGGCAGGGGGCGCGCCTCCACCCTCGTGGCCCACTCGGGCATCGTTTCATGTCGATTCCGCTTCCCAAAATTCACATATATTCCAAAAAAATCTCCGTATGTTTTTATTCCGTCTGGACTCCGTTTGATATGGATATTCTATGACACAAAAAACATGCAACAAACAGGAACTAGCACTGGGCACTGGATCAGTATGTTAGTCCTAAAAAATAGTACAAAAAGTTGCCAAAAGTATATGAAAGTTGTAGAATATTGGCATGGAACAATCACAAATTCGACGGAGATCTATCAGCATTCCCAAGCTTAATTCCTGCTCGTCCTCGAGTAGGTAAATGATCAAAAAGATAATTTTTGATGTGGAATGCTACCTAGCACAATCTTGATCATGTAATCTAATCATGGCATGAATATTATGACATTAGTGATTCAAGGCAATAGTCTATCATTTGACATTAAGACAATAATACTTGAAGCATACTAATAAAGCAATCATGTATTTTCAAAATAACATGGCCAAAGAAAGTTATCCCTACAAAATCATATAGTCTGGCTATGCTCCATCTTCACCACACAAAGTATTTAAATCATGCACAGCCCCGGTTTTAGCCAAGCAATTGTTTCATACTTTATTATTCTTAAACCTTTTCAACTTTCACGCAATACATGAGCGTGAGCCATGGACATAGCACTATGGGTGGAATAGAAGGTGGTGATAGACAAAAGGAGGGCGAAAGTCTCACATCGACTAGGCAAATCAATGAACTATGGAGATGTCCATCGATCGATATCAATGTGAGTGATTAGGGATTGCCATGTAACGGATGCACTAGAGCTATAAGTGTATGAAAGCTCAAAAAGAAAACTAGTGAGTGTGCATCAAATTGCTTGCTCATGAAGACCTAGGGCATTTGAGGAAGCCCGTCATTGGAATATACAAGCCAAGTTCTATAATGAAAATTCCCGCTAGTATATGGAAGTGACAAAACAAGAGACTCTCTATTATGAAGATCATGGTGCTACTTTGAAGCACAAGTGTGGAAAAGGATAGTAGCATTGTCCCTTCTCTCTTTTCTCTCATTTTTTTGTTTATTTAGGGGCTCTCTTTTTTAGCCCCTTTCTATTTTTTTAGGCCATCTCTTTTTGGCCTTTCCTCACATGGGACAATGCTCTAATAATGAAGATCATCACACTTTTATTTACTTACAAATCAAAGATTACAACTCGAAGATAGAACAAAATATGTCTCTATGTGAATGCCTCCGGTGGTGTACCGGGATGTGCAATGATCTAGCATAGCAATGACATCAAAAAATGGACAAGCCATGGAAACATCATGCTAGCTATCTTACGATCATGCAAGGCAATATGACAATGATGGTGCGTGTCATAATAAACGGAACTGTGGAGTTACATGGCAATATATCTCAGAATGGCTATGGAAATGCCATAATATGTAGGTATGGTAGCTATTTTGAGGAAGGTATATGGTGGGTGTATGGTACCGGCGAAAGTTGCGCGGTACAAGATAGGCTAGCAATGGTGGAAGGGTGAGAGTGCGTATAATCCATGGACTCAACATTAGTCATAAATAACTCACATACTTATTGCAAAAATTTATTAGACATCGAAACCAAGTACTACACGCATGCTCCTAGGGGGGAGGTTGGTAGGAGTTAACCATCGCGCGCCCCCGACCTCCACACAAAGGATGACACTCAATAAATAAATCATGCTCCAACTTCGTCACATAACGGTTCACCATACGTGCATGCTACGGGAATCACAAACCTCAACACAAGCATTTCTACAATCCACAACTACCCACTATCATGACTCTAATATCACCATCTTTATATCGCAAAACTATTGCAAGGAATCAAACAGATCATATTCAGCGATCTACAAGTTTATGTACTCCCTCCGTTCCGATTTACTCGTCGTGATTTTAGTTCAAATTTGAACTAAAACCACGATGAGTAAATCGGAACGGAGGGAGTAGGATTTTATGACTAACCATGTGAATGACCAATTCCTGTCAACTCTCTAAATAGATATAAGTGAAGCAAGAGAGTTTTAATTCTTTCTACAAAAGTTATGCCACCGCTCTAACAATTATAAGTGAAGCAAAAGAGCATTCTACAAATGGCGGTGTTCTATGTGAGGAGAAACAGGCAATCCAAACTTCAAATGATATAAGTGAAGCACATGAAGCATTCTATAAAGCCATACTCAAAAGATATAAGTGAAGTGCAAAGAGCATTCTATAAATCAACCAAGGACTATCTCATACCAGCATGGTGCATAAAAGAAAAGGTGAAAACTAAATGCAAAATACGCTCCAAGATCTGCACATATCGCATGAATGAAACGAATCCGAAAACATACCGATACTTGTTAAAGAAAGAGGGGATGTCTTCCGGGGCATCCCCAAGCTTAGACGCTTGAGTCTCCTTGAGTATTTACTTGGGGTGCCTTGGGAATCCCCAAGCTTGAGCTCTTGCCTCTCCTTCTTCTTCTCACATCGAGACCTCCTCGATCTTCGAACACTTCATCCACACAAAACTTCAACAGAAAACTCGGTAAGATCCGTCACTATAATAAAGCAAATCACTACTCTAAGTACTGTTGCAAACCAATTCATATTTTGTTTTTTCATTGTAGCTACTATAATATAACTTTTCCATGACTTAATCCACTAATAGAAATTGATAGTTTCATCAAAACAAGCAAACTATGCATCAAAAACATAATCTGTCTAAAACATAAAAGTCTGTAATATTCTGAACGTTCACCATACTTCTGATACTTGAGACATTCTGCCAAAATTAGGAAAAATAATAAATTTGTATAGAAAGACATTGCAAAAAGTTTCAGAACCATTTCCAGCAAAAAAAATGAAAAATCGCGCACTACAGCCAAAGTTTCTGTCCTGCACCGCACAAACCAACAAGCATTGTAAACACCCTAAAGGCAAACCTTGGCACTTTATTTTTATAATACAATGGAATTGTACAAGGGGATAATTATTTTTGTTACAAATTTTCTGTAATTAAGATTCACAAAGTTTCCATGGGCATGAACAAAGTTCAAGGACGTCCCCCACTTTCACAATGCTCGTCTATATCACTTTCACTTTTCTTTTTGAAATTTTTTTGGTTCCCCTCTTTATTTTTATTTTTTTTAACTTTATAAAAGCAAACAACAGAGATAAATGACTCTCTAAAACTTCCGGGTTGTCTCCCTGGCAGCGCTTTCTTTAAAGCCATTAAGTTAGGCATATAGTGCTCAAGTAATGGATCCACCCGGATCCCAATGTATATCAAAGGCAATTTTAATTAGCAATGATTTTGCATTTAGTAGTGAGCACAAAGTGATATGTGTCAAGAAACAACAAAGTCTAACTCTCTTCCTATGGATATGCATGTCATACAAGAACAATTCATGCACATCAAGTAAAGGCCAATGCATAGTATAAGCAGTTTCTTGCAATTTTATCGTGTTGGAAACATAGAGAGGCGGAGATGAAGTTCCTCTCTCATAATAATTGCAAGTAGGAGCAACAAGCACATGCATATTATACTCATCAAAATCATCATGTGTAATGGAAAAAAGGCAACCCATCAATATAATCCTTAATAAGTGCAAACTTCTCCGATATAGTGTAGTTTGGAGAATTCAAAAAGATAATAGGACTATCATGCGTGGGTGCAACAACAACTATCTCATGTTTAACATAAGGAACTATAGCAAGTTCATCTCCATAAGCATAATTCATATTGGCATCTTGGCCACAAGCATAGCAAGCATCATCAAAAAGGGATATTTCAAAAGAATCAACGGGATCATAACAATCATCATAGAATTCATCCTTCGGTAAGCACGAAGGGAAATTAAACAATGTATGAGTTGAAGAGTTACTCTCATTATAAGGTGGGCACGGGTATCTAATCCGCTCTTCCTCCTTTTGTTCTTCGCTCTCCTCCTCATCTTTTTCATCCAATGAGCTCACAATGTCATTAATTTCTTCTTCCATAGACTCCTGCAAAATATTAGTCTCTTCTTGGACAGCGGAGGAGTCCTCAATATATGGTTTAACATAGGCATTAGAAGCATAATTATCATAACAATATTTATATATGGCAATTTTTTCATATTTGTAAAGAGTAGCATCATACTTTTCAATCAAAGAAGCAATTACATAAGCACCCTTAAAAGCAACAAATTCTTCAATATGTTGAACATCATAGTAACTATAAACAGCCTTAGCATACGAAGATATGATTCCATTATCACTAAACTCACATTGGTAGGGAAGGTGTTTCTTAGGGTCTTCAGAACAACAAGTAAAATCCTAAATTTCACATAAATTCCAAGCATAGCATTGCAAACGATGAATTTGATCTAGTAAAAGTTTCCCTTTTTCAGATATACGGTGTCGCACATAACAAGCATGCTCATCTAAAGATTTTACCTCAACTAAGCTAGTTGGGGTTTCAGCACGAGCACATAGGGATCGAAGATGATCCAAGTAATAAGCTTCAGGAGTGTGATAGATTTTGAGTGGTTCTTCAACCATTGGTTCAGTAGGTACCACTATTTTTTCGGTATTTTGCATTTCCTACCCATAACTAAAGATAGAAAATAACTTAGAACAGCAAATAAAATCTACTTAGTGATAAAGCAAACAAGCACACAAGAGAATATTCACCCCACGCTATTGCTCCCCGGCAACGGCACCAGAAAAAGGTCTTGATAACCCACAAGTGTAGGGGATCAGTTGTAGCCTCTTTCGATAAGTAAGAGTGTCGAACCCAACGAGGAGCTAAAGGCAGAACAAATATTCTCTCAAGTTCTATCGACACCGATACAACTCTACGCACGCTTGACGTTTACTTTACCTAGAACAAGTATGAAACTAGAAGTACTTTGTAGTTTTTGTCGGAAAGGTTTGCAAGAATAAAAATAACACATAAATAAAACTAGGGGCTGTTAAGATAAAGAAACAATAAAGTTAATGATAGTGAGTGTGGAAAAGTGGTGGTAGGAGTTGCGAAATTGCCCCTAAGCAATTGACTACGTTACTAGACCGATAGCAAGTTTTATGTGGGAGAGGCCACTGCTAGCATGTCAGCCCTTACTTGGAATTCAATGCACTTATGATTGGAACTATTAGCAAGCATCCGCAACTACTAACGTTCATTAAGCTAAAACCCAACCATAGCATTAAGATATATTGGTCCCCCTTCAATCCCGTATGCATCAATTTCTACGCTAGTTTGAAGCTTTTGTCACTCTTGCCCTCCAATACGTAGTCCTATCAACATACAACTAACCCCATGGTGTGATCCCCGCGCGCACTCATATGATGGGCACCAAAGGACAGCAACATAACCACAAGCAATTTAAATCAATCATAGCAATTCACCAATCACCGATAGGACAACGAAAATCTACTCAGACATCATAGGATGGCAACACATCATTGGATAATAATATGAAGCATAAGGCGCCATGTTCAAGTAGAGGGTACAGCGGGTTGCGGGAGAGTGAACCGCTGTAGATAGATGGGGGAAGGTGATGGAGATGTTGGTGAAGATGACGGAGGTGTTGGTGTAGATTGCCGTCACACGATGATGGCCCCGGTGGCACTCCGGTGCCACCGAAAGCGAGGGGGAGAGAGCCCCACTCCTTCTTCTTCTTCCTTGACCTTCTCCCTAGGTGGGAGAAGGGTTTCCCCTCTGGTCCATGGCCTCCATGGCAGCGTAGGGGCGAGAGCCCCTCCGAGATTGGATATGTCTCTCTGTCTCTCTTTGTTTCTGCGTTCCCAGATTCTGGCCTTCACCGTTTCTTAAATTCCCAGAGATCCATAACTCCGATTGGGCTCATCTTTTTACACGAGTTTTATCTGGAAATTAGCTTTGTTGCGGCGAAAGAAGGGCATCAACCACCTTACGTTGTGGCCACGAGGGCCCAGGGCGCGCCCTGGGCAGGGGGGCGCGCCCCCCACCCTCGTGGCCCACTCGGGCATCGTTTCATGTCGGTTCCGTTTCCCAAAATTCACATATATTCCAAAAAAATCTCCGTATGTTTTTATTCCGTTTGGACTCCGTTTGATATGGATATTTTGTGACACAAAAAACATGCAACAAACAGGAACTGGCACTGGGCACTGGATCAATATGTTAGTCCCAAAAAATAGTATAAAAAGTTGCCAAAAGTATATGAAAGTTGTAGAATATTGGCATGGAACAATCAAAAATTATAGATATGACGGAGACGTATCACGAAGCAGGAGAAGTTTCCTGAGGGACTCAATGATGAATTGAGTGTGCAGTTGATGGTTGAAACTTTCAACAACTACCAAAAGCTGGTAGACATGGCCATCATGATTTAAGAAAAGTAGCAGCAGATTGATAGCCGCAAGAGGAAGTACGGACAGGGGAAGTATAACTTTGGAGCTCAACAGAAGCCCCGTTATTCCCCGTACACAGGAGGACATGACCATCCCACTCATGGAGGACATAACCATGGAGGCCATTCACACAATGGAGGAAATTGACACAACCATAGTGGCCCCAGGAATAGCAATGGGAATAGAGGAAACAACAATCAGGACCGTTCCACCCCATCAACACCCGCGAAGAATGATCTGAGTCACATTACTTGTTTCAAGTGTGGGAAGATCGGACACTTTGCCACCGAGTGTCCTGAAGTAAAGAATGTAAATGGCAATGGAAGCTGATGAAAGAATCCCAACCCATTCACCAGAGGACAGGTGAATCACGTCAATGTGGAAGAGATTGACGAGCAGCCCGATGCAGTGGTTGGTAAGTTTTTGGTTAATGCATTTATAGCCCTTGTTCTTTTTGACATTGGTGCATCTCGTTCATACATATCAAGGGGTTTTGTGGAAAAGTATAACTTGTCAATCGTATCTCTTAGGTCACCTATGTTAGTGAGTTCCCCTGGAGCAGAATACATGGCTAGTCGAGGATGTTATCAATTGCCACTGACTATTCGGAGACATGTTTTTCCCACCGACCTCATTGTTTTGGAATCCCAGGGTTTGGACGTAATCATAGGTATGGATTGGCTATCCAAGTTTGAGGGAAACATTGATTGCGTCAGTAAATCTATTCTCCCCACCACCCCAGAAGGAAAGAGGATTAAGTATGTGTCGAGACACACACCCCGGAGAACTCAAGTGAATGCTCTTCCGGGAGTTGTTCGGGAGGAAGTACCAGCTGTAAAGGATTACCCCGATGTTTTCCCGGAAGAGTTACTAGGCATGCCACTGGATCGAGACATCGAGTTCTTGATTGAGTTGTTACCAAGCGTCGGACCAATATCCAAGAGACCATACCGGATGCCTGCAAATTATTTGGAAGAGATTAAGAAGCAAATCGAGGATTTAATGGAGAAAGGTTACATTCGACCAAGTTCTTCAACTTGGGGAGCCCCAGTGCTCTTGGTTGAGAAGAAGGATGGTTCACTAAGGATGGTGGTAGACTATCCTGCACTAAATGAGGTGACAATCAAGAAAAAGTACCCTCTACCGATGATCAATGATTTGTTTGACCAGTTACAAGGAGCCAAAGTCTTTTCTAAGATCGATTTATGATCTGGATATCATCAGTTGAATATCCGATAATAGGACATACCTAAGACAGGTTTTACCACGAGGTACGGGCTTTATGAGTATATGGTTATGTCATTTGGTTTAACAAATGCCCCTGCCTACTTTACGAGTACGATGAACAAGGTGTTCATGGAGTTCTTGGATAAATTTGTGGTGGTATTCATTGATGGCATATTGGTTTACTCCAAGAATGAAGAGGAGCACAAGGAGCATTTGCGTTTGGTTCTCGAGAAGCTCAGGGAACATCAGTTATATGCCAAGTTCAGCAAATGTGAGTTTTGGTTGAAGGAAGTCGGATTCCTCGGACATGTTATATCAGGAGATGGTATAACAGTAGACCCCTCCAAAGTAGAGGCCGTCACCGAGTGGAAAGCACCCACCTCAGTTGGTGAGATTCGCAGTTTTCTTGGACTCGCAGGATATTATCGGAGGTTCATTGAGAATTTCTCCAAGATTGCTAAGACCATGACAGAGTTGTTGAAGAAGGAAAGTAAGTATAATTGGACTGAAGAATGTGAGGCCAGTTTTCAGGAGTTAAAGAAACGTTTAGTTACAACCCCAATGCTGATACTCCTGAATATACGCAAGGATTTTCAAGTGTATTGCGACGCTCCACGTCAAGGACTTGGAGGCGTTCTCATGCAAGAAGGAAGAGTTGTTTCATATGCCTCACGTCAGCTTCGACCCCATGAGTTGAATTATGCCACACATGATTTGGAGTTAGCAGCCGTAGTGCACGCACTCAAGACCTGGAGACACTTTCTCATTGGAAACCATTGTGATGTTTATACGGATCATAAGAGTTTGAAGTACATCTTCACGCAGAAGGAGTTAAATCTCACGCAAAGGAGATGGATGGAGCTCATAAAGGATTACGACATGAGATTGCATTATCACCCAGGGAAAGCCAATGTCGTGGTAGATACTTTGAGTCGCAAAAGTTATGTTAACACCATCATAACCGGTGGTTTACCCCAGGAGTTAGCAGATGATCTTAGAGATTTACAGCTGGAGATAGACCCTATAGGCTATTTTGCTACATTGGAGATTCAGTCCACTTTGGTGGGAAAGATTCGAGAAGCCCAGAAGACGGACAAAGGTATTGCAGAAATAAAGGGCAGAATGAGCCAAGGTAAGGCAGAAGGATTCCGTGAGGATGAATACGGAACACTGTGGTTTGAAAAATGTATATACGTGCCCAATGACCCAGAGATCAGGAAGTTGATTCTTCAGGAAGCTCATGATTCCCCTTACTCGATAGGTCCAGGCAATACCAAGATGTATTTGGATTTGAAACAAAATTTCTGGTGGACCGGCATGAAGAAGGACATTGCCGAGTATGTAGTGGTATGTGACATCTGCCAGAGAGTTAAGGCAGAAAGTCAGAAACTAGCAGGGTTACTACAGTCGTTACCAATACCAGATTAAAGTGGGATAAACTCGAAATGGATTTTATCACAGGATTACCGAGGACACGATCATGGTATGATTCCATCTGGGTTACAGTTGATCGCTTGACAAAGGTAGCTCATTTCATCCCTGTGAAGACCACTGACACGAGTGCTAAGTTGGCCAAGATATACATGACCAGGATCGTATGTCTGCATAGAGTTCCGAGGACCATCGTATCAGATAGAGGAACAAAGTTTACCTCAAAGTTTTGGAAGCAGTTACACAAGACTTTGGGTACTAGGCTTGAGTTCAGTATAACCTTTCATCCACAGACAGATGGACAGACAAAGAGAGTCAATC
Organism: Secale cereale; assembly: GCA_902687465.1. Classification (NCBI taxonomy): domain Eukaryota; kingdom Viridiplantae; phylum Streptophyta; class Magnoliopsida; order Poales; family Poaceae; genus Secale; species Secale cereale. The sequence continues at coordinate 453,747,405 of LR738711.1, read as the reverse complement.
ACATTCTGGAGGACATGTTGAGAGCTTCTGCGCTAGATTATGGATCTAGTTGGGATGATAATTTGCCTTATGCAGAGTTCTCTTACAACAACAGTTATCAGACTAGTCTGCAGATGGCCCCTTTCGAGGCTTTGTACGGGAGAAGGTGCAAGACACTGTTGATGTGGGATGAAGTAGGAGACCGCAAGTTGTTTGGACCCGATTTAATCAGAGATTCAGAGGAGAAGGTCAAGTTGATCCGTGACAGACTCAAGATAGCCCAGTACAGACAGAAGAGTTATGTCGATACAAAACGCAAAGAGGTAACCTACGAAGTCGGAGATAGAGCATATCTTCATGTGTCTCCACTTCGAGCAGTTAAGCGTTTTGGAGTTAAAGGTAAATTAGCACCATGATTTGTGGGCCCGTACAGAGTTTTGGAACACCGAGGAGAAGTAGCTTATCAGCTAGGGTTACCCGAAACTTTGTCCGAATGTGTTCAACGTTTCCTAGTTTAAGAAGTGCCATGCAAAGATGGCCGATATCCCTCTACGAGATACAGTGCCCCTGGAAGCAATTCAGTTAGAGAGTGACCTGACTTATGAGGAGAATCATGTTAAGATACTCGAGTTTGCCGACTAAGTTACTCGCAACAAGGTTATCAAGTTTTGCAAAGTTCAGTGGAGTCACCATACAGAGAACGAAGCCACCTGGGAACGAGAGGAAGACCTTCGACAGGACCACCCACACCTTTTTGCTAGCCAACCCGAATCTCAAGTGCGAGATTCATCTTAAGGGGGTAGGTTTGTAACATCCCAATTTTCAATTTGGATGTTAACATAGATCATTCATATGCATTCATCATTTGAGCTTTTTGAGTTTGATTTTTATTTGGAAATTGATCCAAGAGACCTTAAGCAACTCAAGGACCCAAGTGAGAGAGTTGGAAGTTTTCCAAAGAGGACCCACAATTTTATTATTTTCTAAGTGGGGTTGAATCAAATATTATTTTACGAATTTTCATTTTCAATATTATTAAAATAATGAGAGAAGATAATATGACTTCTTCAAAAACAGAATAAAAATGTTGGAAGTTGAGTTTTGAGTAAAATTATATTTATTGGATTTTTATTTGCAAAATTATTTATTTTATTTTATTTGCACTAAATAGTTTAATTTTATTTTTGGCATGTAGGCCCAGAAAAATATTCACCTGGTCAATAATAAGGCCCTAAGTATGTGTGAATTTTCTGCGATTTTTAAACTATATTTATTGTGTTTTTCTATTTTTCTGTATTTTCAAAAAATGTATTATTAAAACTCAACTATATATATATATAGAACACCACTATTCTAATCCCAGGATTTGGATAGTTATTTGGATCACAGCCAGCCCTATAACGGTCCGACTGCTCCCTCCCGAACTTCCCGAAACCCAAACAACAACGGGCCCAACAACCCATCTTCCACCTCCCGATTCCATCGTCGCCCAGGACCGCCGACCCACCCCGCGCGCCTACCACCGACGAGCCACCGCCGCCGGCCGAGCGCTCCTCCCAGGCCCCTGCCGTCGTGTGCCACCTAGTCACCTCGCGCCTCGCCCATACCCCCGACCCCAACCGGCGACACGCCGCACCCCCGCACCCAACGGATTTGGAGAAGACGTCACCGCACCACCTCCCGGAGCACCTCGGGGATCGCCGGATCCGGCGAGGATCCTTCACCGTCCTTCACTTGCCGGTGACCGTAAGCACAAGCGCAGATTGGACGCTATCCTGCAGCTGGAGGAGCCGTTGACCTTCTGCCGGAGGAGTCAATGACATGCAGCTGGTCGCCACGAAAGACGTCTCCCGCACCCCGCCATTGATCCGTACATCGTCGTCGCCTCTGCCCGAGCTCTGAGGGATGCGCCCAAGTGTTGTCCGTCCTACCCCATCGGTGTTCCTACTCATCCACGCCGCTGATCTAGATCAGGTTTGCCCCAATCGCCATGAAGGCCTACAGCGAGTGCGTCTGGAGTCAGGATCCTCCTCCCCCGCTGCTTGCCTGGGTAGCCGTTGAGCCCACCTCCTCTGCCCATGGCGTGTGTACGCAAATGACGGCTGCTCCGCGGTGCTGTAGCCTGCTGCTACTGGGTGAGTTCGTGTGCATCTTTGTGTTGGGTCTTGGCTCTGTGCGTGTGATGATGGTGAGCGAGTGAGGTGTGTGTGTGCACATGAACTGAAAACAGTTTCAAATCTTGTAGCCAGCTCGTGTGCACCACAAGTGTTTGTGTTTATGCCCCAAAGAAGAAGGTCACCAAGCTGGAGGGGAGAAGGTTAGGTCAGGTGCAGGGAGCAGGGGTGTTGCCTTTTGTGAGGAACATGGTCATTGTTCCATAACGTTGTGTTATTTTTGTTGTTGCTAAGTGAGTGAGTGAGCGGGTAACTTCAGAGGCATAAAATAACATGAAAACAATGTACGTACGTGTGCAGCGATCTGAGGCGAGATGCATAGGGTGTAAAGACAGAGTTCTGAGTCTGGGTGGATGCAAGTGAAGTGCTCATGATCATGGCAAGTGAAGTGATCACTGCCGAGAATGGCATTTTGATATAGTTTGTTGGTTGCTTGCTCAAGTTCTTTTTAGCTTAAAATCAATCATCTTCTGTTTTGCAGTATGTTTCTTTGAAGAGATTAACTATTGTGAAGTAATTTATGGTTTACTAATTTGTATCAATTTTTTCCTTTAATTTTCTCCTGTATTTCTGAATGGCATACTGATACGTCTCAAACGTATCTACTTTTCCAAACACTTTTGATATTGTTTTGACCTCATTCTTGCATGATTTGAACTAAACTAACCCGGACTGACACTGTTTTCAGCAGAGCTGCCTGTATGGTTTTATTGTGTGCAGGAAAACGGATTTTTAGGTATCTCAGAAAAATCCACGCACCCGAAGGAACCAGGAGCCAGAAGGGGGACCAGAGGGGGACCAGGGGGGCCCAGGCGCCCCGGTAGCGCGGCCCAGCCCCTGGCCGCGCCGGGGGGTCGCCTGGGTGGGCCCCACGCCCCCTGGTGCCCTACTTTGACTCGTATTTTTACCCGTGACGAAAAAAACTCAGATCAGAAGTTCTTTTCGTAGTTTTCGTCGCGGAGCCGCCGCCACCCTCTGTTCTTCTTCGGGAGGGCTAATCTGGAGGCTGAATTGGCCTCCGGAGAGGGGAGATCGTCGCCATCGTCATCATCATCACTACTCCATCATCCCTCCATGACTTCTCCTTCCATGTGTGAGTAATCCCCTGCTGTAGGCGAAGGGGATGGTAGGGATTGGATGAGTTAGATCATGCAATAGTTTGTCAGATCGTTGGGGGCATGTTGCCTATCATCTACTATGGTGTTTATCATCTTTGCTTCAACTTGTTATTCTTAATGCTTGACACTTAGGGCCCGAGTGCCATGATTTCAGATCTGAACCATATGTGTTTGCATGAATATATTTGTGTTCTTGATCCTATCTATGAGTTGTTTGTACCTATTACGGTTCGGAACCGGCGATCCCAAAAGTGACAGTTTGGGACACCAAAGGGGATGATCCATAGTTTGAGGATTACATGTATCCATTGAGTTCATTGCTTTGTTCCGGTGCTCTTTGATAGGAGCACCTTAATCTCCATAAGTTCCTTTTGGCCCCGTTCGTAGCGGGATGGTAGGACAAAAGATGTTGTGCAAGTTCTTATTGCAAGTACGTACAACTACCTACGGGATACATGCCTAATGTTCGATATTTGCCTAGATGATCATTACTTTTCCGTGTGCCGTGCCCCAAGTTAGAATCATGATATATCTCATCCATGCAGCGCCCAACCATCCGTCTCTCTAGCCTACAGTGTTTTAAATCCTGCTTGTCACTAGTTGCTACTTTTGCTATTTACTATTACTATTTACTTTTGCTGTTTACTTTTACTATCACTATCATATTACTGTTACCACTTATCTTTTGTTGCAAGTAAGTATATTTCAGGTGCGGTTGAATTGACAACTCAACTGTCAAAGCTTATAAATACTCTTTGGCTCCCCGTGTGTCGAATCAATAAATTGGATTATTCTGACCCGCGAAGACTATCTCGATCCCTTATGGTTGAGGGTTATCAAGTACTGATTGATATTCAGTCCCAGAGACAATTGATCTGAAAACTGAATGATGCATATTACAATTTATGTCTACAGCCTACCATAAGTACAGTCTTGGTTTTTCATAATTTTGTAGCTATATGTTGATTATTATTGTTTATTAGAGCCCAGGAGAAAGAGTTGGGCGTCCTTTTTTATTATTATGTTGCATGTGATGAAAATCAACATTTGGATGCCATTGTACATATAATCCGCCTATGCCCCCTTCATTGTTTGAGGGTGCAAACAAATTTGCTCTCTCATTTTTGGTATTTTTTTAACTTTTATGATAAGAATAGGAGATATATAGTCTGTCCATTCTTGTGTAAGAAAGGAAAGCTGATGCGGAGCATCCCATGATCATCCCCATGTTCACTTCGACGAGACCTCAACTACACACAATTGGACACAAGGTTCACTCGCTCCTCTCCGAACCTCCACTTTCTACATGTGATACATGGCTACTACCTTAAATATAGGTGCTATGCATGACCAGAAACCAAGAGGGAGGCCATGGAACAGCTAGGAGCATTGGACAAGACGGCGAGGACACCAAGTACAAGGATCAAGAGAAGCTGCTGGAAAAGCTACAGGCTCCGGACGTCCGGCCCCTACCGGACGACCGGCGACTCCCAGGCGACCGGACGACCGGAGGCCACCGGACGTCCGTGACTTCGACGACAGAAGGAAAATAGCGGAAGTCCGAAGACTTCGGGACGTCCGGACCCTCGCGAGCCACCGGACGTCCGCTACCTGCTGTCTGCGCACAGTTATCGGGCCAGAGGCCCATGTATCCCTCTCCCACTTACCCCTTCGTGGCCCTAGACTATATATACTCCTCCACCTCCTCCTAGTGAGGGTTAGCTTAGTGATAGCTCATTTGATACCTAGAGCTTTGCTCATCTAGTGGTTCATCTCCTTGTGAGTGACCGCGGCCCCTCCACGGAGAAGATCCACACGGATTCAAGACCTCCTTCACGGAGACGATCCTACGGGATATCATCAAGACCTCCTCACGGAGAAGAACCAGTTACCCTTTGTATCGTCCCTTGTTGATCATGGATCTTGTATCTCTTTGTGTTTCGAGAATCTAGCATACGTGTGACTTGTTCTTGTGGTTTGAGTTATTCTCTCGTGTTTTCCCTCGTGATCCCCCTTTGTGTTCTTCGTGTTCATCGTGGGATCCCTTCATTTCGTGAAAGATCGGCCATCTAGGGTTCCACCCTACATCATTATGGTATCAAGAGCATAGGTTGATCACGATTTTGGAGCCCCACACTTTGTTTTCTAGCTTGTTTTTGTTGTGTTCGTCCCCAATTTCGAAAATTCCCCACCAAAAATAGCCCCAACAAATTTTGTGATCTGTTGGTTTGATGATATTTTGTTGATTTTGATCCATGGATTTGCTTGGTTTCAAGTGGATCTAGCATTTCCCCAAGTTTCCCCATCTTTCATCCACAAAATCCGTCAAATTTTGACCCCAAAATCATCAAATTCCGCCCAAAATCGCGTCCCGGATCTCAAATCTCGCGTTGACCCCGACCCACCGGACGACCGGCCTTTTACCGGACGTCCGGACCCTCACGAAGCACCGGACGTCCGGAATTCACCGGACGACCGGAACCACCTATACAGCAAAAAATACCGGATTTCCGGTCTTTTCCGGACGTCCGGTATTCCCAGATTTTGACTTCGGCTGATTTTTGTTTTGGTCATAACTAATTCATACAAACTCCGATTTGGACATTCTTGAGCTGGTTTTGAAGCTCTTGACATTCCCCATACCATAAAAATACAACCATATTCATTTGACTCCATCATATTTTGTGGATTTTGGCATCTTTGCCTAGGGCCTCCACCACATCATCCGCTATACCACCACCGACTTCCGCAACCTAACCATTTTGTCCCCCATAGCATTTGTGGTTGCTTGAGTAGTGATTTGAGTCTCCTAAGGTGTTTAGGCTACTTAGGGACCATTGCTTCTTCATCAACCATCACCACCACTTCTGCATACCCATTGCCCATTATACATAGCCAACCAAACTTAACCCAATTTTTGTTCGAGCTTGTTTGAGTTGTGGCTTGTGTCTCCTAAGGTGTTTCGGCTACTTAGGGACCGTGACTTCAACTCTGACATTGTGTATAGCCCATCATTCCACTTCCGCAACCACCACGGCATTGTCGCTACCACCATTTGATATTTGTCCTTGAGATTTTGAGTTGTGGTTTTTCCGTTTCCTAAGGTGTTTCGGCTAATTAGGAACGGGTCTACATCAAGGGCACCACCTCTCATCATCGACACGGACGGTAACTTCGACGACATCATTGTACATTCCCTTGCAATTGCATTGTTAACCCCTATCCCATTTTGCATCACTTGCCTATCGAGACTAGCCTTTGAGTATTGCCGGCAACGTTACTTGTGCACATTAGTGATCATCGATCCACTCTTCCATTGCATATATATACCATATCATATTGGTATCATCATATCATCCATTGTGTCACAAGATTGTTCCCGCATATACACAATTGCTATCTTGGTTTGTGCATCGTGGCCATATTAAAAAGAAAAAAAAAGAGAATAAAGCTTTTAAGCAAAAGAGAAAGACAAAGAAGCTTGTAAGCAAGAGACATAGCATCACATCATATGATATCATACTTGATCATCTTGGATCATCTTGTGCTAAAAGCACCGGAACATCATACACATAGCATACTTGGGATAGAAGTCGTTGCATTTTGCTTAGTAGGTTGTGCACAAGTTCGTATCCGCCTATTGTGCAATCGTGCTAGCGTCTCTCTAGTGTTGTGCAACAAGAGCATTTTCGTGGATTCCACATTTTGGCTCATTCCTTGGTTGCACGACCCCATCTATCTATCCGTGTGTGTGTTTCTGTGTGCCACCCATATTGCTATTGGTCTACTTGTTTCACTTGCGAATTTGTGAATCTTTTTCAACTTTATTGACTCTTGCTAACATTTTGCACCAAATTTTTGTGCCACTATCCTCACCGAGCTCCACCATAAGCTTTACTTGTGTAGGTGTGAGAAACCGACAAGAATTGGTACCAATTGTGCTATTTCCTTGTTCCACATTTGAGTGATCATTGATCCATCTTCAACATCGGTCAAGGTACATTTGGTATAGTTCTTCTCTTTCTCCCACTCATACTTGCTAGCATCTTGTGATGGATAGGAAAGGCATTTCATCTCCGGTCTTTGACATCGACGGCGCGAACAAGGACATCCACGCAAAAACCATCGGACTACAACGAGAAATGCAAGAGTGCTTGGGCAACATCGCCATCGAATAACGACACTTCGAGACAAGGACAATGGCTTCCTTCGACGACATGTGCGACTCCTTCAACAAACAAATGGCGGAGCTCCAACACTTGGTGGTCGATTACAAGCCTTCTTCCCCTTCGTCATCCTCTCGGCGGCGACGTTCAAGTCACAAGTCTTCGGAGCGCAAACATGATGCAAGTGCAAGTCTTCCACGTCCACACTGCCATGGCGACCATCGACATCGTCATGAAGGGCAAGTCACCTCCAAGCATCATGTGCACGACGACGACGAACGACATCTTCCAAGAGCTCAAGCACGACAACGACATCATCATCATGAAGATGCTCGACAAGCGCATACCTACAAGCCCGAAGAAGCTCTACATCACGCCAAGGCCAAGCTTCAAGAGCAAAAGAGAAGACCGTGAGACAAGCACACCCAAGATGGAGCTACGGCTACAACCACCACTTCGGCATCTTCGCCAAGTGCTATCAAGGCATCTTCGCCTTCGGACGTACGGCATCTTCGCCTACTTCCCATGAGTTCGCCTACATCGACATCTCCAACTACAAGGCGAGCACCTACGAGCGAGGGTGACACTTCCATCTTCGAAAGCTCCCCACATCAAGACGGCGACAAGACGGTCGATCAAGGGCCACCCCCTTCGACTACGGCATTCACCTTTGGAGGCGTTATGGATGAGGCGGCGAAAGGAGTTGAGTTTGGAGACGTTTGCACCTACATCTCTCCGACACCCATATATCATGAGATGCCCCAATTTCCATTTGAGGAGAGACACCACCATATGAGTGACATGAGTGACTCCACCATATGTGAGATTGAGAGCATTTCTTTTGAGAGGACGAGAGTGATCACCACTATCCCCACACATGAGAGCATGCCACACATCATATGTGAGGTTGAGAGCCATTTGAGTGACTCCACCAACCATACGAGTGAGAGCATCCATGAGGGAGTGAGTGAGCCACACCACTTAGTGAGTGAGGTAGTTGATAGGGCATGTGAGGCCACTATGATTTCTAACGACTTTACCTCTACTCCGAGTGTGTTTTCTTTGGTGCTAGGTCTCCTACAAGAGGACATGCCTACCCTCGATGAGTCCGTCCCTCCAATGGACAAACCGATGGCCATGGTGGAAGAAGATGTACCCCCCACATGGTACCATCAAGTTGCAACCTCACCTACAATACATGAGCGATGCTCCAAAGGTAACATAGGTGATGGTGCTTCTTTCGTCCCACTTGTGGACTATATCACCAATGATTGCTTGCATGATGTTGATTCACCTATGACCATGCTTCATGCTAGTGCAACTTCCTCATGTCTTGACTTACCTATTTATGATGAATATGATGATGAGCATGTTGAGTTGCCTAGTTGTGATGCTATGCTCCATAGGATATCATGTGAAAATTCTTTTGGTCACATCATGTTTGATAATCCTTTGAACTTGTCATATGCTATGAGTGAGATCTCCCATGTTAGTAGCTATGCATGCCCCATTAAAGTAAATCCTATTTGCACTTGTGGCATAGATGACAAGATGATGGTCATTGGCTTGTGTTTCTCTTGCGATGATATTGCAATGCTTCCTTTACATGATTTGCGCAATTCATCTATTATGCCATGCCATGAACACATTGTTCCAAATATGCTTTGCTTTGGATGTTATCAATATTCTCCATGTGATGTTCCCATGAATGCTATTGAGGAGACCCCCATAGTTTCCTCATACATACTAGGAGATCTTGATGCATTCCATACCTTGCATGATTACCATGATTGTGTGCACCATATGCATTCCATGAATCACAATGATATTTCTCGTGATGCATCACACAACTTGAGTCTCCATTATGCCATACATAACAACAAACCTCTCATGATGGATGACATGTTTCTATACCACGCATCTCATTTATTTGAGCATTGGATATTATGTGCTAACCAACACTTGCACGTGCGCATCATGATGGATGATGTGTACATATACCACGCACATACAATTTTTCCTTTGCCTTTGTCTTGTGTAGGTACTTTTGCAAACTCGTCAACCTCACAATCCCATGAGTTGACGAAAAGAGCTCTTGAGAGCAACGACGATTTGGGATTCCGTGGAATCTCCTTACCACCATTCTCTTCGCGCAACCACTACGCGCATGTCTTTTACTTGGCTCTCACACGACTATGGGCTATTTGTCACTTGTCACATTATGCCCATACTATCGTGTTCACTTTGCATGTTATGCCTCTTGCTATGATTTTGCCATGCAATTGTGACCCTTGCTTGCAGTTACCAATTGTTCACCATTATGATACTCCTATGTGTATTTGCATGCTTGGTGGAGACACTAGTAGCCATTGCCATGATTTCTTTGTGCCCCATGCTATTGTTGATTCTTGTGTTGAGAGAGTCATGATATCCCATTGCTATTTCCATATGGCCTCTCATCAACACATTGATGCTATTTTGCTCATATCTTGCTTTCATGCTTGTGCTATGCCATGTGCATCATGTATTCTCACTATTTGCACACATGCCATGATTGCCATGATTACTTCTAGTATGTTGCATCTTTGCACTACTAGCTTGCTTGACTTGATCACTATGCTTGCTTGCTATGTTGCATCACCCATGTTCCTCTCTTACTCGCTTTCTTGGGTTGATGACATATATGTTCATGCCACTCACATGATATATCTTGATCATTGTCATTTGTCTCCACTAGTTGCATCTCTCATCACTTGTATTGAGTGCAACAATGCTATGTTTGTTGATCTTGGAGACTTGGACACCATTCTTGTGATGCATGCTTGCTTGTTTGAGCCTAATGCCCTTGGTTGTTATCGCATCATGTGCTTACATGTCATGCCACTTTACCTTGTCCTTTCTTATGATAAGCATCATGACTACACTTGTTGGGTATCTTACCATACAAATGACAGGTTTTGCAAGTCCGCTAACCTCATTTGTTTTTCCGAGTGTTTGTCATGTTCTTTCATTTTGAATGATTCACAAGGCGGTGCCGTCATGCGACAACTTGGTCATGCGAAGGCATACATGATGTGCAACACCAACACTCGCGAGACCCTCCTTAAGGTGCAATCCTTCCCTTTGAGTCATACTCACATACGCATATTGGATGGGTCATTCTTTCATTGTTGTCTTCTACTTATTGTCTACATGATACATCTATTGGAGAGAGGACCTACATTGGAGATGGACCTTCAAGATGAGGAGCGCTCGGACTTATTGGATGCACCTTCGGACCTTCACTCATGCCACGACATCGAGCATTGGTATATCAAAACTCCTTTGGCACATTGCACCAAAACCTTCTTATTTGTTGATCGTGTGCCCACATGCGATGCTCCATGGAAATATTATACCCATGACAAATTTGCATCTTATGCATGGATTGACTCACATTATGATTGCCTTGTTGCATTTTGTATCCCCATGTCATCCATGATATATGAGCTTGTGCATTTCCTTAGCAAATTTGTTGTGATCTTTCTTGATGGCATATTCATACATCATGATCATCTTGTCCTCCATCAATTGCATGATAACATACACATATTGAGCATCCATTGCCATGTTCATGCTCTTGATAAACCAACACACTATGACATCATTTTGCACAATGGTTGCATTGATCACATTCACAACACCTTTGTGTGCACCACAAATGCATTTGATCACATGAATGCTTTACATGTCATTGTACATCTTTTCGATAAGCATCTTGTGCCTTGCCATGCCCAAATTTGTCACACGGACCCATTCTTACATGATAGACACTTGTGCGCTAACCATTGTATTTCCGAGTGTCGTTTGTGTTTGCCCTTCTTGCATGTATACCACTCCGACGACACCTTGGACTACTTGGATTACGCCAAGTCTTCATCTCGGTCCAACTACAAGTCCGTCCACGACAACCGTTTCCATGGTGATGAGCTTTTTGATCCGAGGTCGGATCTTTCCCAAGGGAGGGGAGATGATGCGGAGCATCCCATGATCATCCCCATGTTCACTTCGACGAGACCTCAACTACACACAATTGGACACAAGGTTCACTCACTCCTCTCCGAACCTCCACTTTCTACATGTGATACATGGCTACTACCTCAAATATATGTGCTATGCATGACCAGGAACCAAGAGGGAGGCCATGGAACAGCTAGGAGCATTGGACAAGACGGCAAGGACACCAAGTACAAGGATCAAGAGAAGCTGCTGGAAAAGCTACAGGCTCCGGACGTCCGGCCCCTACCGGACAACCGGCGACTCCCAGGCGACCGGACGACCGGAGGCCACCGGACGTCCGTGACTTCGACGACAGAAGGAAAATAGCGGAAGTACAAAGACTTCCGGACGTCCGGACCCTCGCGAGCCACCGGACGTCCGGTAGCCGTCGGACGTCCGCTACCTGCTGTCTGCGCACAGTTATCGGGCCAGAGGCCCATGTATCCCTCTCCCACTTACCCCTTCGTGGCCCTAGACTATATATACTCCTCCACCTCCTCCTAGTGAGGGTTAGCTTAGTGATAGCTCATTTGATACCTAGAGCTTTGCTCATCTAGTGGTTCATCTCCTTGTGAGTGACCGCGGCCCCTCCACGGAGAAGATCCATACGGATTCAAGACCTCCTTCACGGAGAAGATCCTACGGGATATCATCAAGACCTCCTCACGGAGAAGAACCGGTTACCCTTTGTATCGTCCCTTGTTGATCATGGATCTTGTATCTCTTTGTGTTTCGAGAATCTAGCATACGTGTGACTTGTTCTTGTGGTTTGAGTTATTCTCTCGTGTTTTCCCTCGTGATTCCCCTTTGTGTTCTTCGTGTTCATCGTGGGATCCCTCCATTTCGTGAAAGATCGGCCATCTATGGTTCCACCCTACATCAAAAGCCCTGACTAAATTGTAGAAAGTGTTATTTTTATACTATGTGTACTTGCTCCGCACCATGTTATATTATTCTTTGTAGATGATTCTGTTATTTGACTCTCTTAAAACACATAAAAGAGCGCATTGCCACCTGAAGTTAACGATTTTTATTCAGCAAGTTCATGTTCTGTCTATGAAGTAAGCAATTTGTGATCACTATTGGATGTCGTTCAATCATTTTAAACCATGCCGATCATCTTTTTGTGCTATGGAGCAGGTTGAGGATATTGTCCGTGCAATGATATCGGCTTTCTTGTAGCAAGCCATGTCAGGTACTTCATAATCTAGAGACATTGTACTTTCTCCTTTTCATGTCCAGACACAAAGATATGTTCCATTCTCACAAAAAAATAGAACCCGCAGCTACCAAACAAACTGTGAGCTGCACATTAGTTTCAGTAGCACCACTGAATTCATTGGTGCTCTCACTTCCTTTTGTGAATTTTGCGGTCTGGTGAATTGTTGATTAGTTCACATGGCCTAAACATGTTAGTATAGAACTAAATATCTGTAAAAGAACAATATCTGAAAGAACTTCTTCCAATGTTATAAAGGAGGCAAACTTTTATTCTGGGGCAGGTAAAGAAACTGAGGTGACGTGTCGTTTCTTTTGTCGTGCTCTTGTAGGAAAATCAAACTGACGTTTGAAAATGTGCAGCAGTAGTTCATGTCAAACTAACGGGGCGATTTTAGCGTTTATTCTTGAAAAAATGGAGAAAATTGTACATGCTCTGTAGGTCAAAAGTTTGGCTTTAATATATGTTTTGCGAAGGCCAAAATGTTGTGTTTGAGAAGGTCAAGTGTGTTATCTTATCAAGTTCAAAATAAATTTAAACATGCAAGGTAAAACATGCAAGAAAACGAAAAGGAAGGGAGAAGTTCATTTTCTAAAGATGACGCGGTACACAACGTGTAAACCAATGTTGAAAGAAAACAAAAAGAAAAGGAGAAGTTCAATTTCTAAAGATGACCCGGTACACAACGTGTAAACCAATGTTGAAAGAAAACAAAAAGAAAGGAGACGTTCAATTTCTAAAGATGACGTGGTTCGACGTGCTAGACAATGTTGAAAGAAAGCAAAAAGAAAAGGAGAAGTTCAATTTCTAAAGATGACACGGTTTGATGTGCAAATCAATGCAAAAAACACACAAAAATGTTGTTTTGGTGTCTTCAAATATTTTTATTCATAAAAAAATATTAGAGAAATAAAACTAGGAAGTCCATATTAAAAAGATGGAGAAGTTCGATGATTATAGAAAACTCAGATTTTCCTCGTTATTAAAAACTACGTGAGAGTGAAAACATCAAGAAGTTCAACGTGAAAACAGCAGAAGTTCAACTACTGCACTGTATGAATTTTGGATTAAAAACTTTTAAAACCGTCGCGAGTATGAAAAAATGATCAACACGGGAAATTTGTGTGTTTACATCAACTTTCCATCGGTATATCACTTTCTCAAATTCCGGTGAGTGGATGGACAGCTACGAGCAGTGGATGGAGAGCTGCGAGCAAAAAAAGCCCATGAAAAACAGAGTGAAGTTCAACTACACGTGCCCAGAAGTTTAGGTTCTTCACACGGTGCATTTTCGAAGAATCTGTTTCACGATAAAGGCAGAAAAATGATCTCGCCATTTTCGCATTTACTTGAAAAAAGGCCAGGAATCATAGAAAACCATCAACATGAAAAAGTTTCGCATTTTCCATAGCTTTTCAACGGTATATTATTTGCCTCATTTCGATAAACTTTGTGGAAATTACAATGAAAATATGTTTTTCTCCATTTTCAAAACTGACTTAAAAGCGTAAAGAATTGGGATAAACAATACATACCAAAAAGATTCGCATTTGTTCAAGCTTTCCAACGCCATATCATTTGCTGCATTCGGGCGCACAGTTAAAAAATGAGCTCAGAAATACGAACTCGTTAATACTTGTACCGTTTTCTATATTACTATTAAAACGTTCAAAATTAGAAAAAACTTTCAACATGAAAAAGTAGCGCAATTTCATAAGCTTTCCAACGCCACATAATATGCCCTAATTGGATTAGCCTTTTGGAAATTACAGCGAAAATACGAACTCGGCTTTTCGGTTTGCGAAATTTTACTTTTTTCAAAATTACTCTTTAATCGTAGGGAATTAGAGAAAACTTTCAACATGTGGAAGGAGCGGTTTTGCAGCAGCTTTCCAATGACATATTATATGTCGCATTTCGATAAACAGTTTAGAAATGAGATCGAAAATACGATTCACGTTTTGTGTGTGAAGAAAAAAGGGTTTTCAAAACTGCTCTTAAACCGCTTAAATTTTGACAAAAAATTAAGTTGGGTCATGATACTGGTGTCCATAGCTTTCCAACGGTATACCGCAAGCCCCGTTTGGACAATGTTGGCGGAAGTTCAACCTAGCACATGGGGAAATTCAGGCGTGCTACTCAGGGAGTAAATTGCAAAAAACGCGAGTTCATCATGACCCGAGAGCAAAATTCGCCCATGAGCGAGATTTCTATTTAAAACGAGTATTTAGTTGCTACAAACCATTTGAAGATTTCACTTACATCACATAGAACACGGCTAACCAGAAATATTCGCGAAGAGACACACGGTTGCGAAGATAGCCCGAAGGTCGGGTTCCTACATAGGGAAGTTCAGATGTGTATCTTAGGAAGTATATGTTGTTATCAGAATAATATTCTGATCCCGTGATCAGAATAGTGTTTATATATATTCTCGTCGTGAAGTGTGCTGCAGTACTCACGCGAGTGAACTTCTCGTCGTGAAAAACTGCGCGCTGTTCTTTTTCGGTATTGTTTTCGCTCTAGTTTTTTAACCGTTTATCGGAACGACGCGTGTAATATACCATTGAGAAGCTATGGATTATGCCCAACTTTTCCATGTTGAACACTTTCCGTGATTCGTCATGGTTTAAGAGCAGTTTTGAAAACGGTGCGGCGCACCACGAGTCGCAGCGAGCGTTTTTTCTCATTGTTTTCTAAATCTCTAGTCGGAATGAAGCAAATGATATACCGTTGGAAAGGTATCCTCGAGACGCATCTTTTTCATATCTATTATTTTCTCTAATTCGTTACGGTTTAAGAGCACTTTCAAATTTACTAAATCACGGAACTCTGTTTTTCAAAAAAATCCAAATTTCCGGTACTGTTTTCGCTACAATTTTTGAACCGTTTGTCGGAACGAGGCGTGTAATATACCGTTGAAAAGCTATGGACGAGTCGCAAATTTCATATGTTGAAATGTTTTTGATTTTCTTTACGGTTTTAAGTTAATTTTGAAAATCATGCAGCGGACGACGAGTGGCAGCAGCCTTTTTCGCGAACTTTTAACAAACCTAGTCGAAATGATTCAAACCATACGCCGATGGAAAGATATCGAGGAGATGCTACTTTTTCACGTAGAACACTCTCTCTAATTCCTTACGGTTTAAGAGCAATGTTGATTTTTTAAAAATCGTCGTATGTACTGCATTAGACAGAAAACAACACTGCTTTCACACTAAAAACCGCACTTCATCAGAACGACAAGTGCACTGCATCATTTCTTTTTTGTGGGACGTAAATTTTCCCAAACAAGGTGGAGTGCACTACTTCAGATGAAAACCGCACTGCATTGGACGAGCAAGCGCACTTCATGATTTCTTTTGTCGGACATAAATTTTTTCAAGAGTGTACTACAAAGTTCTTCGGAGCGGACTTTAAAAAAAAACAGGAGTGCACTGCATTTTTCTTTTTCTTTTTCCCTACAGAGTTTTGATTTTCCCATAGTGCACTTCATATATATATTTTTGGTTTAAAAAGGAAATATGCACTGCGGGGACTAGGCGAATGGACTGCATTGTTTGTTTGCACGCT
Source organism: Secale cereale (assembly GCA_902687465.1). Taxonomy (NCBI): domain Eukaryota; kingdom Viridiplantae; phylum Streptophyta; class Magnoliopsida; order Poales; family Poaceae; genus Secale; species Secale cereale. The sequence goes on along the minus strand of LR738711.1, from coordinate 453,731,138 downwards.
ACACATTACACACGAGAATCCATCCACATCTCTTTACTCTCATTTCCTCTCTGCATTTTCTCAAACAACAAACTTCTTTTAAAGGAAAAGTGATGCTCTCTTGTCCTTCGTTATTGAGTGCACAGCAAATTATTTTTCCAACAAATGAAAAACATGGGAGTAGTGGGCTGCATCAATCGACTGCAATAACCCTTTTTTCATGAAAAAGAACCTCTCTAACATACCCATCAAATTGCACTAGACCAAACTTAAACAAAAACAAAAAAGAGTTAACTTGTGAAAGAAGCGAACTACTCCAACATACACAGCAAACTGCATCATCACTGGACAAAAATATTCTTTGCACTTTTTAAGGCTACGCCAACGAGACAGAAGGAGTTCGTTATACTTTTGATGCTCTCTTTTTTGAAGCTACGCCAACAAATTTTCGGTGTGTTTTAACAGAACGACAACCCAATCATCATACTTTTTCCCTAAAACACCAAAACAAGGACCCGTGGACAAACTGCACCCCCGCAGGGCGCCCAACCACACTACAATTTTTGCAATTTGCGTGCCAAAAAAAGAACCGCACCGCCCCACGCCCAGAACCGCAAAACACCGACGACGAGCTGCACGACCACGATTTTTCAAACGGCACACCACCAGATGAAAATGATGAACAACTAAAGTGCACTAGGGGGAAGAAGATGGGTCGGAGCAGGATCAGGAAGCTCCCGTCCATGCAAGCAAACTATGAGTACATGCAGATTCAAAAAAATTACACCACGCCACGCTAGTATCTGATCCACATGGCCACGCCTGGGAAGCACACAACGCCACCGGCCACACTGCATCTCCGTGCGCGTACTGAACTGCACTTTTCGAGCAACCCACTGAATTGGAGTGCACTGGAAACAAACACATCAACTTTTGAACTGCACAAGCACGAACTGGGAGCTGATGAACAATAGCGAACTTCACATGCACGAAGAAATAACTTGGAGCCAAGGATCAGCGAGCAGGTGGGCGAGGCAAGACATGGCCGCGACGGATCAGGTCGTTGGAGGGGTGGATCCGGCCGCGGCCACCGGCAGGAGGTCGTCGAATGTAGCCGGCGCACCCTCTTTTTTGCAGCAGAGAAAGTAGAACGCGGCGGCCGGATCTAGTAGGAGGTCGTCGAGGTTCCGAGAAACAGTCGGTCGCCGGAGTAGGAGGCAGGGCAGCCGACGATGCAACGTTGCACCTGCACCAGGCGGGGG
>LR738711.1:453617719-453729817 GCA_902687465.1 Secale cereale | reverse complement strand
AACCGGTGACGGCGACGATGGATCCGGTGGGTCGGGGTAGGAGATGGAGGTCGGGGAGGGTGGCGTGCGCGGCGGCGCTCGGTGCAGGCCGGGGCGGGCGGCACGGGTGGTCCTTGGGGAGCACGGTGCTGGCCGGAGCGGTTGGCGAGGATGGTCCTTGGGGCGGGCGGCATGCGGTGCTGGCCGAGACAGGGTGGCGCGGGATGCTGACCGGGGCGAGCGGCGCGGGTGGTTGCTGGGGCGCCATGCTCGTGGTCGTGGGGGTGATGGCGCTGGGGCGTGGGTGGTGGTCGGGAGTTGGGCATCCGGGGATAGATGGGTAGAGCCGTGGAGGCTTGACTGGGGAAGAAGGTGGGTTCTGTGGGGTTGGATGCGTGGGGCTGGCTGGCTGGGGTGGGTTTTTTTGTTATCATTTTTGTAGTTCGCTGGGATTCCGGCGATGCGGGGCGTTCAGATAAGTGGGGATGTGCATAATAAGGTTTTAGTGTTAGCAGAATAAGGTCTTAAGGGTGTTATCATAATAGACGGTGTAAAAATCTCTAAAAATCCTGAAAGAAATACTGAAGCAACATACCTATAATATAACAAGATCCAACAGAGGGATTGACAAATTACGATTGTATGTGTCGTGGACAAAAAAACAAATAGTTCAGTATATATATATGTCGCAATGAGCTGAAATGATTGTTTTTTTGCCGAGGACACATAAATGCATATTTTCACAATCACACCGCTGGATCATCTTGTTACATTATAGTGGTGCTCCACTATTTATTTCAATTTTTTTTTATAATATTTACACCGTTAAAAAGCTTAGCGAGCCTTAACTGGTTCATGGCAGTGCCGGAGTTCGAGCTGCTCACGCCCACTTGTCGGACCCTCCTCCAAGCAAGGCCGCCATCCCCCCTTTGTATAGCCTTGCCCCAGCCCCCCAACTCCTGCTCATCACCACCACCAGCCCCGCAGCCATCCGCCGCCCGCGCCGCCAACCCCGCCTCCGCCGCTGCCGTCTCGCTGCCACCCACACCCACACCGCCACCGCCCGAGCTCACTACCTCGCCTACCATCGCCGGAACCCCATCGCCGCCCGGACTCTCCGCTGCCGGAGCCGATCAGCTGACCCGATCCGCCGCCGCCGCCATTTTTTTAAACCGCCCGAACTAGTACGAACTGCCCGTTTTTTCGGTTTACTATTAGATCAGTTTTCGTTTTAAAAAATCCGGTTTGGTTTTTTGTAGATAGATCTATTTAGAGATCATTCACTGGTTAGGTTTAGATAATGAACGTTCGTTCGTTAGTTTTTTTTCTTTTTCTGTTTATTTTTTGCCAAGGACCTTTTCACGATTAAAGTTTTTATAGATTAGTCCATGATCTTAAAACGATCACTACTTTTTACTCGTTTGTCAGAATGAGGTGAAACCAACGCCAAACTCTTCATTTTGATCTCATCTATCCAATAAACCAACTCAAATTTATTTTTGAAACTTTAAAATTTGAATTCAAAAAGATTTGAATTTGAACTTCTTTTGATCATAACTTGAGTTTTCTAACTCCGTTTGAGTTGATTCTTTACGCAAATTGAAGCTCTTGACCTAAACTTTATGATAAGACCAAATACACCTAATTTTGGTACTTTTATAAATTGTTTTCTGTTGTAAGAGTTATTTGCTTGCTTTCGAAGTTTATCGAGATCTTTTCTTCGATTCTGTTGCATGATTGCTTATGTATGCCATTGTTTGATTGAGATAGAATTTGCGGAGTGAGAAGCTTTCTACTATGAGTCTCTAGGTTTCAATGATCGTCAGCAAGTTAAGTTACACTTTGATCATACTTTTCAATACCCAATTTTACTTGCATTAGTTACACCCTCAAAGATTTGCATGAGTAGGACTTGGATACATGTGGTTATGCTTTGTAGTTCATGAGGTAGGAACCCAATGACTAGAGATCAACCCCGGGAATATACGCTTTGTTACTTATTGCTTAGCCATGCTCGTAGACGTGGATTGGTATGTGAGATTCATGGAAGTTGTGAGTGTAACAACAACTAAGGGAAAGTTTAAGGTGACAACTTTAATACAGATCTGGGTGGATTGGTTGGAGGGCACCTGGAGAATCCAGTGTTGTCCTAGGATATCCCGAAGGAACCGTGTGATCATCCTATGGAATGCCACCTAGGCTCAAAGGGATCATATATCATTCATGCCTAGAAACTTCCGTGTGCAGCCACAAGCAATTATGGGCTCTGGCATAGGTGAGTATGTTGTGTGAGCTCTTTCAGTGGTGGACTAGCAGATCTAGGGGAAAGTAGGTGTATCGGTCTACCTAGAGCAAAGAGTTAATGCTCCTGAAAGGCTATGTCGTGATCTTCCGATCATGGATGCGGTCGGGTCTTGTGGGGAAAAGTGTGCAAACCTCTGCAAAGTGTACACACTATTCATGAATAGCCGTGTCCCTAGTAATGGACATCTTGAGTATCCTGGTATTTGAATTATTGATTGATCTCAACACTCTATTAAATAAACTATTGGATTACTAATGACATTGGTGATTTTGGGATTGAGATTGAGGAACCTTCTCAATATTGATTAATTCAACGTAGTAGTAAATAATTTATTCCTTTGTTGTAGGGAAAAATTAGCTTTATGCAAAATTAAACCTTACAGCCTTCACCAGCCAAATATGCATGTAGTAGTAGATATTGTTCATCATTATTGCTATAGTGTGACTTTGCCAGCATATTCAATGTGCTGACCTACAGGGCTGCAACGTCTCATGTTGCAGAGTTTTCCGACGAAGATTAAGGTCCGATAGGTCGTTGTCATGCACTCAGTGTTTGCCGTGGAGCTGGATGGACTCATCTTATCTTTGATGCTTCCACAATTTATTAGTTTAGTTGGTCCTTCAGCCATATTTTTGTAATAATACTCTTTATGAGGATATCGATGTAATAAGTGCATGATTGAAACTCAAGTACTATGGGTGTCAGCATACTGATCCATGGATGACACTTAAGCACAGAGACTTCGACTCATTGGGATCGTGGTCGCTACAAGGGTGCCTTCTCCCCCCTTCCCCCTATATATAGTGAGGGAGAAAGAGGGAAGCCGCACCCTTACAGGCCTTGGCGCTGCCCCTCCTCTACCGTAGCTCTTCTTCTCCACGCAGTGCTTAGTGAAGCTCTGCCGTAATTCCTCCACCACCACCTCCGCCGCCACGTTGTTGTGTCATCGGAGGACTCGAGCTACTACTTCACCATCGCTCGCTTACGTGTGTTGGACGCGGAGGTGCCGTCCGTTCGACACTAGATCGGAGTTTGCGGGACGGTTCATGATTGGATCGTGAAGACGTACCACTACATCAACCGCGTTCTTTAATGCTTCCGCTTAGCGGTCTACAAGGGTATGTGGATCCAACTCTCCTCTCGTAGATGTGCATCTCCTAGATTGATCTTGGTGAGCGTAGGAATTTTTTTGTTTCCCATGCAACGTTCCCCAACATCCTCACCATATACTGGACCAATGCCTAACAAAGTTACACGCACAGCTCTACTACTACATATACTGGACCAATTACTAGAGCTCGCGCACGCCAATTAAATTACTTGATACTTTTGTTTCTTGGTAATGATTCTAATGTTCATGAGAATACGATGCTGCCTAAATTGGATACATTTGTTTTGCTTATAAATAAAGAGCCAAGACACAAGAACGATGAACATTGGAGTATGATCAAGCATGAAGAAGATGACGCGCGCAAGGGGAGCAAGAACTGAGTTTCTGGTGGAGTTTTCACCACTTTGGAGCCACCATGATAACATCGAAGGACATGAACGAAATGTACAAGATGGTATGTGATAGATTTCTTCCATATCTTAATCTAGGTGTTGCGTCACCTTATTTTTGGGCCAGGCCCATCTAATTTTGAAATACTACTTATAGGCTATTTTTTAGAGTCCGTATTGTAGGGGAAACAACTCACGAGGTGTTTTAGTTCCACCTTGCCAAGGGGGGACGAAATCGCCTCTCTCCGCCCTACAAATAAAGCCCTTAAGGCATGGTTTAGAATTTGGGTTTTGTTTAGATTAAAGTTTGTCATAGCTGCAACTCGCGTACTTCGTTTGTGTTCAGAGAACCCTACTTTCATTAATAAAGCTTTCCTCTTGGATTCGCAATATTTTGATTGCAATTTCAGTTTCTTGCTTGTTCTTCATTTGCGTGCAGGAAATAGACCTTCGTGGCCAGGTTGATCGTGCTCCGGCGTGGTCAGTAACCCCTTGGACTTGATTTAGTGATTGCTAAGGCGCCACGTCTTCACACGTTCATAGAGGGATCGTCAAAGTCTACTCCACCAAAAATGATAGCCACCTTCTCATTGGAACACGAGACACCTTTGCCTCTCTTTGCAAAAGTTGCTTGTATAGCCGAGGGGGTTGCGGCACCGGGTAGTACAGTCGGGCTCGCTCGTACCAGACGATCTAGTGTCCAAGGTGAGATTTCTCCCAAAAGAGAAGTTTCTTTGAACTGATCCATTTGCTAGGATCTTGCTTGATTACCTTCCAAAAATATATATTTCTACACATCATTAGGAAAATGCTATGAGTTGATCCGTTTACTGGGATCTTGCTCAATTACCTTCCAAAAATGTATAATATTGCACATCATCAGGAAAAACAAGTTTTCACGTTTCCCAAAGGATTACTGTTAGAAAAATACAAAAACTGGCGAAACCTTTCGGAAACCCTATCAAAATACCCTTATGTTAGGGCACATTTCACACTTAATTGTTTTGTTGAATGATGACAATGCGTTTTACAGACTAACCATGTGCATTCAGTATTTTAGAGATTATATTAGATGGCACAAGACGGTTTATTCCCCCTCGGAGATTAAGAGTGAAGACGTTTATTTTTTGACAATTTCTTTTTGGTGGATTTGAGTCATAGGAAATGCATAATATTAAGAGGGGATCTGCAGTGGAAAGGTTAGGGTAAAATCAACACGTGCACATCTCATTTGCACCCTCTTTTCCTTCTCAGCAACGTGAAGTTCTTGCCTTTCTCACCTTGGGTTTCCTAGTGGCGCCCAAGTAGTAGTACCGCCCCTAGTAGCGGTAGTACCGTTTGTACCCCCACTTAGTTTTGAGCTTATGTTGCCCTCCCCATTTTCACAGTGGTATAGTGCAGTTGTACCTCCTTAAGTGGTAGTATCGCGAGTGTAGGGCGTTAGTACTGCTTAGTGTGCTACTGCAACTCCTTCTACCGCTGGCACTGCCGCAACTCATTTATTGCCCGAGGAAACTCATGTTCGTATCCATGGTAGTAGAGCTGATGTAGACCGTGGTAGTACCGCTCCAAGCGGTACTTCCTCCCTACCCGTATCCACTACTGCAAGTACATCATGTTATGCTATATGTAGTGGTAGTACCGCTCGTAGGGCTGATACATCTCCAACGTATCTATAATTTTTTATTATTCCAGGTTGTTATATTATCATTCTGGAATGTTTTACAATCATTTTCTAGCATTTTTATATCATTTTTGGGACTAACCTATTGACATAGTGCCCAGTGCCAGTTGTTGTTTTCTGCTTGTTTTTTTTCTTCGTGGAATATCAATATCAAACGGAGTCCAAATGCAACAGAACTTTTTGGAGATTTTTTGGACCAGAAGACATTCAGAGGGCTAAAGAAGTCCACGAGAGAGGGCCCGTGGGGCTAACGAGACACCAGGGCGCGCCCCAGCCCCCTGGCACGCCCTGGTGGTTATTGGGGCCCACGAGGGTCCTCTCCACCACCTCTCAGCTCTATAAATACTCAGATATTCCATAAACCCTAGAAGAGTCGGAGGAAAATTGTTTTAGCCGTCGCAAGTTCCAAAACCATGAGATCCAATTTAGAGCCCTTTTCCGGTGCTCCGTTGGAGAGGAACACGATCACGGAGGGGTTTATCATCCTCATTACTGCCTCTTCGATGATGTGCGAGTAGTTTACCACAGAACTATGGGTCCGTAGGAAGTAGCTAGATGGTTCTTCTGTCTTTTTGATTTTCAATACAATGTTCTCTTTGGAGATATGTTTGATGTAACTCTTCTGCGGTGTGTTTGTTGGGATCCGATGAATTGTGAGTTTATGACCAGATCTATTTGCATTTGTATCCATACATGATTATTATAGCTTCGTATTTCTTCTTTGATATTTCGGTTTTTTGGCCAACTTGATTGATTTATCTTGCAATGGGAAGAGGTGCTTTGTAATGGGCTCGATCTTGTGGTGCTTAATCTCAGTGACAGAAGGAGAAGTGACATGCATGTATCATTGCTATTAAGGATAAAATGATGGGGTCCATTCCTACATGAATAGATCTTGTCTACATCATGTCATCGTTCTTAAGGCATTACTCTATTTCTTTATGGAACTTAATACACTACATGCATGTTGGATAGTGGTCGATGTGTGGAGTGATAGTTGTAGATGCATGCAGGAGTCGGTCTACTAATCTTGGATGTGATGCCCATATACATGATCATTGTCTTGGATATCATCATAACTATTCGCTCTTCTATCAATTTCGCAATAGTAAATTGTTTACCCACTTATACTATTTTCTCGAGAGAAGTGATACATCTCCAATGTATCAATAAATTTTTATTGTTCCATGCTATTATATTATCAACTTTCGGTGTTTTATATACATGAATATGCTATTTTTTAGGACTAACTTATTACCTAGTGCCTTGTGCCAGTTTCTATTTTTTCCTTGTTTTGAGCTTCGCGAAAAAGGAATATCAAACGGAGTCCAAACGGAATAAAACTTTCGTGATGATTTTTCTTGGACCAAAAGACATCCAGAGGACTTGGAGTCCAAGTCATAAGATTCCCGAGGCAACGACAAGCTAGGGGGGCCCGCCCCCAGGGCATGTGGCCCCCTCGAGGATCCCCTGACCCCGTTCCTTGGCATATATTTTCTCAAATATTCCCAAAACCCTAGAAGAATAGACGAAAATACTTTTCCACCACCGCAGGTCTGTGCTCGCGTGAGATCCCATCTGGAGGCCTTTTCCGGCACTCTACCGCAGGGGATTTGATCACGGAGGGCATCTACATCAACCTTGCTGCCCCTCCGATGATGCGTGAGTAGTTTACCACAGACCTATGGGTCCACAGCTAGTAGCTAGATGGCTTCTTCCCTCTCTTTGATCTTCAATACAATGTTCTCCTCGATGTTCTTGGAGATCTATTCGATGTAATCTTCTTTTTGGTGTCTTTTTCGAGATCTGATGAATTGTGGTATTAATGATCAGATTATCTATGAATATTATTCGAGTCTTCTATGAACTCTTTTATGCATGATTAAGATAGCTATGTATTTCTCTTCGATCTATCAATTTGGTTTGGCCAACTGGATTGATTTTTCTTGCAATGGGAGAGGTGCTTTGTGATGGGTTCAATCTTGCGGTGTCCTCACCGGTGACAGAAAGGTTAGTGAGGCACATATTCTATTGTTGCCATTAAGGGTAATAAGATGGGGTTTCTATCATATTGCATGAGTTTATCCCTCTACATCACGTCATCTTGCATAAGGCGTTCCTCTTTTTTTAACTTAATACTCCAGATGCATGTTGGATAGCGGTCGATGAGTGGAGTAATAGTAGTAGATGCAGGCAAGAGTCGGTCTACTTGTCACGAACGTGATGCATATATTCATGATCATTGCCTTAGATATCGTTGATACGTTTCCATCGTATCTACTTTTCCTAACGCTTTTCCTCTTGTTTTTGTAGCGACCACGATCCGATTGGACCGAAGTCTCTGTGTTCTGTGTCATCCCTGGATCGGTAATGCTGACACACACAGTACTTGAAGGATTTATAACAGAGTGGCAATCACACACTTATTACATCGAATGTCTCCAGTGAGAACTTATTACAAAATCCATGGCTTAAAGCCATCTAACAAAATAACATCGGAAGGCTTGGAAGATAAGTGAGTCCATCAACTCCAACGGGATAGCTGAGTGCATGACAAACGACCTAGCACGTCTTATTCCTCGTCAGAAAAGTCTGTAACGTAATATGTTGCAGCCCGAAAATGGGTCAGCACATGGAATATGCTGGCAAGATAACACAAGTATTTGCAAGTAACAGAATAAAGGCTATACTACATGCATATTTGGCTGGTGGAGGCTCTATGGTTAAGTTTTTGCGTAAAGCCAATTTTTCCCTACAACAAAGAAATGCATTTTAATTTTAACTACCATGTTGGTTGAAAATCATTGAGAAGGTACCTCCAACTCAATCCCAAATTAAAAGTTCATCATTAACCCAACAAATTAAAATATGGAGTGATGAGATCAACCAATAATTCAAGTACCAGATACTCAAGATGTCCATAACCGGGGACATGGCTAATCATGATCAGTTTGTACACTCTGTAGAGGTTTGCGCACTTTTCCCACAAGACTCGATCGCCTCCGTTTGGTTTCTCGCACTGCATGGTGTTTGAGAAACGGATGACCGAGACACAGTCTTTCCGAAGAGGTCCCCTTAACCGGATAGATAGGCCGGTACACCTACAATCCCTCTACATCTGCTAGCCCATCACGGAAAGGTTCCCCACAACTTACTCGACTATGCGGGATCCCATATTGGCATGTGGCTGCACACGGAAGTTTCTAGCATGAATAGTTTTATGATCCTTTCGAGCCTGGGTGGCATTCCATAGGAAAAATCACACGGAACCCCGGGATTTCCTAGGACAACACTGGATTCTCCAGGTGCCCTGCAACCAATCCACCCGGATGTGTATTCAAGTAGCCACCTTAAGTTGAAACCTTAATTAACAACTCACATCTGTCCTGGATTTCACTCAAACCCAAACCACGTCTACGAGCATAGCATAGCAACCTAAGCAAACGTAGAAGTAACTCCCAGGGGTTTGAAAATAATGCAGGTAATAGGTTCTACCTCAATCTACTTCCCAGTCCCACAAATTAAGAGATCCTACTCATGCAATGTGTGAGCGTTTGATCTAATGCATAAAAACTGGGTAATAAAAGGTATGATCAAAGTGTTACTTGCCTTGCTGACGATTCGCAAAACCTAGAGACTTGTAGTAGCATGCTTCATAGTCCGGGTATTCTATCGCAAGCAAACAATAGCATACATAAGCAATCAAGCAAAGATTCACAAACAAAACTCCAAAAGATCAGATCTAACCAGAAAGTTCAACTTAAGAACTCCGGTTTGCAAAAAGAATCAACTCGAAAGAAGCAACGAAACTCAAACTGCGAAAGAAACAAGCTCCGGTTTGCTAATTGGCCTAAAGTCAAATTTTACAATAGCCAAAACCTTGTTCAGTTTGGTTAAACGTAAAGAGGGAATCGAGACGAAGATCTGGGATTTTGAATCACCTGATTCCGACTCTCGAGCGAAAAGAAAAACGAAAAACAAGATCAGGACAGAAATCACGATCGGAATAACCGCGGATAAATACCCCGAAAAAGAAAACGGACGAACAAGCTAATGAACGAACGTTCGCTGTCTGCGGCTAACAGAAAAAAACCATTCGTTAAAACGAACGTACGGACGAACGTCCGCTAATGTCACATCCCTAGTTTAGCACTTGCTTTAGGGCTAGCTAGAGTGTGCATCATGTTTACTTATCAAGAAACTTGAAATGGGAATGACAGAAACCCCAGCACCCCTCTTCCAACAACTAGGGTTTGATAAAATATTTTCCAATGTACCCAAAATGCCCTTCAAAAATGTTCATCATTTATGCCTTGGTCTTAAACCTCTGCCAAAAATGATGCACAATTTTCTAGGACATCAAAGGCCTTTGGATTAAATCATATGGTATTTGTATTTGGGCATTTAAATACTTTAAAGAATTTTAAATGCTCAAATAATCATGAACTATAATGTTCCCTACTGTTCATATTATATACAGTGGGCATGACAAGTTTCATGAGTTATAAAAATGCTCTAGCATTTTTATTAATTAAACAAAGATGCAAAACAAGTGAAACAGAAAAGAAAATAGGAAAAAGAAAAAGGAAGAAAGCACTTACCTCGGGCCCAGCCCTGTAGCAGGCCGGCCCAGCCCACCAGCCTCTTCTGTTGCCTTCCTCCTCGCGCCAGAAGGACGCGCGCGTGGCCGCCGCGCGCCGGCACGCGTCCGGCCACCTCCACCCTGCCTGCCTGCATCCCGACGGCCTGGACAACTCCCCGTGACGCCACGCAGCTGCCCCGACCGCTCTCTCTTCTACCCCCCATCCCCGTCGCCTCCCTTGGATCTCTCCTCCTCCATCACCGAGCCGCCCGTCGCCGCTGCTCGCCGTTGCCGCACCTATAGCTACCCCCTCGCCCCGTGAGTGTGTCCAGAAGGAGCGCCGCGTCGTCCTCTTCCTCCTCGCTGAGCCACGGATCGCCGGAAGCCCTGCAACGCCTCCACGCCGTCGTCCCCTTCCTCGGATCGCCGGAGCACCTCGACGCCGTTACGAAGCTGCAGCGCGTCCCCGACCTCTCCGTCGAGCTCGTTAGCACCGCAGTGAGCTTCTACGCCGAACCCCCCTTCCTTTGCCTCGTTTGCGTTGTGTAGCCGCCGCTCCGTTGATCAACGTAACTCACCGCCGCCGTGCTCGCCGCCGGTGACGCTCCGGTGACCATTTGGTCATGGGCACCCGTCCATCACACTCGCCGCAGCACGTAGATGCGCTAGGTACTACGCACGCATCGCCTAGGCCACTGTAGCCGCGTCTCCACACACGCCCGACGCCGGTCGCCGCCGTCGAGCTTGTTGCTGTCGTCTCCGGCCACACCAGGTCCGGCGACCACCACCATTCGACACGCAACGACAAGAGCTTCCCAACGCACCCAACCGCAGCTCGAGCCGTGCCCCATAGACGATTTCCGAAGCACGCCGCCGTATTCGGCCTCTCCGGCGTCACTTCGCCGGCGGGTTTGACCTGTCTGACCGGGGGGTTGACCACCCCTGGGTCACTGACGTGTGGGCCACCTTTTACCAATTAGTTAGTTTAATTAAGTTTCTGTTAAGTTAATTAGTTAATTAATTTAGTCACTGACCCGTGGGCCCAGGCCCCACTGACAGCTAATTAGTTTTAGTTTAACTCTAATTAAATTTGTTAGTTAGCTGTGACACTGACATGCTGGGCCCACATGTCATGTTTGACTGGACCAGCTCCTGTTGACTGACTGACGTCAGCATGATGTCATACTGACGCGATAAAGGTTTTTCTGGGATTTTTAGATTTAAAAATAATTCAGGAAATTCCAGAAAATACCCAAAACTTCTAAAATTCATATAAAATCAACCGTAGCTCAGATGGAAATAATTTATATATGAAAAATGATCAGAAAAATCCAATCTTTCCAATGGCACTGGTTTCATGCATGTTTGAGCAAGTTAACCTTGCTGTATACATTAAAAAATGATAATGCACTTATTTAAATAATAGCTAAATTGCCAATTTGAATCTTTGATTCAAATAAGCTCAAACCCTCTGGTTTTAGTTGCATTAGCCCAACACACATGCATCTTGCCATGTCATGAACATGCATCATATTGTTGCATCTGTTTGTTAATGATTGTATCGCCGGTATTCTCTGTGTTAGGTCCTGCTCCCGAGGATACTGCTGCGTATCCAGTTGAAGAGCAGTACCCGACAACCACTTTGTCAGGCAAGCAATCATTGATCATTCCGATACAAACCCAATCTTCTCGCTCCTGCTCTCTTTTACTGCATTAAGGCAACATCGTGTGAACTGCTACTTGCTGCGGTAGTTGAACCCTATCCCTTGCATGACCTGTCATTGCCATAGTAAATAGTTGAAACCCACTAGCATGTGTAGGAGTTGATTGAGCCTTGTGATGTGTGATCCACCATGCTATTTGTTTATGTTGCCTGCTATGCTTAGAGTTGTGTCTGGTCTGGTTCATCTGGGTGATGGATCAGAGTGAAATGACCATACCGATAAAGAGAAGGAAGTGTGGAATACGCTTGGTAAAGGTATCGATGAAAGGCCATGTAGGAGTACATGGTGGGTTGTTTCATTGGAATCGTCCTTAGGACCCGAGATCTGTATGTGTGGTTCAAGTTACAGCTACTACCACATATTGGGATCCTTAATTGACCCTCTCGGCTTATTAATTACCCTCGATCTCTGTCCAGGAGTTGCAACTAGTTTCTGGAGTTTATAGATTACTGGAGGTCGTGCACAACGCTGACCCTCGGGGTGGGTTGTGATGCGACAGGTACGTGGCACGGTGTACCGGTTGCCCGTTTGGTGACTCGGGAACCCTGTACACATCGTTTGGGGCCGTGAGCGACACCCCGGCCGGATCTCCCCACATATGGAACCCAAATAGGCTATAAACCTGGACGAGGGACTTGAGTAGTTAGTCAGGTCGTGGCCGACACCCTCGCTGGGCTTCCGCTTGAAGGTTGCCGAGTACACACCGAGTATACGTCGATAAGTGGTGGAAGCGTGTGTGAAGAGGTACACCCCTACAGGGTTATCAATCTATTCGAATAGCCGTTGTTCGCGGTACGAACTACTTGGTTACTCTTACAGTTCATAGACAAGTTGATGGATACTACTAAAAGCCTCAAGATAAGTGTGAGTGCCGTGGATGGCCCTTCCATAGGATAACGGAAGAGGATCCTCGGTAGTGTATTGTTGTGGTGAGTAGAGGACTCGTGTTCGTAATAACATCTTGCAATCTGTTGAGAGTTGTAGTATAGGTTAGCCAAGAGTCAAAGCTGGCTTTCTGCTATGAAATCCACTACCCCCTTTGAAAATGTTGCATGTATGATAGGTTCTGTGGTAAGACTTGCTGAGTACCTTTGTACTCATGTTTGCTTAATAACTGTTGCAGAGGAGAACCCTGCCCCTGCTGATGGGTTCTACATAGACATTGACGTCGACGAGTAGCTTGACACCCAGACGGAGATCTGGAGCTTGTGAAGGGCCTTGTAGATAGTCAGGCTACACCAAGCCTGTTTTATTTTCTAAGTTGTCTATACTCAGACATGTAGCTTCCGCTTGTGCTTGTATGACTGTATGACTTGAGTTTTGGGTCATGTGACCCCTACCTGTATGGATATGTTATGTATGGCTCTTGGAGCCTCTTAAATAAAGTACTTGAGTTATAAAGTTCTGTTGTGATGCAATGTTGTATTTGCACATATTGAGCATAATGCGTGTATGATTGAAATGCTTGGTATGTGTGGGATCCGACACCTAGTTGTTTTCCTTTGGTAGCCTACCTTACAGGGAAATGCCTCCTAGTGATTCCAATGAGCCTTGGTAGCTTGCTACTGCTCGGAACACGTAGGCTGGCCGGCATGTGTCCTTCTTCGTTCCTCTGTCTGTCCCTTAGGGGAAATGTCACGCGTTGTTCCTTTAAGTCCATGTAGCTTGCTACGACTTGGGTTCATACGTTGATGACCGACACGTTCATTGCTGGGTCATGGATGCCTGTCTCTGTAATTTAGTGCCACTTTTGGTTTATAACTAGCCATGTCGGCCCGGGTTCTCTGTCATATGGATGCTAGCGACACTGTCATATACGTGTGCCAAAATGCGCAAACGGTCCCGGGCCAGGTAAGGTGGCACCCGTGGGGTTACCGTGTGTGAGGCCGCAAAGTGATATGACGTGTTACAGCTAGATCGGTGTGACTTAGGATCGGGGTCCTGACAGCGTTGGCATCAGAGCTGGACTGCCTGTAGGTTTCTCAAGCCAAACTGGTCGATGTTGAGTCTAGAAAAATTCTTAGTTATATGTAGGGGAATTGATTGTGGAAGGGAACGTAAGGCTCTTTTTACTCCTTTACCTTATGCCCTTCTTATCTGAGTCAGTTTATTCTTTCTACGGGGATTTAGGACTAGGCCTCTTATCCTTACTAGGTTCACGTGTTACTAATCCGTAGACTCTTAGGATTGTTGGTTTCAAGCCTCAGTTCAGTTTCTATCCTTTTAGTATGATGATTGTTGGACCGGAACCTTGATATGGAATTGTTGAGTGGTTATGCTATCATTTGTATGATGTCTCAAATCTTTGTTTGAGCATTTACAGTTGTTATGCTGCCCGATTTCTTCCAGAAACACTAATGCCTTTGCATTATTCCGTGTTTCAGATGTCTGGCCGCATCCCTCACCAAGTGGTTCGTTTGACTCGGTGCATTAATGTGCCCGGTCACACGGCCATGCTAGTCTGTGTGCTGACTGAGACCGGTTATCGCTGGTATCCTGAATACACCGTGGAGGAACAGTACCGGGATTTCAATCAGAGTCAGTATTTCTGCACAGTCCGGATATACCCCTCATATCCCGGAGCTAATGACCCCATCCATTGGTCTTATGGACTCGGGGTTACCATCGAGATGGCAGTACAGGATGCCGCCTATTCGATGATGACCATTCTCCGGGCTAGGCATGCCCTGTTGCTGAACACAGAGTTCTGTTACATGCCAGCCTCACTTCCCGGAGAGGAAGGCTACTACACTGGTCTGTATACTGATGCTGCTCATGAAGAGCCACTGCTTCAGACTACTGTTCAGATGCTGGAGGATAGGGACCGTGAGGTCCGTGCCCTCCGAATGGAGCTATATAACACTCGGGCCGCCCACTAGACTACTTTGACACGGCTTGCACCTGCTATGCATGCCGGATACCTGGACATGCGGGATTTGTACCCCGTGCGGACTCGTCTGCCTGATCGCATGGATTGGCGTGACGTTGGGGGTATTACACCTCCACGTGGGCGTCGGTTACCACCAGCATCGGGACCGAGGCCACACCCATGTCCCTATGGTCCACAGCCTTCGAGTGCTCGCGAGTTTCAAGATCCATCTGTTCCACTTCCAGGCTACGGTGATAATCTTTACAAATATTACTACGGGAATGTCTGAGCTAGACCGTGGTTGTAGTAGTATTGTAGTAGTTGTATTTCCACAGTCCTGCGCGTCTTGTGGAATATGACTTAGTGTGTACTGAGTTTCGGAGGTGTAGTTAAATAATGTATAGGAGCTTGGAATGCCTTTGATGGGATGTATCGTCTTTCACCGCAGTTGTACTTTAGCCTTGGCTTGTACTAAACTATGTATGGAATGTATGACCACTGGTGTATATATAGCAGTTTCTATATTACCATGTCGTACGGATGAACATCTCTGCATTCCGTGTCATCCATTACATTCTGCACTTCTATGTCAAATTTTTACCATCCTTGTCTAAACCGTTGTTTTGTTTTCCTAGGATGGTCAACACTCGCAACACTCCTGCTGCTCAGGAGCAGGGTGAGGCTAGTGGGGCTAGAGATGGGAATCTGCCCCAGCCACCCTCCTTGGCGGAAGTTATGCTCGAGGCAGAACGGAACAAGAGAGAGACCAACCGTCTGCTGGAACGCATAGAGCAGAACACCGGGTTCCGTCAGAGGAATGACGTGGTGTCAATCAATGACTTTATCAAGATGTGTCCACCGAAGTTCCATCACTCCACTGAACCTCTGGATGCGGATGATTGGCTATGTAGTATCACCCATAAGCTACACTCTGCCCGTGTGGCCGAAGCGGACCAGGTTACCTACGCTGCCTACCATCTGGAAGGCCCTGCCAGTCTTTGGTGGGAAAACTTTGAAGCTATGCGTCCCGCTGGCCAAATCACTACTTGGGTTGAGTTCAGTGAGGCATTCCGTGAACACCACATTCCGGAAGGTCTCATGGATCGCAAGCGGGAGGAATTCTGCAATTTCACCCAAGGCCGGTTAACTGTGGATGGCTATAGTCGTGAGTTTGGCAACTTGGCACGCTATGCACCTGAGGAAGTATCCATCGATGCCAAGAAACAGGCGAGGTTCCGCAAGGGACTCAGCCCTGAACTCCGCCGAGATCTACGTCTGCACGAGTGCACTTCCTTCCAGAAGTTGGTAAACAAGGCTATCAGTGCTGAAACAGGCCAGACCGACTTCGAGGCCACACGCAAGCATACTCGAGACCTTGGTTCCTCATCCGGCTCTGGCTCTCACAAGCGTCGTGTGTGGGTTCCTAACACTGCTCTGCCACCCAAGTACACACCGAGGCCATCCTATGAGGCGCCTCGCCCAACTCAATAGTATGCACCTGCTAAGATCTATGGAGGACCACCTTCCAACTTTGCTCCACGCACTACCACCGTGACATGTTTCAAGTGTGGAGAACCAGGGCACTACATGCGTGAGTGTCCTCAGAACCAACCAGGAAAACCCGTTGGCCGTGGTAAGTCAACCGGCAAGGTGAATTATGTCAAGCCAATCCCCACTGCACGTGGTCATGTCAACTATGTCTCTGCTGAGGAAGCTTATGAGGATCCTAACGTCGTCCTTGGTACGCTTCTCGTTAACTGCCATCCGGCATCTGTTCTTTTCGATACTGGAGCATCCCATTCGTTCATATCTGAGAGCTATGCTCGATTGCACAACATGACTTTTTGTGACATGCCTACTTCCATGGTTATTCAAACTCCTGGTTCAAAGTGGCAAACCTCTAGGGTAAACCATGGAAATGAAATCCTTGTCGATAGACTTGTTTTCCTAGCATCTCTAATCGCTCTCAAGTCCTCGGACATAAACATCATTTTGGGTATGGATTGGATGACAACTCATTACGCCAAAATTGATTGCTATACTAGGACCGTTCAACTTACACATCCATCCGGCAAGATAGTCAATGTCTTGACCCGAATGGCTGAGCGTCAGCTCTACTCTCTTAATGCCAGCCCTCTACCAGAACTCGAAGATATCCCGGTAGTCCGTGACTTCCCGAATGTTTTTCCAGAAGAACTGCCAGGAATTCCACCTGACAGAGATGTCGAGTTCGTGATAGATCTTATCCGTGGGACTGTCCCAATCTCTAGGAGACCTTATAAGATGGCACCACTAGAATTAGCTGAGCAAAAGAAACAACTCGATGAGTCCTTGCAAAAAGGTTTCATCCGTCCTAGTTCTTCCCCCTTGGGCTTGCCCCGTCCTCTTCGTCAAGAAGAAGGATGGAACGAAGCGGATGGTTGTAGATTACCGACCTGTTAATCTAGTCACCATAAAGAACAAGTATCCGCTTCCCAGGATCAACGACCTGTATGATCAGCTCGCTGGATCCTCAGTCTTCTCTAAGATGGATTTGAGGTCGGGTTACCATCAAATCAAAATCAAGAACGGGGACATTCCTAAAACGGCTTTTGTTACTCGTTATGGCCAATATGAGTACACCGTCATGTCCTTCGGATTAACCAATGCCCCAGCACCTTTTCTCGGTTAATGAATTCTATATTCATGGAGTACTTGGATAAATTCATCGTGGTATACCTCGATGATATACTCATCTATTCCAAGAACAAGGAAGATCATGCCGAGCATTTAAGGCTGGTATTGACGAAACTTCGAGAGCACCGCCTTTATGCCAAATTCTCTAAATGTGAATTTTGGTTGCCAGAAGTAACCTATTTAGGTCATGTGATCTCTGGCAAGGGTATTGCTGTCAATCCCGAGCGAGTTCAAGCCGTCCTTGATTGGACTCCCCCTGAATCGATCAAGCAAGTTAGGAGTTTTCTTGGCTTAGCGAGCTATTGCCGACGCTTCGTCGAGAATTTCTCCAAAGTTGCTAAACCTCTAACTGAAGTCCTCAAGAAAGATAAAAAGTTTGAGTGGACCCCACAATGCGAGTCCAGTTTTCAGGAACTGAAAAAACGCCTGACATCTGCACCTGTACTGGTACCACCAGATTTTTCCAAGGATTTTATAATCTATTGCGACGCCTCGCGACAAGGACTAGGTTGCATACTCATGCAAGATCATCAAGTGATTGCATACGCATCTCGACAGTTGCGTCCACATGAAGATAACTATCCTACTCATGATTTAGAGCTTGCAGCTGTAGTCCATGCACTCAAAACATGGCGACATTACCTCCTTGGTAATCGCTGTGAAATCTTCACTGATCACCAAAGTTTGAAGTATATCTTCACCCAACCGGATCTAAATCTCAGACAAAGACGTTGGGTTGAGTTGCTCATAGATTACGACTTAGGAATCACTTACACTCCTGGAAAGGCCAATGTCATGGCTGGTGCACTAAGTCGTAAGTCTTATTGTAACAACTTGATGTTACAACAAGGTCAACCACTTCTCCACGAGGAATTTCGTAAGCTTAACCTTCACATTGTTCCTCGAGGATTCCTTTCCACCTTGTTGGCGAAACCTACCCTTATGGATCAAATTATAGTTGCCCAGCGGTATGATAAAGGCATATCTCGGATCAAGGAGAACATTGCTAGCGGAGTTGCTAGAAGTTTCTCTATGGATGATCGAGGTGTAGTGTACTTCGAGAACTGCTTGGTGGTACCCAAGAAACCACAACTACGACAAATGATTCTTAAGGAGGCTCATGAATCTCCTATCACGATTCATCCCGGTAGTACCAAAATGTATCAGGACCTACGTCAGAGATTCTGGTGGACTAGGATGAAGAGAGAAATCGCTCAATTCATTGCTTACTGCGACGTTTGTCGTCGAGTTAAAGCAGAGCATCAACGGCCTGCTGGCACCCTTCAACCTTTGGCTATTCCTGAATGGAAATGGGACAAAGTCGGTATGGACTTCATTACCGGGTTTCCCAGGACCAGGAAAGGGAATAATGCTATCTTCGTCGTTATCGACCGCCTCTCTAAAGTAGCTCATTTCCTGCCTGTTCGAAAGAGTATTACCGCTAGCCAGCTAGCAGATTTGTATGTCTCTCGGATAGTATCACTTCATGGTGTGCCGTTGGAGATTAACTCAGACCGTGGAAGTCTTTTTACTTCACGATTTTGGGAAAGTTTCCAGAATGCAATGGGAACTCATCTCTCCTTCAGTAGCGCCTTCCATCCCCAGTCAAGTGGTCAAGTGGAACGAGTCAATCAAATTCTGGAAGACATGCTTCGAGCCTCTGTCATTTCTTTCGGTATGGAATGGGAAAAATGTCTTCCATTTGCCGAATTCACTTATAACAATAGTTATCAAGCCAGCTTGGGCAAAGCTCCCTTCGAAGTTCTATATGGACGAAGGTGTCGAACACCTCTTAACTGGTCAGAGGCCGGGGAAAGACAATTCTTTGGTCCGGATATGATCCAGGAGGCAGAGGAACAAGTCCGCATCGTTCGTGAGAGATTGAGCCCAGTCTTGCCAGAAGAGCCAATATGATAGTCATCATAAGGCTGTGACTTTTGAAGTCGGCGATAAGGCTTACCTTCGGGTTACTCCTCTTAAGGGAACCCATCGCTTCGGTATCAAAGGCAAATTGGCCCCTCGTTACATTGGTCCTTTTCGCATTCTTGCCAAACGAGGAGAAGTTGCCTACCAATTGGAACTACCTCCGCACCTATCCAGAGTTCATGATGTGTTCCACGTTTCTCAACTCAAGCGTTGCTTCTCGGATCCTATCCGCGGAGTGGACCACGAAACGCTTGATCTCCAGGACAATCTCACATATCGAGAATACCCCGTTCGTATTCTTGATCAAACCGAGCGCACCACTCGACGCCACAATATCAACTTTCTCAAGGTTCAATGGTCACATCATTCCGAGAGTGATGCTACTTGGGAAAGGGAGGATCGTCTTCGACTTGAGTACCCCACCCTCTTTTCGGAGGAACCCGAATCTCGGGACGCGATTCTTTTAAGTGGGGGTGAGTTGTCACATCCCTAGTTTAGCACTTGCTTTAGGGCTAGCTAGAGTGTGCATCATGTTTACTTATCAAGAAACTTGAAATGGGAATGCCAGAAACCCCAGCACCCCTCTTCTAACAACTAGGGTTTGATAAAATATTTTCCAATGTACCCAAAATGCCCTTCAAAAATGTTCATCATTTCTGCCTTGGTCTTAAACCTCTGCCAAAAATGGTGCACAATTTTCTAGGACATCAAAGGCCTTTGGATTAAATCATATGGTATTTGTATTTGGGCATTTAAATACTTTAAAATATTTTAAATGCTCAAATAATCATGAACTATAATGTTCCCTACTGTTCATATTATATACAGTGGGCATGACAAGTTTCATGAGTTATAAAAATGCTCTAGCATTTTTATTAATTAAACAAAGATGCAAAACAAGTGAAACAGAAAAGAAAATAGGAAAAAGAAAAAGGGAGAAAGCACTTACCTCGGGCCCAGCCCTGTAGCAGGCCGGCCCAGACCACCAGCCTCTTCTGTCGCCTTCCTCCTCGCGCCAGAAGGACGCGCGCGTGGCCGCCGTGCGCCGGCACGCGCCCGGCCACCTCCACCCTGCCTGCCTGCATCCCGACGGCCTGGACGACTCCCCGCGACGCCACGCAGCTGCCCCGACCGCTCTCTCTTCTCCCCCTGTCCCCGTCGCCTCCCCTGGCTCTCTCCTCCTCCATCACCGAGCCGCCCGTCGCCGCCGCTCGCCGTTGGCGCACCTAGAGCTACCCCCTCGCCCCGTGAGTGTGTCCAGAAGGAGCGCCGCGTCGTCCTCTTCCTCCTCGCTGAGCCACGGATCGCCGGAAGCCCTGCAACGCCTCCATGCCGTCGTCCCCTTCCTCGGATCGCCGGAGCACCTCGCCGCCGTTACGAAGCTGCAGTGCATCCCCGACCTCTCCGTCGAGCTCGTTAGCACCGCAGTGAGCTTCTACGCCGAACCCCCCTTCCTTTGCCTCGTTTGCGTTGTGTAGCCGCCGCTCCGTTGATCACCGTAACTCACCGCCGCCGTGCTCGCCGCCGGTGACGCTCCGGTGACCATTTGGTCACGGGCACCCGTCCATCACACTCGCCGCAGCACGTAGATGCGCTAGTTACTACGCATGCATCGCCTAGGCCACTGCAGCCGCGTCTCCACACACGCCCGACGCCGGTCGCCGCCGTCGATCTTGTTGCCGTCGTCTCCGGCCACCCCAGGTCCGGCGACCACCACCATTCGACGCGCAACGACAAGAGCTTCCCAACGCAGCCAACCGCAGCTCGAGCCGTGCCCCATAGACGATTTCCGAAGCACGCCGCCGTATTCGGCCTCGCCGGCGTCACTTCGCCAGCGGGTTTGACCTGTCTGACCGGGGGGGTTGACCACCCCTGGGTCACTGACGTGTGGGCCACCTTTTACTAATTAGTTAGTTTAATTAAGTTTCTGTTAAGTTAATTAGTTAATTAATTTAGTCACTGACCCGTGGGCCCAGGCCCCACTGACAGCTAATTAGTTTTAGTTTAACTCTAATTAACTTTGTTTGTTAGCTGTGACACTGACATGCTGGGCCCACATGTCATGTTTGACTGGACCAGCTCCTGTTGACTGACTGATGTCAGCATGATGTCATGCTGACACAGTAAAGGTTTTTCTAGGATTTTTAGATTTAAAAATAATTCAGGAAATTCTAAAAAATACCCAAAACTTCTAAAATACATATAAAATCAACTGTAGCTCAGATGGAAATAATTTATATATGAAAAATGATCAGAAAAATCCAATCTTTCTAATGGCACTGGTTTCATGCATGTTTGTGCAAGTTAACCTTGCTGTATACATTAAAATATGATAATGCACTTATTTAAATAATAGCTAAATTGCCAATTTGAATCTTTGATTCAAATAAGCTCAAACCCTCTGATTTTAGTTGCATTAGCCCAACACACATGCATCTTGCCATGTCATGAACATGCATCATATTGTTGCATTTGTTTGTTAATGATTGTATCGCCGATATTCTCTGTGTTAGGTCCTGCTCCCGAGGATACTGCTGCGTATCCAGTTGAAGAGCAGTACCCGACAACCACTTTGTCAGGCAAGCAATCATTGACCATTCCGATACAAACCCAATCTTCTCGCTCCTGTTCTCTTTTACTGCATTAAGTCAACAGCGTGTGAACTGCTACTTGCTGCGGTAGTTGAACCCTATCCCTTGAATGACCTGTCATTGCCACACTAAATAGTTGAAACCCACTAGCATGTGTAGGAGTTGATTGAGCCTTGTGATGTGTGATCCACCATGCTATTTGTTTATGTTGCCTGCTATGCTTAGAGTTGTGTCTGGTCTGGTTCATCTGGGTGATGGATCAGAGTGAAATGATCATACCGATAAAGAGAAGGAAGTGTGGAATACGCTTGGTAAAGGTATCGATGAAAGGCCATGTAGGAGTACATGGTGGGTTGTTTCATTGGAATCGTCCTTAGGACCCGAGATCTGTATGTGTGGTTAAAGTTACAGCTACTACCACACATTGGGATCCTTAATTGACCCTCTCGGATTATTAATTACCCTCGATCTCTGTCCAGGAGTTGCAACTAGTTTCTGGTGTTTATAGATTACTGGAGGTCGTGCACAACGCTGACCCTCGGGGTGGGTTGTGATGCGACAGGTACGTGGCACGGTGTACCGGTTGCCCGTTTGGTGACTCGGGAACCCTGTACACATCGTTTGGGGCCGTGAGCGACACCCCGGCCGGATCTCCCCACGGATGGAACCCAAATAGGCGATAAACCTGGACGCGAGACTTGAGTAGTTAGTCAGGTCGTGGCCGACACCCTCGCTGGGCTTCCGCTTGAAGGTTGCCGAGTACACGCCGAGTATACGGCGATAAGTGGTGGAAGCGTGTGTGAAGAGGTACACCCCTGCAGGGTTATCAATCTATTCGAATAGCCGTTGTTCGCGGTACGAACTACTTGGTTACTCTTACAGTTCATAGACAAGTTGATGGATACTACTAAAAGCCTCAAGATAAGTGTGAGTGCCGTGGATGGCCCTTCCGTAGGATAACGGAAGAGGATCCTCGGCAGTGTATTGTTGTGGTGAGTAGAGGACTCGTGTTCGTAATAACATCTTGCAATCTGTTGAGAGTTGTAGTATAGGTTAGCCAAGAGTCAAAGCTGGCTTTCTGCTATGAACTCCACTACCCCCTTTGAAAATGTTGCATGTATGATAGGTTCTGTGGTAAGACTTGCTGAGTACCTTTGTACTCATGTTTGCTTAATAACTGTTGCAGAGGAGAACCCTGCCCCTGCTGATGGGTTCTACATAGACGTTGACGTCGACGAGTAGCTTGACACCCAGACGGAGATCTGGAGCTTGTGAAGGGCCTTGTAGATAGTCAGGCTACACCAAGCCTATTTTATTTTCTAGGTTGTCTGTACTCAGACATGTAGCTTCCGCTTCTGCTTGTATGACTGTATGACTTGAGTGTTGGGTCATGTGACCCCTACCTGTATGGATATGTTATGTATGGCTCTTGGAGCCTCTTAAATAAAGTACTTGAGTCATAGAGTTCTGTTGTGATGCAATGTTGTATTTGCACATATTGAGCATAATGCGTGTATGATTGAAATGCTTGGTATGTGTGGGATCCGACACCTAGTTGTTTTCCTTTTGTAGCCTACCTTACAGGGAAATGCCTCCTTGTGATTCCAATGAGCCTTGGTAGCTTGCTACTGCTCGGAACACGTAGGCTGGCCGGCATGTGTCCTTCTTCGTTCCTGTGTCTGTCCCTTAGGGGAAATGTCACGCGTTGTTCCTTTAAGTCCATGTAGCTTGCTACGACTTGGGTTCATACGTTGATGACCGACACATTCGTTGCTGGGTCATGGATGCCTGTCTCTGTAATTTAGTGCCACTTTTGGTTTATAACTAGCCATGTCGGCCCGGGTTCTCTGTCATATGGATGCTAGCAACACTGTCATATACGTGTGCCAAAATGCGCAAACGGTCCCGGGCCAGGTAAGGTGGCACCCGTGGGGTTACCGTGCGTGAGGCCGCAAAGTGATATGACGTGTTACAGCTAGATCGGTGTGACTTAGGATCGGGGTCCTGACAGCTAAGTAACTAAACCGACGAAAACCGAACCGATCTAATCTAAAAAAACGAATCTACGGTCTACGAAAAAAAACTAATCGGTCCTTAAAAAAACCGATTAACTACCTCACGGCAACTCCGGCGAGACGGCGTCCGGCGGCGGCGGTGGTCCGGCGCGGCGGGGCGGGCGAGGCGGCGGCACTGCGGTGCGTGGCAGCGGCGGCAACGGCGACGGCGCAGGCGGGCGGCGGCGGCGGCAGCGGGCGACGGCGCAACGGGCGGCGGCGGCGGCGGCGCAGGCGAGCGGCGGCGGCGGCGCGGGGCTGGGGCGGCGGCGCGAGGGCTAGGGCAGGGAGGCGGCGGCTGGGCTGACGGGCCGAGGCGGTCGGCTTATAAAGCCCAGAGTCCCAGTCCTAAACGACTCCAAGTCGGTTGCATTTTTTTTTAAATAGAGTCCTGGCGCAGAAAAACTAACGAAAGAAATACTAAACGGACTCCAAAAATCCCGAAATAATTTTCACCGTCCTTTAATAATATTAGGACAAAGTGAACATTTTTCCCGGACCAAAATGCACTTTTGAAAAACGCGCATTTTTCCAATGCAAATAAAATCGCAAATAAATCCAGAAAAATACCAAAAGTGATTTTAACATTTTTCCTCCAATATTTCTGTTATTTTGGAGAAGTCATATTATCTCCACTCATATTTTGTATTTAGAAATATTTTTAGGATAGAAAAATAATTAAAATCACACTGTCCTCGTACCGGTATTCGAGCGAACTCAAATACGAAAACGGTAAAATTCCCAACTCTCTCCGTAGGTCATTGAGTTGCTTAGAATTTCGAGGAACGCCACTAACAAAAATGCAAAGAGCATGCAATGCAATATGATCTATGTATAACATTCCAAATAAAAAATTTGGGATGTTACAAACCTACCCCCCTTAGAATGAATCTCGCCCTCGAGATTCGACGTGGCTAGAGAACAGGTATGGGTGGTCCTTGCGTAGATCATCTTCTCGTTCCCAGGTGGCTTCTTCCTCGGTGTGGTGACTCCACTGAACTTTGCAAAACTTGATAACCTTACTGCGGGTGAATCTTCTCGAAAATTCGAGGATCTTAATAGGCTTCTCCTCGTAGGTCAGATAGCTGTCCAACTGAATTGCTTCCAGGGGTACCGTGTCTCTAAGCGGGATTTCGGCCATCTCCGCATGGCACTTCTTAAGCTGCGAAACGTGAAACACGTCGTGCACTCCTACCAATCCTTCGGGCAATTCCAACTTATAGGCAACCTCTCCCATGCGTTCCAAAACATGGTAAGGTCCCACAAATCTCGGGTCTAGCTTCCCTTTAATTCTGAAACGCTTAACTCCTCGCAGAGGCGATACTCTCAAGTACGCTCTATCTCCAATCTCATAGGCTATCTCCTTGCGCTTCAAGTCCGCATAACTCTTCTGCCTGGACTGAGCTGCCTTCAATCTATCTCGAATCAACTTCACCTTCTCCTCAGACTCTTTGATCAAGTCTGGTCCAAACAACTATCGGTCTCCAACTTCGTCCCACATTAACGGTGTTCGGCATCTCCTTCCATACAATGCCTCGAACGGTGCCATCTTCAAACTGGCTTCGTAACTGTTGTTGTATGAGAACTCCACGTAGGGCAAATTGTCATCCCAACTAGATCCGTAATCTAACGCACATGCTCTCAACATATCTTCCAGGATCTGGTTGACTCTTTCGGTCTGTCCATCGGTCTGCGGATGAAAAGCTGTGCTGAATTCTAGCCTCGTTCCCAAAGTTTGGTGTAACTGATGCCAAAACTTTGAGGTGAACTGTGTTCCTCTATCTGATACAATGGTCCTCGGAACTCCGTGCAGACATACTATCCTGGTCATGTATTTCTTGGCCAACTTCGCACTGGTATATGTGGTTTTCACGGGTATAAAATGGGCTACCTTGGTCAAACGGTCCACTACTACCCAGATTGAATCATATCCTGCTTTGGTCCTGGGCAATCCGGTGATAAAATCCATGCCAAGCTTCTCCCACTTCCATTCGGGTATCGGCATAGGTTGCAACAATCCTGCTGGCTTCTGATGCTCTGCCTTTACTCTCTGGCATACATCACATACGGCTACATACTCGGCAATATCCTTCTTCATTCCCGTCCACCAGAAACGTTCCTTCAAATCCAAATACATCTTGGTGTTACCGGGGTGTATCCAGTATGGTGAATCATGTGCTTCCTGCAGTATCAATTTCCTTATCTCCGGGTCATTGGGCACATAGATTCGATCCTCAAACCATAGGGTGTCGTGTTCATCCTCACGAAATCCCTTGGCTTTTCCTTCACTCATCCTTTTCCTTATCTCGGCAATTTCCTTATCATCCTTCTGGGCTTCGCGTATCTTTCCCAGTAATGTTGACTGAACTTCCAATGTTGCAACAAAACCTCTAGGAACTATCTCCAAACGAAGCTCCCTAAGATCTTCTGCTAACTCCTGTGGTAATCCCCCTTTTACTAGGGTATTTGCATAACTCTTCCGGCTCAAAGCGTCTGCCACGACGTTGGCCTTTCCTGGGTGATAGTGTAGCTTCATATCATAATCCTTTATAAGCTCCAACCATCTCCTCTGTCTGAGGTTCAACTCCTTCTGTGTGAAAATGTACTTCAAACTCTTGTGATCCGTGTACACATCACAACGATTTCCAATAAGGTAATGTCTCCAGGTTTTCAGTGCGTGCACTACAGCTGCTAACTCCAGATCATGCGTCGCGTAATTCAACTCGTGCGGTCGCAGTTGACGGGAAGCATAGGAAACAACTCTTCCATCCTGCATAAGTACTCCTCCAAGTCCTAAGCGTGAAGCGTCGCAGTACACTTGGAAATCCTTGTGTATATCCGGCAATATTAGCACTGGGGCTGTCGACAACCGTTTCTTCAACTCCTGGAAACTTTCTTCACATCCTTCAGTCCAATCAAACTTTGTCTCCTTCTTCAACAATGTCGTCATTGGCTTTGCAATCTTGGAGAAATTTTCTATGAATCTCCGGTAGTATCCCGCGAGTCCAAGAAAACTGCGGATCTCTCCAACTGAAGTGGGTGCCAACCACTCCGTGACTTCCTGCACTTTGACGGGGTCTACCGCTATTCCTTCTCCCGATATAACATGCCCTAGGAATCCAACTTCCTTCAACAAAAACTCGCATTTGCTAAACTTGGCATATAACTGATGTTCTCCGAGCTTCTCCAACACCAAACGCAAATGCTCTGCATGTTCTTCTTCATCCTTAGAGTATATCAGGATATCATCTATGAATACCATGACGAACTTATCCAAGAACTCCATGAACACCTTGTTCATCATACTCATGAAATAGGCAGGCGCGTTAGTCAATCCAAATGACATAATCGTATACTCATATAGCCCGTACCGTGTGGTGAAGGCTGTCTTAGGTATATCCTTCTCTCGGATCTTCAATTGGTGGTATCCAGATCGTAGATCTATCTTGGAGAATACTTTCGCTCCTTGGAGTTGGTCGAACAAATCATTGATCATCCGCAACTGGTACTTATTCTTAATAGTCACTTCATTCAGCGCACGATAATCAACGACCATTCTTAAAGATCCATCCTTCTTCTCGACCAACAGCACTGGGGCTCCCCAAGGTGATGAACTTCGATGAATAAATCCTTTCTCCAACAACTCCTTAATATGCTTCTTGATCTCCTCCAGATCATTAGCTGGCATCCGATACGGTCTCTTGGATATTGGTCCGGTGCCAGGCAACAATTCTATCAAAAACTCAATATCTCTATCCGGTGGCACGCCAGGTAACTCCTCTGGAAACACATCTGGATAATCCTTTACTACTGGCACTTCCTCCTGAACAACTCCCGTGAGAGAATGTACTTGGGTCCTTGTAGGCGAATGCCTAGATACATACTTAATCCTTTTTCCCTCCGGGGTGGTGAGCAAAATAGACTTACTGGCACAATCGATGTTACCTCCATACTTCGATAGCCAATCCATACCTAATATCACATCCAATCCTTGTGACTCCAGGACTATTAGGTCAGAGGGGAAAGTGTGGCGTCCTATGGTCAATGGCGTCTGAAAACATCCTTGGTGTGCCATATACTCTACTCCTGGTGAACTTACTAACATGGGGGTCTTAAGAACTCGGGTGGACATCCTATGTCTATTCACGAATCCCCTTGAAATGTATGAATGCGATGCACCAGTATCGAAAAGAACTATTGCGGTAAAATGTCTTAACCAAAAACTTACCGACAACAACATCTGGTTGCTCTTCTACCTCCTCCACAGTCACGTGGTTCACTTGTCCTTTGTTGAATGGGTTGGGCTTCTTCCCGGCGCTTCCATTGCCGTTCCCATTCTTAGCTTCAGGGCAGTCTGTGGCATAGTGTCCATTCTTCCCGCACTTGAAACAAGTGACATGGCTGAAATCCTTCTTAGCGGGTGTGGACGGGGTAGGGCAGCTCTGGTTACTACTTGTTCCATTCCCATTTCCATTCTTAGGGCCATTGTGGTTGTGGGAAATTCCATGGTTATGGGTGTATCCTCCCGAATTCGGAGTGAATCGGGGCTTCTGCTGGGCTCCAGAACTATTCCTTCCTTGTCCATACTTCCTTTTGCGACTTTCAATCTGCTGGTGCTTCCCTTCAATCATAAGCGCTTTATCTACCAACTCCTGGTAGTTGTTGAAAGTTGCCACCATCAACTGTACACTCATCTCATCATTCAACCCTTCCATAAATCTTTCCTGCTTCGCGGCATCTGTGGCCACATCATCTGGGGCATAACGAGATAGGGTACTAAACTCATCCACATACTGTGCTACAGTATGGTTTCCTTGGAGCAAGTTGCGAAACTCCCGCTTCTTCATGCTCATAGCTCCAGTTGAGACATGGGCAGTACGGAAAGCTTGCAGAAACTGCTCCCAGGTGACATTGGCTATAGGGAAAGTGGCTGTGTAATTCTCCCACCATGCTGCGGCTAGTCCAGACAACTGGTGTGTGGCAAATCTCACCTCCTCAGCATCCGAGCAATTGGCGGTGGTCAAATCCCTTCCAATCTTGTGTAGCCAGTCATCAGCCACTATTGGTTCGATGCTGCTAGCAAACACGGGTGGTTGCAACCTTAAGAAACGTGTCAGGTTGTCCACGAGTGGTGGTGGTGGAGGGTTGTTGTTGTTGTTCTGGTTGTTCTGAGTGTTCTGGACAAGAAGTTGCATCAAGGTGTTCTGCTGCTGGATCAACTGGGTGAGCTCAGGGGGAAACTCAAATCCGGGCTCACGTCTTGGAGGCATCTGATAGGTGTAGAGGGAAGAGATTAGAATATAATTGAGGTCTAAGGGAAAATCACTACCCATATGCACATGAGACAAACACAATCATATCACACCAATCAACTTCAAGCAAGATCTTACAAATCTAACTAACGTTACAAAAGTGCTCTAAAAATAGTATATGGGGGTAAACTAGTAGTCACAGGGTGGTCATCTAAAAATATTGATCGGCGGACGATTCCATGATGTCTGCTCCAGCTTCATCTTCATAGTCTTCGTCTTTACTATCACCGGGCTCTGAATCCGTGCCGTCGATGATAATGTAATCTTCGGGTGGAATCTCCTTGGGTTCTTCTTCCTCTTCTTCTTCTCCCATGAGTATCCCTAACTTCCGTGTCAAGTCATCATTCTTCTCCACAAGTATTAGCATCTCCTCCTCGTATCCGCCGCGCGTAGACTTGAGTTCCTCTTCTAACTCCAAGTATCTGTTTAGGGCTTTCTTCAAATCTATCATCCCTGCACACATCTGGTGCTCCTGGCGACGAATGTGATGGTTCAACTCCTGGATGAAGGCAGCAATGGATCTATCCTTCCGGGTGCTGATCATATCCCAATTCTCATCTCGGCGTCCACAAATTTGGTAGATGGTGTCCTTTAGCTCCTGCTTGTAGACTTCTCCAATCCTTCCCATAGCGATGTGAGCTGCTATGCTCCTGCCTAGGCTCCATGTAGGCGCATTAAAAGAAAATGCTATGAGTGGGGTGACGGGCTTGAACGTCCTTCCTGGAACTTGGGCTTGAATCAACCAACGCTCCTCCTCAGGTAGAGTGGCGTTGTTGGTTCCGGTGAAACTTGGTAGTCCAATGTTTAGATACTGGTGACTTCCTTCAGGTGTCGTCCAAATGGTGTATCTTCATCCGATTGCGTGAACTTGTTCTTTCCATCCACCATCCTAAAAGAGTAGAAAAGATGAGGAGTAAGAAAATAGAAGAGTGAATCTAGGGTCTGTCTTAGTGGTCGTGTCCTACATTCAGCGTGTGCTCTGATACCATCTTTGTAGCGACCACGATCCGAATGGACCGAAGTGTCTGTGTTCTGTGTCATCCCTGGATTGGTAATGCTGACACACACAGTACTTGAAGGATTTATAACAGAGTGGCAATCACACACTTATTACATCGAATGTCTCCAATGAGAACTTATTACAAAATCCATGGCTTAAGGCCATCTAACAAAATAACAGCGGAAGGCTTGGAAGATAAGTGAGTCCATCAACTCCAACGGCATAGCTGAGTGCATGACAAACGACCTAGCACGTCTTATTCCTCGTCTGAAAAGTCTGCAACGTAATATGTTGCGGCCCGAAAACGGGTCAGCACATGGAATATGCTGGCAAGATAACACAAGTATTTGCAAGTAACAGCATAAAGGCTATACTACATGCATATTTGGCTGGTGGAGGCTCTATGGTTAAGTATTTGCGTAAAGCCAATTTTTCCCTACAACAAAGAAATGCATTTTATTTTTAACTACCATGTTGGTTGAAAATCATTGAGAAGGTACCTCCAAGTCAATCCCAAATTAAAAGTTCATCATTAACCCAACAAATTAAATTATGGAGTGATGAGATCCACCAATAATTCAAGCACCAGATACTCAAGATGTCCATAATCGGGGACACGGCTAATCATGATCAGTTTGTACACTCTGCAGAGGTTTGTGCACTTTTCCCACAAGACTCGAACGCCTCCGTTTGGTTTGTCGCACTGCATGGTGTTTGAGAAACGGATGACCGAGACACAGTGTTTCCGAAGAGGTCCCCTTCACCGGATAGATAGGCCGGTACACCTACAATCCCTCTACATCTGCTAGCCCATCACAGAAAGGTTTCCCACAACTTACTCGACTATGCTAGAGCCCATATTGGCATGTGGCTGCACACGGAAGTTTCTAGCATGAATAGTTTGATGATCCCTTTGAGCCTAGGTGGCATTCCATAGGAAAAATCACACGGAACCCCAGGATTTCCTAGGACAACACTGGATTCTCCAGGTGCCCTGCAACCAATCCACCCAGATGTGTATTCAAGTAACCACCTTAAGTCGAAACCTTAATTAACAACTCACATCTGTCATGGATTTCACTCAAACCCAAACCACGTCTACGAGCATAGCATAGCAACCTAAGCAAACGTAGAAGTAACTCCCATGGGTTTGAAAATAATGCAGGTAATAGGTTCTACCTCAATCTACTTCCCAGTCCCACAAATTAAGAGGTCCTACTCATGCAATGTGTGAGGGTTTGATCTAATGCATAAAAACTGGGTAATAAAAGGTATGATCAAAGTGTTACTTGCCTTGCTGACGAATCACAAAACCTAGAGACTCGTAGTAGCACGCTTCACAGTCCGGGTATTCTATCGCAAGCAAACAATAGCATACATAAGCAATCAAGCAAAGATGCACAAACAAAACTCCAAAAGATCAAATCTAACCAGAAAGTTCAACTTAAGAACTCCGGTTTGCAAAAAGAATCAACTCGAAAGAAGCAACGAAACTCAAACTGCGAAAGAAACGAGCTCCGGTTTGCTAATTGGCCTAAAGTCAAACTTTACAGTAGCCAAAACCTTGTTCAAGTTGGTGAAACGTAAAGAGGGCATCGAGACGAAGATTTGGGATTTTGAATCACCTGATTCCGACTCTCGAGCGAAAGGAAAAACGAAAAACAAGATCAGGGCAGAAATCGCGTTCGGAATAACCGCGGATAAATACCCCGAAAAAGAAAACGGACGAACAAGCTAACGAATGAACGTTCGCTGTCTGCGGCTAACGGACGAAAACTATTCGTTAAAACGAACGTACGGACGAACGTCCGCTAAGTAACTAAACCGACGAAAACCGAATAGATCTAATCTAAAAAAAACGAATCTACGGTCTACGGAAAAAAACCGATCGGTCCTTAAAAGAAAACCGATTAACTACCTCACGGCAACTTCGGAGAGACGGCGTCCGGCGGCGGTGGTGGTCCGGCGCGGCGGGGCGGGCGAGGCGGCGGCGCTGCGATGCGAGGCGGCGGGGCGGCGACGGCGCAGGCGGGCGGCGGCGCAACGGGCGGCGGCGGCGGCGCGGGGCTGGGGCGGCGGCGCGAGGGCTAGGGCTCGGAGGCGGCAGCTGGGCTGACGGGTTGGGGCAGCCGGCTTATATAGCCCAGAGTCCCAGTCCTAAACGACTCCAAGTCGGTTGCGTTTTTTTTTAAATAGTCTTGGCGCAGAAAAACTAACGAAAGAAATACTAAACGGACTCCAAAAATCCCGAAATAAATTTTCACCGTCCTCTAATATTTAGGACAAAGTGAACATTTTTCCCGGACCTAAATGCACTTTTGAAAAACGCGCATTTTTCCTATGCAAATAAAATCGCAAATAAATCCAGAAAAATACCAAAAGTGATTTTAATATTTTTCCTCCAATATTTCTGTTATTTTGGAGAAGTCATATTATCTCCGCTCATATTTTGTATTTAGAAATATTTTTAGGAGAGAAAAAAAATTAGAATCACACTATCCTCGTACCGGTATTCGAGCGAACTCAAATACGAAAACGGTAAAATTCCCAACCCTCTCCGTAGGTCTTTGAGTTGCTTAGAATTTCGAGGAACGCCACTAAAAAAAATGCAAAGAGCATGCAATGCAATATGATCTATGTATAACATTCCAAATTAAAAATTTGGGATGTTACAGTTTTGGACTCTAATTTGCATGATTTGAATGAAACTAACCCGGACCGACGCTGTTTTCAGCATAACTACCATGGTGTTGTTTTAGTGCGGAGATAAAAGTTCTCGGATTGGAACGAAACTTTGGGAGGATTTTTATGCAATAAAAGGAAATTACTGGAGCCAAGAATCACCAGAGGGGGCACCTGGGTGGGCACAAACCACCAGAGCGTGCACCCCCTCCTGGCATGCCCAGGTGAGTTGTCCCCACCTGAAGGCCCTGCAGACTCCAACCCTGACACTGTAAAATCACATTTTCGGAGACAAAAATCGGAGAGGAAGAATTATCTTGTTTCACGATACGGAGCCGCCGCCTCCTCCTGTTCTTTGTCGGGAGGCCGTATCTGGAGTCTTTTTTGGGCTCCGGAGAGGGGAATCTTCGGGCTTCGTCATCACCAACCCTCCTCCATCACCAATTCCATGATGCTCTCCACCGGGAGTGAGTAATTCCTTCGTAGGCTCGCTGGTCAATGATGAGTTGGATGAGATTCATCATGTAATCGAGTTAGTTTTATTAGGGCCTGATCCATAGTATCCACAATGTTCTGAGATTGATGTTGTTATGACTTTGCTATGCTTAGTGCTTGACACTTTGGATCCGGGTGCCATGATTCTAGATCTGAACCATTTATGTTATCACCATTATATCTATGTTCTAGATCCGATCTTGCAAGTCATAGTCACCTATTACGTGTTATGATCCGTAAAACCTGTAGTGACAATATGCGGGATACTTTCCAGTGATGACCGTAATTTGAGGAGTTCATGTATTCACTATGTGTAATGCTTTGCTTCGGTACTCTATTAAAAGGAGGCCTTAATATCCCTTTGTTTCCATATGGACCCCGCTGGCACGGGAGGGTAGGATAAAAGGTGTCATACAAGTTCTTCCATAAGCACGTATGACTATTTACTGAATGCATGCCTACATTACATTTATGAACTAGAGCTAGTGCCGTATCGCCCTAGGTTATAACTGTTACATGATGAATATCATCCAACAAATTGCCGATCCAATGCCTTTGATTTTCATGCATATTGATCTTGCTAAGTTATCACTGATGCTGTTACTATTGCTACTGTTACAAAATCACTGCTATCACTGTTAACGTTACTATTGATGTTACCACTACTATCAAAACTATCATGCTACTGTGCTACTGATCA
Organism: Secale cereale; assembly: GCA_902687465.1. Taxonomy (NCBI): domain Eukaryota; kingdom Viridiplantae; phylum Streptophyta; class Magnoliopsida; order Poales; family Poaceae; genus Secale; species Secale cereale. The sequence continues at coordinate 453,695,738 of LR738711.1, read as the reverse complement.
CTTTGCTATGGATAATTAATCTCCATGTGTGGCTGAATTGACAACTCAGTTGGTAATACTTGCAAATATTCTTTGGCTCCCCTTGTGTCGAATCTATAAATTTGGGTTTAATACTCTACCCTCGAAAACTGTTGCGATCCCCTATACTTGTTGGTTATCAAGACCTTTTTCTGGCGCCGTTGCTGGGGCGCATAGAGATATTTGTTGAGTCACTTGGGATTATTATCAATCTATCACTATGAAGAATTTGAAGGACGATAGAACTAAGATATTTCCCTCAACTACGAGGGGACGTAAGGAATTGCCATCACACTATGCACTTGATTCTCCTTCAGTTATAAGTAAGCTTGCTACACCACACTCTGCTATTAATCCTGATATGTCTCATGTTATTGATGATGCTACTTCTGCTATGAATGAAGCTTATGATGATGCTAGTACCTTGCTTGATAAGATTGTACCATTGGTTGAACTTCTTGATGAACAACTTGCTAGACTTAAAGATATTGAGAATGCCGCAATTGATGTGACTATTCAAACTGATGAAGTGTTATAAACTTAAAATTTTGAAACACCTATTAGATCTAGCCATCCTAGATATGAATTTCCAAAAGTACCTAAAGGTTATGTTATGGATGAGGAAACCACTAGAGAATTTCTTGCTTGCAATGATAGAGATGACCTTAAGAAACTACTATGAAAATTGAAAGAAAAATCTTTGAATGCTAGAATGAAATGTGATCCTAAGTTTGCCACTTCACCTATCTTTGTTAATGATAAGGATTATGAGTTCTCTGTCGACCCAGAGTTAGTTACTTTGGTAGAGTCTGATCCCCTCCATGGCTATGAAACTGAAACCGTAGTGGCACATCTTACTAAGTTGAATGATATAGCCACCCTATTTGCTGATGACGAGAAAATTCGCCACTATTATATTCTCAAGTTCTCCTTGTTCTCGTTAAAGGGTGATTCTAAAGCTCGGTACAATACTCTTACTCCTAGTTGTGTGAGTAGTCCCTAGGACATGATCTATTACTTCTCTGAGAAATAATTTTCTGCTCATAATGTCGGATTTTGGGTTCCGCAAACCCTAGAGAGGTTCGAACTGTGGGGTGCGCACGAAGAACACTCTCCCCCAGCCCGCTCGCCCTATGATTCCACGACCAAGCTCGACGAACTCAAGGAACAAGAGACACAGGGGTTTATACTGGTTCGGGCCACCTTGCGGTGTAATACACTACTCCAGTGTGTGTGGTGGATTGCCTCGTCGGGCTGAGGATGAACTAGTACAATGGATGAATCCAGAGGGGAGGTGTTCTTGGGCTCGGATGAGCTTGTGGTGTGGTCAGGGTGGAATGGATCCGATCCCTTCTAATGTTGGATTAGCTCCCGATCAGATGAGATCTGTATGAGCTGCCCCTCTATGGTGGTGGCTAGGTCCTATTTATAGTGGCCTTGGTCCTCTTCCCAAATATCGGCGGGAAGGGATCCCACAACGGCCAAATTTCAAGGCGAACATCTTGTACAAGCTATCCTGACAAAAGTGGTCTTCGACTACCAAAGGCTCTGGTGGTGACGCCGCGTCGGGCTCCAAGATGACCTCCATTCTGCCGTCCTGACGGTCCTTGGTCTTGTTGCACCGATATGGAAACCTTTGCTTGATTCCTCGGGACTCCGCGCCTGCGCTTGCCCCCTTAGCGCCAAAGGGGAAATTGGTACGCTACGTTCGCTGGCGCCCGCCTGGCCTTGGTCGTCATGGCTCACGTCACGTGAACCTCATGAGGTGCACCTTGCATAGATATCTCCGCTCCTCGGGAGCCAGCCTAAAGAGGCAGCCGCCAGGGAGGTCTTGTCGTCATCCGCCTTGCGAGGCTTGGCCCCTCGTGAGGGTCTTAAGCTTTGGTTGCTGAAGCTGGGTCGTACCAGGCCGCCGATGGAGCCACGCCACGGGCCACAGGCAGGCAAGTCTGGGTACCGTCGTTCCTAGGACATCGACAGTAGCCCCCGGGCCCAAGGCGAGCTCGAACTTGGCTTCGGGGTGAAGCCAAGGGGCAAGTGCGAAGCACCGCGGGCCCCAATCGCCTGCGGCCTTGGTCGGCGCATGGCGACTGATTGGACGTGGGCCTCTCCGCTTCCCCACACTGCCTCGGCAAATGCCCGACTTGATGAGACCCTGCTACATGCATATAACAGACCATCATTACATGCGATCATGGAGGTCGACGGTTGGTCTCCTCCTGGCTATAGATGAGGAGAGGGCGAAGCCCCCGTTGCTCATCTACTTCTTATTGTCGCCCGCCCATTCTTCTTCCTCCCCACTTTGCCTATTCGCCATAGCCTCCATGACGCCAACGAAGAGATTTACCGCCGCGGAGAAGGGGAAAGATCACCAGGAGGGGTCTGACTTGGAGCCGCTCAAGAGAGGGCGGGGTCATCCTTGTAAGCATGTTGCTACCCCTGCAGTGGTGCTTCAGGGTCGTGGGCGCACTCCTTCCGGGACCGACGCCGTCGTAGGTGGCTGTGACGGCACCTCTTCTCGCGGCAGAGACCGCCCTCAGCAAGGCAGCCCCCCTGTTGCGGAAAGGCGCACCGTGGTTGCCCGGCCTCCCCGGCCACGCTTCCATTGGTCACAGGTGCTCCCGGAGTTTGTCGTGTGGTCGGAGAGTCCGGCCGGCGCCTAGGTCCAACTGCCGTGCTCCTTCGCCTGCAAGCTGCTGACCGGGGGTCTTGACGGCCTCTGGTTGCAGGCCGATGGTTGCTGCAGCAAGGCCTCGTGGGTCGTGGTGGAGGCCTCTGCTGCGGGCAATGTGGCCCTGGCCCGCGGCTGGCAGATGTTCGCTCGCGCGCACGGCTTGGGCAGGTGATGCACCCTCCAGTTCAAGTACGACGGCGCCGCGACCCTCTTCATGAGGGTGTTTGGGGCAGACGATCGCCGCGCGGGGTGCTGCCCTGAAGACAGTAGCGGTGATGATGGGCTCGGCCTTGGCGACAGTCGTGACGAGGCTGAGGGCGGACTTGCCCTTGGCGATAGCCGTGGCTCGTCCAACGGCGACGGCTCCTCTGCCAGCGATAGCACCAGCATAGGCGGCTATGACCAACCACCTCACCGCCGGGCTCTCTTCAAGGACGGCGACGGGTTGTCCCGTCGTCACGCGGCGGTGAAGCGCGAGCAGGGCTCAGACTGAGCTGAGTCTGGGGGGCCCTTGGAGCCGGGTCTCGCAAGCTGCTGCGGCTTCTCGGCTTGCTTTTGTTTAGCCTTTCCTTTCCTCCTGCATTTTGAAAAAGGTAGATAGACCCCATGGGGCGTGTAATGAATTGTGACGCTTATGCTGCTATGCTATGTTTATTGCTCTTGTGCTATGTTATGATATTCATGCTCCTCGTGAGTGTAGAGGGATAACTTAGCTTATCACGCTTGAGGGTGGCCTCTTTCCTCGTGAGGATGCGCCTTCTGGTAAGTGGGCAGGCCTCCTTGCTATCGACTCGGGAGCCGCTGGCCTTGGGAGGCATCATAAAGCTGCAAAATTTGTTAGAGAATCCACCGGGTACCCTTATCCTCCTTGCGTGAGCCCTCAGGCGTGGGCTAATCATGGCTTAATGCATCGCGTTGCAGTACCCGGGGGGCATGGACTTGAGGGGGGTGCGCCAATCACGAGCTCATTCGAGGGCGCCTCGCGAAGTCAAGGAAGCCGAAGCTCTGGGGCGACAGGGCTTTGGCGAGGTGTGCCCACGGCAGGGCTGGCCCAGTGCACGGACACAGACACACCTGCCTAGCCCCCGCGCGAGGCGTGCGAGGGAGAGCGTCAAGCAACTGGCGTCCTCCCTAACGCCGAAAAAGGGGCGAGCGAAATAGAAGAGGGAAAACTCAACTAAGAAATCGAGAAACACCTGAACTCCAAATTTATTAAAAGATCGCAACCAGATACAGAAAGCAAATGAATAGACGCGTTCGACACCTAGTCTAGTCTTCTCACCAGCGCGGAGCTAAGTGATGCCACTAGGACGTGGGAGGGAGCCCCCGAGGCCTGAGGGCGGCACTCCAGAGACTCCGGGGCTGGTTGTAATGCCCAGGATGGGACTATATCTCCTACGTGTCGAGGCACGACTTAAAGATATAAGCCCATCCTAGGATGATCTCAAGTTTGGTATCTTTGCACGACTCATGTAAAAGAGGGATTAAAATGCAAAAGAAGATAGTTGGCTTACACTCGCCACTTCACACAATACATTACATAAGCATAACATCATTCACAACATCACAACCCGACTACGGGTGAAGATCCAAAAGAAAGATACCAAAACAACATAAAGCCACAGGTCAGGATCGAATCCTAGTAGAAACCACTACTGATCGTCGAAACGACACAAGCAAACAGCCAAACTCTTCATCGAGCTCCCAGTGAAGAACTGATCCAACTCCTGCATCAAACTCGGCTGAACCTGCATCTGGTGTGGTGAAGTAACTGTGAGCCACAGAGGACTCAGCAATCCCGTTCCCGGGTAACAAGACTATTTAAGCCTTGGGTGAGGACAAGGCTGAAGAAAGAAATATGAGGTGAAGGAAAAACAAGAGTCTGCAGCAGCAACTAGCACTAACTTACGTAAAAGAGAGCGAGAAGAGAAGTGCATCGGTCGAAAGATGATCACGAAGTGATCCTAACTAAAGCCGGTCAAACATAACCCCACCGTGTTCAACTCCCGAATCCCTATTCGGAAATTGACAGTCACGGTACACACGCTGGTAGTGTATTGAAACATTGTGTCAAGTTATCTACAACCGGAATTAACAAGCTCCCATCTGCCACATAACCGCGGGCACGGCTTTCGAAAGTTCAAACCCTGCAGGGGTGTTCCAACTTGGCCCATCACAAGCCCACGATCCGCGAAGTCGCAACTCCATAGGTGGGAAGACCCGAGTATTCTCGGAATCCCGTGCTCAAGTTAAACCGAACTAAGGTAAGGCTAATCCAGCAAATCCTCCCGGCGTGTCGACACCCTGATAGGTAGCCGCGCGTATCTAGTCTCAGGACACGACCGGATGGGCGAAGCTACGGGTTTTTACCAGACCTTGAGTTTCCTCGAGGTGGCCCCGCAGGCTCCCCGTTTCGGACCAACACTCATGTGGAGCACTGGCCCGGGGTTGTTGAATTAAATAAAAGGGATAGCTAGTCCACATGCAAGTTTTTATTAGTTTGTTATTAGGCAAATAGTACCAAAGGTTGGGACTTGCTGGAAAAGACTTAGCACTTAGCGGTTTATCAAGGGGGTCCCATACACCCCAACCGTGTTAGGAACGCATAATCAAGGAACATAACACCGGTTTATACGGTTCCTAACGGCATGAGTGGAACAAATCACCAAGCAAAAGGCTTAGCCTTCCACCCTTGCCAATATATAGATGATTTCATTTTAAGCATTTATATAGTGTGATATAACCCAACCAAACTTCAACATGAAGCAAGCATCTTCAATCTTCACCTGCAACTAACAATGCTATAAGAAGGGCTGAGCGAATCGTACTTAGCCAAGCAACGGTTTGCGTAGGTAGGGTGGTTAAACATGGTAATGGTTACAAGTAGGAGGCTGACAGGAAAGACATGGGCATCGAGGCAAAACTATAGAGCGATACTCTAGCAATAGGCAAAGATAGTAATGGTATCCGGGTTCGGTCATCTTGCCTAGGATTCCACAAAGGAGAAGAACGGATCCATGAAGTAGACGGAGCAACACAGACGAGAGAAACCTCACAACTCCGGAACGAAACCGAAGCTACCAAGAGAAGCAACCGGAAAGAAAGAAACAACACGGTAAACACACAAGCATAAACATGGCATACGATGCACATCCAAGTATGATGCATGTCCGGTTTAAATATGCAAGGCATGGCAAAGTGCACAAACAAAACTACAAGTTAAGTGGAGATCAATATGCAACGAGTTGCATATTGACGAGACACCACATGTTATTTATTTAGTTGACTCTTGTTTATTTACAAGACAAGATTAAATGTTTTTAGCATGGCAAGAGGTGAAACATAAAGAAACTACACTATTAGGCATTTTAAATGAGGCCGGAAATAACAACAACATGTCCGGAAAATCCCCCATGAGCATATTTAATAATTATAAAGCAACAACAATTCACACATATATAATGTTGTTATATGATGCGGATGACATGTTCAAGTTTATGCAAGTTTATTAAAAGGTTGACATGAAGAAGATAAGAAGCATCGTCACCGTGGTGGAATGAAAGGGGTGCCACGGCAACAATTCCGAAAATGATGCAACGGCATCATATCGGTTCCGGTAACTCGTTGAGAGTCCGGTGCAAAAGATAGAATCGACGTGAGCGAGTCAACGAGATGAAAGAGGTGGGGTGATCCCGTTACCGGGTTCCCACGAGTCGGTGACGAGGCAACCGAGGAACATGACAAAAGGGACAAAACGGCATGGAGCACACACAGGAGACATTTCATACAACACACAACAAGCATCACACGGGTCACGTCTCGGGTTATACCTTCGAAACACTCGTTTCGGGACGGTTCGAGAGCGTCGAGGAAGTAGCCGTAGTAGTGGAAGTAGAGGAAGTAGTCGTTCATGCCGGTCGTAGAGGAAGTAGATGTTCCGTTCGGAGAGGAAGTAGACGTTCTCATTTCTTCACCGAAGGTAGTCGTTCTCGTAGCGGTAGTTGTACTCGGGCGACGGTAGTGGTACTCGCGGTCGTCGAGCGATGGTAGTGGTACTCAGGGCGACGGTAGACGTTCACGGAGCTCGTGTCGTGGTACTTGGGGTTCTCGTTTGCGACGGTAGTGGAAGTAGTGGTACTTGGCGATTCATCATGTAGTAGTTCCCGTTCGTAGTGGTACTTGCATCGGAGGGGTACTCGGTCGTGGAACTTGCCGTAGAGGTTCAAGCCGTCATGTAGAGGTACTTGACGCAACGCCGGGTTTACTCGTACACGGGTCATCTGACAAGTCAACAGTACAAGCACACACAAAACACAATACAGGAGCAAAACAAAAGGGCAGCACGGCGACGAGTACGTAGCAGCGGCAACTTGGCGAGGAAGATGGTGAGGCGGCGCCGGCGCTCGAGGTTGCAGCAGCTCCTCGGAGGGGCTGCGGTCGGGGTACTCAGCGCGGAGGAGGAGGCCTTGCTGGAGGCGCTCGGAGGCAGAAGAGGAGCACCGCGGCGACCTAGGCGGGGCACGGCTCCTGGACAGAGACAAGGCTTGAGGACGAGGGAGCCGAGGCGCAGAGGCGCGGCGCTGCGGATCCTGGCCGGAGGGAGGTCGCGGCCTGGACGGCGGAGCTCCTGGCGCGGACCCAACGCGGGCGAAGGAGGAGCTCCTAGCGCGCAGGACCCTGGCGCGGTCCCGGGCCGGCTTGGGGATGCGGCGGTTGGGGTGAGAGGGGCGACGGGATCCGACCCGGCTGGGAAGGCGACGGTGCCTGGGCTCCTGGCCGCGGGAGCTCGGAGGAGAGGAGGTTCGTCCTTGGCGCGGCGGCGGCTGGCAGTAGCCATCGGGGCGCGAAGGAGGGAGTCGCCGGGCGAGGACGGACCGCGCTGGAGCTCGGGCAAGGCGGGCTGGAGGATGCGAGGGGGAATCGGGATCCTGTCCTGGAGCGATGGGATGGCGGCATGGCTGAGGGAATCGGGGGGAGGAACGAGCGCTCGAGGGGACTGGTGCGGGCTGTGAGGGGGAGAGCGAGAGAGGGGATCGGGAGAAGCGGCGGCGGGGTGCGGGAGAAGAGGGTCGAGCGAGCGCTGGCTCGGTCGGGCTAGGGTTCGGTCGATGGTCAGATTGGGCCGACTTGCTGGGAAGAGGAGGGCCCAAGAGGGAGAGGGAGGATGGGCCGCTGGAGGAGAAGGAAAAGGAGGCTGAAGCCCAGAGGGAGGAGGAGAAGACGGGCCAGAAGGCTTGACTGGAGGAGGAGTTTTCTTATTTATTTTCTTTAGCAGAAAATAAAAGAGAAGAAAGAAAAGAGGAGGGGAGTTAGGAAAAGTTAGCACATGGAATTATATTTTCCTCGGGCTCATAAAAATGAGCACGACCAGAGAAAAATACAAAAGGCCAGATCGGAAAATAATTCAAACATATTTGAATTTAATTCAAATAGGTTTGAACTAAGACGTGATTATTGAAGTGTCCAAAAATGTTCGAATTTTCGGAGGAACCTCGAAACAACGGAAAGAATTATTGGCAAGGTTTTTGTAGGAGAACTCGAAGTGGAAAAGACATGGGGAAATTATGCAAGTGTGTTATGGTGATTCCGAAGCAATGGAATAATTAATAAATATAGCTCCCTAAATATTGAGAGGCTTTTATATGTTATAAAGAGAAGTCATCCTTCCCTCGATTTAAATGGACCGAAGGCCCACACGAATTATTTAAGTTGAGATGCAAAATAAAAAAAATGACATGATGACATGATGACATGATGCAATGCAAAAAAATAAATAACACAAGCAAAATAAAACACACGGGCAACCCGGAACATCTGGAATCTTCTGGGATCTTCTGGAATCTTCTGGGACGTCGGTCTCGGGCGTCACAACTCTCCCACACTAACAGATTATCTCGACCCGAGATCCTAGAGATATCACCGGGTAAAAACGGAAGAGGAAGAGGTAAAACAAAGTTGCTTCTTTGACAGACGAGTGAAACCAAAGAACCTTGAGAGGTTGAACAAATTGAAAGAAGAATAGAACAGAGATGAACGAAGTTAAGAGCACTTTGGTAAGCAGGAGGAACATTACAAGAACCTTGAAGGTTGAAAGACATGAAACAAGAGCTTACGAACCAAAAGAATATGAAACTGCAAGGGTATAGCCAAGGAATAAGAATGACAGAATTTCGACAGCACTCCGTCTGAAAATGGAAGGAATTAACAAGAATTGCCAAGTTGAGATGATACTTGATGAAAACAACAACACACAGCCTCCGGAGCAATGAAAAGAATGGCACACGGGTTAAGGAAGATTCAGACAACACTCCGGTTGAAAAGAGAGGCAAAACTAGATAAGATGAGAGAACTTGAATGAAGAATACAACACTCCGGTTAAATGGTAAGCAAGGGAAAATATGAACTCGATAAAACAAGATGATGGTTTGGAGAGAGCAACATCACAAAGCCTCCGGAACGAAGAATAGCATATAAATCAATGAAAGAAAAGAATGGAGAATAAAATGACAACATCTTTCAAAATTGAATTTGAAAGAGCATCCTTGCGAAGAAGGGTTGAATGGGGTTGATGGAAAAATCAACAACGAAAGAATAAGCTTGATGTGGGCTTATGGAAAATATCTCAAAATTAAGAGGTGACAACCAGCCACTGACGGAACAATTGATTGGATTGATATGAACAAGGAGACGAAAAAACTTATTTCACCGGAATGATAAATGAAGAACTTGGGTCATTTATAAGCACCACAATCGCAAAATCCTTAGGGAAAAGCTTTTAGGTGAAATACAACCCAAGATAACTCCAACGAATAATTGAAGGGTTGGAAAGATCTCCTGAACAAGGAAAAAGATGGGTTTAAATATCTCATTCTTGAAAACTCGTGAATCATGAAACATGAAGGAATTGTCAAGAATGACATAACACCATCTGAAAAGATAAGGTAGAAAGAATTGCAATTGGAAAGCATGATGAAGAATGCTTGAGATCCAACAAGAATCTTGATGAAGACTTCGAGGATGAATTAAAACATGATGAACCACCATGAAGAACTCCGGTAATGAAAGCATGAGAAGTGAAAGATGAAAAGAATAAGATTCAGGGCCTGCGATGAATTAGATTGAGCTTTGGAATGGTATGATAGAAATAACTTGGAGCTCCGGAAAACAAGATGAACAACTTAGAACCAAGGATATGATATGATGAACAAGCTCTAGACAAAAAAATTAAATCACCTTGAAGGAATAAGAATAAGAATTGTGTCATGCATATCCTTCACCAATTTAAATTGATGACAACCAAAGGATTTGACATACTACTTATTCTCGCTGGAAAGAATTAAGAGAGATCTAGCACAAGCTCGGATAATTATTCAACAAAGCACCGGTAGGATTATGAAAGAACAAATGAATTAAAATGATAACAACGGAAGAGTAATCTTGAAAGAACCACCGTAAGGAATGAAATTGAACGATGCAAGAGGTCAAGCCACCGTAAGAAAATGAATCGAGTGAATACAAGAGAATGAATCTCCGGGAAGAATATGGAGACGAACGAAGAGACATCAATAAAGAATATTTGGAGGACGAAGTTGAAAACTGATAACGAAGAAATATTCTGAAATGATGGCCTTCGGAGGATCACAAAGAAAAGAATTCGTGAAATGCTTCGGATGGCATAAAAGAATTCCTCACAATCAGAACAATAATGAGGATGGCATGAAGCTAGAACCACGAATCTTCAAGAGAACGGGCCAAGATTTAAGAGAAACTCTTCTCCGGTCTCCAAATACTGAGAAAGAAGACGAGAAAAGCCATGAAGAATATCGAGATACTCCGGACGAATGACAAGAGGAAGGTGGAGCTAAAGATGGAAATGATTGAAAACAAGCTTGGAGAAGGCATGTGACTGATGGAAATCATTCTTACGTCACACTTTAAAAAGAATTTGAGTATAACTCCAGAAATTAGAAGAGTCAGGTAAGATCCTGGGAAAAGACCTGTGGGTTAGGGCCCACTAAAGAAATCACCGTTGGAAAAGATTGATTAAGAGATATTGCACCGGTTGAATTAAATGGCTTGAATAAGATAGCAATCTCAAAATGGATTAAGAATGGACTTATGAATCTTCAGCACTCCGGATAAGAATAGCAAGAGGAGAATGATTAATTGGAGCACCGGAATAAGAAAGCATTGTGAAATGAGGGAAAAGGATAAGTCAACACCGAAAACTTGAATTACATCCACCGGCAGAATTAGAGAACAAAAGAATGATGAACTTGAAGCTCTTGAGCATCTTCACGATAAATCACCGGATAAGAACATTGAAGGTAAAAGAATGAAGAAATATCACATGAATAAAATGGATACTTCATCTGAGAATTTCTTGCTCTGAGAAGAAGAAGGGTGGGAGGGTGGGGAAAACAAAGACAACTTGGGATGAATGAAACAGACAAATCGTCAGATTTCTCAACGGCGTCCGTATGGAATAACTTGAAGAGAAGGCACACCGGTTGAAAAAGATTAACATGAAGATCTTGATGATCAAGAAGGACTAGCACTCCCATAGAAATATGAGAATACCGATTAAGAAAGGTATGGAATCAACACTTGACATCGAAGCAACTCGAATACTAGAATCAAAACAAAAACAAAGGATAGATATGCAACAGCCTAATCTTCACAATATCATTCGAACAGAGACTTGAACGAATGAATTCTACAGGTACATCAACTTGACGAGAAGCCACTTGGAGAACAAAAGGTAAATAAAAAGGAACAAGGATCAGATAGAACAAATACAAGATAGAAGCTTCGTTCGACATCTTCGTGCTGAAAGCTCATGGAACGTGTTACAAAAGGGTTTTGCAATCCCCGGATCAGCATAGCCAAGGACCCTTTAAGATGCAACTCCCGATCAGAACAAGTCCATAAAACCACTTCACTCAATGTAGAACCCCAAACTTCATATCGTGCACTCATTGGAAGAATGCCTAGAACTACTTGATGAACCCATCTATAGATTTCCGAAAGTTTCCAGTTATGCAATCAGGTGTTGGGGATACACGGGAAGCACCGCGCAATCAACTCTAAACCTACATCCAGGTGTATCCATCCTTCAACACATAACCAGTCTTTCTCGGAAACTGTGTACCTCGGACCTTCGAAAAGCATCCACTATAACAAGCTATGGCAATACTCTCGAACTACCTCCCCAGTACTGGGTGATGTCGGGGTTATCTTGCCACTGGCCGTATAGGAGAGATTTTCGATGTCGGCCGTCTTAAGTATTTAGTACTGCCGCGATATGCTTGTGACAACAATACCCCGAAGCTCAACTCCTCGGTAACAGGAGGCATCGAGAACAATATCCTCGTCACAAGAACATCGAAACAATCCCAGAATACTCGCGGGATCCTAGAAAAATTTGGTGCAATTTTTGAAAATAGGAGAGACAAGAGTAGTCGTCAGGAGTCCTCACCAGAGAGAAAGGGGATGAGAAGCAAAGAAATCCTACTCTCCGATATAATATAGGACTCAAAACATTTTCAGTGTGTGCCTAGACTCAACCGTCAACGATTCGATCAAACAATGGGGGCTTCTAGGTCGGAGAAGGCTCTGATACCAACTTGTAATGCCCAGGATGGGACTATATCTCCTACGTGTCGAGGCACGACTTAAAGATATAAGCCCATCCTAGGATGATCTCAAGTTTGGTATCTTTGCACGACTCATGTAAAAGAGGGATTAAAATGCAAAAGAAGATAGTTGGCTTACACTCGCCACTTCACACAATACATTACATAAGCATAACATCATTCACAACATCACAACCCGACTACGGGTGAAGATCCAAAAGAAAGATACCAAAACAACATAAAGCCACAGGTCAGGATCGAATCCTAGTAGAAACCACTACTGATCGTCGAAACGACACAAGCAAACAGCCAAACTCTTCATCGAGCTCCCAGTGAAGAACTGATCCAACTCCTGCATCAAACTCGACTGAACCTGCATCTGGTGTGGTGAAGTAACTGTGAGCCACAGAGGACTCAGCAATCCCGTTCTCGGGTAACAAGACTATTTAAGCCTTGGGTGAGGACAAGGCTGAAGAAAGAAATATGAGGTGAAGGAAAAACAAGAGTCTGCAGCAGCAACTAGCACTAACTTACGTAAAAGAGAGCGAGAAGAGAAGTGCATCGGTCGAAAGATGATCACGAAGTGATCCTAACTAAAGCCGGTCAAACATAACCCCACCGTGTTCAACTCCCGAATCCCTATTCGGAAATTGACAGTCACGGTACACACGCTGGTAGTGTATTGAAACATTGTGTCAAGTTATCTACAACCGGAATTAACAAGCTCCCATCTGCCACATAACCGCGGGCACGGCTTTCGAAAGTTCAAACCCTGCAGGGGTGTTCCAACTTGGCCCATCACAAGCCCACGATCCGCGAAGTCGCAACTCCATAGGTGGGAAGACCCGAGTATTCTCGGAATCCCGTGCTCAAGTTAAACCGAACTAAGGTAAGGCTAATCCAGCAAATCCTCCCGGCGTGTAGACACCCTGATAGGTAGCCGCGCGTATCTAGTCTCAGGACACGACCGGATGGGCGAAGCTATGGGTTTTTACCAGACCTTGAGTTTCCTCGAGGTGGCCCCGCAGGCTCCCCGTTTCGGACCAACACTCATGTGGAGCACTGGCCCGGGGTTGTTGAATTAAATAAAAGGGATAGCTAGTCCACATGCAAGTTTTTATTAGTTTGTTATTAGGCAAATAGTACCAAAGGTTGGGACTTGCTGGAAAAGACTTAGCACTTAGCGGTTTATCAAGGGGGTCCCATACACCCCAACCGTGTTAGGAACGCATAATCAAGGAACATAACACCGGTTTATACGGTTCCTAACGGCATGAGTGGAACAAATCACCAAGCAAAAGGCTTAGCCTTCCACCCTTGCCAATATATAGATGATTTCATTTTAAGCATTTATATAGTGTGATATAACCCAACCAAACTTCAACATGAAGCAAGCATCTTCAATCTTCACCTGCAACTAACAATGCTATAAGAAGGGCTGAGCGAAGCGTACTTAGCCAAGCAACGGTTTGCGTAGGTAGGGTGGTTAAACATGGTAATGGTTACAAGTAGGAGGCTGACAGGAAAGACATGGGCATCGAGGCAAAACTATAGAGCGATACTCTAGCAATAGGCAAAGATAGTAATGGTATCCGGGTTCGGTCATCTTGCCTGGGATTCCACAAAGGAGAAGAACGGATCCATGAAGTAGACGGAGCAACACAGACGAGAGAAACCTCACAACTCCGGAACGAAACCGAAGCTACCAAGAGAAGCAACCGGAAAGAAAGAAACAACACGGTAAACACACAAGCATAAACATGGCATACGATGCACATCCAAGTATGATGCATGTCCGGTTTAAATATGCAAGGCATGGAAAAGTGCACAAACAAAACTACAAGTTAAGTGGAGATCAATATGCAATGAGTTGCATATTGACGAGACACCACATGTTATTTATTTAGTTGACTCTTGTTTATTTACAAGACAAGATTAAATGTTTTTAGCATGGCAAGAGGTGAAACATAAAGAAACTACACTATTAGGCATTTTAAATGAGGCCGGAAATAACAACAACATGTCCAGAAAATCCCCCATGAGCATATTTAATAATTATAAAGCAACAACAATTCACACATATATAATGTTGTTATATGATGCGGATGACATGTTCAAGTTTATGCAAGTTTATTAAAAGGTTGACATGAAGAAGATAAGAAGCATCGTCACCGTGGTGGAATGAAAGGGGTGCCACGGCAACAATTCCGAAAATGATGCAACGGCATCATATCGGTTCCGGTAACTCGTTGAGAGTCCGGTGCAAAAGATAGAATCGACGTGAGCGAGTCAACGAGATGAAAGAGGTGGGGTGATCCCGTTACCGGGTTCCCACGAGTCGGTGACGAGGCAACCGAGGAACATGACAAAAGGGACGAAACGGCACGGAGCACACACGGGAGACATTTCATACAACACACAACAAGCATCACACGGGTCACGTCTCGGGTTATACCTTCGAAACACTCGTTTCGGGACGGTTCGAGAGCGTCGAGGAAGTAGCCGTAGTAGTGGAAGTAGAGGAAGTAGTCGTTCACGCGGGTCGTAGAGGAAGTAGATGTTCCGTTCGGAGAGGAAGTAGACGTTCTCATTTCTTCACCGAAGGTAGTCGTTCTCGTAGCGGTAGTTGTACTCGGGCGACGGTAGTGGTACTCGCGGTCGTCGAGCGACGATAGTGGTACTCGGGGCGACGGTAGACGTTCACGGAGCTCGTGTCGTGGTACTTGGGGTTCTCGTTTGCGACGGTAGTGGAAGTAGTGGTACTTGGCGATTCATCATGTAGTAGTTCCCGTTCGTAGTGGTACTTGCATCGGAGGGGTACTCGGTCGTGGAACTTGCCGTAGAGGTTCAAGCCGTCATGTAGAGGTACTTGACGCAACGCCGGGTTTACTCGTACACGGGTCATCTGACAAGTCAACAGTACAAGCACACACAAAACACAATACAGGAGCAAAACAAAAGGGCATCACGGCGACGAGTACGTAGCAGCGGCAACTTTGCGAGGAAGATGGTGAGGCGGCGCCGGCGCTCGAGGTTGCAGCAGCTCCTCGGAGGGGCTGCGGTCGGGGTACTCAGCGCGGAGGAGGAGGCCTTGCTGGAGGCGCTCGGAGGCAGAAGAGGAGCACCGCGGCGACCTAGGCGGGGCGCGGCTCCTGGACAGAGGCAAGGCTTGAGGACGAGGGAGCCGAGGCGCAGAGGCGCGGCGCTGCGGATCCTGGCCGGAGGGAGGTCGCGGCCTGGACGGCGGAGCTCCTGGCGCGGACCCGACGCGGGCGAAGGAGGAGCTCCTGGCGCGCAGGACCCTGGCGCGGTCCCGGGCCGGCTTGGGGATGCGGCGGTTGGGGTGAGAGGGGCGACGGGATCCGACCCGGCTGGGAAGGCGCCGGTGCCTGGGCTCCTGGCCGCGGGAGCTCGGAGGAGAGGAGGTTCGTCCTTGGCGCGGCGGCGGCTGGCAGTAGCCATCGGGGCGCGAAGGAGGGAGTCGCCGGGCGAGGACGGACCGCGCTACAGCTCGGGCCAGGCGGGCTGGAGGATGCGAGGGGGAATCGGGATCCTGTCCTGGAGCGATGGGATGGCGGCAGGGCTGAGGGAATCGGGGGGAGGAACGAGCGCTCGAGGGGACTGGTGCGGGCTGTGAGGGGGAAAGCGAGAGAGGGGATCGGGAGAAGCGGCGGCGGGGTGCGGGAGAAGAGGGTCGAGCGAGCGCTGGCTCGGTCGGGCTAGGGTTCGGTCGATGGTCAGATTGGGCCGACTTGCTGGGAAGAGGAGGGCCCAAGAGGGAGAGGGAGGATGGGCCGCTGGAGGAGAAGGAAAAGGAGGCTGAAGCCCAGAGGGAGGAGGAGAAGACGGGCCAGAAGGCCTGACTGGAGGAGGAGTTTTCTTATTTATTTTCTTTAGCAGAAAATAAAAGAGAAGAAAGAAAAGCGGAGGGGAGTTAGGAAAAGTTAGCACATGGAATTATATTTTCCTCGGGCTCATAAAAATGAGCACGACCGGAGAAAAATACAAAAGGTCAGATCGGAAAATAATTCAAACATATTTGAATTTAATTCAAATAGGTTTGAACTAAGACGTGATTATTGAAGTGTCCAAAAATGTTCGAATTTTCGGAGGAACCTCGAAACAACGGAAATAATTATTGGCAAGGTTTTTGTAGGAGAACTCGAAGTGGAAAAGACATGGGGAAATTATGCAAGTGTGTTATGGTGATTCCGAAGCAATGGAATAATTAATAAATATAGCTCCCTAAATATTGAGAGGCTTTTATATGTTATAAAGAGAAGTCATCCTTCCCTCGATTTAAATGGACCGAAGGCCCACACGAATTATTTAAGTTGAGATGCAAAAAAAAAAATGACATGATGACATGATGACATGATGCAATGCAAACAAATAAATAACACAAGCAAAATAAAACACACGGGCAACTCGGAACATCTGGAATCTTCTGGGATCTTCTGGAATCTTCTGGGACGTCGGTCTCGGGCGTCACACTGGTACATCCCCACTCATTATTACGTGAGAGTGTCACGAGCGGAGACCTTCACAGGCACTCGGCCTTGCTTCATGGGTAGAACTTTTGGAGGTGCTGGATGTTCCAGGTGTTCTGGATGGGGATGCCGTCCCCCGTCTCCAGGCACACGGCGCCAGGCCTGGAGACGTGGGAAATCCTAAACGGGCCGTCCCACATGGGTGAGAGCTTATGCAGCCCTTCCCTGGAGGGCACCCGCCTCAGGACAAGATCGCCCACCTCGAGCATCCTGGAGCGGATGTTGCGGCAGTGGTACCGCCACAACGCGTGTTGGTACCTTGCCGCTCGGAGCGAGGCTTGGCGGCGTCGTTCCTCCCCCAGCACGAGATCCATCCCCTGCATGGCATCATGGCGTGCTTCGTCGAATGCCAAGACCTGCTCGGAGTGATGTTTGACCTCATGAGAGAGAACCGCTTCGGCTCCGTAGACGAGGAAGAACGGGGTCTCGCCTGTTGGCTTGGTGGCTGTGGTGCGGATGGACCACAACACAGACTGGAGCTCGTCGTGCCAGCCCCTGCCGTAGGCCTCGAGCTTCTTCTTGAAGGTCCTCGTCTTGAGGCCTCTCAAGACCTCCGCGTTGGCTAGCTCAGCTTGACCGTTGCTTCTGGGGTGTGCCACTTAGGCATAGCATATCTGCGTTCCAAGGTTAGCAGAATATGTTTTGAAGAGATTGCTAGTGAGCTGCGAGTCATTGTCGGTGATGATGTGATTAGGGACACCGAACCGGCTCACGAGGCCCTTGATGAACTTGACCACAGAGCCGGATGGGATGCTGCGCACTGGCTCCACCTCCGCCCACTTGGTGAACTTGTCGATGGCGACGTAGAGGTAGCGGTAGCCCCGGGCGCCCGAGGGAATGGTCCCCAAATGTCCAGCCCCCAGACCACGAACGACCATGAAAGTGGGATAGTCTCAAGGCCCTGACCAGGCTGGTGGATTTGCTTGGTGTGGAACTAGCAGGATTCACAGGAACTCACCAGCTCGGCCACGTCGCTGAGCGCTGTTGGCCAGTAGAATCGGCTGCGGAATGCCTTGCCCACCAGGGTGCGTGATGATGAGTGATGCCCATAGTCTCCGCCATTTATGTCAGTCAGCAGCTCGCACCCCTACTCCCTAGAGATGCACTGCAAGGAAATGTCGTTGGGTCATTTTCGGTATAACTCACCATCCTGAAGGCAGTAGGCCGTGGCCTGCCGAGCCACGCGCTCTGGGTCTTCCTCCTTTTTTGGCAGGGTTCCTTGTAGTAGGTAGGCCTTGAACTCTTTAGTACGGCATCCCTACAGAGGCTCGAGTGCGAGGAGCAGGCGCGCCCCCGAGGTTGGGCCGCAGACGAGAGCTCCCGAGGTCGGCGAAGGGGGAAGCTCCTCCCGAGGTGGTGTCAGTTCCGCAGCCGGTGGGGCTACTAAGGGCTTGAAGAGGTGATCCTCGAAGACGCCGGGCTCCTATGACTGGCGCTTGGACGCCCTCTTGGCAATGTCGTTGGCCTCCTTGTTCTGGCCGCGTGGCACGTGCTGCAGCTCCAGGCCCAAGAATTTTTTCTCCATTTTGTGTACCTCCGCTAGGTACGCCTCCATATGCTCATCCTTTGACCTGTACACCTTGTTGGAGAAGTTGACGAGGAGCTGGGAGCCGCCCTTGATGGTGAGGCGCTTCACACCCAAGGCAGCCGCGGCCTTCAGGCCGGTGATTAAGCCTTCGTACTCCACGATGTTGTCGGAGACCTTCTCGCTATGCTGGAAGCAGAGCTGCACGGCGTAGTAGAGCTTGTCTTGGGTGGGAGAGATGAGCACGGCTCCAGCGCCCGCGCCGTGACGTGGGAAGGCGCCGTTAAAGTACATGACCCAGTCATCTGGTGCTTCACTCCCTGGCGAGAGGGACTGATCCTCACCTGCTCCAGGCCCTAGGGTGTCGGTCCACTCTGCCATAAAGTCGGCGAGCACGACACGTGTGATGCCCCAAGACCGACGCTCCAGAAGAATTCCAGCTATTCTGAGTTTCACCGTGCGTTTTATTTGCTTGTTGCATTTCATCATGTCATATTGCATTGCATAGGTAGTTTGCATCGGCATGTTTTCATAAAACTCGTAGACGTTCATAGTGCCACTTCCCGTTTGTCTCTGTTGACCTTTCTCAGACCCCTTGCAACCTGGTTGTTCATTTTCTCTCGTGCGTAAACCGGAGTCTCCCCTCATAGTGCATAGAGCCCCTCGCGTGCGCGTCCGAAACTTCCCCGAACCCGACCCGGGCAGTCGTGACCGATGGGTCCGGATCGTCCCAAACATCCCTAAAACATCTATATTTCCTTATTTGGACTCCCTAGCCTATTTATTCTCAACCGCCCTGTCGGCGTCCTGGGAATGGGGGTACCCAGACTTGCCTGCCGGCGGCCCCTGACGTGGCTCCATCAGCGGCCTGGTGCGGCCCAACTTCAGCAACCGCAAATCAAGACCCACGCGAGGCGCCAAGCCTCGCGAGGCGGGCGACAACAAGACCTCCCTGGGGGCAGTCTCTCGAGGCTGGCTCCCGAGGAGCGGAGATATCTATGCAAGGTGCACCTCGCGAGATTCACGTGACGTGAGCCATGCCGCCCAAGGCCAGGCAGGCGCCAGCAGGCGTAGTGTACCAGTTTCCCCTTTGGTGCTAAGGGGGGCAACCACAGGCACGGAGTCCCGAGGGATCAGGCAAAGGTTTCCATATTGGTACAATAAGACCAAGGACCGTCAGGGCTGCAGAATGGAGGTCATCGTGGAGCTTGGCGATGCGTCATTACCAGAGCCTTTGGCAGGCGAAGACCACTTTTGTCAGGATAACTTGTACCAGCTGTTCCCCTTTAAATTTGGCCATTGTGGGATCCCTTCCCACCGATATTTGGGAAGAGTACCAAGGCCACTATAAATAGGACCTAGCCACCACCATAGGGGATGCATCTGATAGAGAAATCGCCTAGTGAGAGAGCTCGTCTACGACTCATCTGATCTAATTTGAGACGTCACAAGCTCATCCGAGCCCAAGAACACCTCTTCTCCAGAGGCTGTTCATCCCTTGTACTAGTTCATCCTCAGCCGTACAAGGCAATCCACCACACACACTGGAGTACGGTATTACACCGCAAGGTGGCCCGAACCAGTATAATCCTCTGTGTCCCTTCTTCTTTGAGTTCGTCGAGCTAGGCTGTGGAATCGGAGGGCGAGCGCGCTGGGGAGAGAGTGTTCTTCATGCGCACCCCAGAGTTCGAATCTCTCAAGGGTTTGCGGAACCTGAAATCCGACATTTGGTGCGCCAGGTAGGGGTGTGCCGAAACCTCTCTTCCATCGGTTGACACATCACCGTTCCACCGCTTCTATGGCTGACGCTCGCCATGGTCGTGCTAAGAGACGGGCCGCCCTCGCCGCTCGTGTCGCTCAGACACATCCCGCCGGCAGACCTCCCCGCCATTCTCCATCACCCGTCGCCAATGCAGCCACTGGCCCGGCGAGGCACAAGCAGCAGGCTTCATCGCCGCACCCCTCGGTGCGGCGGGATGTACGCATCGCAACCCCGTCGCTCACCCCCATTGGCTTGTCGTCCCACGACCGTTGCTGACCCACGGACACGCAGGCTGTGCTGCTCATGCCGCGCGCGTTCCTGCGCTACCGCCCCGTCGACAACCTCTACAAGGACTGGCTCGACCGCATCGCCGAGCTCGTCAGCGTTGTTGGGGCTCTCCTGCCCCCTCCCTTTCGCTACCTCGCCCGCCTCCCTTCGCAGGCGACGTGGCTCATGAAGCGCCTCCACCACCTCCGCATCATGAAGTCGTTCACGCTCCAAGGCACCGGCCCCACGGTGCGACCCACCGCGCGGGGCGCTCGTGCATGAAGAAGGAAGCTGCCAAGAGATCCAGTGGCCGCAAGGAGGAGTTCCCGCACTTCCTCCATCGCACATCGAGACCGTGTGCCACCTGCAGTGGTGGCTCACGGAAATGAAGACCAAGCTCCGCCTCCGCGACAAGCTCTAGTGTCCACAACAGGCTAATGAGCGTTCACACCTGAGCTGTGCAACGTCAACTGGCCCAGGAAGGTCAAGCCCGACCTGCCTCCACGCTATGATGGTACCCCCGACCCCGCTGAGTTCCTGCAGCTCTATGAGTTGAGCATCGAGGCATCCAACGACGACGAGAAGATCATGGCGAACTGGTTCCCCATGCCTCTCAAGGATGGCGCGCGCTCGTGGCTCCTAAACCTGCCCGCGGGGGGTGATATGCGCAAGCATTTGATCACCAATTTTGAGGGCACCCACGACCGCTCGCCGGCCGCAGGTGACCTGCAACGCGTCAAGCAGCAACAGGGGAAACCCTGCAGAAGTACATCCAGCGCTTCAACAACGTCGCCTCAAGATTCCCAAGGTCACGGGCGAGGCCATCATCTTAGCATTCTCCGATGGCGTCCGTGATGTCAAGATGAAGGAGGAGCTCGACATCCACGAAGATCTGTGCACTGCCCTGGAGTTGTTCAACCTCACAACCAAGTGCGCCAGAGCTGAGGAGGGGCGCCTTTCCCTCGTCGAGCTCCCAGCTGCTGACCCTGAAGACAAGAAGGCCAAGGCTAAAGACGTGAAGCACAAGGGGGTGGCCGTACTCACGGCCGAACCAGAGATGAAGCGTGGCTGCGACCACCAAGAGTCGTCAAAAAGAAGCCATCTATTCTGTGCCTTCCACAATGTGCATAGCCACAACACCAACGACTGTCAGGAGCTCAGGGCCATCCTCTACGGGCGCATCGGCCGACGCCCCTAGCGCAATGACCGGGGCTACGGTCATGGAGGACGCCGGACTGGGGGGCGCTGGGATGATCGTGGCCCTTGTCAGGAGTGGCGCGATCAGCCTCGCGAGGGTGCCTGGAGGAATCAGCGTCGCGAGGACCGTCCTTAGGGCCAGGTCGGCCTCCCCCCTGTTGCCACCGCCAAGGAGGAATGACGACCAAGACGAGGCGGCTAGGGGCTTCCAGGAGCCTCGCACCATCACTTGCATCTTGAGCGGTGCGCAGGCTCCAGCCTCTGAGCGTATCTTCAAGCAGTTCGCTCGAGATGTAAATGTAGCTCTTCCCAGGATAGCGGCCACATGGCCGCTCAAGTGGTCCAAGTGCGCCATCACCTTCTGCTCAGCTGACCAGCGAAGTGCGCGGCGACCGCCGGCGCTCTCCCAATGCTCTGCTCACCCGCCAGGAGCAATGTCCAAGTCACCAAGGCCCTCATCGATAGCAGTGCAGGGCTCAACGTTCTTTCCGTCAACATATTTGACAGTCTCCAGGTGCCGTATGACCACCTGCAACCCACCAGACCTTTCTCAAGAGTGACCGACGGCTCCACCACCCCAATCGGAGAGATCCGGCTCCCCGTTAGCTTTGGCACCCGCGACAACTACCACACCGAGCTCATCGACTTCGATGTCGCTCACATCCGTCTCCCATACAACGGCATTCTTGGGTACCCAACCCTGGCCAAGTTGATGGCAGTGACTCACCATGGCTACAACGTCCTCAAGATGCTAGGGAGCCTTGACATCATCACCATCGCTTGCGAAGAAAAGGACGCAGTGTGTTCCCTCGAGTGCGCTTACCAGGCTGCGGCAGTCGAGGACCCGGACAACGAAGACACCATCTACCCCCTGAAGCTATCTCAAAGAAGAAGAAGTAGCTGCTCGCCCTGGAGCCTCAAGAAGATGCAGAACCCGGCGGCCGTGCCTTAGGATCCGTGCCCGTGGACGGGGCACCTCCCTTCCTCACATAGGAAGGCGCGCCTGGCGCTACCTCAAGCTGGGCTCGGGGGCTCTCCTCTGGAGGGCCTCCGACCTAGCCAATCTCATGAGGGAGGTGCTCGGTTACCATGTTGAGGCGTGCTTCACCGCGCGTTTCCCTCAAGAGAGCACAAGGCGCGAGGCGCCAAGCCCTCAGGAGTTCATCAACCAGACCATCGAAGACCTGCAGGTGGGCCGGTATGAGGGCCCTTCTCACAGCTATGTTCGCATGCCCTTCGGCTTGCCGAACCAGGCGGCCCTACACCAACGCCACATGCGGGAAGTCCTGGCGGCACATGAGTCCAGACATCAAGAGATCCTGGCAGAAATGGAGTTGGTCCTTCGCGAGCTCTCGGAACCTCAGGAGCCTCACGAGGCCTCGGAGTCAGGCGGCTCGTGAGGAGCGACATCTACATCGAGCATCTTCAGCTACATCAACAACACTCCAGCATCGGTGCCAGGTGACTTTGTTTCAGTTTGTTCAGTTGGGGGCGCTACTCGGGTTGCATCATCCCCAAGTCGCACGGGCTTGCCCCTATGACGTGTATCCTTTTTGCATCTTTAGCTTACTGTGTTGGGGGCGCCCCTCATAATGCATCATCCCCATGCCGCATGGGCTCGTCCCTGTGGCATGCATCACATTTTGCATCACCTGGATTAGCCTATTTCCTCTTATGGATTACCTTATGATCATCACCTGCTCACTCACCACCTCTTTTGGCCTCCCTCGCTGCCGACGGACTTCTTCTCATCCCGCAACGGGGGCTACACATGTTGGCACGACGCTTGTGCTCAGGTCCGTCCCTGCAACGCTGACAAAATCTGAGAGATCGAGCTCTGACTCGTGGCCCGGCTCGCGCACGTCAGCTTACCAGGTCCTCAGTGCCTTCGTCTTCCTGCGGAAAGATGAGTGGCCCAACGGTAGGCGTGATTGTAAGTTGTACTGTTTCGTCAGACTAACCCGCAGGAATCCCCGGAGCCCAGCGACAGGCGGCCTTGTCGGTTTTTCCCTTCTCATGTAATTCGCTTGCGCATTAAAGGGGGGCTCCTGAGCATTGCGTCTCAGGGGATTCTACTGACTCTCCAGCCCTCACCCCTGGCCTTGACCATGACATTGCGACCTAGCATACCTGCGACGGTTGAGCTCCTCTCAAGGGTTTGGACCCGAGGACGCAGAGCACCTAGAAGAGCGGGAGAAGGGGAGGCCGGCTAGGAGCGCTAAGGCCTATTCATATGTCAAGGGGGACCCCTGTGCATCGCGTCTCAGGGGCCTAGCTAGCCACGTATCCCCTCAATCCCTGGCCTCGTCCTGGCGATCCGGACGAGCCAGCGATGGCTGAGGTATGCACGGGGCCGGGCCCTGCCGACGCAGAACACCAAGGCCTAGTCCAGCATTTCCTTCCCGAGGGATGTTCGCACGTCAAGGGGGACTCCTAAGCATCACGGCTCAGGGGCCTAACTACTCATGTAGCCCCTCACCCCCTGGCCTTGTCCTGGCAATCCGAATGAGCCAGCGACGGCTGAGGTATGCGTGGGGCCGGGCTCTGCCAACGCAGAACGCTAAAGCAAGCGGGAAGGGAATCGAGAAAGCTTAGCCGCGCTGCCGCAGGAGCAAATCAGGTGCACCACGTGGAGGATCACCTCAGGCCCGTCAAGATAAGTCACGCATCCAACCGGCACGACACCACTACTCGACAAGTTTGATCTCCGTAGTCTTGGTCCGGCAATACCGCCTCCCTATTTAGCCACCGGAAGCTACTTGCACGCCAAGGGGGACCTCTCGAGCATCGCGCCTCAGGAGCTCTTACCGGACCCTGGGCCGCTCACCTCCTGGCCTTGACCACGGCGTCGCGACTTGGCATACCAGCGACCGCTGAAGCGTGCCTTGGGACTGGGACCTGCCGGCATAGAACGCAAAGCTACAGAAAGAATAAAAAGGAGGAACACTGCCGAAGCAAGGCTTGCAAACACGGTTTCATAGCAAGAATAATAGGCATCGGGGCAAAAGCATTACAGGTTCTTTACACGCCCCCATGGGGTTCGCTTTGATTCCTCGCAGGGAGCAAAAGAAGGAGATTCCAGGAGACCCTAACTACGGCCGCCACCGTCGATGCCATCATCAACAATGGGCCACGAGAGGCTGTGTCCGACCCCACTCAGGTCACCATCGACGACCAGCTGGTGCACCTGCCGTGCTCCGGGCACGGTGTGAGCTTGGGGGCGCGTAGCTATCGTCGCTCGTCTCCGAAGACTCGTCATGCTTGGGGGAGCTGCTGGATTCCTAGAGGCCATCGCTGCTGCTAGGACAGCTATCAACAGGGCCGAGAGCGGGCACGGTGTCCATCGCTGTACCACCCTGGCGGCTCCCACCAGGCCAACAGTCATGGCGACGTCCTTCCCCGTCAAAGAACTTGAAGAACAACATGGAGGCACCGTCAAACTCAAAGTGGACAACGGAAGCTCCATCAGGACGGCACACGCGGGCGATTTCACCCCATTCTCGAGTCATGAAGACACTAGCCGGGAGGACGACCTCAACCACCGCCTCCGAAGCCTGGCTGCAGCACCTGGTGTGCTGCAACCACAGCTCGGTAGGACCCCTCGCCGGCATCAGCTCGAGGAAGAACCGAGGGAGCCGGATCAAAGGAGACGGTGGCATCGCTGTCCACACCACGAACTCACTGGAGGAGCCCTCGGCGTGGGCACGGGAGCTGGCAGCCCGTGCAGCCCCAGCACGACGACCACGACCACGACGCGAGCGGCGCGGGGCGCAACCCCCTCTTCGAGAGCCTTGTGCTTGGTCGTACAAGGGCAACGGGTAGCCGGGAGGAGGTCGCTCGCACTAAGGCCTCCTCACCTCCCGCCTCTCATCGGTGCCATGGGGGTGGCTGAACCTCTTCATCGGCGGAAGTGGCTCTCGCCCCTCGCAGGGAGTTTTTCCTTTTTTAGCAGCAGAGAATCTCCTTATCAGTGCCATGGGTGTAACGGTAAGACGGAGTGGCAAGGAGGAAGAAGAAGAGTAGGGCGACGAGAAGAAGGAGATGAGCAACGGGGGCTTCACTCTCTCCCCATTTATAGCCTGAAGGAGGCCAACCGCCGGCCTCCACGATCTCGCGTAATGATGGGTTTTTCTTTGGATGCACCAGGGTCTCGTCAAGTCGAGCGGTTATCGAGGCAGTGTGGGGAAGCGGAGATGCCCACGTCCAATCGAGTTGCCACGCGTCGACCAAGGCCGCAGGCAATTGGGGCCCGCGGTGCTTCACCCTTTCCCCTTTGGCTTCGCCTCGAAGCCAAGTCCGAGCGCGCCTTGGGCACGGGGGCTACTGTCGGTGTCCTGGCAATGGGGGTACCCAAACTTGCCTGCCTGCGGTGCATGACGTGGCTCCTTCAGCGGCCTCGTGCAACCCAACTTCAGCAGCCGCAACTCAAGACCCTCGCGAGGGGCCAAGCCTCGCGAGGCGGGCGATAGCAAGACTTCCCTAGGGGCAGTCTCTCTAGGCTGGCTCCCGAGGAGCGGAGATATCTATGCAAGGTGCACCTCGCGAGGTTCATGTGACGTGAACCATGACGTCCAAGGCCAGGCAGGCGCCAGCGGGCGCAGTGTACCAGTTTCTCCCTGGGCCCAGGGGCTACTGTCGGCGTCTTGGGAACGGGGGTACCCAGACTTGCCTGCCTGCGGCCCGTGACGTGGCTCCATCTACGGCCTGGTGCAGCCCAACTTCAGCAACTACTACTCAATACCCTTGCGAGGGGCCAAGCCTCACGAGGCGGGCGACAACAAGACCTCCTTGGGGGCAGTCTCCCTAGGCTGGTTCCCAAGGAACGGAGATATCTATGCAACGAGAATCTCGCAAGGTTCACGTGATGTGAGCCATGACAACCAAGGCCAGGCGGGCGCCAGCGGGCGCAGTGTGCCAGTTTCCTCTTTGGTGCTAAGAGGGCAAGCGCATGCATGGAGTCCTGAGCGATCAGGCAAAGGTTTCCATATCGGTGCAACAAGATCAAGGACCGTCGGGGCTGCACAATGGAGGTCATCATGGATCCCGGCGTGGCGTCATCATCAAAGCCATTGGCAGGCGAAGACCACTTTTGTTAGGATAACATGTACCAGCTGTTCACCTTCAAATTTGGCCACTTTGGAATCCCTTCCCACCAATATTTGGGAAGAGGACCAAGGCCACTAGAAATAAGACCTAGCCACCACCATAGGGGAGGCATCTGATAGAGAGCTCGCCTAGTAAGAGAGCCCATCCACAACTCATCTGATTTGATCTGAGACACCACAAGCTCATACGAGGCCAATAACACCTCTCCTTCGGAGGCTGTTCATCCCTTGTACTAGTTCATCCTCAGTCGTACAAGGCAATCCACCACACACACTGGAGTAGGGTATTACACCACAAGGTGGCCCGAACCAGTATAATCCTCGGTGTCCCTTGTTCTTTGAGTTCGTCGAGCTAGGCTGTGTAATCGGAGGGCGGGCGCGTTGGGGTGAGAGTGTTCTTCGTGCGCACCCTAGAGTTCGAATCTCTCAAGGGTTTGCGGAACCCGAAATTCGACACGCCCGATTATGATCGGAGGGTCCAGTTTGCTCTCATGCTCCCTCTTATCATCCACATGCTATATATAGAAGCCTCCCCTATTCCATTTCTAGTTAACCCTAAAACCTAGGCAGACCAACTCCCTCCAATCCCGTAGCCGTCGCCGCTCTCTCCTCACAATCCGCACGCACCCAGCCCCCTGCCTCCACTTGGCCAGATCCAAATCCAGCCATCCAACCGTCCATCCGACAGCCAAGGTCGCTCCCAGCCTCCCACGACCGCAACCAGCTCCATGCCTCGCATCCCTCGTCCGAGATCGTCCTGGAGCAGGACGAGCGCCTCGCGTGCTCGCCGCCGGAGCTCCGCCCGCCGTCGATGGCCTCCTCCTCGCCTCCCCGGACTCTGTTGCTCTCCCTAAGGTCTTCCCCTCGCCCTTGGATAGGATACCTGACGCCATGGCCTCTTCCCGTGCAAGCCCTGCCGCCACCGGTCGCGAGCATCGCCGGATCCGGCCTCCGCTTGTCGCGCCACCGACAGATCTGTGGTGCCCGGCTCCGGGTTTACTTGTTTTCCCTCGCCTCTTCGCCGGAGTCCACCGCCAGGAGTCGCCGATGCAAGTCCCTCGCCATGGCCGCCCTCATGTGGAGCTGCCCGCGTCCGTAGACTCCTCCCGATGGATCTGCTCGAGCTCGCCGCCCCCTGCGCCTCAAGTTCCTCCCGCCGGAGCACCAAGTCCACCTCTTCCCTGCGCACACCATCGGTGCCCGCAACGCACTCGCCCCTCTGCTTCGCACATGCCTCGCCTCTACTCCGAACCAGGATCGATGCCGCCCGCTCTCGTTGACCGCAGCCTGCTTCCCACAAGGCCGCGCTGCCCGGCCTGCCACCTCCTCCATCGACCGGGCCTAGGCCCATGGGTGAGCCACTGCAAGACCAGCAACCAACAGTTTTGGCCTTGTTTTGGTTTTTTTCTTCCTCTGGACAATTTTAGGATTTAACCGGGGTTTACAGATTTGCAAAAAACCACTTGCACTTCATGCATTTAGTAACTCACAAACTATGCATCACATGTAAAAACTTCATATATTGAAAATGCTTAGAATTTTGTGTAGATTAATAATACGTCACTTTCATCCACGCTTAAAATGTTTAAATTGATCTTTGCATAAGTTTGCTTAAATAACATGCTAAAATGATTTATTTCATAACTAAATAAATGTAGCTCCAAATTTAATAAACTTTATATGTAAACGGGGTGAAAAATGTGTAGAATAACATGGTGCATTTACTTTTGTTGTTTAATAACCTTAAAATTAAGTAATAGGTAGAACGGTACCAAAATCATAATATGCACATGGGGTTTTCCGGAATTGTTGTTTGTTATTTCCGGCCTCATTTAAAATGCCTAAATAGCTAGTTTACTTATGCTTCACCTCTTGTCATGTTTAAAAACATTTAAACTTATTGGGTTCATAACGAGATCAAACTAAATAATCTAACGTGGTGTTTTTTCAATATGCAACTCGTTGCATATTGAGCTCCACTTAAATTGTAGTGTTGTTTGTTGTACTTTGCCATGCCATGCATATTTAAACCAGACATGCATCATACTTGATTGTGCATTATGTCATGTTTACGCTTGTGTGTTTACCACGTTGTTTGCTTCTTTCCGGTATGCTTCTCTCGTTAGCTTCAGTTTCGTTCCAGAGTTGTGAGGATTCGTTCGACTACGACCGTTTGTCTTCTTCATGGACTCATTCTTCCTCCTTGCGGGATCCCAGGCAAGATGACCGTTCCTCGATATCACCTCTATCTTTGCTTTGCTAGTTGCCTCACTCTATAGCTATGTCGCGCTACCCATTCTTGTCTTTTTAGCCTCCTATGTTGCCATGAAACACTCTAACCGCCTTCCTAGCAAACCATTGATTAGCTAAGTTACGCTGTTGCAGGTGAAGATGGAAGATGGAAGATGGAAGATGGAAGATGTTCTATGTTGGAACATGGATTCTTTGGGATAACACAATATATATAATATTTAATTAATGCATATATATACTTGGTAATGTGTGGAAGGCTTGGCATTTTGCTTGGTGTTTTGTTCCACTCATGCCGCCTTAGGATCCGATAAACCGGTGTTATGTTCCTTGATATTGTGTTCCTAATACGGTTGGGGTTTATGCCCCCCTCGATAATTTGCTCTGTTTAAAGCTTTTCCAGCAAGGCCCAACCTTGGTTTTACCATTTGCCTAATAACTAAAACTTGCATAGGGATCGACTAGCACCCAAGGACTCTTAATCAACCCCCAGGTCAGTGCTCCTCATCAGTGTTGGTCCAACCCAGAGCACTGTGTGGGGCCATCCCTTGGCAACCTGGGTTTTTGGCACCTGTATGAGTAGCTTATCCGATCGTGGCCTGAGACGAGATACGCGCAGCTCTTATTAGGGTGACGGCACGTCGGGAGGTCTTGCTGGATTAGTTTTACCTTTGTCGAAATATCTTGTGCACGGGATTCCGAGAACACTCAGGCCTTCCCAACATGGAGTTGTCACTCCGCTGATCATGAGAGCTTGTGATGGGCTAAGTTGGGACACCCCAGCAGGGTTATGATCTTTCGAAAGTCGTGCCCGCGGTTAAGTGGCAGATTGTAATTTTTTAATATCCGGTTGAAGATAACTTGACACCATAACTCTATAAGAATACACTACTTGTGTGAGTAACCGTAATGGTCTGTTTTCGAAGGGGTTCGAAAAGTGAACAGGGTGGGGTTATGTGTCACATCCCTAGCTTCACCTTGCACTAGGCTGGCACTTGTCTGTTGCATCATGTTTAATTTTCTTAGAAACTTGAAATGGGGTTGTTCAAACCCTAGCACCAAGTGAACTCAACTAGGTTCAAATTAAAATCTTTTTCAATGAACCCAAAATGCCCTTTAGAAAAGTTCATCATTTTTTGATTGGTTAAAAACCTCTGCCAAAAATGTTGCACATATTTCTAGGACCATTCTGGATTTCGAATTAAGTCATAAAGTATTTGCATTTAGGCATTTAAATGCTATATAATATTTTAAATGTCCAAATATTCATGAACTAAAATGCTTACTGTTGGAAATATTCCAAACAGTAGCCTTGAGCAGTTTCATGAATTTTGAGATTGTTTTGGTATTTTTAATAAAGCCAAACAGCTGCAGAAAATTAGAAAACAAAGAATAAAAGGAGAGAGAGAGAGAGAGAGAGAGAGAGAGAGAGAGAGAGAGAGAGAGAGAGAAAGCTTACCTGGCCACTTACCCGGCCTAGCTGTGCGGCCCATAGGCCCATCCCACCAGCCAACGCCAGTCACCGTCCTCCTGGCGCCAGGAGGACGAAGGCACGCGCTCGCCGCTCGATGCCATGGACCCACGCCACCACCTACTTGTCGCTGAGGCCCTGGACGCGTGGATGACTCCCTCGGTGCCGTCCCGATCGCGCCGACCGCCCCATTCCCCACCCCCTCGCCTCTCCCTCGCCCTCCCGAAGCCATGGCCGAACGCCACCGTCGCCGCCGCTCGCTGTAGCCATGGCTACAGGCCACCCCTCGCCCAACCAGTAAGACAACCAGATCCGCCGCAACGCCGTGGAGCTACACGCTGACGCACACGACCATGGGAGCCCTACAGCGTCTCCTCTGATCTCATCTTCAGCCTCCGGCCGCGGGCGACCTCGCCGTCGATTTGCGACATCTGGTGCCTCCCCGAGCCTTCTGAGACCTCCGTCAACCCCGTCGTGAGCTCCTACGTCGTTCCCCCTTATTTTTGCACTCATTCCCTCGCCCAGGCCCTGGTTCCGCCAGGAGCCGTGAGCTTCTCGCCACAGGCGATGTTGTAGCTGTGGCCAAGGTCACTGCAGCACGTGTCCGAGCACACTGGCGTGCTTAGTGCGTCCCCACGAATCCGTAGCCGTCAGCAGATCCCCCTCCCATGCTCTCTAGCACCAAACCCGACTGCTCCCGAACTTCGGACGCAGCCGCGATCTCGTTTCCGGCGAGCTCGGGCCACCTCAACCCCTGCCGCTTGCCCAGATGGATGCGGGCGAGTGCCAGCTCCGCGTAGAGCCTCTCAGCCATCGATTTGGCTACCGGAGGAGCGTTTCCGATGCCCTCCGCCATCTCGGGCGTCGTCGGCCACGAGCCGTGGGTCAGCTTCGGCGAGTTGACCTAGGTTTGACTTCCCCTAGGTCAATGACATGTGGGGCCGGCTTCTAAAAAAATTAGTTTAGGTTTTTAGTTAAGTGCTAATTGTTGTCATTAGTTTAATTAGACACTGACATGTGGGCCCAGCCCTGTTAGTTATTAGCTAGGTTAAACTAACCTTAATTAGGTAGCTCTCTTAGACTGACGTGTGGACCCCACACGCCAGGTTTGACCTGGACTAGTGCCTGTTGACCTGCTGACATCAGCATGAAGTCATGCTGATGCAGTAAGTATTTTCTGGGATTTTAAATAAATCAGAAATGATTTATTTATTTCAGAAAATATCTAAAACTTCTAAAAATCATAGAAAATAATCTATAACTCCAATGAAAATAATTTATATATGAAAAATGATCAGAAAAATCCAAAGAATCTGTTTACGGCATTTTCATGCATGTTTGAATAACTTACAGCCACTGTTTAGGACAATTTGAATAAATGGCATTTGAATAATCACATATGGAGTTTGAATTTGGACCTTTGGTTCAAACCATCTTCATTTAATTTGGTTGCTAGTTGCATTAGCTCAATCAACAACATATTGCCATGTCTTGATCATGCATCATATTGTCGCATTGCATTGATTGTGTTCTCTCTTGTTTACAAGTGTTTTTCCTCTCTCAGTAGACGTTGTTCCGACGATGTGATCGATGACACTGATGAAGACACAGTGATATCTTCAGAAGTGCCAGGCAAGCAAAACCCTAGTGAGCATTCCGATACAACCACTCTCTCGCTCTTGCTCTCTTTTACTGCATTAGGACAACAACGTTTCAACTGCTATTTGTTGCGATAGCTGAACCCCTTTTCCTCTGCATGACCTGTCATAGCCACAATAAATAGTTGAAACCCACTAGCATGAGAAGGAGTTGTTTGAGCCATGTTGTGCCTACTCATTCATGCTTTCTGGTTATGCCTGTTATTGCTTAGAGTTGTGTCAGGTCTGATTCATCGATGATGAATTGGAATGTGGTGAACATGTCCTACTGTTGAGAGCTAAGTATGTGAACATGATTTGGTAAAGGTAGCGATGAGAAGCCATGTAGGAGTACATGGTGAGTTGTCTCATTGCAGCCGTCCTCAGGAACTGAGTTCTGTGTTTGTGATCCATGACGAGTTACTACCATACATTGGGCCCGAAACCAATGGACCCTCTCGACTTATTAACCGCCCTTGTCCTCTGTCCAGGAGTTGCAATTAGTTTCTGGTGTTTGTAGCCTACTAGAGGCTGTACGCAGCGCTAACCCTAGGGGTGGGCTGTGATGCGGTAGGTACGTGGCAGGGTGTACCGAGTCGCCCATTTGGTGCCTCAGGAACCCTGCACACATCGTTCAGGCCGTATGTGGAAACCTCAGCCAGACTCCCTGCGGATGGAACATGAATAGGCGATAAACCTGGACTAGGGACTTGTGTGGTTAGCCAGGTCGTGGCCGACACCATCGCTGGGCTTCCGCTTGAAGGTTGCCGAGTAAATGTCGTTTAAACGGCGATAAGTGGTGAGAGCATGTGTGAAGAAGTACACCCCTGCATGGTTAACATCATCTATTCGAATATCCGTGTCCGCGGTAAAGGACTTCTGGGTTACCTGTACAGTTCATAGACAAGTGAAAGTGGATACTCTAAAATGCGCAAGATAAGCGTGAGTGCTATGGATGGCCTTCTCGTAGGGAGACGGGAGCGGATCCATAGTGGGGTATTGATTGGCGAATATGTGGACTCGTGTGCGCCACCTCAAAAGAGTTACTTGCAGTCGTAGTTCAGGATAGCTGCCGAGTCAAAGCTGGCTTGCTGCAGTCAAACTCCACCACCCCTTTGTTGATACTAATGCATATGTAGCTAGTTCTGATGTAAGTCTTGCTGAGTACCTTTGTACTCACGTTTGCTTAATTTATGTTTTTGCAGAGGACACTTCAGTCTCACTAGTAGTTCTCCGTGGACTTCGACGTTTAGCTTGTTACCTCAAGTACGATCTTGTACCCTTGGGAGGGTCTTGTAGATAGTCAGGCTTCTCAGCCCTTTTCATTTGTAGTTGTCTGTACTCATACATGTTATGCTTCCGTTACCTGTATGCTCTGTCTGTTGGGTCATGAGATCCACTGTAATAATTGTTATGATGGCTCTTCTGGGCCTTTATCTATATGAGTTGTTGAGTTATGTTGTGATGCCATGTTGTACATCACATACTTGCATGTTATGCGTATGTGTAATGTGTATTGCTATGTGTGGGATCCGACACCTAGTTTTTTTACCCTTGGTAGCCTATCTTACAGGGAAATGCCTCCTAGTGCTTCCACTGAGCCTTGGTAGCGTGCTACTACTCCGGAACACTTAGGCTGGCCGGCATGTGTCCTTCTTCGTTCCTGTGTCTATCCCTTAGGGGAAATGTCATGCGTTGTTCCTTTAAGTCCTTATAGCTTGCTACGACTTAGGTTCATACGTTGATGACCGACACGTTCGTTGCTGGGTCATGTATGCATGTCTCTATAATTTAGCGCCACTTTTGGTTTATAACTAGTCATGTCGGCCCGGGTTCTCTGTCATATGGATGCTAGCAACACTATCATATATGTGTGCCAAATGCGCAAACGGTCCTGGGCCAAGTAAGGTGGCACCCGTGGGGATACCGTGCGTGAGGCCGCAAAGTGATATGATGTGTTACATGCTAGACCTGTGTGACTTAGGATCGGGGTCCTGGCAGCTTTGGTATCAGAGCCTGACTCCCTGTAGGATTACCAAGCCAAACTGGTCGAAGTCGTGTCTAGAAACTCTTTAGTTATATAGGGGAATTGATTGTGGAAGGGAACGTAAGGCTCTTTTTACTTCTTTACCCTATGCCCTTCTGATCTGAGTCACCCTCTTCTTCTACGGGGATTAAGAACTAGGATTCTCTTTCTATTTATCAGGATCACGTTAATGGTGGATTCAACCCTCAGTTCAGTTCCTACTACTTCCGTGTGTTCAAACTGTTGATCTCAGAACCTTGATATTGCGATGTCAAGTGGTTATGCCACCATTTTTGCAGGATGTCTCAAATCTTTTCAAGCAATTACAGCCGTTATGCTGTCCGAGTTACCCAAGGTCTCTAAATAATCTGATGCATTTGCAAACCTTTCCTCCCTGTATCCGATGTCCTTTTAGGCCAGATTAACCACACTAGTCGGTGTGTGGAGGAACTTCATTGCCTCGATATATATGGTGGAACTATTATTATGATCCTAGGTGTTTTAGGCGAGCTTGAGGCCCCCCAGGGCCTCCTTGGTGTCTCCGGCCACAGTGAGGACGCCGCTGCTCCCGGGCATCTTCATGAGGTTATAGGCTGGGTGAGTCGCCGCCATGAACTTGGCCAGGGCTGGGTATCCGAGAATGGCATTGTATGGGAGGCCAATGTGGGCGATGTCAAAGTCGATAAGCTCGGTGCGGTAGTTGTTGCAGGTCCCGAAGGTGGCAGGGAGGCGGATATGCCCCAGGGGGCTGGTGGAGTCGTCGACGACCCCGGGGAACAGCCTGGTAGGGCGGAGTCGCTCGTGCGACACATGGAACAAGCCAAAGGCTTCCACGGAGAGCACATTGAGCCCGAGCCCGCCGTCGATGAGGGTCTTGGTGACCACCACATTGCAGATGGTGGGGGTGCGGAGCATCAGGAGTGCACCTGCATCTGCGGTGGTCGCCGGGTGGTCTCTAGAGTCAAAGGTGAGGTCGGCCTCTGGTGCCGCCCGTCCTGGAGGGACTCCCTGCGAGACTCGGGAGGCGCCCAGTTGGCGGAAGAACTGCTTGACGTGGCGATCTGAGGGCGGCGCCTAAGAGCCGCCGAGGAGGGCCGCGATGGCATGGGGCGCCGGTGCCGCGAAGTGTGCGGTGAAGATACCGCACAACTCCTCCCAGGAGGCCACAGTCGACTCTTGCAGGCTGAGAAACCAGGCGCGTGGTACGCCGGTGAGGGCCATGGGGAACCAGTTGGCCATGACCTTGCTATCGCCGCCGACCATCAAAACGGCTTCCTCGTAGGCCTGGAGGAAACCATCCGGGTCTGCCGCGCCATCGTAGCGAGGTGGCATCTCCGGCCTAAACCTGAGTGGCCACCGCACCTGTTGCAAGGCGGGGGTGAAACCTCGGTGGCCCGCAACACCGCCGCGCACGCCTGTCGAGCCGGTCGGAGGGGTGGCGCCTGCCATGAGAGCCCCGTGGATGGAGAGCGAGGTGGACGGAGAGGCGGAACTTCGGCGCACCCCTACCTAGCACGCCAAATGTCGAATTTCGGGTTCCGCAAACCCTAGAAAGGTTTGAACTCTGGGGTGCGCATGAAGAACACTCTCTCCCCAGCACGCTCGCCCTATGATTCCACGGCCAAGCTCGACGAACTCAAGGAACAAGAGACACAGGGGTTTATACTGGTTCGGGCCACCTTGCGGTGTAATACCCTACTCCAGTGTGTGTGTGGTGGATTGCCTCGTGGGGCTGAGGATGAACTAGTACAATGGATGAACAACCTCCGGAGGAGAGGTGTTCTTGGGCTTAGATGAGCTTGTGGTGTGGTTAGGGTGGAATTGATCCGATCCCTTCTACGGTTGGATTAGCTCCCGATCAGATGATATCCGGATGAGCTGCCCCTCTATAGTGGTGGCTAGGTCCTATTTATAGTGGCCTTTGTCCTCTTCCCAAATATCGACGGGAAGGGATCCCACAACGGCCAAATTTGAAGGGGAACAACTAGTACAAGCTATCCTGACAAAAGCGGTCTTCACCTGCCAAAGGCTCTACTGGTGACTCCGCGCCGGGCTCCACGATGACCTCCATTCTGCCGTCCTGACGGTCCTTGGTCTTGTTGCACCGATATGGAAACCTTTGCTTGATTCCTCCGAACTCCGTGCCTGTGCTTGCCCCCTTAGCGCCAAAGGGGAACTGGTACGCCGTGTCCACTAGCGCCCGGCTGGCCTTGGTCGTCGTGGCTCACGTCACGTGAACCTCGTGAGGTGCACCATGCATAGATATCTCCGCTCCTCAGGAGCCAGCCTACAGAGGCTGTCCCCAGGGAGGTCTTGCCGTCATCTACCTCGCGAGGTTTGGCCCCTTGCGACGGTCTTGAGCTGTGCTTGCTGAAGCTGGGCCATACCAGGCCGCCGATGGAGCCACGCCACGAGCCGCAGATAGACAAGTCTTGGTACCCCCGTTCCCAGGACGCCAACACATAAGAAACAAGTTGCCTTGCAGGACATATTTAACTTTGTTTAAATTGAAGAAGAGAGTCTCCCACAAGCTTGGGGGAGTATTCTCCAATTGCTAAATGCTTTTCCTGATCATCCACTCAAGAAAAATGAAATACTTGATATCTACTATAATGGACTAAACAATGCTTCTAGAGATTTCCTAGATAGTTGTGCTGGGTGTGTTATCAGGGAAAGAACTGTTGAAAAAGCTGAAGAATTATTGAATAATATATTGAAAATTATGATGATTGGACCTTTCCTGAACAATCACCTAAACTAACTCCGAAGAGGGGAGGAATCTTATATCTTAATCCCGAAGATATGCAGGAGGCAAAGAAAAGTATGAAGGAAAAAGGTATTAAAGCCGAGGATATTAAGAATTTACCACCTATCGAGGAGATACATGGACTTAACATACTAGCACCCAAGGTGGTTGAGGTAAATTCTTTGTTAGGTGATATCCCTTAAAATAAGGATCCTACTCAATGCCTTTATGAGTTTGATAACTATATTATGAAACAAGACCACTTCAATGCCAATGTCATGAAATAATTTAAATACAACCCTGATATGATTGCTCGGTTCAGTGACTTGCTTTTTAGGATCTCTAATGATGTTAGGGGTGTGGGAAAGCATGCTTCCACGGTTCAAACTCAGTTAGAACAAGTAGCTAAATCTCAAACAGAATTACTTGATGAAATGAATAATAATAATATAAATGGTTTTGCTGTTAGAGTAGCAACTAGAGGAGGTAAAATGACTCAGGAGCTACTTTATCCCGAGGGACACCCTAAGAGAATTGAACAAGATTCACAAAGACTTAACATGGATGCACCTAGTCCTTCTATAAAGAAAAAGAAGAAGAAAAATAATAGGACTTTGCACACCTCTAGTGAACCCGAAAAACCTCCTGAAATTAGTAATGATGTCTCTATCTCTGATGCTGAAACTCAATCTCGTAATGAACATTCATCTAGTGATAATGATGATGTTCATAGAGACACTCAACCAGATATTGATAAACAACCAGATAATGATGTTGAGATAGAACCTATTGTTGACCTTGATAACCCACAAGCTAAAAATAAAAGATATGATAAAAGAGATTTTGTTCCTAGGAAACATGGAAATGAAACAGAACCATGGGTACAAAAACCCATGCCCTTTCCACCTAAACCAACTAAGAAGAAAGATGATGAAGAATTTGAACGCTTTGCTGAAATGCTTAGGCCGGTCTTTTTGCGTACCCGCTTGACGGATATCCTAAAGATAGCCCGTTATGCAAAGTATATGAATGACATCATCACTAATAAAAGAAAGATACCGAAAGCTGAAGTCTCCACCATGCTTGCTAATTACTCTTTTAAAGATGGAGTACCTAAAACACTTGGAGATCCAGGCATACCAACTATACCTTGCTCCATAAAAAGAAATTATGTGAAAACTGCTTTATGTGATTTGGGAGCTGGTGTTAGTGTTATGCCTTTCTCTTTATATAAAAGACTTGATTTGAACAAGCTCACACCTACTAAGATATGTTTGCAAATGGCTGACAAATCAACTGCTATACCCATCAGTATTTGTGAGGATGTGCCTGTTGTTGTTGCCAATGTTACTATTTTAACTGACTTTGTTATACTTGAGATGCCCGAGGACGACAATATGTCTATTATTCTTGGTAGACCCTTTTTAAACAATGCTGGGGATGTTATTAATTGCAGTAAAAGCAAGGTCACATTTCATATCAATGGTAATGATCACACGTTGCACTTTTCGAAGAAACAATTTCAAGTAAATGTCATCATTATTATTGAAAATTCTCCAACACTTGCTATCAGGAGTTTCCATGTCCCTCTACCTACTGCCAAAAAGAAATATGAAATACTTATTGTTGGGGATGTGCATATCCCCGTTGAGGTAACTTAGTGGTTGTTAATAAGACTTGGTCAACCTTATTAATTTATCATTTTCGAGACGTATGAAGTTGAGGAATCTAGTGAGCACAAATTTATGTCCCTAACTCTTATTTTCTATTTTTCTTAGTCCAATAAAAGTAAAATGCCATGTTTTGCCTGTTTATTGTTTTTCCGTGCAATAAAAAATGACCCAAAAAAGTGCTCAGAATGCCCTAAAAATTTAACACGATTTTTTCTGATTATTTTAGAATCTTTAGTGTAAATAACATCAGAGGGGGGTGCACCAGATGGGCACAACACACCTGGGCACGCCAACAGCCCCAGGCGCGCCCTGGTGGGTTGTGGTCCCCACGTGGGCGCCCTCACTTATCTCTTTATACCACTTCATCACCTACCTCCAGAAAAAAATTAACCATTGATCTCTCTCTCGTGTTCTTCCTCTCAAACCCGCGGATTTCGATCTCTTTGCTTGAAGCTCCATTTCTGAAACTGTTCTGGGGGATTGTTGCTAGAAATGTGACTCCTCCATTGCTCTAATTAGTTTTTTCTTTAGTGGTTTATATTTTTAATAATTAGCTACTCTTGGTGCTGTTGTAGATGACCTTGCATGTTGAATTCTTAGAGTTCTAAGTAGTTTGAATGCTCAAAATGGCATCTATATCCCTATGAGTAGTTGCTATTAATCTTATGAAGTTTTCTAGACAAATTTTTGTGAACTAAAAATTTCAGAATTTTGTTCATAGGAAAAGGAAGAGTTTCTTTAGGAAGTTTCCCTCCAAGAAGAACTCCAAGGGAGTTACTGGGGAGTCATCTGACAGTGATCTCCGCTTTGGGAGAATGGCAGAGGTACCGCCGTGCGAATGACCGCATCACCCATTCATGGATGGAGCTGTAATCTGTCAAGAGTTTGCACAATTTGTTGCTAATGCTGGCTTCACCGACTTTATCGTAGCTGAGTGTGAAAAGTATCATCTCCTCACAAATTTCTTTGTGTAAAGTTTTCAGTTCTTAAGTAGGGATAATCCCCCTCAGGTGTAGTTTAATTTATATAATGAACCCTATCAGATACCACTCACTGAATTTTGTGACATTTGCTTGCTCCCTTCTGATGGGGATTTGAGTGAACTTAGGCCCGCAAAATTTGAAGGTTTCTACCGCACTCTGACAGTGGGAGATAAGAGAGGGGTGTCGAGTATTACTGCTGCTAGCTTGCATTTTCCTTCTAAGCATTATTTTGCTCTATTTATTGCGAAGTGTTTACTTGCTAGAGAGAAGGTGGGCACACTCAGTGCCCCAGACTTTGTTGTCTTACACCGAACACTTGAGGGCGACAACACTTATAGCTTGGGAGCTATTGTGGCACGCCGCCTCCACCTCAACGGGTCCAAGGGTAAAATTCATGGAGGCATTTATTCTACTCGTTTAGCGAGTCGCTTCAACGTTCAGATACGCCAGCATGATTATCATTTTCCCAAGGTTTATTTAGATCGCCAGGCTATGGTACATCATCACTTTATTGATGGCGAGAACACTACTATGGATGTACCTTATAACTTAGTCTTTAATGAAGTTACGCGTGATATTATTACGTTGCGTGCACCTGCTTTATTTGATTCTATTATAAGGGGTGGATACGGGATTATGCCAGCATATATTGTTGCATATCGGGATGCCCAGGTAGGTGCAGAGGAGGAGACTCACGAGTTGGACGCTCAAGTACCGCCACCACAACATTTTGACATGGGACCCGATGGCTACTACGGTTGGTGATTACCGAGCTAGGCCAAAAGCCTAAGCTTGGGGGAGTACGTATTTCGACCAACATTACATTCATGATTCACACATTTCATTCCAGCTGTCGGTGTTCACACTTTTTCATTGTATTATCCATGCTAGAATTATTTTCTCTCTTTCTTCTTATGTGTTTGGATAAATTTTAGAAAATCCAAAAATATTTCCTGTTTTTTTGGTTTTTCTTTCTAGTTTAGTTAGTTGTAATATTTAAAAGAAAACCCCAAAAATATTCCTTGATTCATCTTTTGTCTGTTGGTCGCTCTCCCGTGTAAATAGTTTTTCTCGTTTTTGTTTTTTTTCTTTATTTTTGCCTTCTGTGAGAAAAAAGAAAAACTCCAAAAATATATCTGTGTGTTTCTCTAAATTTCTTTTCTAGTTTTTGAGTCGTACCAAGGAGAAGACCGCGGTGAAAATGTTGAGTGGCTCTCATTTGTGTTACTTTCCATCTAATAAAAAGGCCATATTATCTTGTCTTCTCCGTTTTGAATAAAATGTCTACAGATTCTAGCTTAGTCCACGACACCCTTGCACTATTATTACCCTTCTTATCATTCGGTCATGCAAGTGAAAGGCAATAATGACGATACGTCATGCATTGGTTGTGGCAGAGAGAAACGGGTATGAACTCAACTTGTTCTTGTTTTCTGTAAATATGTTTAACCTAGTATCCATGCTTCAGCCTATTATGATCAAACATGTTTGCAATGACAATTAGATATTATAGTTTCTCATGCCATGCTTAAATAGCTAGGGGTGGATAATGGTTTATCTTAGAGTTCAACATTGCGTTAAAATGATTGTGATGTAGTATGATGATATGGTATCCTCCTCCAAATGTTTCAAGTGGCTTGACTTGGCACATGTTCATGCATGTAGTTGAATCAAAACCAACATAGCCTCTATGATTTATGTTCATGGTGTCCATATCCTACTGAAAGTGCGTTATATTGACTAGCGGGGGGTGAATAGGCGATTTTTACAAATTCTTCACTGAGGAAATTCTGAGTGAGGAATTTCCTAGGAAACGAACTACGAGCATGCACATTAAAGTAGTAGCATAGTCATCATGATGAAAAGAAGCATACACATAGCATAAGTAGCGTGTAATCAGGATAAGCTGGCAGAAGACAAAATGAACGAAGAAATAGGATTGAGGAAATTGAGAAAGTCTTCAGTCAAAGACTTTAAACAACATAGATCAAGTTCATCAACACATGAATGAGGAAATGAAAGGGTTGAGGAAATAGAACCAGTAGCTCGGTGACGACAATGATTTGGTAGACCAGTTCCAACTCCTGTGACAGTTGTACGCCTAGTTTGGGCGGCTAGGTATTCAAACCTGAGGACACATAGTCCTCGCCGTATTCCCTTTGAGCTAAGGTCACACGGACCTCACCCAATCACTCGTGCTAAGTCTTCATAGGTGACTTCCAAACCTTCACAGACTTTGGTCACCCGGCGATCCACAATTCCTCTTGGATGCTCTAGACCATTGACGCCTAACCGTCTGGAAGATACACAGCCTTTGAAGGTAACAAGCGTCGGTTCCACACAGGAACAATCTCTTCAGTGATGCTCAATCACTTTGGGTTTTAGGTGTTGGGGTTTTGGGTTTTTCCTTACTTGATGATTTTCACTCTAAGTCCTCTGAGGATGGGTTGCTCTAAATGAAAAGTGTCAGTTTCTCTCGGAGCAGCCAACTAGCTAGTGATTAAGGGGGCGGCTATTTATAGCCTAGGGAGCAGCCCGATATGATAAGACATAAATTCCCTTCAATGATATGTCCGTTAGCTGGATAGGATATTTTGGGACAGCTGGCGCATAGCACAGCAATGGTCAGAAATTTGAGCTCTCAAATTCCTCAGGGCTATGATGTTCCTCACTTGTAGCCAATCTGCACTGGAGAATTCCTAACTCCTTTGTCAGAACATATTCCTTAGAGAACAGAAGATCTTTGTCTCTGTCACTGAAGAAATTGACTGAACTGTATTAGATTTTCAATGGTTTCACTCGAAAGGATTGTGTAGTGTAGGCTTTGAGACGAGCATCACTTGGAAAGTGTTTCCTTAGTTATACCTCGACCCCCTTTAATAGTATGGTGTTTCCTATGACTCAAGAAAGAGAAAATGAAACTATGAAAACAAAAGTCTTCAAGCTTCATAATCCTCGCATTAACATCCAAGTCTTTAAGGCCAAACCAATTTCCTCATTTTCAAAGTCCTAAAAAAACCAAAGTCTTGAGCTGAAGACATACATTTTTAGGGGTCGACTTTCTTCGTAAATATCAAAGTCCTCAGTGACTTATATAACATGTGTACACTCACAAATACATTAGTCCCTTAACCTCTTCAATACACCAAAATCACTATGGGGCACTACATGCACTTACACCTACTCATGCTAATATCCAATGTTTACTATGCATAATGTATGTTCATGACCATTGTTGCTCTCTAGCAGGATGCTTCCCAACCTACTTGCTAGCCTTCAGCTGTACTAAGCGGATATACTGCTTCTGCATCAAATTCAAAATTCAAAGTTATTCTAGATGAGTCCACCATACCTACCTATATGCGGTATTACCCTGCCGTCCTAAGTAAATTTGCATGTGCCACCTCTAAAACTTCAAACAAATACCCTTTTTGTATGTCTGGATTGTTCATAGAGTGCCAGGAGTTAGTCGGTATCTTCCATGCTAAGCGGGTTATTCTCATGACGAGTGTTATTCACTTGTCCTTGCACGAGATGGGCGGTAATAGGGATTCCCAGTCCCAAAT
Source organism: Secale cereale (assembly GCA_902687465.1). Lineage (NCBI taxonomy): Eukaryota > Viridiplantae > Streptophyta > Magnoliopsida > Poales > Poaceae > Secale > Secale cereale. The sequence goes on along the minus strand of LR738711.1, from coordinate 453,652,653 downwards.
TCGAAAAGAAAAGAGCTTACAAATAATCAAACAAAAACTCCTTCGGAGTAATAACCTTCACCTTATTGCTTGGGAACTGCTACTAATGTGTTTAGCATGGAAGATATTGATAACTGATGGTTGCGAATTAAATATGAAGGGTGCATCTCTCAAAATTACATTTATCTCTGTTTTTAAAACCTTGAGCTCTATTATCTCTGCAAATCCTTGCTTCCCTATGTGAAGGGACTATGTATTTACTTTTATGTTGAGTCGTCACCTTCTCTAATAAGCGCCAGATCTTAGAGCACTGTTGTCATCCTCATGCATTGTGTGTAGTGAATGTTTGGTGTTAGCATGACTGGATCTTCTCTACCATGAATTACAATGTTTAGTTGCTGCTTGAACTTTGGAGGTGCTCTGCATTTATGTTTTGCGGTCTCAGAAAGGGCTAGCGAGATACCACTGTTGTCATATTATATCATGGTTGTTTTGATAAAGTGTTGACATTTGAGATGTCTTATTATTGCCACTACAAAAAAAGACACATCCGTGACTTTTTGGGCCGAACGAATTTTTTTGTCATAACCTTATGACAATAATTGTGACAAAACATGGTATCATCATAGATGTAGTGGGGTCCTATTTCTATGACAAAAAATCATGACAGAAAATGGGCTTCTCGTCCTGGGCGGGCCGGAGACGCAGCTGCATGACATTCTTTGGGCCGTCCATGACGGAAAAAACCATGATAGAAGCGAGGGCGAGGAAAATATCGGGGTGTTCCCGGTTATGGTGGGTGGTCGGGGCCGAGCGATGCACGTTTCTCTCATACACGCACGCGTGTAGGTGCGAGGCGTTGGGCTCTAACTGAACCCGAGCGAGGCGTTGGGCTCTAACTAAACCCGAGCGATTGCACTGCAGGCTATGCGTTACTAAGCCCGAGCGATCAATCGATGGCTGTTAACTGTACCCGATCAAGCGATTCCTTTGCTACTGCTGCTAATTGAAGCTGATCGATGCTGCCTCTGCATGAACAGTGAGCGTTGCTGGGGGGTTTGGATGAACAGTTCTTGGTGGGGGTGGATGAACAGGACCCCGTGGTGTTGCCTCTGGATGAACAGGACCCCGATCGATTGAGCCGGTTGGGGCTGCATTAACAGGACCCCGTGGAGGCCTGGATGAACAGGACCACCCCATGGAGGGCATGATGAATAGTAGACGGTGGAGGGTTGGATGAACAGTAGCCCGTGGAGGGGTGGTTGAACAGGAGCCCGTGGAGAGGGCTGGTTAAACAGTAGCCGGTGGAGTAGCGCGCGGTGGAGGATGAACACTCGCAGGTGGAGGCAGGAGGAGGTCGGCGGTGGATGAACAGTAGCCCATGGACACTGGAGGGGGTCGACGGTGGAGATGAACAGTATCCCGTGGAGTCTGTTTTGCGGTACGCCACACCCCTCCCGATGAACAGGATCCCAGTTTCGACCATAGCGCTCCAACACAAGCTTGTTTCCTTCGTTTTGTGGTACGCCACACCCCTCCCGATCAACAGGACCCCCGTTTCGACCGTAGGAGGTCCGTTTCCTCCGTTTTGCGGTACGCCAGACCCCTCACGATGAACAGGATCCCGTTTCGACCGTGGCCGGTCGAACACAAGGCCGTTTCCTCTGTTCTGCGGTACACCAGGCCTCGTTACCATCGGCTATTCCGTGCAAGCCCTCCCGATGAACACGACTACGCATTCCATTCCGACCCAGCCGGTTGGCTCCCCATGAACACGACGACGACGATGTTTCTCCGTTTTGACCCAGCCATGTACACGAGCCCTGGCCATACCTATGCGCGAGTAGGCATTCGAGACCCTACCCGTATGTACGTACGTGGCCGTATTTTCTTTCTTGCACACTGGCCGCTGTACGTACGTGTACATGTTATGTGCGTGCCTCTACTACGACACGTGCGCGCCTCTACATCGACCAGTATGTACGTACATGTTCGCGACCAGAATGACAACGCCATGTATGCTTCGACCAGGTGGGTCCCGACTGTCAGGCACTTCCTTGCGTGCGTAGATGTAGCTGGTGGGTCCCAACAGTCAGCGGGGCGAATCATTTTTTTTGCCGGGACGCACTTCCTTGCGTGCGAAGATGTAGCTGGTGGGTCCCAGCAGTCAGGGGGAAATTTTTTTTTCGCGAAATACGGTGGCCCGTCCGGTGGGTCCCCGCTGCCAGGTGGAGGAATAATTATTTTGCGCGTAATAAGGAGGCACTTCCTTGCTGCAGCCGTGGACCCAACTGTCAGCCTCTCCACGTACAGTACTCTTCCGATGGAAGTCGTTCCTTGACCACATTGCCCACGCTGCACCGAGAGCACCAGGGTGGTGGACGATGGCGAGGCCTGGGAAGGGGACGACGCAGAGCCGGGGAAGACGCGATAGTGGAAGCCCGCACGGAGAGGAGTACGAGGGTTCACTGGTTCGGCTGCGGTGTGAGGCTGCCGTCGTCGCAGGGCCTGGTCAGCGGTGGGAATAGTTGATAGAGACTAGGGGTCCCGATCTTTCGATGAGATGATAACTATCGATTTGGTGGAGACGACTTTGGCGATCCGACTACAAACGTGCACGACGTTGCGCCTTAGCAATCGCTAAACCAATCTCCAGGGGTTACTGACGATGCCAGAAGCACGATCAGCCTGACCACGAAGGTCTATTCCTGCATGCAATCGAAGAACAAGCAAGAATATGATAAAGCAATCTGAATATTGCAAATATAGATGAAGTATTCATAAATGTGGGGATCCAAAAGCGGTCTTGGTCTGGTCGTTGGACACAAACGAAGTACACGAAGTTGCAATGGCTAACTTTTGACTAAACAAATCCCTAAGAAAAAGCTACTAGATGGATCTACTTATATAGGAGCAAGGGGTGGCGGCCAAGGAGGTGGAAGGACGTCCCAAGGCAGCCTAAAACTAACCCTAGGTCGTACAAGGCTCATGGGCCCAAGTGGAGGTGACGTAACACCTTTGGACTTGTAGTTTGACTCGGATTCTGCTGCAGTGTCAGATTGTTTCGTCGAGATCTCAATGCTCCGGACGAATTTGAAGGTGATTCCAATTGGGTTGGAAAGTGTATGAAATCTAGTTTCCAACAAAAAAAGAATCACCCAATTCGGAGTCCGTATGAAGGAGTTCTTGCCGTTTTGAGTCAGGTATGTCTGTGCAGTCCGAATCTGGATGCAGAACGTGAGAGACTTGGACTCTATCTTCTCTTGGCCCAAAAGTGACGTGAGAGAACTTTTTGAACAGCCCCTAAACTTCTCTTTTTCCCTTATCTTCATATGTGAATTGTACAAATGTCCCATGCACCTGGAATTAGACATGGCACAAAAGTCTGTGAAGTATTTTTGTTCTGGATAACATAAATAAATTGTTGCATAGTTTGCATTAGAAATCACCTCACAAATATACATGTATGCAATATTTTTGGTCGTATCCAAGGTAGTCATGTCCTCATCATCCTCCCTTTTTTGAAAATAAAGCCGTCCTCGGCGTTGCTTAATCTGAAATGTGGGTAAGAAAATAGACAAGGTGTACATGTTGTATATGTATATGTCATCCATTTTTACTTCCCTTAATTTTCGCACATATGACACAATTGTTTGATCACATGGCAAAGTCAAATCACGAACATATTCCTCTAAAATAGTTGGTGTGATCAAAGTAGTGGATAGCTCATCGCATGGTTCATTTAAATTGACAAGGCATTCATCATACTCATGTGGAGGTGGAAGATCGGTACCTTTGTCATTACCTCTTATGATCAACTCAGATGATGTAAGCACGGTCGGAGGTGATGTGTCACATGGTGGAGGTGATGTAGTCCTCACAACAACGGATGTGTCTGTCATAGTACGCCTAGTAGTGGAAGGAACAACCGTATCATTTCTTGGAATGTGCACCTTGCGCTTATTCTCCTTACGGACAATACATCGTTTTATTTCCTGTTCAGCACTACAAGCAAGACGAAACAAATGGTCCATAGGATAACACTCTTCATGAATTAGTAACTCCTGAATATCACGATTTAATCCTGCCCAAAATCTATCCATAAAATCGTCTTCACTTTCTTGTAAAGAGGAATGCAACAAGGTAGTTTGTAAATCATCATAATATTTCGTTACGGTGTCACTACCTTGTTTTAAATGTTGCAACTTTGTAAGCATGTCACGAGTATAATAAGCAGGGACGAATGTATGTCGCATGGCAACTTTCAAATCAATCCAAGTAGTAGGTATATAATTAGGGTGTAACCGACAATATTCACTCCACCAAACTAAAGCATAACCAGTGAAAGAACCAACCGCAACCTTAACTTTTTTACGTTCATCAAAACTATGGGAAGCAAATAGATTATTTATGTCAAACTCCCATTCAATATATAAAGCAGGTCTAAAACGGCCATTAAACGGTGGTATAGAAACATTAACCTGATCATGTGCATTTGGATGTTTGTGCACCTCTCGTGATGGTTGTGATATGTCCTTAGGTGGTGGCACATCTCCCGCGATCGACAAAGCCCATGAGTTGACTCTGGATCCTGTCATGATTAGTAGAAAAAAGAAACAAAATTCGAGAATAATGTTCCTATGAACTACTAGGATGTGGTGGTAAAGCGCTCACAGTAAAGCAAATATCAATATCTTACAAGTTCTTACCATGCAGCAACTGGTGATAGGCAACCAGCGGTGTCAAATAACTCCAAAGATTGAGTAAAGCGATTGCTAGGTGAACGTACGTAACACGGTGTAGAAATATGTGGAGCTGGGTTGGCTTTATATGGTAGCAAAAGATTAGCAATAATCAATTCAGAGATGCAATGTTGAATAAACGCTCAACGACGGTACTGTGCTGGTCCTATGCTAGAGCGGACTAGAGACGCGAGCCTAGAACACTAATGAGGTCACGGTGTAGCACAACTATCATCAATAAAGGATACGAAGTAGCTCTGGACAGCACGATATAAGTGAAGATCACAACGGCAGTAAAGATAATGATGAAAACAACTACCAAGCAGAATATACAACAACACTCTCTCCAACTTTCTTTTCCTTCTTTTTCTTTTTCTTTTTTTTCTCCCACTTTTTTTTTCTCTCCTCTTTTTTTTTTACTCTTTTTTTCTCTCTGTCTTTTTTTTTCTTTCTCCCTCTTTCCAAGACAAACTAGATAAAATGTAGATTGGATCAAGCAAAGATGCAAACGACTTCAACTATGATTGTGACAATGAACGATGGGTTGCACGAGGTGGAAATTGATGGATGAGGTGGTGGACAGCGGAAGGGATAACGATGCAGCGGCGACGTGACTAATGTGAACAGAACTCGAAACTCTAACGAACTAGACACTAAGACCAGCAACTCGACACACCGATGCAACCGATAATTCAATAATGCAAACAATGAAAAGAAAATTGCAAAGGCTCAGACTGGCTAGGACAAAGGATGAATAGATCTAACTTTTTTTGTGGCTTTTCCTTGGACAATAGGTAAGAAAATAAATCTTATCTAGGAATAACTGGAAATTCTCACCGAGCAACCTGAAAACTGATACCACTTGATAGAGGCGAGGGGCCCCGATCTTTCGATGAGAAGATAACTATCGATTTGGTGGAGACGACTTTGGCGATCCGACTACAAACGTGCACGACGTTGCGCCTTAGCAATCGCTAAACCAATCTCCAGGGGTTACTGACGATGCCAGAAGCACGATCAGCCTGACCACGAAGGTCTATTCCTGCATGCAATCGAAGAACAAGCAAGAATATGATAAAGCAATCTGAATATTGCAAATATAGATGAAGTATTCATAAATGTGGGGATCCAAAAGCGGTCTTGGTCTGGTCGTTGGACACAAACGAAGTACACGAAGTTGCAATGGCTAACTTTTGACTAAACAAATCCCTAAGAAAAAGCTACTAGATGGATCTACTTATATAGGAGCAAGGGGTGGCGGCCAAGGAGGTGGAAGGACGTCCCAAGGCAGCCTAAAACTAACCCTAGGTCGTACAAGGCTCATGGGCCCAAGTGGAGGTGACGTAACACCTTTGGACTTGTAGTTTGACTCGGATTCTGCTGCAGTGTCAGATTGTTTCGTCGAGATCTCAATGCTCCGGACGAATTTGAAGGTGATTCCAATTGGGTTGGAAAGTGTATGAAATCTAGTTTCCAACAAAAAAAGAATCACCCAATTCGGAGTCCGTATGAAGGAGTTCTTGCCGTTTTGAGTCAGGTATGTCTGTGCAGTCCGAATCTGGATACAGAACGTGAGAGACTTGGACTCTATCTTCTCTTGGCCCAAAAGTGACGTGAGAGAACTTTTTGAACAGCCCCTAAACTTCTCTTTTTCCCTTATCTTCATATGTGAATTGTACAAATGTCCCATGCACCTGGAATTAGACATGGCACAAAAGTCTGTGAAGTATTTTTGTTCTGGATAACATAAATAAATTGTTGCATAGTTTGCATTAGAAATCACCTCACAAATATACATGTATGCAATATTTTTGGTCGTATCCAAGGTAGTCATGTCCTCATCAATAGTAGAGGGCGGTGAGGCCTCCGCGGCAGCATAGCCGGCCACGGGAGGCAAGAGCATGCGTCACGGCCGGCGCTGCTTTGGGCGGCTGGAGCAAGAAGACCAAAGGTTGAAGAAGCACGACGGCCGTTGGATGGACATCATACGGTCACTGGAGCTAGAATCATTTATATTGGCTAGGTTGACAAAGCACTCCGTCCCCGTCAACTTAGTAGGCCCACAAGTCAGCCACCCACCAAGGTGGGTATCAACTAGCAGGGGGAGTATTCTTTTTTTTTTGTGCGTAATAAGGCGACACTTTCGGTGGGTCTGAGCTGACATCGGGGGGAAAGTTTTTTTCGCGAACTACGGTGGCCCGTCCGGTGGGTCCCAGCAGTCAGGGGGAAACATTTTTTTCACCAAATATGGTGGCCCGTCAGGTTGGTCCCTACTGTCAGGTGGAGGAATAGTTATTTTTCGTGTAATAAGGAGGCACTTCCTTGCGGCTGCCGTGGACCCAGCTATCAGCCTCTCCACGTACGGTACTCTTCCGATGGAAGTCATTCCTTGACCATGTTGACCACGCCGCGCCGAGAGCACCAGGGCAGTGGACGACGATGAGGCCTAGGAAGGGGACGATGCAGAGCCGGGGAAGACGCGGCGGTGGATGCCCACGCATAGAGGAGTATGAGGGTTCACTGGTTCGCTGCAGTGTGAGGCTACCGTCGCCGCAGAATAATAGGGGGTGTGGGTGAGTAGAGGGATGGCCTGGCCAGCGGTGGGAGTAGTAGGGGGCGGTGAGATCTCCGCCGCATTGCAGCCGGCCACGGGAGGCAGGAGCACGAGGCACAACCGGCACTGGTTTGGGCGGCTGGAGCAAGAACACCAGAGGTTGAAGAAGCACTACGTACGGCCGTTGGATGGACATCGTACGATTACTGGAGCTAGAATCGTGCATATTGACTAAGTTGACAAAGCCCTCCGTCCCCGTCAACTTAGTAGGCCCACAAGTCAGCCTGCCACTATACTGGGTCCCAGCTAGCAGGGGGAGTATTCATTTTTTTATGCGTAATAAGGACGCACTTCCTTGCGTGCGAAAATATAGCTGGTGGGTCCGAGCTGTCAGCGGTGGTAACCTTTTCTTCGCGAAATACAAAGGCCCTTTCGGTGGGTCCCAGATGTCAGGTGGAGGAATCATTATTTTGCGCGTAATATGGAGGCATTTCCGTGCGTGCAGCCGCGAACCTAGCTGTCAGCCTCTCCACGTACAGTCCACTTCAGATGCATGTCGGTCGTTGACCATGTTGACCAGGCCGCGCCGAGAGCACCAGGGCGGTGGACGACGGCAAGGCCTTGGAAGGGAACGACACGGAGGCGGGGAAGACTCAGAAGTTGTTTCCCACGCGGAGGGGAGTACGACTGTATGATGGTTTACTGGTTCGTCTGCCGTCGCCGGAGAATAACAGCAGGTGTGGGTGAGTAGAAGGCTGGCTAGGCCAGCGATGGGAGTACGGTGGGGCAGTGAGGCCTGCATAGCAGCACAGCTGGCCGCGGGGAGGAGACAGCAGGCAATCCCGCCGGCGCTTGTTTGAGCGGCTAGAGCAGGAAGAGCAGAGATTGAAGAAGCACGACAGCCGTTGGATGGACATCCAACAGTCACTGCTTGTGCGTCAACCTTTTTCTTAGGAAAGCCTCAATCTGTGGACAACAACATACATCCCATCTGCCATTATTTCTAATAATTTATAGCCCAGTTTCTAATTCTTAAGTTTTTTTTGGAGCCCATATTCTTTTTGTTAGCATTACAGGCCATATTGTGGCCACGGTTAAAAAATTATACGAAATTTTGCATATTTCGGTGCAGTCCGAACTGTTTTAAATCCCGAAATTTCGAGTCACATTCAAACTGATTTTAAAAATAAATGTATATCAATATAAAATCCAACAAATTGTCCACGCATAAAAATTAATGTAATTTAAAATCTCGAAATGAAAAAAAGAAATTTGAAACTAATTGTCGGTTTGATGTGTTTTAAAAATGTACAACCCATTTCTCATTACTGATAGGCCATTTTCTTGTCCAGCCGAATGAAGATCTCCTTGTCTTGAAATATTTGTAGCCCAACAGGCCAGACAAAGCGACTTACTTGGCAAATCACAAAAAAAACTAGGCTAGCCATTTTCAGAAAGAAACAAAACTACTGGGTTGGTCTGTGGTAAACATAAATGAGAAGGCTATCTAGACAGGCCAGAGTGCCCCACACAGCCCAGTTGACACCCTGCTTCCGTATCACAAACAAATTAGACAAATGCCACTCGAATTATGGTGATTCATATAAATGCCACTGCAATTTCCAAACTTTGAAAAATGACACTGCAATTTTTGCAAACTTTGGAAAACGCCACTGCAATTTGCAAACTTTGAAAAATGCCACTCCAGACTTCGAAAAATGCCACTGGAAATGGCATTTTTCAAAGTTTGGAAATTGCAGTGGCATTTCTCAGAAATACAAGATTTGGAGTGGAATTTATAAAATTAACCCAAAACAAAAATAATTGGGCGAGCTGATGGGTCCCTGGTGTCAGCCGCTTGTTGTGCAATTCTCTCGTTTATTGACTACGTTGACAATGGCATGGGACCCAGATGTCAGAAATCCATTAGGAGAAGCCATTTTTTATTGGCTTGAAATAAGGACGCACTTGCTTGCGTACTGCCATGACCTTGGCGGGTCCCTGCTGTCATCCTCTCCACGTACAATCATCTCCTCATTGTGTACGCCTAACTTGGTAGGCCCACAAGTCAGCCTCTAAACTCGTGGAGGACAAATACAACCCATTTAAAAAATAACAGCCCATTCCATACATTCAAACGGAAAGTTCAACATTCAGAGCAAAGTAACAGGACTGATGCACATATAGAGTACTGAACTTCCACGTTGACAACCATCATACCAAGCTAACTATCTACTCCCACTAATAGTCTAGTAGCGTACAAGTACTAACATACTCTTAGCTAACTAGACGATGCCGGCCGCCATCTGCGTTGCACGCTAAACGCCGGCACCGGCGTCCTCTACCTCGCCTCAGACTTGCTAGAGGTGCGATAGGGCGCGTTGCTCGCGCGCGTTGGCCCTTTCTATGTCGGCGTGGTCCACCGAAGCTCCGGCTTCTAAGTGGGAAACCCACTTGACGAGCTGGTAGTAAAAATCGGCGTGGCAAACGCGTGTGTGCCCGATAGCCTCCAGGGCCATTTGCCGGGCGCCGGCCTCCACGTAGTCGGCCTAGTTGCGGGCGCTCTGCTCGCGACTCAGAGCATCGGTGCGCTGCTGCTCCATGTCCTGCTGGCGGCACGAATCGGCGATATGCTGCTCCTCCGTCAAGCGGTCGCGCTCTAACCACTCCTGCTCCTCCGCTAGACGGTCGCGCTCCAACAAGTCCTCGATCTCCGCATTGCCATCTAAATACCGATAGAATGCCTCCTCCCTCCGTCTGCCCTCTGGTGAAAAACCAAACACTAGTTCCGACGGTGACCACCTCCGGCCTCGCCTGTCGTGGACGGGCGGGGGCATGGCGGACGTGGCGAGAGCGAGGATAAGTGGCGAGCGACATCGGGCCGGTGGGGGCTTATGAGGATAGGGCGAGTTAGGTCACGGTGCCACCAAAGAAGGCCGAGAAACAGTACTTATAGGCGGAAGGTAGCGCGATGGTCATCGGAATTCAATGCATACTTAAGCAGGCATGGCTTAACGTGCCAGCTTGCCGTGGAAAACTAGAGAAACTGAAATTCTCACTATGACGTCCCGTCCCGTCTGTGCTGGGTCGCACGCCGGCATGACGGTCAAATGAGTGCACTCGAATCATCTCCCTCCTTGTCAATAATGATTCCACGGATTTAAAAGACCCGCAACAATTAAAGCACATCTTTTTTCGCATCAGTTAGCTGCCTTAATTACAGCTGGGTGCATGCAGGCACTCAAAATCGCTCGCAGCCAGTACGCAGAGCAGCATGCAACGAGTCGCAGCCGAGGGCATTATTTGATGAACTTTAGCTAGGAGATAAGGCATTTAGCTGGGAGATAAGGCATTTGCGAACTTGAATCATCCAGATGAGGTACTCCCTCCTTGTCAAAAATCATTCCACCACTCATCATCTACCTTGGTTGGTGAGATTTTTGAATTAAGCCCGGCAAACCGAAAAGGAGGTAGTACGTGCGTGATCCGCTATTTATTTGTGTAGGATCGAGTAGGTCGTTTTTTGAATTGAGCCCTGCAAACCGGAAAGGAGGTAGTGCGTGCGTGATCCGCTATTTATCCGTGTAGGATCAAGTAGGTCGGATAGTGTACGTGTAGGATCGAGTAGGTCGGATGGTGTACGTGTACGATCGCATTAACTGATGAACATTCACTGGGATATAAGGCATTTGTGAACATTTTTGCTAGCAGTTTCTTCATATTCGCATGGCATTTTCTTCAGAGCAGTTTGTCAATTTCTTCAGAGGTAGGCATTTTTATTCAAAAAACTGCCACTTTGGATCTTGCGTCACAACTAAAACTGCCGGGAGCGGATTAGTAGGCTAGCTAGTGATCGATCAGTAACTTAGCGAAGAGATATAAGGAACTGTTAATGCATCTCAATGATTCACAGATCATATACAAATATGTAGCTCCAAAAGCAAAGATCATCCACAACTAAAATCAACTAGTACAATTCCCATATATAAGATCAACATGTTAATGCATCTCAATGATTCACAAATCATATACAAATATGTAGCTCCAAAAGCAAAGATCTAGAAAAAACATATGTTCTTCCTACTAACATGGATGCTTCTCTTGGCCAACATTCAGTATAGACTGAAATACAAATTTGTTTGTGAAGTATAAAATTCCTCTTGCAAACGTAAGTGGTTTCACCAACAGCTGGAACCATCAGAATGAACCACACATGATGGAGGAATGTCCACTGCAATATGATTTGGTCTTCTCTCGATCACACGGCGAGACTATTTTCGGAATACAAACTTTAACTTAGGCAAAATGATGCCCATTGTATAATCAGACCAAAGCAATGAAGCACCTAGTGTTGGCCAATAAATAGTACAGTACTACTTTTCTGCATTCCATGAAGTGACTATCCAATCTTTCTGTGTCTATTTTCAAAGCACCGCATGCAGCGACTATACTGTTCTCTTGTGCAGTTCAACCAAAATTGTGGTCACTTTGTCTGTTTACCGAATAGCAACGGGCAGACAACTCTGTGTGCACAAATATCAAGCAGCTAGTAAACATATACCCCACCTTGTATTTTCGGTTTAAACATGTCTCTTCCGCTTAGCATCTGTCATGTTTTGCACTGACAATTTGATAGAGTCATGTTTTGCCCTGGACAATTTCATACTGAATTGATTTGCTTGTTCAAAGTAGAAATATAGTGCATATTATTCATCAGACCGAAGATATCCATGTTCGCAGTGATAGAAGAGGTGAAATCGATACAACCGAAATTGAGCATCCAATCATTGAATCATGTCCTGAACCTCCAATGTAGGTCCACCCTGACAATAAATTCACATGCAAACCACTAGTATTACTATCTAATGACAGTACAAAAAGACTAGCAAGATAGTAGCAAACCATGTACCTTCTTAATGAACAGCTCATAGTGCCACTAATTGGATATAAAGGTTAGGAAGAAAACATGCTCCTAATGTTGAACCAGTTGGACTTTTTGTGAAGTTCCACTAAAATCGAGCATCCCTGTTTGCATAGATATTGAAAGTGTGATTACTATAAAAGTGGCACTAATTGAAGCATAGACTCACAAATATAAGCATTCCAATTTCTTAATGGGAAAATGTTTCTATAAGCTCTAGCATAGGAAGATTTCCATAAGCTCTAGCACTAGAAGATTTCTATAAGAATTAACAATACAAAATGTAAAGGTAACAAGTTTCAGCATTGGTATACTAGCTGTGCAAGAGCATTAAACCAAATACAAAAGTCTGAAGGTAACTAGTATTATTAACTAATGACAATATTAAAAAATTGCAAACCATGTACCTTCAAGGTAAATAACATTTCAAACTCGGGTGAACATGAAAAATTGCTATCCCAATCTTAACAAAGGTGCGTCTAGCTTTACTGGCAGTATTTGAGTGAACTCTACACCCTCTGTACCAATGCTGAAACCTGTTGCACAACTAGTATAACAATGCTGAAACTTGTTGCTGTGGGAAAGCTTGCCACACCTTATATATGTCGATATGCTAATGCAACACCATTCAAATAGTACAAATATACACTATTCCACTGGCTAGTGGAACAGTGGAGTAATTTTTTTTATTACGGGGTAGAGTATAATGGTTTTACAGAACTGATCTCCATAAGCTAGCACTTGAAGATTTCTATAAGCATTAACAATACAAAATGTAAAGGTAACAAGTTTCAGCATTGGTATACTAGCTAGCAACAACATTAAACCAAATACAAAAGTCTGAAGGTAACTAGCATTATGAACTAATGATAGTATAATTTTTTTGCAAACCATGTACCTTGAAGGTATATATTATTTCGAACTCGAGAGGACCAGAAAATTGCTATCTCAATCTTGATAGTCGATTAAACATAAAACTTGACCAACCGAATCAAAGAAAACAACCGGATAAGGAGGTGCCCACTCTTGCCCTTTCCTCTTGTCTTCATAATTTTTTGTGCAGTTTAACCAAAATAAAATGACATCAGCGCCTTGGAATTTTGGTGAGACTGTACAAAAAAATTGACTTTTCTCATGAAAGTGAGGTATGTAATCTATAAGCATTAACAGTGCAAAAATCTGAAGGTAGTAACAAGTTTCATCGTTGGTATACTGGCTGTGCAACTACATTAGAATGCCTTAGCTGAAAAATCTTTAATACATCCACAATCAACAGTTAACCCTGAAATAATCCAGATACATTAAATGGCATTTCTTAAACTTATCGATGGCATTAGACTGAGTGCGGCATTAGTTAAATGTGGCATCACTTTAGCAGTAGCATCGGTTGACTTTACCGCTGGCGTTATACTAACAGCAAAAAAGTGGCAATACGAGCAATGGGAAACCCATTCGGATAGTCGGCGCACCAGTACAATGTACCTCCACGGACACATAGAGTGGTGAGGGAGGTATGGTTGCCCAGATCAACAAATATCCAGGCAACATATGTGGATTACGTCCCATTTTTTTTATGTTTAGCCACCTTTTTCCTATGTGAGGACAACAAACCGATCGACCTGGTCATTCTCTATTGCGTTGTCATGCCTTTCTACCCTTCTTCAACCAAGAGACACGAGACTCGTTCCTTAGCTACTGATTTTCCCCTTTCAACCTAGATGCGGGTTCGATGCCTACTCTCTTGGACAGTACAGTCTCCCTTCCTTTCCTTATTCAACCCAGACATGGATTAGTCTGCATGAAGTAGGGTTTCCTTTAATAGTGCAAATAAAGGTTTTCATCTGCGGGACCAGCAGAGCAGAGGATAGCAAATTGGGAAGATGGTGGAGTGGAAAAAGATCCACATGCAGCGACGTGGCAGATGGGGCAATAGAACAAGGATATGGTTCGAAAAGAGGTAGCATACATGAGGGTCGATAGGAAGTGGCTTCGCTCGTGGTCGTCGTCCTCGGCACACACTACGGCAGCGAGCTTGGGGACGGAGGCCATCCCGCGTGGGCGCTAGGTGTGAGAGGACGGCCTTGTCGTTGGTGCGTGACCTCGCTCGCCGACGACGAGTGCGTCAACGCTGCACATCCTTTTCTTCCCCGGCGGATCTATGACCACCGGTGAGGAGGGAGAGAGAGGCCGTATTTTCTAGATCTGGAGAGAGGGTGATAGTGTGAGAAGCAAGCGGGCAGCCCTTAGCAGAAAGCTCTGAAGCTCCAGCCTATATATCTTTTTTGTACTACTAGTACTACAGGTGGAGTAGTGGTAGAGTAGTTTATTATTTCTCTACAAATAGTACCTGTTAGTCGTGCTCCAAAATTGAACGGCACGCTATTAAAAAAATAAAGGTCGATAACTAATGCGGCACCTCGGGCCAACACGGCCAGTTCACATTTTGCACGAGAAATTACACACCATGTTCCGTTGAAATGTGGCCCCATGTACCAGATGAATGACTCCAAGTTCGACCACCGTGATGCTAGGTGCGAGCTGAGGAACACTGTTGGAGAGAACCCCCTCATAATTTTCCTACATTGGTCGTTTGATTCATAGGATAGAATGCTATAGGATTTTTTTTCCTATGTAATCATGTTTTAATTGGCAATCTAGCACCCACTCCAACTTTTGTTTCACTTCCTTTGATCCTACGAAAAGAGTACTTGCTCTAAATGATGTGCCGCTGCAAGAGCCGCCTATATTAATTAACCATGCTCTAAAAAGGCGGACCAGCTTTGGCTATAGTAGTACTGTAGGTTAGTAGGTCACCTTGCGCTTGTCTCTTCTCCTCTTCCGGAACTCGAACAATAATGATGGTACTACTTCTGGCAATATGACACCAAATGAACTGCTACACGCCCACCGCTTGTAAGCAAAAGTTTCTCCTCGTGCCGCGAGCCACCGCGCACGCGTTGGCGAGGGAGAAGGCGTAGTAAGCAAGCTTCTTGTCGTTCTGCGAGTTGACGGGACACATCAAAGTTACGTATTTATTAGTACTCTCTTTAAAAAGGGCCGACCATGTCCATGGCTACCATCCCATTCTCTGTCATTGAGTACGTGCACTATTCACGTGCTATCGAGGAGAAAAATATATTGCGTAGTACTAGGTGCCATCGAAGTGCACGACTCACTTACGCACTGCATATCTCAATTTTCTTGCATGACACGCCACCTTAATGCTAGATGTCCCGCGTGTCATGGAGGCATATAGTATGATTTCATAAAATGGAGGCATATAGATGCCCCGCATGCCAGCAACAGGATGAACAAAGCTCATGTCTTAAAAGAAAGAGTGGAAGAACATAGATTCCTGACGACCGAGAAGGAGCTACAAACCTCGGGGTGGAGCGTATGCACTCATAATATTTTTATATTATTCAGCGATAACTAATGCGGCGCCACGGGCCAACGCGGCCAGATCGCATTTTGCACGAGAAATTACACACCATGTTTTGTTGACATGTGGTCCCATTCCAACATGTCAGTGAGACGACAGCGAGTCCTTTTGTACAATTTCCGGAAGGATGTGTAGGGCGGGGCGCCTCTTCGTGTACCGTGGCAAACTGGCAACCGTCCACCGACTCTTCGCCTTTCCCTCTCGATTTGGAACTGCTGTCGCACGCTCTTCCTCCCTCCTCCATTTGCCTTCACCCTTCCTTCTACCATTGTTCGATCGTCTTCTCCATGGAGGGAACAACCCGGAAACGACCCCGTTATTCTTGCCCCGATCTGAAAGATAACGTGGTGGGGGAACTCATTGATCGGTGCGACGTCATCACCTCGGCTAGCATGGCAGGTTTGTTCAAGAACATTCTCGACTCAACTAATAACATCATTACTAGGAACCCAAGGGTCCAGGAGCGGTTTGATCTCCCCTATCTTCTTCGCTGTGACCCTGCTGACTGGCGCGGGGACGAGGGAAGCCTCGCCTTGTGCAAGTTGATGCCGCTTGATAATGATACGTATGATGTTAAGATGCCATCGCTTAAGGAAAAGCATTGGGCAGGCGCAAATGGAGATTGGGTTGTTTATATTGGGTACAATTACGAGTGTGAACTTGTGAATGTGTACACTCGTCAGCGGATTCCACTTCCAAAAATCTCCGAGTGCCCTGAGGTTGAGCAGACAGATGATCTACGTACGTTCAAATATGATCATGGTGACTGTCATCTACGGAAGATAGAAATTTCTCGAGTTCCCAACCGCTCTTGGAATTACAAGAACTATAAAGTTGTTGCTATCTTCGACAAGTTTGTTGCCATCCTTCGTGGTTCGATTGGATGGATATTGCTCAAAAACCAGTTTATATACACGGATGTGTACTGTGATGCAATTGAATACGAGGGTCTTGTGTTTGCTGCCACCACTCGTGGCACTTTTTTGCATGGGATCCTTATTGTTTCGGTACGTTTGTCTTCCACCGTAATTATAATTGTTTCATCCACATGCATGTGAGTTAGCAAGTTTCCCTTGTCTACTAATTAACCTTCTTCTTGTGTTTCCAAGGTCCTATGAACATTCCGCCACCTATACTTGAAAAAAATTATAACAAAGGGGGAGATGACGATGGAGATGATCACGAGCATGAGGACGAGCAGGGCCCATATGCTCACTGGCGGCTGGCAACTAATTCCAATGGATCACCACTTCTTGTTTGTATACAGCCCACTACTGATGTTACTACTGAGGGAGCAGGTGTTGTCTCCCATGGTCCCACTCTCCGGACCTATTCCAACACCCGTTGCATGGTATTTGGGATGGATACTAGTGTGCTAGCGCCAACACCTTCTCCCTGGTACAGTATTGATAGTCTTGGAGCAAACTCGCTCTTCCTTGGACAAAACTATCCAATGATGGTGAAAGGCGATCCAACTGTTGTTGACACAACGTTACTACCATTAATGAGAAGCAACTGTATCTATACGTCGGACATTGTGGTGGCTCCATACCCTGGTTGTGATATAGTAGGACGCTTAAGCCTGGATGATCAGTCCTGCATTGGTCTCGAGATTGACACTAGCTGGCCCTTCCCAGAAAATCACTTGTGGTTCAAAGCAAGGGTTTCCAACGCCGAGGATTGGTTGAGTTGAAGTTCATTTCATTGCTTGTTATTTGTTGTGTGATGAAAACTTTAGTATTTATAATGTATCCTCGTTGTCGTTGTGGGTTGATGACCTGTTGTAGGTAATAAAATGATATGCCTGTGATAAACTTACTAAATTTATGAATGGCTTTCGAGTCACTTCTCTGAGTGGGTGCTGCGATAAGGAAAAAATATATTTTCCGAATACATAATTGTACGTGCATTGCAACAGGTTATCGTATGAGGCCAATCAACAATAGTACACTATTTGTACTAGCTTCACATTCTGCACTATCTCTACGTCTACATACGTAATACAACAAGTTTTAAACTTGAGACCAGCCACACATCCTCACAAAGAACACTTTTTAACCTAGCACAGACTCCAGGAAATTTGGCCATAGTGTGAGGTGGGCCATATGTTAATGTGTTCGCTGTATGTAACCAGCACCTCGAATCCTCGATACTACTACTATAAGTAGTAGGATTAGTAGGGTGGCATGGGCCAGAACAAGCATTCACATCCAGGAGTATGGCACAGACCACCGGCACGTCTCCATCTGACACCATATTTGTTGGAGTCCGTGCTACATCAATCTCTTCAACCTCGTCGTTTCTCTAACTCAGCCATCACGCGGCGGGCGAGGTGGGGGTTTGCCGATAGTCGGTTTCCTCAACTGCGGTCCCACTTGTAAGGCCAACTCCAATGCACGACCCCAAACGGACCTCCGTTTTGCCCGGATTCTGTTCGTTTGGGTAGGGCAATGGGGTCGTGTCCGGGCCATTTCTCGGATGCAGTGGCCGTGCACCGAACGCGCGGACGCATCCTGGCCGCGTACATTTTTCTTTGCAAACACATATCTTTTTCTAATCATTGATTTTTTGGTACATGGAAATACGTCACCAAAATTTTGACTAGAAAAACAAGAACCACAAGAATACATTTTAGAAGATATCCAACTTCCATAACTGCTCCTGTAAGTTGGATTAGTGCTTTCTCGATACATTCATTGTTGATCTGCGGAGGCTCGATCCTGCGTGCTTCTTTATTCTTTGAGTGTAAAGAAGTAGACGTGTCTAGCTTCTATTTTATCAACAAGTGCACTAGTCTCATCTCTAGCCTCTATGCTAGGTAAAAGTGCTAGAACATCAACTAAATTGCGCTCTATCAATATATCGTTGTACTCTTCTTCCCAATACCAAAACTTGCATCCATTCTACACAATAAAATTTTAAGTTAGCACAACTAGTCTAATCCGAGAGCACAACCGAAGATTTGGTCGAGTTCTTCCTCCTTTTGCCGGCACGTGGGACTTCCAGCATCCAGGTCGTGTCATGCAAGAAAATAGAGTGGTAGTTGAAGCCACGTGATGTGCATCTTGGGTTAAACTATAAATATAATCTTACTACTCTTGAGTAACTCCAAAAGCGGCCACCGAAGATCTTTATTGGATTTGTTTTTCATCACCAGCATGTCGAGGTGAAAGATGTGCATGTTCAGTGGGTGCTCTTGCATTTTCACTGACATGTGGGACCGCATATGAGCAAATAGACGATGGGCTCCGCGCGTCTGTTGGCTGGCTGAGAAGAGAGATAGAGGAGGGCTGAGCACGGACTCCAGGAAATTAGTTCTATGTAACCAGCACCTGATACGTCTCAAACGTATCTACTTTTCCAAACACTTTTGATATTGTTTTGACCTCATTCTTGCATGATTTGAACTAAACTAACCCGGACTGACGCTGTTTTCAGCAGAGCTGCCTGTATGGTTTTATTGTGTGCAGGAAAATGGATTTTTAGGTATCTCAGAAAAATCCACGAAAAATCACAGAAAATCCACGCACCCTAAGGGACCAGGAGCCAGAAGAGGGGCCAGAGGGGGGCCAGGGGGTGCCCAGGCGCCCTGTGGGCGCGCCCTCCCTGGGCCGCGCCGGGGGGTCGCCTGGGTGGGGCCCACACCCCCTGGTGCCCTACTTTGCCTCGTATTTTTACTCGCAACACGGAAACCCCAGATCAGAAGTTCTTTTCGCAGTTTTCCGTCGCGGAGCCGATGCCACCCTCTGTTCTTCCTCGGGAGGGCTAATCTGGAGGCTGAATTGGCCTCCGGAGAGGGGAGATCGTTGCCATCGTCATCATCATCACCACTCCATCATCCCTCCATGACTTCTCCGTCCATGTGTGAGTAATTCCCCTACTGTAGGCGAAGGGGATGGTAGGGATTGGATGAGTTAAATCATGTAATAGTTTGTCAGATCGTTGGGGGCATGTTGCCTATCATCTACTATGGTGTTTATCATCTTTGCTTCAACTTGTTATTCTTAATGCTTGACACTTAGGGCCCGAGTGCCATGATTTCAGATCTGAACCATATGTGTTTGCATGAATATATTTGTGTTCGTGATCCTATCTATGAGTTGTTTGCACCTGTTACGGTTCGGAACCGGCGATCCCAAAAGTGACAGCTTGGGACACCAAAGGGGATGGTCCGTAGTTTGAGGATTACATGTATCCATTGAGTTCATTGCTTTGTTCCGGTGCTCTTTGACAGGAGCACCTTAATCTCCATAAGTTCCTTTTGGCCCCGTTCGTAGCAGGATGGTAGGACAAAAGATGTTGTGCAAGTTCTTATTGCAAGCACGTACAACTACCTACGGGATACATGCCTAATGTTTGATATTTGCCTAGATGGTCATTACTTTTCCGTGTGCCGTGCCCCAAGTTGGAATCGTGATATATCTCATCCATGCAGCGCCCAACCATCCGTCTCCCTAGCCTACAGTGTTTTAAATCCTGCTTGTCACTAGTTGCTACTTTTGCCATTTACCTTTACTATTTACTTTTGCTGTTTACTTTTAATACTGCTATCATCAGTATCATATCACTGTTACCATTTATCTTTTGTTGCAAGTAAGTATATTTCAGGTGCGGTTGAATTGACAACTCAACTGTCAAAGCTTATAAATACTCTTTGGCTCCCCGTGTGTCGAATCAATAAATTGGGTTATTCTTACCCGCGAAGACTATCTCGATCCCTTACGGTTGAGGGTTATCTAGTACCATTTTCTGGCGCCGTTGCCGGGGAGCATAGCAATATTTACAAGTCTACTTGAGGTATCCTACCTGCTGCACTTCATCCACTATGGGTAAGAAAGGAGACCCCAAGGTTCCGATCTTACTATCCACTACAAGAAGAGGTATTGTTCTGAGCAGTAGTGCTACGCTTGATTCACCTTCTGTTATGAGTAAGTTTGCCTCACCACCACCACATGATGCTCCTACTGAATCAGTTACTATGTCCGATACTCTTGATGATGCTTCTACTACTGTTGATGATATTAGCTCACTTGGTTATGCTCTTGAAAAACAAATTGCTGCTGCTGCTAAAAATTCTGGAATTGAAATTCCTCTTACTCGCTACCCTATTGGTGAAACTTATGATTATCCTGATTTGAGTAAAATCAAGGAGAGACTCCTTGATGATGATTACTATATGCTTGATGAAGATTTATGCAGGGAACTGACAGAGTTTTCTGGCTCTGACCCTGAAGTTATTAAGAAACTATTTGAAAAACACTCTTTGAAGAACAAAACAGTTCCTGATCCTGAATTTGCTACATCTCCTATATGCATTGATGATCCCGATTATGATTTCTCTGTTGATCTTTCACTTATACCTATGGTTGAAGCTGACCCCTTTTATGGTAGAGAAAATGATGATGCTATTGCACACCTAACTAAACTCGGTGAGTTAGGTGGCCTATTTACCACAGATGAGAAGATACGATACTTTTATATCACCAAGCTTCTTCCTTTCTCCTTGAAGGAAGGTGCTAAAGCATGGTATGATTCGCTTCCATGCGGTTCCATTAAGAGTCCTCAAGACTTAGCTCACTCTTTTGTTGATAAGTACTTTCCTGCTCACATGCAACATGCTGCTTTACAAAGAATTTATAACTTTAAACAGTTGCAGGATGAGTCCCTCCCTAAAGCTTGGGGGAGGTACTGCGGTCTGATTCGGGCTAGACCAGGACATGAAGTCCCTAAGAACGAATTAATCGATATATTCTATGCTGGTCTAACTGATGAATCCAGGTCCTATCTGGACAGTTGTGCTGGTTGTGTTTTCAAGAAAAGAACACCGGACGATGCGGAAGATTTTATGGGCAGGATTGCCAAAAACCATGAAGATTGGTCCGTCCCTGAACCACCTCCACCACCAAAGAAGAGGGGCGTGTTTGTTCTAAGCCCCGAAGATATGCGAGAAGCAAAGAAGTCTATTAAAGAGAAAGGTATTAAAGCTGAAGACGTGAAGAATCTACCCCCTATTGAGAAGCTGTGTGAGCCTACTACTCACCCTCCTATGGTAGAGGTACACTCTCTTTTAGATTTCAACGCAAGTGACATCCCTCATGGTAAGCCTCCTGATCAATGTTTAGATGAGTTTGATAATTTTATTATGAAACAAAATCAATTTAATGAGAGGATACAAAGTCAGTTGCATGATAATTCCCTTGCTATCAAAAGACTGCTTGATGTTTTAGATAGAACAGTTAATGATGTTCAATGTCTTGTGAAGCATTTTCATATGGTTCAAACTCAGCTTGACCAAATTTCTAATGTGCAAAGAGATTTGCTTGCTAACAATGCCAAACAAGATAATTTGCAGGCTTTCGGGATTAAGACCCGAGGAGGAACTAGTACTCAAGATCCTCTCTATCCAGAGGGGCATCCGAAGAGAATCGAACAAGATTCTCAAATGCAGGAAGAAGAAATTGTTGCCTCTCCAAAGAAAAAGAAGAAACATAAGGAGACTAACAATTCTAATGATCCTATTGCAGATGAAGAGCCAACTATTGATCCTAACAGCGTATCTATCTCCGATGCTGAGACTGAAGACGGTGCTGAACCTGAAGGTAAGGACAATGAGAAGAATGATCCGCCTGAAGTTCGAGAAGAAGAAGCACCTGACAAGCGTAAGAGGTACACTAAAGAAGATTTCATCGCGAGAAAACATGGGAAGGAAAGAGAACCATGGGTACAGAAACCCATGCCCTTTCCAGGTAAGTCCATCAAATCTAAGGAAGAAGAGCATTACAATAAGTTTTGTGAGTGGATTAAACCTCTTTTTCTTCAAATCCCTTTGACTGATGCTATTAAGTTACTTCCTTATTCAAAATATATGAAAGATATTGTCACTAATAAAAGAAAAGTTCCTAATGATGCAATATCTACTATGCTTGCTAACTACTATTTCAGTGGCAAGATTCCTGAGAAGCTCGGTGATCCAGGTATACCCACCATTCCTTGCTCCATAATGAATAATTATGTCAAAACTGCTTTATGTGATCTTGGAGCAGGAGTGAGTGTTATGCCTCTCTCTCTTTATGAGAGGCTTTGTTTAGAGAAACTAATTCCTACAGATATCTCCCTTCAGATGGCTGACAAGTCAACCGCTGTTCCGATAGGTATTTGTGAGGATGTTCCCGTAGAAGTTGCTAATTGTTTGATTCTTACTGATTTTATTGTGCTTGACATGCCCGAGGATGGGAGCATGTCCATTATTATTGGTAGACCTTTTCTTAACACCGCAGGTGCTATTATTGATTGCAATAAAGGGAAGGTTACTTTCCATGTGAATGATAAAGAACACACGGTATATTTTCCAAAGAAGACCGACGGGAGGCATGGCCTCAACTCTATAGAGAATATCAAGACCGTGAAAATTGGAGAATGGGACTGTCCACTACATGTGCCTCACAAATACAAAACTATCATGGTGGGGACAATGTCCATCAAAGTAAAGGTTCAGTGATTACTTCGTAAGAGGTGAGACTTTTTGCTCTATATATCGCCTGTTTGTTGGTGAGACTTGATCAACCTTACTAGTAAACATGTTTTATATAGATAAAAAAGTTGAGCTTGTTATGTTTTCATTTGTTTTTAGTTTTTGTTCTACTAGCTTTGCCAAGTATTTATGTTTTGAAGCTTCACAATACTACTAACTGCTTCAAGTATTCAGAGAGTTTCGCAGCTTTTTGAACTTCGAAAAAATTTCAACAGTGAAGTTTTCAGAAAAATTCCAGAAAAAATAAAATAAAAATTTCCACGTCGGGAGTGACCCAGAAAGTCCTGGGGCCAGCCAGGGGGACCCACCAGTGGCCCAGGCGGCCAGCTGGCGCGGCCCAGCCCCTGGCCGCGCCCACAGGGCGCCTGGGGCCCACGGGGCCCCCCCTCTAGGTATGTCTTCTTCCTCCCTCTCTCTTTTTCTCCAAAAACCCGAGTTCTGCACTTGTTCTTGTGTTCTTGCTGTTCTTGGAGGCGATTCTTCGATCTCTCTCTACAACCATCATTTGAGCTGAAATTTTGAGCAAATACTCCCTGGTATGTGACTCCTCCACCCCCCAATTAGATTTCTGATTGGTGGCTTCATTTGTGAGTATTTAGTAGTTCTTGGTGCTGTATAGATGAGCTTGCATGCATGTGTAGAAAGTTATTTTCCAAGTTTTGATGCAAGTTTATGCCTTGGGCAAGTGAGTTGAGTAGGTTGCCTTAACTCACCTTGTTTTAATCCTCGTTTTTGTAAATTGCAAAAAAAATTCAGAAATGAGTTTGTTAGGAAGGGCAAAAGGGTGGCTTGAGAAGAGGAGACCTGCACACTCCAATCGAGTTACTAGAGCCGCAGCCTCACCCTCGACTGCTAGGGTGAGCTATGATGAAGATCATGTGCCCCTGGAGTTGTTGGAAGACACAAGTCCAGCACGTGCGATGACATTTCCATGTGATGAATTCCTTGAAGCTGCAGGAATCAAGGATGAGTTTTATAATCTTTGTGCTAATGCAGGTTTGACACGGCTTGTCACGAGCCGTGTTACCCAGTATCAAAAACTCACCTCTAGTTTCATTAACAGTTTTAGATATAATCCTGATTCAGGTGCTATTGAGTTTAAAATTTACAATGATCTTATCACCATGACTTTGGGAAATTTTTGTGAAATAATAGGTGTGCTGAACGTTGGGAGGACAGCTAGGATGGCCACTCAGCCCTCCGAGCTGAAAACCGTCATTAACTCTCTCTGCAGCATGGGTACGAGGGATATTCATCGGTCGAAGATCTCCAACATCTTATTTCCTCACCTCAGGTATTTTGCATATTATATTGCCAGAGAGGTGTTAGCTCGTGACAACACGAGCAACATTTCTGCTCCGGATATTGCTATCCTGGCAGCAGCCCTCTCAGGGAGGTCTGATTATAATATGGGTGCCTTAATTGCTCGACGCCTTGCTATGAACGGTAACAAGGGGGACTTATATGGTGGCGTTTATGCCACACTTATCTTAGAACATCTTGGAGGCACCCCACACCCTGATGATAACCCTTTTACTTATTTAAGCTTTGATCTTGCTGCTATGAAAAGGCATAAGTTTCTTACCATGGGTTCTGAGCTTGATAACCTTGTTTATATCTTGCGTTTCGGAACTACCGCGGAACGCGAGATCCGTCTACCTGCACCTCTTTTGTTTGATTTTTCTCGCAGGAACGGATGGTCCTTTGATGTTGTCCAGTTCGATGAGTTCATGGTCCAGCATCAGTTTCATAACCCCATGGAGGGGGTTGTGCCCGACGAGGAGGAGGACGGTGAGTTACCACCTTTTCAGGGAGAAACCGCCACCGAGTTTGGTGAAGGTTCTTCCTCTGTTTGGCGTTCGGAACCTTCCTCGTGGGAGACTCCGAGGAGTTCGGTATACGCGCCAGCATCCTTCTACGGCCCTTGGTCTCATCACCATACCCCCGGAGCAGGAGGCTCCTGGGGGCAGTAGCTGCTACCAACTTAGGCCAAAAGCCTAAGCTTGGGGGAGTACGTGCCCCTCTCACTTTTTCATTGTATTATCCGTTTTATTCGCTTTGATCTTTTCGAAGTTTTTGCCCGTTCTTCTTTATTCCTCTCTTTGCAAAAACATCAAAAAGATTTTCTCTTTCTTTAGCTTTTATTCAACCTTTGAAAAATCCAAAAAGATTTCCTTTCTCTCTTTAGTTTGCTTTGTTTTCAGAGTTCAGCTCGAGTCCGTGATGGCATTTAATTATATTTCCTACGTTCGATCGTGCAAGTGACAAGCAGTAATGACGAAGATCGACCGAAAGGAAGCAACAAGGAAGACCGGTATGAACTCTTTTTGTTTCTACTTTTGTACATATGCCTGTACCTATGATCTAGAGACCAGCTTGTGGCGACATAGTGCTATGTTTACAATGCTCTTCCAGTGGTTCATGCTTTCCTTGTGGCTAGTCTCGAATAACTAGAGTATATAATGTGTTATTGAAATGATCTACATGCATTGCATTGTTCATAGTCTGGCATACTAAGGTGGTATTTCCCTTTAGAGAATTTTTGGATTGACTTGGCACATGCTTACACATGCTTAAGACTAAAAAGTCTGCTTTGCCTTGATGATCTTTGAGTTTCAGAATAGTTATATCACTTTCATGCCCGATTCAATGTTGCTTTGTCGCTCTGCATGATTATGACTGTTATTGCTCTCTAATTGGTCGCTTCCCAGTCTTTTGCTAAACCTCCACCTGTACTAAGCGGACTGACTGCTTGTGCATCCAAAATCCTTAAAACCTGTTATGCCATATGAGTCCACCATACCTTCCTATACATGGTATTTACCTGCCATTCCTAACGAAGACTTTCATGTGCCATCTCGAAATTAATCAAAAGCATTTCTCTTTTTGTGCCTATGTTTTAGCTCATGAGGAAGTAGTAGTTAATTCATGATCTTTTTAAGTTGGACAAGTTTCACCCCTGCATTGCATGTATAATGTGCAAACCCCTAATACGAGAAGGAACTGGCATTGAGTGCGCCCGGCTCAGAAAGATAATTTAACAAACAAACCCTCCTTCACGCTTTGTTCATGAGGAATCAAAAAACTTTGGCAGTGATAAACAAAGGAGATTAAGAGGATGTGATCGTCCTCATGCGGGAGCCGTTCCTCGAGACTTGTCCAGCTTAAGGAGTGATTGAATTATCTGCTAGCATTCATTGACGAAATATGCACCTCTCAAAACGTTTTTACCTCTGTTTCTAAAAACCAAGAGCTCTGGTACATGTTTAGTTTTTGTTTCCGATCATGGGTTTTCAACTTTGCCAACAAAAGCCACGGTTCGAGAGTCTCCACCTTCTTTCTTCAAAGCACTAACTAGGAGAGCATAATTGTCATTCTGAGTGTAATGTGCATTGTCCCAAAGTATTACATTGTCTTCTGCATGCTTGTGATATGATTTATTCTGAATTTCTTAGTTCTAGTCTCCTTTAAAACTCTGGAGGAGTTTTTGCATTTATGTTTTGCTTCACTCATGGAGACTAGCGAGATACCACCCTAGTATGCTCAAGCTATGTACAATGTAATCTTGTCTTGATTTTCAGTAGTTTATTATTTACTTTTAAGTATTTGTGACTAGTCACTTGAAAGAAGGATTGCTCCTTGCATTGTCCTCATAGTACTGTTTCAATACTTGCTAGACTCTTTTCGTAGTACATGCTTATGTACATCTAATGAAGCAAAAGAGTTTGTCAAAGTTTTCTTTGTCGCGTCCAGTTCGTTGAACTGAATTGCTTGAGGACAAGCAATATGCTAAGCTTGGGGGAGTTGATACGTCTCAAATGTATCTACTTTTCCAAACACTTTTGATATTGTTTTGACCTCATTCTTGCATGATTTGAACTAAACTAACCCGGACTGACGCTGTTTTCAGCAGAGCTGCCTGTATGGTTTTATTGTGTGCAGGAAAACGGATTTTTAGGTATCTCAGAAAAATCCACGAAAAATCACAGAAAATCCACGCACCCGAAGGAACCAGGAGCCAGAAGAGGGGCCAGAGGGGGCCAGGGGGTGCCCAGCCGCCCTGTGGGCGCGCCCCCCCTGGGCCGCGCAGGGGGGATCGCCTGGGTGGGGCCCACACCCCCTGGTGCCCTACTTTGCCTCGTATTTTTACTCGCGACACGGAAACCCCAGATCAGAAGTTCTTTTCGCAGTTTTCCGTCGTGGAGCCGCCGCCACCCTCTGTTCTTCCTCGGGAGGGCTAATCTGGAGGCTGAATTGGCCTCCGGAGAGGGGAGATCGTCGCCATCGTCATCATCATCATCACCACTCCATCATCCCTCCATGACTTCTCCCTCCATGTGTGAGTAATTCCCCTGCTGTAGGCGAAGGGGATGGTAGGGATTGGATGAGTTAGATCATGTAATAGTTTGTCAGATCGTTGGGGGCATGTTGCCTATCATCTACTATGGTGTTTATCATCTTTGCTTCAACTTGTTATTCTTAATGCTTGACACTTAGGGCCCGAGTGCCATGATTTCAGATCTGAACCATATGTGTTTGCATGAATATATTTGTGTTCGTGATCATATCTATGAGTTGTTTGCACCTGTTACGGTTCGGAACCGGCGATCCCAAAAGTGACAGCTTGGGACACCAAAGGGGATGGTCCGTAGTTTGAGGATTACATGTATCCATTGAGTTCATTGCTTTGTTCCGGTGCTCTTTGACAGGAGCACCTTAATCTCCATAAGTTCCTTTTGGCCCCGTTCGTAGCGGGATGGTAGGACAAAAGATGTTGTGCAAGTTCTTATTGCAAGCACGTACAACTACCTACGGGATACATGCCTAATGTTTGATATTTGCCTAGATGATCATTACTTTTCCGTGTGCCGTGCCCCAAGTTAGAATCGTGATATATCTCATCCATGCAGTGCCCAACCATCCGTCTCCCTAGCCTACAGTGTTTTAAATCCTGCTTGTCACTAGTTGCTACTTTTGCCATTTACCTTTACTATTTACTTTTGCTGTTTACTTTTACTACTGCTATCATCACTATCATATCACTGTTACCATTTATCTTTTGTTGCAAGTAAGTATATTTCAGGTGCGGTTGAATTGACAACTCAATTGTCAAAGCTTATAAATACTCTTTGGCTCCCCGTGTGTCGAATCAATAAATTGGGTTATTCTTACCCGCGAAGACTATCTCGATCCCTTACGGTTGAGGGTTATCAGCACCTTGATATAGTGGGGTGGCATGGGCCATAACTAGCATTAATGTCTAGCAGTATGGCACACGCCACCCACACGAGTCCCATCCGACATCAACTTTCATGGAGTCCGTGCTACAGCCATCTCTTCTCCCTCCTGTTTTTTCAGCCATCACGCGGTGGGCGTGGTGGGGGTTTGCCGATAGTCGGTTTGCTCAACCGTGGTCCCACTTGTAAGTGAAAATGCAACACAACACACATTCCCCCTTGAGCGACGTGCTGGACCAACCGTGTGGGGGTGCGACACGAACACGGCAGGCTTTTCCTTTTGAAATTGTAACTTGTAAAATTTGGTTCTGCTCCATGGCGCGACTGATAGATAGAAATAACAATTTTCCCTAGAGTAATGAGAAGTTTGGTTCTAGCGCGGTTCATGCATGGAGTACGTAGGAAATTTATGAAGTTGACGCGAAAGGTAAGATAATTACTAGTAGTACCATATACTACTACATGGATTTGATGGAAAGATAAAGATACATATGGATCCATCAATGACATCCTCACGCCCTAGTGCACTGGGTCACCAACCGACGTGTATGGAGCAGCGGCGTTGGCGGAAAGCTCAACGTCCTTCTAAACAATGTCGTCCAAGGTTGCCCTGCGGTCCAAGAAGGCCAGTGTCCTATCGTCCTCCTCTTGCATGTAGTGGTCCTTGTGGACGATTTGCGCGTAGACGTGGGTGATTATATCGATGGTGTCTTACTGCGCCAGGCGCTGCGCGGCGAGCACGACCTCGAGGTGGACATTCTCTGGCGCGACAGCGGGCAGTCGCAGGGCCACCAGTGCGTCGAAGAGGTTGTCACCATAGAGGCCGTTGAGGGTGGCAGGCATCGCCGAGCCTGGGCGCGTGGGTTGGAGGCGTATGTCAAGGTCGTCCGCGAGCTTCTTGACGATGATGAACTTGTCGAGGAAGCCGACGAGGACCTCGTCAAACAAGGAGACGAAGCTATCGTCCGAGCGGCCCCTCGCGCTGGCGGCCTCAAGCACTACCTAATGACGTTCCTCGATGCCGGGCCGCAGGCCGGCGTCGTGGACCATCTGGCACAGGCGGCTGATGCTCTCGCTCATCACCTCCATGGGTCTAGCTTCTTTTCAACTAATCTTGCGATTGGAGTGATCACTCTTACCCTTGGGTGCGTAGGTGCGTAGAATTTCGTAGATTGGACTGGCGGGAGCCTTTATATGAGAAGTGCAGACTGCATTGAATTCACGTGCGTGTTGGCCATCTACTCCTCGCCCCTCTACTGCACCTGCCTTTGGCTATATGACAGGTTAGCCAGCCACCTGTTGGGCCCACGTGTCATACACCCAAAGGCAGGTGCAGTAAGTCAATGAAGCTGCGCCCCCCTCCCTGCTCGTGCATGCTTTCAATGACTTGAGATTACCAAACATCACATGTAGTGGTTAGTTAATTGCATGCAATCCTATTAAGTAGCAAAAAGACATTAAGTTATATCACCGATAGGAATAAAACAATACACCATGTATTTATTTACAGAGGGAGTAGTACATTTTTTGTGACATGCATTACTAGATATTGCTAGTCAAATACTAAATCCAGATGGACGTGGTTGTACTACTAAATCCAGACGGTGGTGCTAGTACTAGTAGTAGTAGTACTACCAATGTAGTAGCGCTGTACTACCCGTTGGTCAAATTATTCCGTGCTGCTCCTCACAGTGAAGTGAGAAGACCCTACACGGGAGATGACACCTGAGTATAGGCGCCGTGTTCGGCATACCATAGCCAGCCTCACCGTCTGTAGTCACTATCATCATGGCTGTAGACCTAGCCTGCTTACAACTAGGTGTGTTCGACATAATTTCCCGTGCGTAGATGCCCGTGCATTGCACGGAACACCAAGATTGGGGGGTGGACGGCGCCGTCAGCGGCCATCGCGCTAGATTTTTCCATGGCCTTCTAGATGTGGTGGGGAGGAGATAAGGCTGATTGTGAGAGACAAGGAGTTGTTTGTAAATAGGGAACAAGTGCGGGCATCTTTTTGCAAAACTAGAGAAGTTTGGTTTGTATGCGTCAGATCTAGATCCGACGGCTATTGTTGAAAGATGGCAGGCACAACATCATCACTAACTCAGGACCTGTTTGATTCACAGGATTTTGATAACGAAGGAATAGGACACGACAATATTACAAGTTTCAAACTGATATTACAAATGTTAGGAGTAATGCTGCACCTACGAAGAGGGAATTACTAGGAAGTTTATGTAAGAACTTTCGTTACTTTAGGTGGATGTAGCATTATCGTACAAACTAAAATCCGTAGCCCTGACAAGTCACTAATGGGCAAATAAGTTTTCGAGTCTCTGGCCACTTGATGTTTAAAAAAAAATCAGCTTCTGCGGAGACTTTGTCATTTAGGCTTAGACGCTTGCGGTGATCAGCACGCCATTCATTGTTGCGCCAGAGAGCACCAAACCTCATTACCTTGAGCACACTTGCCTCCAGAACAAAGAACTTGGCCAATTTAATCTCACATGTGCTGCCTCGATAGTCGATCAAATCAATTTCTATAAGATGGAGATCAAGGCATTCGATGAGATTGTTATAGTGCAGCACATTTTTCACTTTCGGGTCTTTTTTTATCTGCAAAAGAAGAGAACATATTAGAGCAGCTGGATGAGATTTCCATGTCATCAAGAGGTACCAATATCATTCGCTCATACGATAGGGTTGGCTGGCTAGAGATATTTTTTCACTCTCTCTCTCTCTGTCTCTCTTTCCTCTCATTTACCTAGGAGTACGTGAAGAGCTTGGGCATTTGTTGCCTTCCACTATGTGGCTGATGCCATATTTTGCAAAAGTATGCCGCATAATATGCATCGATGTCAAATCAAAAGATTTTGGCACCACCCTCGCGATGTGAGAGAGTTGGCACCGCTATGCACACAGACCCACATCTATAAACAAATCAATCAAACCAACTACACCAGCCTTTCACTCTCCCAAACAAGTGTTTTTTTGTAGCCTCAGTCCTCTCTCTCCCACGCAAGTGTTTTTTCATTGCGTGAGTTAATTTGATACCGGAGCAAAGTAGGTGATCCAGATTGGGGCACCAGGTGAGCAATGGAGGGGCATCGATGCCAAATGCATCACAACTGAATTTGGCACGTGTTTTGGCCTACATAGTGGTGGGCCATTATAGCCCACTTTTGTACTACCTCTTATTTAGTATAAAATTTTGACCATATATTTATGTAAGAAATGCCAATGCATGTCACTAAAAATTACACCATTTGAAATTATGTTCAAATACGAATCCAACGATATAGTTCTTAGTGACATGCATTAACATTTTGTCAGTTAAATCTACGGTCAAATTTTGATACTACAAAATAGGAAGAGTAAACTAGGACGGAGGTAGTACTTGCTCTTAGGTTAACCATAGAGTTACTGGAGTAGTCTAAGTTACTTTCTACTATGACTAGCCTAGGCTACTATAGTAGTACAACAAAAAACGATGCAGGTGATCACGTGAGAAAAAAATACTAAAAACATTTCTTTCGGTGCAGTGAGTAGATGCAGTTTTGAACACTACACTTGTCATCGTAATTTGGGAAAATGACGAAAAATTTGAGCTAGGTTGTGATTACCGTTTACTAATAGGAAAGAAGTTTCACCTCAATTAGTAGCTTCTCCGTGCACGGAAAGCATGTAAGGAATCCAACAACTTGTTCCAGATTGGGGTCGATAGATTTTATTGCCAAGTTTTTCACTGTGCGCATAGACTGGGTCAAGCTTGTGGGAATCATTTTCTGGAAGACGGTCGTAAATACATCAAGAAGAAATTTAAAAATGTGAATTTCAAGAAGACGGAGAAGAAGATGAGTGTTGTACCTGAACAATTACGGATCCAATAAAGAGTTTGGAGAATTTGGCAGACGAGTGCACCAACGCTGTCAATTTATGTTGGACCTTCTAGATCTGATACAAGCAATCTCTCAAGGAAAGGCGCATTCTCAATGACCATAACATGGAACAGCTGGAGTGATCTCTTCCCAATTGATGTTTAGTTGCGGGGCCAGCAAGACACATAAATCCATCAGAGATTCATCGAGGTGATGTGGAGGCTAATGAACCCGTGGATCTGCTCAAGACGAAGGTACTCGAGCGCAGTACAGTTGCGGAGCAGGTGCTCCATAGCCTTCTTCGAGATGACAATGTCGAAGAGGTCGAGCTGCTTGAGTTGAGGGAAAAGAAGGGTGGGCGCGACATTAATCTGGGGAAGATAGTAGGAGCTGAAGCTGGTGCGGCGCAGCGTTGGCGTGAGGCGGATCGTGGACGGCGACAGAGAGCGACATCGTCCAGCTTCAAAGCTGAGCTCCTCGAGGTGATATTGGGCGGGGGATAAGAACCACTCGTCGAACTTGGGTTGGACCTTGCAGTTGGTACTGAACATGCGGATGTCAAGGCGTCTGGCTGGCCCAAGGTGCGATGAAAGGATCATGGAGACCGCGGCCATGCGTTTGCAATCCCCGTCGCAGAGGCAGCTGTCGACGGTGAGGTTGAGGGGGACACGGCACCAGAGGGGGTGCCACCGTCAGGAGAGCAGGGCGGCCCGCACGCCAGATTTGGTGGGGAGGAGGCCGATGATGACGAGAAACACGTCGTCGGGGAGGCTGCTGATGAAGTCCAGGCTCACCGGATGCGGTTTTGGCTCGAGCCGCCTCCGCTTGTTGGCTGCCTCGCCGTCCATCTCAACCGGCGGCGACGCCGGTGTACACGTGTGCTGGTGTGTGTTGTGTGCTGGGTGTGCGCGAGTGCGTCCTTCTGTGCATGCCGCCGCGTAGTGGTGAATTGTGCGCGAGTGCGTCCTCCACGCGAAAGAAGTGTGTCCTCAATACGCCCTCAATTTACTAGTGTGCGGGGTGCTACCCCGAGTGGTTTCAACTTTGCTTACTTCACCGTGTGTCAGATGGGCCTCTAGTTTACTTATTTTCACCCACTACCACATGGGCCAGCACACAAAGATACAGAACACGAGCTGACAAGGCAACATGTGGACTAGTTGACCGGTCAACTAAACAATATACAGAGCTATACACTGACACAGTGAGCGTATAATCCGTCGGTATAGAGTGTTCGTGTGAGAGGGGAGGCATGTGAGAGATAGCAGATAGAGAGAGAGAAAGAGCTACTCCCTCCGTTCGATAATGTAGTTCCAACATTTTTTAAGTCAAACTTTTGAAACTTTGACCAAGTTTATAAAGAAAGTACTTATATCTACAATACCAAAGATAAATGATAGTATGAAGTAAGTACATGTTGTGCTGAATCTAATGATCTTTCCAGATGTAAATGTTTTTCTCCACATATACCTGGTCAAACTTTTCTAAGGTTTAACTTTTCAAAACATCAATATGCTTATGGACGTGAGAGAGTCCCTAACTAGAGAGAGAGAGAGAGAGAGAGAGAGAGAGAGAGAGAGGGGTCCAAATTTGAGCTAGGTTGTGATTACCGTTTACTAATAGGAAAGAAGTTTCACCTCAATTAGTAGCTTCTCCGTGCACGGAAAGCATGTAAGGAATCCAACAACTTGTTCCAGATTGGGGTCGATAGATTTTATTGCCAAGTTTTTCACTGTGCGCATAGACTGGGTCAAGCTTGTGGGAATCATTTTCTGGAAGACGGTCGTAAATACATCAAGAAGAAATTTAAAAATGTGAATTTCAAGAAGACGGAGAAGAAGATGAGTGTTGTACCTGAACAATTACGGATCCAATAAAGAGTTTGGAGAATTTGGCAGACGAGTGCACCAACGCTGTCAATTTATGTTGGACCTTCTAGATCTGATACAAGCAATCTCTCAAGGAAAGGCGCATTCTCAATGACCATAACATGGAACAGCTGGAGTGATCTCTTCCCAATTGATGTTTAGTTGCGGGGCCAGCAAGACACATAAATCCATCAGAGATTCATCGAGGTGATGTGGAGGCTAATGAACCCGTGGATCTGCTCAAGACGAAGGTACTCGAGCGCAGTACAGTTGCGGAGCAGGTGCTCCATAGCCTTCTTCGAGATGACAATGTCGAAGAGGTCGAGCTGCTTGAGTTGAGGGAAAAGAAGGGTGGGCGCGACATTAATCTGGGGAAGATAGTAGGAGCTGAAGCTGGTGCGGCGCAGCGTTGGCGTGAGGCGGATCGTGGACGGCGACAGAGAGCGACATCGTCCAGCTTCAAAGCTGAGCTCCTCGAGGTGATATTGGGCGGGGGATAAGAACCACTCGTCGAACTTGGGTTGGACCTTGCAGTTGGTACTGAACATGCGGATGTCAAGGCGTCTGGCTGGCCCAAGGTGCGATGAAAGGATCATGGAGACCGCGGCCATGCGTTTGCAATCCCCGTCGCAGAGGCAGCTGTCGACGGTGAGGTTGAGGGGGACACGGCACCAGAGGGGGTGCCACCGTCAGGAGAGCAGGGCGGCCCGCACGCCAGATTTGGTGGGGAGGAGGCCGATGATGACGAGAAACACGTCGTCGGGGAGGCTGCTGATGAAGTC
>LR738711.1:453600942-453617709 GCA_902687465.1 Secale cereale | reverse complement strand
AGAGAGAGAGAGAGAGAGAGAGAGAGAGAGAGAGAGAAATAGAAAGAGTGAGTGAAAAAAGTGTGTGTGCGTGTGTGAAAGAGACATGGACAACACTCGGTAAAAGTCGAGAAAATGTGTGTGTCTTACGCAAACATATCACACATGCATCTTCGACAATGGAGGCAAGGTGAGGAGATACTGTGTGGTTGTTTGCAACCGAGAGAGCAAGAACCCTAGCACGTGGCTAAGAGGGGTCTGACAAACAAGGGAGAGAAGTCGAGAGAGACGTGCGGAGAAAATGTAGACATGGGGAGGAGAGAGTGTATGTTTGTCATAGAGAGATCCCTTGGAGATCGTGATGGGACTACATGGGTGGGAGATCGAGTGACAAGGTGTGTGCGCGATAGAAGATATCCCGAGAGATATCGAGATAGACGTATGGATGGAAGGAGACAATACGTGTGTTCCTG
The DNA here is from genome assembly GCA_902687465.1 of Secale cereale. NCBI lineage: Eukaryota > Viridiplantae > Streptophyta > Magnoliopsida > Poales > Poaceae > Secale > Secale cereale. Next base: position 453,617,257 of record LR738711.1, on the reverse strand, counting down.
ATGGCTAGTGAGAGATAATCATACTTAGGGGGGAGTGCTTGCGCCTATGATGGAGTGAGGGATTATGGTATTATTAGGGGGGTGCGTGTCACATAGAGAGAGAACAAGGGTGGAGAGTGTTGGATGGGTCTATATGTATAGCGCGAGCGAGACATGTGTATGTGTGAACCAGGGAGATATAAAGTTTGAGAGAGATTGAGGAGCCCCGATAAGGCTGAGTGGTGCGTCAGATAGCTGAGAGGGGGAAAGAGATATTCCATCCGCTCGATAATGCAGTTCATGTAATTTTTTTAGAAGTCAAACTTTGGAAACTTTGATCAGGTTTACACAAATGTTATTTATATCTTCAATACCAAAGATACATCATACGAAACTACATCTCATGGTGAATCTAATGGTATATGTTTGCCGCTCCAGATGTAATTGTTTTTCTCCATGTAAATGGTCAAACTTTGTGATGTTTGACTTTTCAATAAATCAATATGCTATGGACCGAGGAGAGTGCCTAAGTCAAGAGGGATCAAGTGCATGTGAAGGAGAATGAGTAAGTGTGCAAAAAGAGTATGTGCGTGAAAGAGAAAGTGACAACAAACGATAAATTAGAGAGAGTGTGTGTTTTTTCGTTTCTTAGGCGAACATATCACGCATGCATCTTCGAGATAGAAAAGCAAGGCGAATAGATACACGAAGATAGCTATTGTGTGATTGTTTGCAACGGAGAGAGACACCCCTATTGCACATGTCCAATAGAGGTCTTGCCAACAAGGTACAAAGGTCGAGAGGGACACATGGAGAACATGGACGCATGGGGAGGGTGAGAGGGTGTGTTTGAGATAGAGAGACCCCCTCGAGATCGTGAGGGGACTATATGGGTGGGAGATCGAGGGAGGTGCGTGCGCGATAGAAAGATGCCCCGAGAGAAATCGAGATAGACCATGCACATGTTTGTGATGGAGACTAAGATTAGCTAGTCATATACATATAGGGGGGACTGCGTGTGCCTACAATTGAGTGAGAGACCATCATACTTGGCTAGATAGGCATGAGATTGTGTGTGTGCGTGTGAGATGGAGAGAGAATGAGGGAGAGAGATAGAGTTTTAGATGGGCCTATCGAGTGCGAGTGAGATATGCATGTGTATGGGTGACACAGGTAGATGAAGAGTTTGAGAGAGAGGGGGGAGAGCTCCGAGATGACAGAGTGGTGCATGAGAGAGTTACGGGCAACAAGCCAAGGAATTTGTGTACGTACGATGAGTGCACCCAAGATATCTAGCTTGGAATAGAGAATCATACATAGTGTGCGAGAGAGACCTATAGATGGAGTATATATGCATGCGAACTAGAAAGACCCCCCACGCGCACACACAAAGAGAGAGAGATGGAGAAAAAGAGAGAGGACCAAGAAGGTTTGTGTGTTGGATACATGCGACAGAATTGAAGATTGTCGGAGAGAGAGAGAGAGAGAGAGAGAGAGAGAGAGAGAGAGAGAGAGAGAGAGAGAGAGAGAGAGAGAGAGAGAGAGAGAGAGAGAGAGAGAGAGAGAGAGAGAGAGAGAGAGTAGGAGTCTGGGAGAGGGGGAGGTCGCGTTTTATGCATCAAAGACTGATATAAACCATGTTTCGATATAAACTTGCATTCAAATGTTTAAATTGAAGAACATGTAGTCTGCAATCCACACATGAACGGATATATGCGTATATCAAACAAGTTCATTAATTTGACTTTCAACATGTTCATGGAGTACTATAATACTGTACAACATGCTATCCGATTGAGGTGTTCAATTTTGGATTTAGTTCACTATTTTGACCTGGTGAATGAGCTATTTCATTGAATCGAGATATTTCATTTTGGGTTTGATTCCCCTTTTTGAGTGGGTAAACTATTTGTCATATAGTAAATCGGTAGCAACGACCATGTAAAAACACATTACTCCCGAGCATCATCTCTCCATCTAAAAAAGAAGTGGCAAGCTAATATTAGTAATTTGATTCGAATCGACTTTGTAAGGTAGACGTGGATGCTCATTCTCCCAAATTTTGAACGAACTGTTAAACATCCTCTGGTCGGTGGAATTCGCCCGAGCAAATAAAGGGGAGACGTGAAATTACCGTCCTATGTGGGAGACACATTAATTGGCCCGTTGTGCATCGAGGGTAGATTCGTAACTTCATCCAAGCGCGCCTTCTCCTCAACCGAAATGACATGTGCCAAATAATTAATAAACCATGGTCGGCAAAACACGCTCTCCTCGCCCGAAATAGCTCCCGCCCACTATTTCAAAACACGCTCTCCTCGTCTGAAATCGCTCGCGCCCGCTATATTTCAAAATACGCCCTCCTCGCCCGAAATCGCTCCCACCCACTATTTGGGGAGAAGCAAAGTTACTCTACTATCCCCGACCCTTAGTACACAGACCCAAGCTGAGAAGCATAAAGGCAGGGGTAGAACTGTAACTCCCCCTCACATTCCAGACAAATGCGTACATGGTTCCACTCCCCTCCCAATCCCCCCCACTCATACCTTGTGGGCGCCAAATCACCTTCTCCCCGGAAGCTCCCTTCTCCTGAGCCGCGAAACCTCATCCCCTCCTCCATGGCGCCCCCACCGCATCAATCTCACAGCCACCCTCCTCCCTAATGCCGGAGACGCTGTCCATTTGCCGTCGTCCACTAGGCCGTGTGCCTCTTACTCCGTGCTGCTGGAGCTGCCTCGACGACGGCCGCGTGAATCGTACCGGACCCAATTCACCCCCACCGTTGTTCACGGCGCCGGAGCGGCTCCAACTTTTGATCCGTCCAGAGTCCCGGCGCTGCTTCCCTGTAGCCGTCGACCGTCACGACATCGTTGTTTCCCTCTTGCCGGTGGCCACCGCAACCGCGCCGGCCTCACCGACTCGGCAGCTGGACCTGCCTACTTCACCATGCCGCCAGATAGGTCGCGCCCTCATCTCAAATCACTTTATTGAGGCGTTAGTTGTCTGAATTTTATTCTGGGCCAATCGATTCCCAATGGGAAGCAGCACCCCTCAAGGCGTCGGAGCTCCTAGGCTATTGGTGGCTGGTGTCTAACGTAAGGGTGCAGGGCCGCAAGTTCGCCACGGAAGCAGCGCTTAGACGGCTATCTTAGAGTTGTGTGGGTTCAAGGTACTGCCGCCGCCGAATCTGGATGACGCAGAGTCTTTGTGGACTGGCCTGGGGGCGGCGCAACCACGACGGTGCGGTGGGGTGGGGAGCGGGGTTTTGGCCCGGGCCACAGACGGCGGAGGCAAGCTGCTCTGTCGTTGGTCGCTGGCTCTTCGGGGAAGATTCCTAACAGTGTCAGCCGGGAGGCATAAGACGTCAAGCCATCCGGCGTAGATCGAAAAGTACCAAAATAAAATAAAATCATGTGACCCCAATTTAGTCTTAGTCAACAGACGTGTGACCACTCTCGTACCTTGATGTTGATCTCTTAGCGTATTTCTTCAGATCAAAGAGATGTGTCGTTCTAAACATTATGCGTTATCTGCATCTTCAGCCATACCGTCATTCGACTCACCACAACTGCTCCAACAAGGGAAGCATACACCAGAAGGGAGCTATAGTCCCCACTCAACAGTTCCCTACATCAAATGCGCGTGCCCGACATGGACAGCCACAACAACTGCAGGGCCATCGACAAGTCAGCACATGATTCTCACTCCTATGGATGGCAGCCAGATAGGTTGTACCCTCATCTTACTTGTGTGCAACATTTATGGCTTTCTTATTCATCTAAGCATGGAAAATAGATCATCACATTTCACTATATATTCATGCTGATATCTTACGGGTCTTGTTCAGGAGTTAACGTTGTTCCATAGTTCAGCTAAGATACTTGTTCTTTAGGTAACATTGTTCCATACTTATCATCCATCAGCTAATGCTATCCCACAGGCTGGTGATTATATTATTATAACACTTCTAGTATTACCTATGTTGTTCTTTAATACTTTTGTGTGCCATCTAGTTAATCTTGAGTACAAACGATACATATTCTGTAGCTTTCATCTGTGTTCTCCCTTTAGTTTTTGAGACCTGTTGCTGTTAGTTAACCCCATTCCTACTATTTATGTCGTCTCCTACAGGCACTCATTACATAAATCTAACTACTAGTTGTCTTCCATGCATGTCAGATATAATTGCACACACTGATATATCCACAAGAACCTCACGGAGCAATGTAAAGGCCAATAAACTTGATGTCAATGATACCCAATATGATGGAAAATGTAAAGGAAGTTCTTCAGAAGACTTGCAGAAAGATGTTGAATCCTCTTCACCCCACAAGGTCCTTGCTCTAACTTGGCCCGTGATATGGGTACAACATGCATATAATGTCCTGGAGTGTATCTACTCTGTTGCAATGCCATGTGCTTAGCATGCTGATCATGCATGTAAATATGTCATGCCTTCCTGTTTATCAGTACCTATTCCATTCATGATAACATGTTTTAAAATTAAAGTATTGTCACTCTACTCTATCGCAATGCCATCTGCTTAATTTGGACATCATGCTTCTGAATATCTTATGCATTATTATTCATCAGTATGTACTTCATCTGTCTACCATACCATGTTTTTTTACATTAAAGTGCTGTTCTAGTGCTCTGTTGCAATGTCATCTTAGTTTCCCAATCATACACGTGTATGTTGCCTTAGTTTTTTCTATACGTATTCCGCTAGCATACAGTTTTACATTCAACTAGTGTGTTTTTACTGTGTTGTCCTGTCGTATCCCTAGCTCTTATACCATACTTACTCCATCCGGATTACATGTCACCGAAATGGCTAAAAAAGGATGTATCTAGAACTGAAATACGCCTAGACTCATCCATTTTTTTCCGGATGGAGTGAATACATGTCAATATGTCATGCCTTTCTATTCTTCAGTACCTATTCCATCTCTCTGTTGTAGCATGTTTTAGCACCATTCTTATATACAAGGCATGCAAGGGGAAGACGACTATGTTAGAATCTAAAGGGTTACAAACCAGGTCTTTGCAAAACAGATCCAAACGCCAGGAGATAATAAACCAACTCCAGTTTTTTATAGATACTGCTCCAGCAGAGAGAAACCCAACTCCTACTGATAATAAGCAGATTCCAGTGGCCAAAGAACTAGTCCGCTCCAGTCCAGCAAAAATATGTCAACTCCATTCTAAGAAGCATGTGCGTATCATTGCATCATGAAATTTTATAGCATGCTGATCATATTTTCTACATGTTTCTTACCCATCTCTCTTTTAGAAAATAAGCTTAACAGATAGAAGAATTCCTGCACTGGTATCGTCTGTGAGGAAAGATTCTTGCAGGAATTCTCTGTACTCCAATGCAGATGTAAGTACCTGTTGTATATCACTATATTTTTACATCAGCATGTATTTTGTTAATCGGAGTGAATCCAACCTTTATCTGATCTAAATTTGGTTGTAGCAAAATGTATGATTAAAGGCCACAATGTTGATTTTTGTAAGGAAAACTGCCTGGTAGTTTTGCATCCTGAGCTACATGAGTGTACTATCTCATATTAGTGGGTTTGATTACTTTGGTTCTGTAGTGGGTTTTCAGTGTTTTTTTACTGTGTTGTCCTATCGTATCCCTAGCTCTTACATCATAGTCCCTCCGTCTGGATTACATGTCGCAGAAATGGATAATACTGGAGGTATCTAGAACTGAAATACGCCTAGACCCATCCATTTATTTCCGGATGGAGGGAATACATGTCAATATGTTATGCCTTTCTATTCTTCATTACCTATTCCATCTCTGCTGTAGCATGTTTTATAGTTGAAGCACCATTCTTCTATATAAGGCATGCAAGGGGAAGACGACTATGTTAGAATATGAAGGGTTACAAACCAGGTGTTTGCAAAAGATCCAAACGCCAGTAGATAATAAACCAACTCCATTTTTCATAGATACTGCTCCAGCACAGAGAAACCCAACTCCCATTGATAATAAGCAGTTTCCAGTGGCCAAAGAACTAGTCCGCTCCAGTCCAGCAAAAGAATGTCAACTCCATTCTAAGAAGCGTGTGCATATCCTCGCATCATGAAATTTTATAGCATTCTAATCATATTTTCTACATGTTTCTTACCCATATCTCTATTAGAAAATAAGGTTAAATGATAGAAGATTTCCTTCATTGGCATTGTATTCGAGGAAAATATCTTGCAGGAATTCTCTGTGCTCCAATGCTAATGTAAGTACATGTTGTATATCACTATATTTTTACATCAACATGTATTTTGTTAATCGGCGTGAATCCAAACTTTGTCTGATCTAAAATTAGTTGTAGCAAAATGTTAAAGGCGCCAATGTTGATTTTTGTAAACAAAACTACCTGGTAGTATTGCATACTGAGCTGCATGAGTGTACTATCTCATATCATGCACATTACTGAATTGTAGTGCTGCTCTGGTTGCCCATTCATTCATTGTGTCAATGTTGCTTTCGTATTACCTTACCTGGCTGATGATAGCTATGACATATTGTGTTAATTTGGTGTTGGCTAGTTGCCCAAACGTTCGTTGTGCCCATGTTGCTTTCATATTATCTGACTTGGCCAATGATAGCAATGCTAGTGTCTTAATTTGGTGCTGAAAATAGCAAGGCAACCCCATTGTTTCTTTCCAATAAATCTAGGCCAGGTTATATGCCAATAACTCATGATTAATCTGTTTGGTTCCCCTCCTAATTTATGTTATGATGCAGTGGTCGAGACACTCTCCCCTATCAATAATACAAGCCTGCCAAAATCGCCATATGAATCTGCTCAGTATCCCCTGTCTCGAATGCAATGGAAAAAAATGTAGGTTTGTGAATCAATTAATGGCTGAAAGAATGATGGAAATGGTGGAGGAATCAGAGGTGCAGAGTCATGCGACACAACAACTGATAAATGTTTTCAGAGCCAGTGTAGCAAAGCAGCAGGAACTTGCCCACATGCTTATGTGTGTCATCCGTGCTGAGGTTGCAGATTGTGACGTTGTAGATCGTTAGGTTCTGTTCATTTATTTGCACTGCCATCAATCTTTGATTGCCCAGTGGATGTAATTTCCTGTAATATATGCTGGATGTGCAACGTTTTTCCCTGTATGCCGTACCTTTGCTTGATCGCTTTTGGTCCTCTGCATAATTGCTCGTCGTAATGGGCTCAAATTATCTAATTTGGCCTAAAGACATGTACGAACTTTAGTGGGCCCATTAAGTTAATGGACCGTTACCAGGCCGAACGTTAATGGACGGCCCTCTTAACTCCCGGGTCGTTAACAGGCTGACATCGAAGCGGGCAACAGGTGGGCCCCATTGATTTCACGGGCCGTTAATAGGCTGTTACTAAGTTCAGGCTACATATGGCCCAACTATACCGTGGGCCTTTAGCAGGCCGAAAGAAACAACGGGCTTGTACTGGACCATGAAGAGCATGGGCCGCTAAGAGGTTGAAAGTCAAGTCGTATTGTAAATGGCCCAACTGTGTTGTTGGCCTTTATCAGACCGAAAGTGAAACCGGGCTGGTATTGGACCATGAAGGGCATGGGCCGTTAAAAGGCCAAAACTCAGGTCCGACTACAAATGGCCCAACTCATTTATGGTCCGTTAACAGGCTGAAAGGCACACAGGGCCGGGAATTGGCCCAACACTTACATGGGTCGCTAAAAGGCCAAAACTTAGGTCCGACTACAAATGGCCCAACAGATATATGGGCCGTCACTAGGCTGCAAGACACACCAGGCCGGACATTGGCCCAACACTTAGATGAGTCGCTAAAGGGCCGAAACTCAGGTCCGACTATAAATGTCCCAACTGATTTATGGGCCGTCAACAAGCTGAAAGACACACCGGGCCGGAAATTAGCCCAATATTTAAATGGGTTGCTAAAAGGCCGAAAGGTGTACATCATGAAAATTGACCCATCCACTAAATGGGTCGTAAACAGGCCGAAATCTCATCGGGCCGATATTGAGCCCAAATATATAGCGGCCTGTTAACGTGCTCAAATTGACGATGGGCTGCAATGGTGTCAAATCTTTAATGGGTCGTTGGCGGGCCGAATTGGCACATCTCGTATGGGCCGTGGGCTTAAATGGACCTGACACAAGTAGGCCTTATATCAGCCGGCCTGCTATTTTTTACTGGACCGGCCTTTTTCACCGAAATGGGCCACTGTTGGACCGTGCCACATGTCAACCTATCATAGGCGCTTCATGTCCAATGAGTGGATGACATCTGTCCCAACAGTGAGGCAACACGTGTTTCCTCCGGCCAATGATGATTTTACACGTCGAAAATCCCCATTGGTCGGGGCTGTTAACGGATTATCGGATCCAAAACCGGACCCGACAGCTTAATGGCCACGTGTCGGTCACCCTTGACGAAAGCACTTCTGTGACGCGCGATTTATCGTCATGGAAGTGGACACTTCCATGATGATAATTTTGGTAATGTCATGGAACACTTCTACGACAGCTCATGTATGACTATCTTGATTCTGTCATAAATTTTTCATGGATGTACATGCATGACAAAAAACGTGACCTACTGTGACAAACACGTATCATCACGGAAGTGTATTTTTTTGTAGTGTGCTCTCTAGTTGTTTATGCTATTGATATGAGTTAGCATAATTTCTAAGAGTTATTGTTGAAATGGTTAGTCATGATCTTTGCTGAAAACCTGGGTGCTACTTAAGCTTATTTATGTAAACAAGAGAAAAAGAGTTCATAAAAGTTTTTCTTTTTCACTTTCAGTTTATCAACTGAATGGCTTGAGGACAAGCAAAGGTTTAATCTTGGGGGAGTCGGTACGTCTCCAACATATCTACTTTTCCTAATGCTTTTCCTCTTGTTTTGGACTCTAATTTGCATGATTTGAATGAAACTAACCCAGACTAATGCTGTTTTCAGCAGAACTACCATGGTGTTGTTTTTGTGCAGAAATAAAAGTTCGCGGAATGGAACAAAACTTTGTGAGGATTTTTTATACAATAAAAGAAAATTATTGGAGCAAAGAATCACCAGAGGGGAGCACTTGGGTGGGCACAACCCACCAGGGCGCGCCCCCTCCTAGCGCGCCCCCCTCCTCGCATGCCCACGTGGGTTGTCCCCACCTGGTGGCCCCGCAGACTCCAACCCTAACACTATAAAATCACATTTTCTGGGAAAAAATCAGAGAGGAAGAATTATGTTGTTTTGCGATACGGAGCCGCCGCCACCTCCTGTTTTTCATCGGGAGGCCAGATCCGGAGTCCGTTTTGGGCTCCGGAGAGGGAAATCTTCGGTCTTCATCATCACCAACCCTCCTCCATCACCAATTCCATGATGCTCTTCGTAGGCTCGCTGGTCGATGTGGAGTTGGATGAGATTCATCATGTAATCGAGTTAGTTTTTTTTCGGGTCTGATTCCTAGTATCCACTATGTTCTGAGATTGATGTTGTTATGACATTGCTATCCTTAATGCTTTACACTTTGGGCCCGGGTGCCATGATTCCAAATCTGAACCGTTTATCTTATCACCATTATATTTATGTTCTAGATCCGATCTTACAAGTCATAGTCACCTATTACGTGTTATGATCTGTAAACCCTATAGTGACAATATGCGGGATACATTCTGGTGATGACCGTAATTTGAGGAGTTCAGGTATTCACTATGTGCTAATGATTGGCTCCGGTACTCTATTAAAAAGAGGCCTTATTATCCCTTAGTTTACTTATGGACCCCGCTGCCATGGGAGGGTAGGACAAAAGGTGTCATACAAGTTCTCTCCATAAGCACATATGACTATTTACAGAATGCATGCCTACATTACATTTATGAACTGGAGCTAGTGCCGTATCACCCCAGTTATAACTGTTACATGATGAATATCATCCAACAAATTACCGATCCAATGCCTACGATTTCCTACATATCGATCTTGCTAAGTTATCACTACTATTGTTACTATTGCTACTGTTACAAAATCAATGCTATCACTGTTACCGTTACTATTGCTATTACCACCACTATCATGCTACTGTGCTACTGATCACTTTGCTGCAGATAATTAATCTCCAGGTGTGGCTAAATTGACAACTCAATTGCTAATACTTTCAAATATTCTTTGGCCCCCCTTGAGCCTACTATCATACATACACAAAAACATCGTGTGGGTAGCGGTAATATTATTGGAAAAGGTGTTATTCAAGATTTCTTTACTTGTTCTTGTACTTTACCTAAACTAGGGGGGTCTATTCTTAATAAAACTAATCTTGCGGATGCAATAACTTTGCTCATAATTGAACTTGAAAGACAATTTGTCCATATCATCCTTGCATACAAATGATTTTTCTAGAGTTCTCTAATATTCAACATGCTTCCGTTAAGCATGCCGCTACTATATTTCTAGCTCACGAGTTTAGATTCATCATGAAATAAGCTAGAGAAATTTTTGCTCATTACAAAATAAATGGTGGATGTCCCCCCCCCCCATAGAGGAGTTCCTTTTTAATCAAGAGGAAATAATGAGATTACAATCACCCAATTATGTTGCCTATAATGAAACTTTGAGAAAAAGGGTTGCTAGTGAGGTTTTGGTTGATAGAAATTCTTAACATAATGACAGTTTTTCTATACAAAACAACAAGTTAGGGTTCGTGTTGAGAGATAGGCTCATGACATTCCACCAAAGGAACGCTTATAAAGACGAGTTGATTATAGAGTATAGGGGGTCGAAGGACCTATTCCTCCCAAACTTGATCTTAGGGATCCTTATCCCATTAAATTTAGCCCTTTTGATTATTTTTTCTTACCACAAAGGAAACTCACCGCTGAAAGAAGGGAGTACGAGATGAGCATGGAGGATCTCCCTTACTATTATGGTAATACCTAGATCATTGCTTTTTGCCTAGCTAGGGGCGTTAAACAATATCGCTTGTTGGGAGGCAACCCAATTTTATTTTGGATTTAATCTTTTTTGTTGTTCTTGAATAAATTTATTATCTAGCCTCTGGTTAGATGAGTTTTCATGTTTTAATTTAGTTCTTGTGCCAAGTTAGACCTTTGGGATGATTTGGAAGATAGTAGATTGATTTTTTCTGGAAAACAGAAACTTTTACGTCCAGTGTCAAAAAAATTTCTGATTGCTGGAATGTGAAAAAAACTCTGAATTGTTTACACATTTTTGATCTAAAACTTTCCCACATTGTCCTAATTTTTCAGAATTTTTAGAGATACAGAGGCTTCACCTTAATTCGCATCTTTACCGACTGTTCTGTTTTCGACAGATTTTGTTTTCATTGTGTTGTTTGCTTATTTTGATGCATCTATGGCTAGTATCACGGGGTATGAACCATGGAAAAGTTGGAATATAGTATATATAACACCAATATAAAATAAGAATCAGTTCACAACAGTACCTTCAAGTAAGGATTGAATTTGTTTTACTAACGCATCTCATGAGTTTTCTGTTGAGTTTTGTGTTGTGAAGTTTTCAAGTTTTGGGTGAAGATTTTGATGGACTATGGAATAAGAAGTGGCAAGAGGCTAAGCTTGGGGATGTCCTAGGCACCCCAAGGTAATATTCAAGGACAACCAAGCATCTAAGCTTCGGGATGCCCCGGATGGCATCCCCTCTTTTGTCTTGAATCCATCGGTAAATTTACTCGAGGCTATATTTTTATTCACCACATGATATGTGTTTTCCTTGGAGCATCTTGTATTATTTGAGTCTTTGCTTTTTAGTTTGCCACAATCATCATTATTGTACACACCTTTTGAGAGGGACACGCATTAATCATGAATTTATTAGAATACTCTATGTGCTTCACTTATATATTTTGAGCTAGGGTAGTTGCTCTAGTACTTCACTTATATATTTTTGAGCACGACGGTGATGTTATTTTCAAGAAATTGATGAACTCTCATGCTTCACTTATATTATTTTGAGAGTCTAATAATAGCATGGTAATTTGCTTGGGTTATGAATTTAGTCCTGATATGATATGCATCCAAAGGGGATACAATAAACTTTCATAAAGAGCATTGAATATATGAGAGGTCTGATTCCTTGCAATTGTTTTGAGATATTAAGATGGTGATATTGGAGTCATGATATTAGTGAAATGTGTAGTTAAAGAAATAATTGTGTGAAGGTTTGTGATTCCCGTAGTATGCACTTATGGTCTTCTAGTCATGTTTAAGTTGGAGCGTGATTTATTCTTGATTTTCTTCCTTTGCGTGAAAGTCGGGAGCGCGCTATGGTTAACTCCTACCAACCTCTCCCCTAGGAGCATGCATAGTAGTACTTAGCTTTGAGGGATAATATTTTTTGCAATAAGTATGTGAGTTCTTTATGACTAATTTTGAGTCCATGGATCATACGCACTCTCACCTTCCACCTTGCTAGCCACTCTAGTACCGCGCAACTCTCGCCGGTACATTATACCCACCTATTACCCTTCCTCAAATTAACCACCATACCTACCTATTATGGCATTTTCATAGCCATTCCGAGATATATTGCCATGTAACTCCACCATTTTGTCATTATGAGTTTTAGTCACTTTGAGTTGTAATTTTGAGTTGTAAGTAAATAAAAGTCTGATGATCATCATTATTAGAACATTGTCCCATGTGAGATTATTAATAATAAAGGAGGACAAAGAGCCCAAATAATAAAAGAGGCCAAAGAGACCAAAAGAAAAAAAGTTTCAAAAAAGGAGGGGTCTAAAAAATGAGGGAAAAAGAGAGAAGGGACAATGTTCCTATCCTTTTCCACACTTGTGCTTCAAAGTAGCACCATGTTCTTCATGACAGAGAGTCTCCTATTTTGACACGTTCATATATTACTAACGGGAATTCTTCGTTATATAACTTGGCTGGTATATTCCAAAAATTGGCTTCCTCAAATGCCCTAGGTCTTCAGGAGCAAGCAAGTTGGATGCACACCCACTTAGTTTTGTTTTTGAGCTTTCATACACTTATAGCTCTAGTGCATCCGTTACATGGCAATCCCTACTCACTCACATTGATATCAATTGATGGACATCTCCATAGTCCATTAATTTGCCTAGTTGATGTGAGACTTTCTCCCTACTTTTGTCTACGACCACCTTCTATTCCAACTATAGTGCTATATCCATGGCTCACGCTCATGTATTGCGTGAAGAGTTGAAAAAGCTGAAGCGCGTTAAAAAGTATGAAACAATTTCTTGGTTGACACCGGGGTGGGCATGATTTATACTTTGTGCTAAGAATATGGATCATAACAAGACTATATGATCTTGCAGGGATAACTTTCTTTAGCCATGTTATTTTTGAAGCTTCATAATTTTGCTTTCTAGTATTCTTGAAGTGTTATTGTTTTTATGTCAATGAACTTTTGTTTTGAATCATATGGACTAAACATTCATGCCGAAATAAGAATAAGCACATTGCTAAATATGTTAGGTAGTATTACACATATTTTTTTTTATCACTTACCTACTCGAGGACGAGCAGGAATTAAGCTTGGGGATGCTTGATACGTCTCCAACGTATAAATAATTTTTATTGTTCCATGCTATTATATTATCAACTTTGGATGTTTTATATGCGTGAATATGCTATTTTATAATATTTTGGGGACTAACTTATTAACCTAGTGCCGAGTGACAGTTTCTGTTTTTCCTAGTTTTTGAGCTTCATAGAAAAGGAAAAACAAACATAGTCCAAATGGAATAAAACTTTCGCGATGATTTTTCTTGGACCAAAAGACATCTAGAGGACTTGGAGTCCAAGTAAGAAGATCCTGAGGTGGCGACAAGCCAGAGGGCACGCCCCCAGGGCTTGTGGCCCACTAGAGCCCCCCTTACCCTGTTCCTTGACCTATATATTCTGAAATATTCCCCAAACCCTAGAAGGACAGACGAAAATACTTTTCCACTCCCGCATGTCTCTATTCCCATGAGATCCAATATGGAGGCCTTTTCCGGTACTCTGCGGAGGGGGATTCGATCATGGAGGGCATCTACATCAACCTTGTTCCCCCTTTGATGATGCATGAGTAGTTTACCACAGACTACGGGTCCATAGCTAGTAGCTAGATGACTTCTTCTCTCTCTTTGATCTTCAATACAACGTACTCCTCGATGTTCTTGGAGATCTATTCGATGTAATCTTCTTTTGCAGTGTGTTTGTCGAGATTCGATGAATTGTGGATTTAGGATGGTCTAGATGTACTAAAAAGTTTATTATTAAAATAGGCATTTAGGACGAGAAAATGTTCACAAGGTCATTAATAATGCCCTATATAATTCGGAATTTTTCTGTTATTTTTAGACCTGTTTTTATTTTTGTTTTCGAAGTTTTATTATTTCTGAAAATAGAGAAAATAGAAAAGTTTTTTTCTAGGAAAACTGCCGAACTGGGCCGGGCCAGCCAACCGGACCAGACGCAGCCCAGCCCGCTCCGCGTTGTCCTTGACTTGGAGACGGACTCCGCCGCCCGCACGCTGCCGCCGCTGTCGTGGCCGAGCCAGCCTCCTCGCCGCCTCGCATGCCCCTCGTCCAAGCGACACCTCGCCCCTCCCCCTTGATATATCCGCTGCCCCAGGCCCGTTCCTCCTCTCAAAGCAGCAGCAGCGGCCGTTGCAGCATCTCACCGCTGCCGCCGCCGTCGAAGCTGCCGCAACCGCCGCCCGCCTCGCCGTCGACCGCCTCCGACCCCACCGCTGCATCCGCTGCTCCGCGTCGCCCCTCTCCGTCCACTCCACTGAGCCGGAGGGTCACCGGAGCCGCCGCCCCAACCGGACCCGAGCCACCGCCGCTGTTGTCTTCTCCGTCGACGACCCCGCCGTTGTGGTAACGCCTCGCCTCCTCTCGGCCGTCCGATCGCCCACCGTCGATCGAGATTAGATCTAGATCATTTTTTATATGAATCGTTTTTCTCTTTTCAGCGAACGTTCGTTCGATAAGCTTCTGTAGTGGACGTTTTCGTCCAGTAGTTTTCTGCCACGTAGCGAGGGACCCAGTTGCAAGTATTTTTATTTACAGTTTAGCCCCAGCTTTTCAATCTAGCACAACTTTTTACTCGTTTGTCCAAATTCAACGAAACCAACGTCAAAGTTTTCAGTATGATCTCATCTATCCAGAAAACCAAACTAAAACTATTTTTAAAAGTTTTAAAATTTGAATTCAAACAGATTTGAGTTTGAACTTCTTTTTATCATAACTTGAGCTACGTAACTCCGTTTTAGTTGATTCTTTTTGCAAATCGAAGCTCTTGACATATGCCTTCTGTTAAGTTCTAATCCACACAATTTTTCTACTGATAAAAATTGTTTTCTATTTGAAAGAGTTATTTGGTTGTTTTTGAGTTTTCCTGAGACTTTTCTTGGATTTCCTTTTGAATCTTTGCTTGTGTGCTTATGTATGCTATAGTTTGTTTAAGGGATCATATGATTATTCATGCCTTGAAACTTCCATGTGCAGCCACAAGCCTTTATGGGCTCTGGAATAGTTGAGTAAGTTGTGTGACATCTTTCAGTGGTGGACTAGCTAATGTAGGGGAAAGTAGGTGTACCGGTCTACCTAGAGTAAAGAGTAAATACTTCTGAAAGGCTATGTCTCAATCTTCCAATCATGGATGCGGTCGAGTCTTATGGGGTAAAGTGCGCAAACCTCTACAGAGTGTACAAACTAATCATGATTAGCCGTGTCCCCTGTTATGGAAATCTTGTGTATTCTAGAAGTGAATTATTTGTTGATCTCATCAAAATTATTGGCTTATTAATAACTTGGAGATTTTGGGATTGAGTTGGAGGAACCTTCTCAATATTGGTAATTAAATTTAGTAGTAAATAAAAAATTACTCCTCTGTTGTAGGAAAAAATTAGCTTTATGCTAAAAATTAAACTTCGATCCTCCACCGGCCAAATATGCATGTAGTGATAGATATTGTTCATCATTATGCTATGGTGTGACTTTGCCAGCATATTCCATGTGCTGACCTACACCGCTGCAACGTCTCATGTTGCTGAGTTTTCTGACGAGAATTAAGGTGCGATAGGACGTTGTTCTGCACTCAGTTTTTCTGTGGAGTTGGATGGACTCATTTATCTTTGAAGCTTCTGCAGTATCTTATTTAATTGACCTTCAACCATATTTTTGTAATAAATACTCTTTATGAGGACCTCGATGTACTGCTGCTGCTGCTGTTGCTGCTGCTGTTGCTGTTGCTGTTGTTGTTGTTGTTGCTGTTGCTGTTGTTGTTGTTGTTGTTGCTGTTGTTGTTGTTGTTGTTGTTGTTGTTGTTGTTGTTGTTGTTGT
>LR738711.1:453511573-453594412 GCA_902687465.1 Secale cereale | reverse complement strand
CGACCCCCGACCCCGACACCCTGACACCACACCCTCACACCATGACACCATGCCATGACCCCGACCCTAACAACCCGACGCCCTAGCACCCCGATCGACCCCGACACCCTGACACCACAACCCAACCCCAGCAAATTTCATGATGAGTATACACTTAAATTATATACATATTATTCATGTCAGGCATACAAATTTTTGATGTTGTACTAATTTCGTTTACCTTTTGTCATTGCAGGTGTTGACAGGATGGTGGTCAAGGGTACAGAGCGCCCGGAGCCTCCTGCGAGCGCTACTGGCCGGAGGGGTGGTTCCATTATTCCACCCCAGCCCCTCCGGAGAGCGCTGCTAGACAGTATGCAGACAGCAGCAGCCGGCGCTTCTTCTTCGGCTAGGAGAGGTCGGGGGAGGTCGAAGAAGGCTGGTAGAGGTGGACGTGGCAGCGTGAGAGGTAAGAACGCTGCTACGCCTTCCTCGCCGCCACCCCTAGCTGTTTCATCCGACCACAAGACTGCTCCGTCTGACGTGGACCCGTCAGACTCGGGTCCTTCGGCCCACCAGACTCGGGTCGCCGATCCTTCGCCTGACGTGGACCCGTCAGACTCGGGTCCTTCGGCCCACCAGACTCGGGTCGCCGATCCTTCGCCCCACGTGAGTACGGTCCCGGAGTCTTCTTCACATGAGACTCCGGAGGCTAGTCACCCTACTAATGGTAGCGAGGACACCTTTTCTGATGATAGCTACAGCGACGACGAGCTGGTTGAGAAGGGCAAGAAGGTCTACCAGCGTGGCGGTACAAAGCTCCCGCCCGTGCTGACGACCCCCGAGCAGAGGTGCTTGATTGCGCCTAAAGGGTTGAAGTAAGTGCATTTACTCCTTTTTAACCTGTTACCTTCATGTTTTTTCAAATTAATATCTAATGCTTTGGCCTTGTCATACTGCAGGGGCTCGGTACACCCCCGTGGTTCCCGCGGGCCCAACCAAGTCCTTGGTGTGCTTTGCGGGCAGCACTTCCCTGGGTGGGTCACGTTGCCCGGTGAGGATCAGGTTCCACAGCTAGCACTGACCTGGGAGCTATACTCGGTTGCCCCGGCCCCGCCGGAGTATTTGGTCACCGGTGTCGTGTGCGAGACGGTGGCCGAGATTGTGTTTTGTCGGTTTTGGGTAATATCTCCTTTACATAATTTAAAATCAATACTACCTAGTGATTGTACTAATCAGTGTTGTCTTGTTTGATTGCACACCTTCCAGAGGATTTCAGAGGGGGAGCAGGAGGCCGCGTGTAAGGTTGTCGATGCCGAGTGCAAGCGTCTACTTCAGAACTTACGGCACGAGGCTCGGGTGCAGGCCGTTCGCGACTACTACGCCTCGAAGGGTATTAGGAGGTCCAAGAAGAAGTGTCGCGGTAAGTTTTTGTCTAAGCACAAGTACATGCACGTAATTACCTATTCTTAAGGCCTTGAACTTAGTTTTCTTGATTTGATTCAATGGCGTATCGCTAAAATTTCTCTTGACTAACTTAGGTGCCCCCGAGATGGTGTGCTGATAAGATGGACTGTTGGGAGGCGTTGGTGGATGTGTGGTGCTATCCCCAATGGCTAGTCGAACACCATAGGGCCAAGGATAAGCGTGACCAAATGGAAGGTGTGCCACACCATCAAGGGAGCTCCAACCTGTTTGAGTACGGGGATCACTGGGTATGTGTTAGCTAAAATAATGACATAATAACCTTAGATAGCTCTATAAAATGCCTAAATATGCTTTAGTTAGTTATAAAATGCTTAAATATGCTTTAGTTACTTATAAAATGCCTAAATATGCATTAGCTAGTTATAAAATGCCATAACTACCTTGGATAGCTCAATAATGACCTAAACTTATCTTAGCTAGTTTATTTATGGCACATTTAGCTCTAAAATGACATAATAACCTTAGATAGCTCTATAAAATGCCTAAATATGCTTTAGTTAGCTAAAAAATGGCATAACTATCTTGGATTGCTCAATAATGACATAATTAGAATACTTTGCTCAATAATGGCATAATAATCTTGGTTACCTCCAAAATGACTTAAACTTAGTTTATTTTCCGCGAAAATGACATAATAACCTTACTTGGCTCCAAAATGACCTATTTACATAGCAATATCATTTCTTCATGCTAGCTTGAGCCCTTAACTAATATTTTGTTCCTCTCTCTCAGGCGAACCACCACAAGCAGCCTTTGCCAAATCTGTTTGACCTCTATGGCATGGCCCATAGTGCCCCCTACAAGAAGGCCAAGGCATTCTTGGAGACTGACCTAGATAATCCAGATAGCTTCACCAACGTCTCCTCCCACAACAAGCTCGTGAGGTACAAAGACCAGGGGAAGACGAGGAAAGGGGTGGAATTTAACCCGAGCCAAGATCCTTTTGATATAGACCTGGTCATGATATATGGTGGCGGCAGGCCCCATGGCGCCATGGCCATTGGTGATGGACTGATACGTTGCCCTAGGACTCTCCCGTAGATAAAGAAGCGCCAGACTAGCTCTGATCCTGAGATAATGCCACGTCCACGGCCCGCGGAAGTCGCCATGGCGGTTAGTTAGAAAGACTCTCTCACGTTTCCTCCATTACATTGTGTGTGCGTCCGTCGATGATTACAATGCTAACGAGGAGTGGTGTGTTGCAGGCATTGGTTGAGAAAGAGAGATTGAATGCCCAGGCGCTTTTGGAGAAGGCAAACAAGGAGGCGGCGGAGAGGGGCAAGGAGATGGAGGAGAGGATCGCTAAGCTATTGGAGGAGGAGAGGAACCGGAACGAGGCGTCTCACTAGGCCCTATACGAGCTCCTTGTGGTACGTTTCTCATGCATATTAGCCAAATCATGCACGTAATGTTCGCATTACTAACTAATATGACTAACTTGTGATAACCAAATGTGCAGACCATGTGTGAGAAAAATGGCCAGACCCCTCCGCCGATGTCCCAAAATGCTCCTGGAGCCACGGTGAGCTTGATTTCAATGGTCGTTAGTTACTACAATTCACAGTTTCAGTTGCGTCATGCTAAGGAGACATTATTGGAAATGATCTTTGGTGCAGCATGCCTCCCGACAAGCATCGACCAATCCTTCTGCGTGTGGCAATGGCGGAACCCCGACTTGTCCTTCACCTCCGTGACCACGTATTTTTCTTCTTCTTCTTCCTTTCTTATTCTTCTTATTCTTCTTCTTTTCATTCTCTTACTTGTTTTTATTCGTAAATGGGATAATAACCTTGCTAACATCATAAATGTCATATACTTAGCTTGTTGTCCTCTAAAATGCCTAAATAAGCTTAGTTAGGTAAAAAAATGGCATAATTAGCTAGGTTAGCTTAAAAATGACCAAGTTTAACTAGGTTAGCTCCAGTATGATCCATTTAACCTACATTAGCTCCTAAATGACATAATTTAGCCTAATTAGTCCACAAATGACATAATAAGATGAAGAAAAGAAGGAGAGGAAGAAAAGAAGAAAAAGAGGTTCTTCTTCTTCTTCTTCCTTTCTTCTTCGTCTTCTTCTTCTTCTTCTTCTTTTCCTCCTCTTACTTGTTTTTATTCGTAAATGGCATCATAACCTTGCTAACCTCATAAATGTCATATACTTGGCTTGTTGTCCTCTAAAATGCCTAAATAAGCTTAGTTAGGTCAAAAATGGTATAATTAGCTAGGTTAGCTTAAAAATGACCAAGTTTAACTAGGTTAGCTCCAATATGATCCATTTAACCTACGTTAGCTCCTAAATGACAAAATTTAGCCTAATTAGTCCACAAATGACATAATAAGATGAAGAAAAGAAGGAAGAGGAAGAAAAGAAGAAGAAGAGGTTCTTCTTCTTCTTCCCTTCTTCTTCTTCTTCTCCTTCTTCTTCTTTTCCTCCTCTTACTTGTTTTTATTCATAAATGGCATAATAACCTTGCTAACCTCATAAATGTCATATACTTAGCTTGTTGTCCTCTAAAATGCCTAAATAAGCTGAGTTAGGTCAAAAAAGGCATAATTAGCTAGGTTAGCTTAAAAATGACCAAGTTTAACTTGGTTAGCTCCAATATGATCCATTTAACCTACGTTAGCTTCTAAATGACATATTTACCTACCTTAGCTCTAAATTGACGTACACACTTACCATTTTTACCTACCATAGCTCTAAATAGTCTTCTTCTTATTATTATTATTCTAACTTTCATCTTTCCCAAATTGTAGATTTGATTTAGAGAGGAAGCTTGCATTCATACAAACTACTCTTTTGGTGCTTCCTTCTTGTTTATGAAAACTATATGGATATGTTGTCGTTCAAAACTTCTTTCTAGATATGTATGTATATATATGGATATGTTGGATACGACTTTGTTGAACTATGTTGTTGGGTATGTTGGATACGACTTTGTTGAACTATGTTGTTGGATATGTTGGATTTGATGAAATATGTAGTTGGATATGTTGGATATGTATGTATATGTATATATGTGTGTGAAATGCTGTCAAATTAAATGGATTCAAATAAAAGCAGGGGATATATAGCCTCTTTGTCGTCTGCTAGCAGACGGCAAAGAGGCCACGTGGCAGCCACCTGTGCAAACTGGGAACGCTAGGCTGCCTATTTGGGCTCTTTGCCGTTAGCTGGGAGACGACAAAGTAACCAATTAGGACTAGCAACAGGGCCTGCTATGCCGTCAGCCAGCTGACGACAAAGATTCAAAATACTTTGCCATCCGCTGGCAGACGGCATAGCTGGCCACGTGGCAGCCACCTGCTGCTGGTGGAGCTAAGCTGTTTGCCGTCCGCCAGCAGATGGCAAAGAGTTAAAGATCTTTGCCATCTGCTGGCGGATGACAAAGCACGCCCTTAACCCCTAATGGCGCGCACCCCGCCCCACTGCCGTCCAACGTTGCCGTCTGCTGACGGACGGCAAAGAAGGCCTTTGCTGGCACTCGTTCAGCCGGACCTGTTGTCGTCTGCTGGCGGACGGCAAAGGCCTTTGCCGTCCGCCATGGTGGACGGCAAAGTGCCTGATTCCTGTAGTGAAATGTCATCAATGCCTTATCCTTGGTCTTCTTACTGTGCTTCTTGTTCTTCTTCCTCTGACTGGAGGCATCATCATCATCCTCTGAGTCGACGTTGATTGCATTTTCCTCTCCAGGGAGTTTCCTCCCCTCTTCCACCCGAGCACACTTGTCCACCAAGGTGTAAAGCTCCTTCATAGTCTTGGGCAGCCAAACGTTCATCTTGGAATGTATCCGTCGATTGCGCACATTGGACTGGAATGTTGCTATCTCTGCAGCTGGGTGGTTGTCTAGAATATTTCTGTGAACTCGACTGAACCTCTGGATGTACTTTTGCAGAGTCTCTCCTTCTTTCTGCGGGAGCAACTGCATATCCCTGGGCCACCCTGGTTCTTGGTGGCCGCCCGTAAAGGCGCCCATGAACTCATGGCACAGGTTAGCCCAGGTTAAAATGGAGTTCTCCAGCAGATCCATCAGCCAAGATCTCACATTTGGCTTGAGTGCCAAAGGAAAGTAATTGGAGAATACCTTCTCATCTCTTCGCCGGTAGCTTGAACAACGATGGTGTAGATTCTCAAGAAATTTGCCGGGTTCAGTCTTCCATCATACCTCTCTAGAATCTCTGGCTTGAACGTGCAAGCGGACGGCCAACGGACTTGCTGCAGCTCACGGGTGAAGGCATGGCACCCATCCTCGAAAGGTAGATACCCGTTCACGTCGAGCGCAGGCTCGTCGATGTTGAAGCCATCATGCCCGTTGGGCTGGAACTGGTCACAGCGGTGTTGCTCGATGGTGATGTGTGCGCACTTCCCCTGCCTGCCCTTCGGGGCTCGCTGTCGGCCTTGATGTGCTCGAGGGTCCGATGAGGCCATCGCGACGTTATCTGGCTCCTGGTGGTGTGACTCACGCGCCGACCGCCGTCTCGGGGGCTGTAACATGGGGGTGGCCCCCTCAGCACAACGAGCAGCATGGGTCGTCGCCATCCTCTGGGGTGGCCGCGACGGGCCAGCTCGATGTGATCCTCCCGCCTCAGCAAAACCAACCAGACATTGGATGGTGGCTCGCCACCCATCCATTTGATCGATCGCCGAAGGAAATCTCAGCAGCAGTTGGGCCCGCGCCATAGCCTCCGAGGCGGTGCTTGGCATGGGTGATGATGATGTGGTCGCCCAGCTCCTTATGATGCCAGTGACGACCGCGCCGCACCCTCGTCGCTGGGAGCCAACTGCTTGGACATCGTGGGGACGAGGGTGGGGGCGCTTGAGGGCCAGTGGCTCCGTCGAGCACAGTGGCTAGGTTAGCCCGTTCCAGGGGTGGCACAAGCTCTACGGTCGCGCCAGCGACGGGAGCAGCTGGAGAGTTGCGGTTCGCCCCAAAAGGAACAACACCACCGAGACCGCGCTCTTCGTCTGGGCGAGGAGCTACAGATGGAATAATCTCTCTGTCGAGCCTATCTGCTTGGATCTTGTTGATGCTGCTCTACTCCGGTGCTTCCTGCTCTTGCTTCGGCTGCGGGAGGCATGGCCATAGTGCCGCCTGCGTCGACCACGTCCCCTGCAGCGCCCGCATTCGCGTGCGTCCCCACATTCCCCATGGTGTGGCCAATTGCAGCCAGCGAGGCCCACGAAGTGGACGGGTGAGAGGCGGTACCAGACTTCTTCTTGGGCGCCATGGTTGATGGAGCCGAAGATGGTGAAGCTGGTTATGAAGATGAGGCGCTACTCAAGATCTCAGGATCGCGCAAGTGATCCCCCAACCTGGCGCACCAAAAATGTCACGGGAAAACCACGACCTCCTATGCGATAAGGGTCCCTTTTTGGTTCGGCGGGGGGATGGGTACGTTGCACAAAGAGCGGAGAGCGCGGCGCAGCATGGCAGAGATCACACAGCCAGTTTTTACCCAGGTTCGGGCCGACGCGAGACGTAAAACCCAACTTCTTCTTTGGTGGATTGATGGTGGAATGGTGGAAATGAGCACGACGATCTTTCGTGGCAAGGTTGCCTCGGAGTGAGAGCGGTCGCGCCTGTATGAGTATGGGGGTTTGAATGGCTGAATCCTTTCAACGGTTGCCATGGGCCTCCTTTTATAGATTAAGGGGTCACCATATATAGTGTGAAATCAGTCTTTCTAGGATGATTAGATAGCAAACAGTGCTGTCATACCTATCTCTGCAGTCTGACAGAGTGCGTTAAATGCGCCGCTCAGTGTCATATCAAAGCTCGCCCGGCAGGCCTTGCCGGACCATTTCGCCAGCTTCGCGCCTGCTTGCTTGACATGTCGCAGGACGATTGTCGTTTCCAGGTTCTTTCTGTTGGAAATGGCTGCCATGTGTCACGGGGCTGCCACTGATCCATGTGGCATGTGTCACCAAATATTCTGCATGAAGCAGAAGAGCAAGTTCAACTAGTCAAAGAGCGCCTGAAGACCGCCAAGTCAAGACAGAAGAGCTATGACGAAACTCGTCACCGTCAAGTGAACTTCGAAGTTGGAGACCATGTGTACCTGCGAGTAACTCCTCTTAAGGGAACCAAGCGCTTCCACGTTAAGGGAAAACTCGCACCAAGATTTATTGGCCCCTTCAAGATCACTGCAAGACGAGGAGAAGTTGCTTACCAGATGGAACTGCCATCGGAACTATCCGATATGCACAACGTGTTCCACATTTCACAACTCCGGAAGTGTCTCCAAGTTCCAATCAAGCCCGATCTCTACAAGCACGTTGAGCACCAAGCCCTTGACCTTAAACCTAATCTGACCTACCGTGAGAGGCCCATCTGCGTATTGGATGGAGAAGAACAATGTACGCGAAGCCGCACCATCTAGTACTTCAAGGTCCAGTCGAGTAACCACTCTGAAGCTGAAACAACCTGGGAACATGAAGATTACCTTAGACCCGAGTTTCCAGATCTCTTTAAAGCCTAGTTTAGGAATCTCGGGGACAAGATTCTTGTAAGGTGGGTAGGTCTGTCACACCCAACATTTTGTAACATGACATTTCCAATAATGAAGCATGAAAATTTGGACCAACAAAAACTTTTTGCATTATTTGGCTTTTTATTTGAGTTGAATTTCTGTGTGTCATTTCAAGTGCTCTTTAAAGTCACCACAACTCCACCTTCTATACTTCATCTCCTTGCTCCAAACTCCTGCCCAATGATCATGCCAGGTGTACAGTACAATATAGTATTTTCTTACAAAAATAATTTTGCCAAAAAGTATTTTTCTAAATTTAGTTTTTCAAAAACCCCTGAATTTTGGTTTGCACTACATGTACTTAATTATGTGTATGAAAAATCTTTCAAAGAGTATATTTGACTCCTATTACGTATAGGACTCCCATAAACCACAAACATATAATTTTAAAAGTTATTTTCCTATTTTATTGAAAGTCTTTTTCTTTAGGCCGGAAATGGTCTTTAATAGGTTAAAGTTATTTAACTGTTTAAAAAATATTTTAGAAAATTTAGGGAAACTCACAGGACATATAGTGTCCTTATATAAGAGTTTCAACACATGGTCATGTTCAAAATATTGGTCAAACCCCTCAAAAACCCTTTTTGGATATTTCAGGCTTTTGAAATATTTAAAAAGGAAATATTCTCTAAAAATTCCAAGAAAAATCTAGAAAGTCACATATGCATAATATGATGACCTTGCAAAGTTTCATCTCATCAAAATAGTTTTGGTTCACCAAAAGTGCCCCAAAACCTTCTCTGTCCAGATTCAAGTTTGAACAACTTTACATTGCCAGCCTATTCCTTTTGCCCCAAATTTTGTGGGCATGCTCAGAAACCCAAATGATGACACTACACCAAGTGGTGCATCAAGGGGAATAGTTTCGCACTACTAAATCTTGGAAAATCCATTTTTGTTGATTTCTAGGGTTACAAAAGTTACATTGTGAACCTTGTCCAAAAGAGCTCAAATTTCTTCCACAATGCCAAATGGTCATGCTCAACACCCCCATCAAGTGGCACAAGGAGGAGTTGAGTGCAAGTGACTTAAACATGCATCAAACACCTTCTGCACATTTCCAAAATTACCATTTTGACCTCCTCCACTATTCTCCTTGAGTGAAAAAAATTACCACAGCTCCTCCTAGTCCCCTTCTACCTCTAGTAGCAAAGGCAACATCACAAATTAGTTATTGGGGGTTAAACCCACCTCTTTCTCTCTCTTCTCACCCATGGCAACACCTCCTCTCTCCCCCATTTCAATATACATCACCTCACCTAGCTTCCATCCACCCCCTGGGCATCCAAGGCAGCCCCAAGGCACAAGAGGACATGCCCTGGCCCTTTAAAAATGGCATGTCGGCCATTTGCACGCTCTGGAGCGCGCTACAGTGTGCTCTAAGCACTGTAGCTGCCCATGGCCAAGCACCTCCGGCCACCTCGGGCCTCCCCCGTGCGCCTGCTAAGGCCACTCGGCGTCCGTGCCACACTACAACCATGTCCCCCTCCTCCTTCTCCCTCCTGCTGCCCCCGCTTGCACGCGCACCAACCGCCTAAGTGCACCAGTGAGCAAGCTCACACGCACGGCACCTCTAGTCCTCCCCAGCTCTCTCTCTCTCTCTTGTCTCCCCTAGCTTTGGACCAACCCCAGGAACGCCCCATACACGGCACAACAAACCCCCGTGACCCATGGCGACGACAACAAGCTCGCCGGCGCATGAGTCCTTGGTGCACCGTCGCCCGCCCATTTAAAGGCTGCCCCACGCCGTCCTCTCCTCACCAATCGCCCTCTCCCACTCCCAATCGCCCCCCTGCACCTCCAGTTCATCTCCAGAAGGGCCCGAGCTCGAGATCGAGCTCGAGCTCCGCCGCTTCGTCTCGCTGTCGATCCCATGGTACAAGCCTCCCCCGGCCCTCCTTCTTGTTCCTCTGGATCGCCCTCGGTTCACTAATCATTTCCCCTCTCCTCCCCGTTCTTTTGCAGCCGGAAACGGCCAAAAGCATCAACGCCCGACGCTCCTCTGCCACTTGACCTCTTCGTCGGCAAACCCGACCACTGCGGCGACGGCGACCACCACCACCTGAACGGCGCCTCGCCGTTGAGTCCAACCATATCATCGCCCGACCTCCCCGTGCCCTGCATCGCCGCCGGTGAGCTCGTCGGCCCTCTGGTCACGAGGTTGGAGATGATAGGCGGCCCCGCCTGTCATCGGCCCGCCTGTCATCGGCCCGCCTATCATCCTCACATCTTCCTCACCCCCCTCTCACTCACTAAAGCCCGGGCCCCGCCCGTCAGGTTTAAACATGGCGCGCGCACAGCCCTGGCTCGCCCAGGCCGATTTCCTTCTGGGCCTGCTGTGCTGCTGTCGGCGTCCTGGGAACCAGGGTACCCAGACTTGCCTGTCTGCAGGCCGCGACGCGCTCCAACAAGTGGCCTGGTACAGCCTAGCTGATCGACCAGCTGTCCAAGACCCTCACGAGGGGCTAAGCCTCGCGAGGAGAACGACGTCAAGACCTCCTCGGGAGCGGCCTCAGCAAGTTGCTCCGGAGGGGCAGAGAATCCAAGGCCAAGCCTATCTCAGGAGGAGGCAATGATGTCAGCAGTGACGCACCGCGCCAGCGGGTGCCAGCGTCAGCCAGGGGCACAGTTGCCATTTCGGTGCAAAGGGGACAGCGTAGCCGCTGGTTTCCAAGGAGCAGGGCAAAGGTTTCCTCTTTGGTGCAACAGGACCGAAGACCGCAAGGACGACAAGGAGGATGTCACCGTCAAGCCCACCAACGTGTCACCGCCTGATCCTTTTGCAGGCGAAGACCGCTTTTGTCAGGATAAGAACGTCCTTGTGTTCCCGCTCAAAAATGGCCATTGTGGGATCCCTTCCCGCCTAGACATTTCGGGGGAAGAGGACCGATGCCGCCTATATAAGTAGCTAGAACCCCCGGTAGGTCAAGGGGAGAACAAGTTAGAACATGTCGAACCAAGTCTAGCCAAGTAGAGCAGATCCATATACTCTGCCACCACACAAGGAGCAAGAACACTTGCCTCCTGACCCTCCTGAGCTCACCTCCCGAGCTCAGGAACCACTGTACTAGCTCATATTCCAGCCCTCCCGCGGCTAATCCACCAAAGCAGGAAGTAGGGTCTTACACCACACTGTGGCCCGAACCTGGGTAAACTCTTGTGTGTTCTATCTGTTGTTTGCTTGAATCCTTCCACCGAGACGAGAGCGAGACGCTAGGTAGACGTGAGTGGGAGAGATCTTCGTTCACGCCCCTGTGTTCGAACTTCTTGGGTTCTGCGGAGCCCTAAACCCGACATTTGGCGCGCCAGGTAGGGGGCGTGTCGAAATCTCGCCTCTCCGACGACCTCGTCGCGTTCTCGTCGCCGACTCCGCTCCACAGCCATGGTGGACACACGCCGAGCTCACGCCGCGAATGTCACTCAGACGGCGCCCGCGGGAAACGGTGCACCGCTCCGCCCCAACTCGCCGGTCACCAACGCCGCCAGCGACCCAGCTGTCCACGAGCAGCAGGATTCGTCGCTGCCACCGTCCGTGCGGCGGGATGGCCGCACGACAAGGCCTTCACCCTCGCCGACCATGGCCTCATCCTTGCTGGTCCGCCGCGGGCCGGTCTACCAACAGCCTGCGCTGCTGATGGTGCAGGAGCTCTTGCGCTAGCGCCCGGCAGATGATCTCTACGACGAGTGGCTCCACCGCATCACCGAGCTCGCCAACGCCGCTGGAGAAGGACCTGCACCAACGCACTCCTCACGTCCTCAGTCGCCCCCGGTGGGGAACGAAGGCCACGGGGTCCCGGCCCCGCCTCCACTCCACCACGCCGGCCAGGAGGTCCGGCATGAGGCCCCTCAATGTGAGCAACCCCGCAGAGCCCATGCGCGCGACGAGGATAACTGCTAGGTGATACCGCATCCCCATGCAGGGGCTCGCGGGCCCCCTGGCCCGCAGCGCCCAGACCACGCACCACAGGAGGTGGTGGCGCCAGCACCCCAAGAACCAGCACCACAGGCGGAGGGGGCGCCTGCGATCGTGAGCGTGGCTGGGTGTCGCGCCCTAGCACCTGAGCTACGGCGCCTCGTTTGGCCCGGCAAGTTCAAGCCGGACCTGCCTCCGCGCTACGATGGCACCACCGACCCCGCGGAGTTCCTCCAACTCTACGAGTTGAGCATCGAGGCGTCCAACGGCACCGAGCAGGTCATGGCGAACTGGTTCCCCATGGCTCTGAAAGATGGCGCACGCCCCTGGCTCCTGAACCTCCCCGTGGGATCCATCTCTTCCTGGGAAGAGCTTCGCGAGCGTTTCATCGCCAACTTCCAAGGCACCCGCGACCGAGCCCCAGCAGCTGCTGATCTGCACCGCGTGAGGCAGCAGCCGGGAGAGACCCTGCAAAAGTACTTCCAACGCTTCAACACCATGCGCCTCCGGATCCCTAGGGTCTCGGACGAGGCCATCATTTCGGCGTTCTCCGACGGCGTCCGCGACGTCAGGATGAGGGAGGAGCTCGCCATTCAGGAGGACCTGTGCATAGCCCTCGAGATGTTCAAGTTCGCGGAAAAGTGCGCCAGGGCGGAGGAAGGACGCCTCTCCCTCCAGGAGCTGCCTGAGGCGGAGGCAGATGACAAGAAGACCAAGGCCAAGGAATCAAACCGCAAGGGACCCGCCGTGCTGGCTGTGGATCCAGAAGTGAAGCGTGGCTGCGGCTACGATGACCTCCCCAGAGACAACCGACCATACTGCGTCTTCCACAATGTCCACAGCCACAACACTAACGACTGCCAGGAGCTCAGGGCGATGCGCGGCGGGCACGTCTGGTAGCGCCCTGAGCGCGACAACCGCGGCTACGACCGTGGAGGAGGCCGAGGAGGAGGACGTTGGGATGGCATGAACTCGCACCGAGGGTGGCGCGAACAGCCTCGTGAGGACCACTGGCAGGAGTAGCCTCGTGACGCCCCCTGGCGCGACCAGCCTCGTGAAGGTCGCCCTCAGGGCAATGGAGGCCTGCCTCCGATGCCACCACCGCCAAGGAGGAACGACGACGACCGCCAGGGAGACGGGGCAGGGGGCTTCCAGGAGCCGCGTGCAGTTGCATGCATCTTGGGAGGAGCCCATGCCCCGGCTTCCCATCGCATCTTCAAGAAGTTTTCCCGTGAGGTGAACGCGGCGCTTCCAGGCCTGACGCCGCGCGCAACCTCAGGTGGACCAAGCAAGTCATCGCCTTCGACCCCAAGGACCAGCTCAAGTGCACTGTGGCCCCAGGCGCCCTCCCGATGCTCTGCACCCCAACCATCAGCAACGTCCTCGTGACCAAGACCATCATCGACGGTGGAGCAGGACTCAACGTCCTCTCCGTCCAGACCTTCGACACGCTCCAGGTTCCCTACAATCAGCTCCACCCGACCAAGCCATTCTACGGAGTCACGGATGGCTCCACACTCCCGATGGGGTAGGTCCGCCTCCCCGTCACCTTTGGTGACCGCGACAACTACCACACCGAGCTCATCGTCTTCGACGTCGCCAACATCCACCTCCCGTACAATTCCATCCTCGGGTATCCTGCCTTTGCCAAGTTCATGGCGGCGACCCATCACGGCTACAATGTCCTCAAGATGCCCGGGAGCGGCGGAGTCATCACTATCGCCTCCGACGAGAATGAAGCGGTGCGTTCCCTGGAGCGTGCCTACCAGACCTCGGCGGTCGAATGCTCTGATGAGGATGGAGCCATCCTCGCCCTGCAGGCCGCCCCCAAGAAGAAGAAGAACCTACCCGTCAATGGACCTCAGGATGTAGGGGCTCCTGACGGCCTGGCCTCAGGACTTGCGCCTGTTGACGAGGCGCCCTCCACCCTCGCATAGGGAGGCGTGCTCGACGCCCCTCTCGTGATGGGCTCGGGGGCTCTCCTCTAGAGTGTCTCCGGGCTGACCGGCGTCTCGAGGGAGGTGTTCGAGCACCACCTGCAAGCGTGTCTTGACGCGCATTTTTGTGAGCCCAGCATGAACCGTTCAGCGTTGGGGGCTCAGGACTTCATCAACCAAGTTACTGGGGAACTTCAGTACGCAAGACTCATCCACGATGGGAGTAACCGCACAACCCCAAGTTCACCTGCTCGCAGCCCGAGCAACCGCTTCCGCGTCTGCGTCAACATCGCGGGTCTTAACCGAGCCGCCTCTTAGGAGCCCTTCTGGCCGGTCAGCCGGAGGAGCGCCCTCCCCTGCAGCTACGTCCGCACACTCTTCGGCTTCCGCAACGCAGCTCCCACGTTCCAGCATCTCGCGCATTAGGCCTTGGGGGCTCGGGAGACGCAGTGGCAGGCGGTCCGGACAGAGAGAGAACCGGACCCGCGCGACCACTGAGAGCCTTCAGAGCCCCTGGGCTTTAGGAGCCCGACGATCCTCAGGAGTGACCCGTGTAGCTCGCGTCTTCAGCTACCCCAAATCTTCTTCGACAAGTATCAGGTGACACTTCAGGTATCCAATCGAGGGCGCCTCTCAGGCTGCATCATCCTCGGACTGCTGGGGGCTGTTCCCCCGCAGTTGTCTCCCTTTTTTGCATGATCAAGGCTAGCTGTTTCTTTCCATTCGCATTATCTACATGCTTGGCGTCCTCACCGCCACTAAGGTCACGAGCCCTTGTGAACCCACTCGCGACCACCCCATGATTAAGGACTAGCACGGCGTCTGTGCTCGGGTCCGTCCCTGCAGCATCGCTAAACCCAAGGGCTGAGCTCTGTCTCGCGAGCCATTCCCGTGACGTCAGCTCCCATGGTCCTTGCTGCCTTGTTCTTCCATGGGCTAATCATGGATGGGTAAGTAGGGGCCCGTGGCAGGTATCTCGCTCACGTGGGAACTGCGCGCCGGTTGTTTTTCTTTTGGATCGTTGCATGAGAAGACGGGGCACGACATCTGTTCTCGGGTCCGTCCCTGTAGCGTCGACAAATCCAGTGGCGGAGCTCTATCTCGCGAGCCATTCCCGTGACGTCACCTCCTGGGGTCGCTGGTGCTGCGGCCTTCTCATGCGATACCCTCTAGAGATGCACTCGGCACAGGTCGACACAACACCTCTCTTTTCACATTTTGTAGAAGAAGACTCACGCGCAACCCACCTCAGGGTAGGGTCTCGTGAGTGACGCGTAAGCTCATGAGAACTTCCTCAGAGTCGTTCAGCTTGTCCTGAGGAGGGCCCATATACACCTTGGCTGTCCTACCATGCAAGCCACATGTCAGGACGGGGCTGTACACACCCAGAGTCTCTCCCAGTGGGAGGCTTCCTCCCACGGTATAGTGGAAGTACCAAGCTCCGCGCTGGCAGATCCAACCGAGGAGTGGTTATGCCCACGAACCAGTGGAAGCACCAAGCTCCGCGCTGGCCGCTAGGACCGAGGCGCGGTTATGCCCACACTCCGCGCAAGTGTGGTAGCTCTATGCTCCGCGCTAGTTATAAACAACTGAGGGTGGCCCCCACTGGTCGCACCAACCTCAGGGAGCTTTTCAGCTCACGACGCTCACAGCTTCTCCTCCGATGGGTGTCGCGAGGGGGGCTAGGTGCTAGGTGGCTTCTCACCCCTCGTTGGTTACCCCAAGTGGAAGGTTTGAGATGCAGTGTAGCAGAAGATTTCCCTTGGCAATACCAAGGATCGATTCCCCTGAGACTCCCAGTTTCAACAAGAAGGTGTCAACTGCTAACGGCGCCAGATATTAGCAATCAACGTGGACCTGCACACAGATACAAATAACTTTGCTCCCAACGAGTACAGAGAGGTTGTCAATCCCTCCGGCCTTATAGTTTACAAAGGATCAAACGCAAGTGATAATAGTGATAGATATTGCTGCAATAGTAAGTAAAAGCATAAAGTAAATAGCGGATGTGATCAATGATGGTAATATGGACCGGAGTCTCATGATGTTCACTAGTGATGTCTCTCTCCCAAAAGACGATAAAATAGCTATGTGAGGTAAACGTATTACAGCTGGGCAATTGACAGAACCATGAACGCAAACCAATGCTAACTACATTGCAAGAAAGGTTGAGGTTCAAAGCATGGGCGGTACGCCGAGGTAAGTAGACCGAAATCCATCTGCATCTACTACTAATCATCCACCTTGAGATATCTATCCAGAACATCTCGCTGGTATTAAGTTGCGAGTCTCACCCATAGTGTAAACTCAAAGCAACAGACAACTGCATTAAAAGAACTTTGCGTAAAGTAAACAATCCTTGCACCCGCGGGCACAAGCACCGTTGTTTCCCCCCTTGTGGCAACATCACATCCCCTAGACTCATGTTTCTGTCACTCAAGCTAGTCATCGAGGGGCATGAACCCACAATCAAGCATAACGTTCCCTCTTGGAGTCACTACCTACTACTTGGCCAAAGCAATAAATAACAACGGAGAACATGCAAGAATTACTTACGAACATAAATATAAAAGAGGTGAATCAAATATATTACTCAAACACAGTCTGAACATAATCTCATAATCCATCGGATCCCAGCAAACTCATCATAGCAACAACATAAGGATTACATATGTGCCTCGATCATGTAGGGCAGCTCACGAGGACTAATTAGTGAAGCACAAGAACGGGAGGAGAACATCACATAGCTACTGGTCATGGACTCATGGTCCAAGGGAGACTACTCACAACTCATCCGGGAGGCGTCCATGGTGGTGGAGAGGCTCCCGGTGGTGATCCTCCCCTCCGGCAGGGTGCCGGGAAGAGTTCTCCTGGTGCTCCCGATCTTGGAAGCGGCGGCGGCGGCGGAACAGAGATGAGATCGCGAAAAAGAGTTCCCGTCTCGAGGGTTTCGGGAGACGCTTTAAATATCTGCCAAAGGGGGGCATCAGCGGAGCCTCGGGGGGCCCAGGCGCCCCCCCCCGGCGCGGCCCAGGGGGGCGCGCCGCCAGGGCGCCTGGAGCCCTGGTGCCCCCCCCCCCCGACTGTACTTCGAGCGCAAGGTAGCTTCTGGAACGCTGATTTTTTATATAATTTTTCTGGATTTTTCCTGGCAGTTCTCGTAACGTGAAAACCTGAAATACAAAAACAGCCGAAAACAGAAACTAGCACTGGGGTGCACTGAGTTAATAGGTTAGTCCAAATATGATCAAAAGTGTATGGAAGTGTATAAATATCATAGCAATATCACCCAAAAGAGGCATGGAGCAAGCAGAAATTATAGATACGTTTTGGACGTATCAACATCCCCAAGCTTAATTCCTGCTCGTCCTCGAGTAGGTAAATGATAACAAGAATAATTTCTGTGGTGACATGCTATTAACCATATAGGACTGTTTCATAGTCGTATGACAAAAGCTTACTGAGATAATGAATCTATAGTAATTAAGTTGCCTCATGAGAAAATCACAAAGGACTGAAAGTTTTACAATATGATACTGAAACATCAAAAAGATTTGTAATGAACATGATGTGCAAATATGACAAAGTGATATCTCGCTTGCCCCCTTTTAGTGAAGCAAAACATAAATGCAGGGGCACCTCCAAGGTTTAAGTGATGACTAGATACAATGATTTCAAAATAAACGATATCACAATCATGCAAAAGACAATGCTACTTTGGGTCAATGCACATTACACTCAGAATGACAATCATGCTCTCAGTAGTTGGTGCTTTAAAAGAAGGTGGAGACTCTCGAACCGTGGCTTTTGTTGGCAAGGTTGAAAACCCGTAATCGGAAACAAAGACAAAACATGTACCAGAGCTCTTGGCTTTAAAACAGAGGTAATAATTTTTTAGATCATGCATGTTTCGTCAACGAATGCTAGCAGATAACTCAATCACTTCTTGAGATGGACAAGTTTTGAGGAACGGCTCCCGAATGAGGACGATCACATCCTCTTAATCTCCTTTGTTTATCACTGGCAAAGTTTTCTGATTTCTCATGAACAAAGCGTGAAGGAGGGTTTGTTTGTTATATTATCTTTTTGAGCCGGGCGCACTCAATGCCAGTTCCTTCTCGTATTATGGGTTTGCACATTATACATGCAATCCCGGGGTGAAGCTTGTCCAATCTTAAAAAGAACATGAATTAACTACTACTTCCTCATGAACTTACAACAGAGGCACAAAATAAGGATGCATTTTCTTTGAATAATTTCGAGATGGCACATGCAAGTCTTCGTTAAGAATGGCAGGTAAATACCATGTAGGAAGGTATGGTGGACTCATAAGGCATAACTGGATTAAAAGGATGTGGATGCACAAGCAGTCAGTCCGCTTAGTACAGGTGGAGGTTAGCAAAAGACTGGGCGCGACCAACTAAGAGAGCAATGGCGGTCATAATCATGCAGAGCGACAAAGCAACATTGAATTAGGCATGGAAGTTATATCGCTACTCAGAAACAAAAGATCATCAAGGCTTGACAGACTTTCTTTACAGTCTTAAATATGCGTGAGCATACGCCAAGTCAATCAAAATAAATTCTCGAAGGAAGATATTACTAAACCATACCACATCATAGGCAAACAAATCATGTTGGTACTCCAATAACACATTGGGAACCCCCCAGCTATTTGATACTAACCATAAGAAAACATGAACTACTAAGCGCCATTATGCACGTAGCATCTTTATCATAGACATATCAACCAATGCAACGGAAGCAAACTCTCTTATTAAGATGAGCATGATAGATAAAGAGAGTTCAAGTAACCAACTAAACAAAGCTCTTTAGAAAGATAAGCATGAAAGTAAAGAGCTAAGCATGATAGTAGCTATTAAAAGACAAAGAACACACACAACAAAGATAGACATGAAAATTCTATGTTATGTTCTAGGTAGAAGTGGAGCGTGTTTCTCTCCCACATAAAGAAAGCTGAGTTCCGACTCGTTATGAAAAGCTAAAGAAAATTAAAAGCAAGACGCTCCAAGCATAGCACATAACACATGAAGTGATAAAAATATAGTGGAACGAAATATGAACTGATAATGTTGATGGAGAAGGGGATGCACGGGGGCATCCCCAAGCTTAGACGCTTGAGTCTCCTTGAATATTTCTTGGGGGTGCACGGGGGCATCCCCAAGCTTGAGCGTTTGACACTCCTGAATCTTTTTATCATCTTCCCTCGCACACTTGAAAACTCCCTTCATACATAACTCATCATAATCTGATTAGCGAGGTTAGTAACCATAATAAAATAATTGTACCTTGCTGGAAATAAGGATATTCTTGAAGATCTACTGTTTCTCAAGATTGCCAAAAGGTTTTTGCAAAGAAAAAGCAAGCTCTAGGTTTGCAAAATAAAGGAAAGGCAAAACAGGACAGAATCTGTGAAAAACAGAACAGCAGGTAGTAAATGATTTGTTCGGGGCACTTCTGCAACTCTAATAAAAAAACTCAGAACAGATGCACGAAAGACAATTATATAGAGCACGCTGTCGAAAAAATTCAGACCAAAAAGATGATCTGGTGATTTTATACGAGTTTTTCTATCCAAGGACAGAATCTGTTTCCTGGACAGCACGTCACAACTTTTGAACTTTCTAGCAATGAGAGGCTACACTTGGCACAAAGCTGAAAAATAAAGATACAATGATGTTGCTACAGTAGTAGCAAACATCAAGACCACTAAAACTGAAAGCAAAGATAACAAGGGTTGTCTCCCTCAAGCTCTTTCTTTATAGCCATAAAGATAGGCTTAAGACTTTAATGATGCTCTCATAGGAATAAGAGTTGAAGAGCAGAAGAGAGCATCAAGAAGCAAATATCAAAGACATTTAAGCCTAACATGCTTCCTATGCATAGGAATATTGCAATAGAATAATTCATTGAAGCACAAAGCAATAAGCATAGGAAGACAAAACAAGTGCAGCTTCAAAACCTTCAACATAAAGAGAGGGAACTTGATATTATTGAAATATCTATAAGCATATGTTCCCTTCTCATAATAATTTTCAGTGGGATCACGAATAAACTCAACAATATAAGCATCACATAAAGCATTGTTACCATGATCCACATGCAAAAATGTACTCTTACTCTCCACATAAGCATCTTTGGGGAGCCCATGGTTAGGACATTTTAACATTAACGTTTTCAGTCTCCCCCAAGCTTGAGCTACGCTCTCTCCGTCACGAGACCTAAAGTTATAGATATAGTTCCTATCTCGATGAATTTCATGAAGAGGATAAAACTTAGTATAAAAGAGAGACATAAGCTCTTGCCAATCAAGCAAGTGCGAGTTATCGAGAAGCTTATACCAATCTGAAGCCTTATCTATAAGTGATACGGCGAACAATTTCCTCATGACAAACTCCCTTGATACACCTGCAAGCTTAAATAATGAACATAGTTGTGACAGATATAGCAAGTGTTCACCGGGATGTCTGTCTCCTGCATAACGATTAGCCAAAACATAATCGATAATACTAGCTGGTATTTTATAGGGCACAATTTCAGTAGGGGGAGGAGCAACCACTACAGGTGTGGGGCGTCTTCCCGCAAGCAACGATCCAATAGCAAGGTTGTCCATAAGCATAACTAGTGAAATACATAAAGAAAACTGAAAGGTAAACTAACAAGACTAAAAGCAAAGGTAAAAGATAGCGTGCAACTCCCCTATCCTGAAGAGTGGAGTCCCCGGCAACGGCGCCAGAAATTGCTTTGCTAGGTGGCTTCTCACCCCTCGTTGGTTACCCCAAGTGGAAGGTTTGAGATGCAGTGTAGCAGAAGATTTCCCTTGGCAATACCAAGGATCGATTCCCCTGAGACTCCCAGTTTCAACAAGAAGGTGTCAACTGCTAACGGCGCCAGATATTAGCAATCAACGTGGACCTGCACACAGATACAAATAACTTTGCTCCCAACGAGTACAGAGAGGTTGTCAATCCCTCCGGCCTTGTAGTTTACAAAGGATCAAATGCAAGTGATAATAGTGATAGATATTGCTGCAATAGTAAGTAAAAGCATAAAGTAAATAGCGGATGTGATCAATGATGGTAATATGGACAGGAGTGTCGTGATGTTCACTAGTGATGTCTCTCTCCCAAAAGACGATAAAACAGCTATGTGAGGTAAACGAATTACAGCTGGGCAATTGACAGAACCATGAACGCAAACCAATGCTAACTACATTGCAAGAAAGGTTGAGGTTCAAAGCATGGGCGGTACGCCGAGGTAAGTAGACAGAAATCCATCTGCATCTACTACTAATCATCCACCTTGAGATATCTATCCAGAACATCTCGCTGGTATTAAGTTGCGAGTCCCACCCATAGTGTAAACTCAAAGCAACAGACAACTGCATTAATAGAACTTTGCGTAAAGTAAACAATCCTTGCACCCGCGGGCACAAGCACCGTTGTTTTCCCCCTTGTGGCAACAGCACATCCCCTAGACTCATGTTTCTGTCACTCAAGCTAGTCATCGAGGGGCATGAACCCACAATCAAGCATAACGTTCCCTCTTGGAGTCACTACCAACTACTTGGCCAAAGCAATAAATAATAACGGAGAACATGCAAGAATTACTTACGAACATAAATATAAAAGAGGTGAATCAAATATATTACTCAAACACAGTCTGAACATAATCCCATAATCCATCGGATCCCAGCAAACTCATCATAGCAATAGCATAAGGATTACATATGTGCCTCGATCATGTAGGGCAGCTCACGAGGACTAATTAGTGAAGCACAAGAACGGGAGGAGAAAATCACATAGCTACTGGTCATGGACTCATGGTCCAAGGGAGACTACTCACAACTCATCCGGGAGGCGTCCATGGTGGTGGAGAGGCTCCCGGTGGTGATCCTTCCCTCCGGCAGGGTGCCGGGAAGAGTTCTCCTGGTGCTCCCGATCTTGGAAGCGGCGGCGGCGGCGGAACAGAGATGAGATCGCGAAAAAGAGTTCCCTTCTCGAGGGTTTCGGGAGACGCTTTAAATATCTGCCAAAGGGGGGCATCAGCGGAGCCTCGGGGGGCCCAGGCGCCCCCCCCGGCGCGGCCCAGGGGGGGGGGCGCCGTCAGGGCGCCTGGAGCCCTGGTGCCCCCCCCCCCCGGCTGTACTTCGGGCGCAAGGTAGCTTCTGGAATGCTGATTTTTTATATAATTTTTCTGGATTTTTCCTGGCAGTTCTCGTAACGTGAAAACCTGAAATACAAAAACAGCCGAAAACAGAAACTGGCACTGGGGTGCACTGAGTTAATAGGTTAGTGGAAATATGATCAAAAGTGTATGGAAGTGTATAAATATCATAGCAATATCACCCAAAAGAGGCATGGAGCAAGCAGAAATTATAGATACGTTTTGGACGTATCACTAGGCACGGGGGCTATGCTCAGATCACGCCTGGCAGACGCCACCCTACCAGGTGCCCAGACACCTGGCCATCTCGCGCCCCCATCCCAGGCGAAGACTCGTGGGCAAGGTATGGTGCTCGTTCTCCTTCATGAGAGTCGTTCATACGTCAAGGGGGACCCCTGGGCATCGCGACCCAGGGGCCTAACTAGCCACGTTGCCCCTCACCCCTTGAGTCTAGTTATGACGATAACCCCGGTCATCCGGAGGGCTCAATGGCGATCGAGGTATGCACGGGGTTGGGCCCTGCCGACGCAGAAAAACGGGATTGCTTGAACGTGAAGGGGGACCCTTGGGCATCGCGACCCAAGGGCCTCACTAGCCACGTAGTGTAATGCCCAGTATGAGATTATACCTCCTACGTGTCGAGGCACGACTTAAAGGCATAAGCTCATACTAGAATGATCTCAAGTATGGTATCTTTGCACGACTCATGTAAAGAGGGATGAAATTGCAAAAGAGTAGTTGGCTTACACTCGCCACGGCACACAATACATTACATAAACAATCATCATCCAAATAACATCAGAGTCCGACAACGGACGAAGATCCAAATGAAAGATACCATAAATAACACGAGGTCCCGATCATAACATCCTAGTAAGAGCCCTACTGATCCTCTGGATAAGACACGTAGTATCGCCCACGTTCTTCGTCAAACTCCTAGTACAACTCTGAACCACCAGCTGTGTAGTTCACCATGGTACCTGCATCTGGTGTTGTGTAGAATCTGTGAGCCACGGAGGACTCAGCAATCCCATTCCCGGGTAGCAAAACAAGCTAAGCGTTGGGTGTGGAACAAGGCTGAAGAACAAGGTTGCAGCTGCACTAGCACTAGCTGACGAGGTTTAGAGCGAGAAGAGAAGTGCCAATGATCGTCAAAGTGATCACTAGGTGATCCTATCTAAGCACGTCAAACATAACCCCACCGTGTTCACTTCCCGAACCCCTTCGGAAAGCGACTGTCACGGTTACTCACGCTGGTAGTGTATTTTGATCATGGTGTCAATTTTTCTACAACCGGATATTAACAAATTCCCATCTGCCACATAACCGCGGGCACGGCTTTCGAAAGATCAAATCCCTGCAGGGGTGTCCCAACTTAGCCCATCACAAGCTCACGATCTGCGGAGTCGCAACTCCAAGTTGGGAAGACCCGAGTATTATCGGAATCCCGTGCTCAAGATATTCCGACTAAGGTAAAATTAATCCAGCAAGGCCTCCCGGTGTGCCGACACCCTGATAGTAGCCGCGCGTATCTCGTCTCAGGCCACGACCAGATGGGACATCCTATGGGTTTTTACCAGCCCTTGAGTTTCCTCGAGGTGGCCCCGCAGCCTGCCCAATTTGGACAAACACTCATGTGGAGCACTGGCCCAGGTTGTTGATTAAGAAAAGCGTTTATAACTCCCTATGCAAGTTTTAGTTATTAGGAAAATTTAAGACCAATGTTGGGACTTGCTGGAAAAGCTTTAGCGCTAAGTGGTTTATCAAGGGGGGGCCATAAACCCCAACGGTGTTAGGGACGCAAAATCAAGGAACATAACATCGGTTTAAACGGTTCCTAGGGAGGCATGAGTGGAACAAAACACCAAGCAAAGGCTTAGCCTTCCACCCATTGCCAAGTATATCGGTGATTTAGTTTTAACACATTATATAGTGTCCAACAATACTTCAACATGAAGCAAAGAATCTTCGAATCTTCTCCTGCAACTAACAATGCTATAAGAAGGCTGAGCAAAGCTTACGTAGCCAATCAAAGGTTTGCTAGGTTGGGTGGTTAGAGATGTTCATGGCTATAATAGGAGGCTGGCAAACAAACATGGGCATCGAGGCAATAAGCTAAAGAGCGAGACATCTAGCAATAGGCAAAGATAATAATGTTATCTGGGTCAGGTCATCTTGCCTGTTGAATCCTCGGAGGGAACGTAATCTTGCTCCTCACACTCAACCTCGGTAGAAACCTCGTTCTCAATATCTTCACCAGCCTCTAACCAAACACAACAATGCACAACGGAACAAAATCAATCAGTGTGCAGTGCTCTATCACATGATGCATGAACATGAAGCATGTGAGTATGAAAGATATGATGCATGGCCTTGGTCACAAGAATGCAATAACATCAGCACAAACAAGAACAACCACACATGTGAAACAAGTGAAGTAACAACTTAGCAATTTTATGTAGATTATCAAACAAGCAACCAACATGTTTTAAAGGGGTTGGTTAACATGGCAAGGGTGCACTAAACACAACAACAACATGTTAGCAAGTTTAAATGGGCTGGAATTAAATACAACAATTTCCAGAAAACCCCATATCCATTTATAAGCATTTGGGACAGATTTGAAATACTACTGTGATGGAGTTGTCAAACATGCTAAACAACAGCACCAATATGTTCTACACATTTTTCTACCCCAAATGCATATAAAGTTTGTTAAATTTGGAGTTGTAGAGAATTAGTTATGATTTTTGCAAGTTTGAGCATATTTAATTCAAATTTAAATTCAACAACATTTTAAATATTTCAAACATGACAGCAAGTTACATTTTCATAAAGTACACAAAATTCTAAGAACTTTTCATGTAGGGCTCATTTTCATATGAAGCATAAATATGCAGATATTAAATAAAATAGAAAAAACAGAAAAGAAAAAGGAAATAAAACAAATAGGCGCCAGGACTAAACTGACCCAGACTCAGCGAGCCACAGTCACTGACAAGGGGGGGCAGAGGGGGCTGAGCTGGCGAGCGGGTGCGCGCGCGGGCTGGCACTGCTGCTGTGAGGCTGGCAGGTGGGGCCCTGCTGTCAGCCTCACACAAAAATGAAAAAAGGGGCGGAAACCACAGCGCCCGCGAGGGATCGAACTCGCATCTCCGTGACGAAACTGACGGAGACACACCACTACGCCACTACATCGATCTCGACAAAGAACATGTAGCTTATCTGAAGAATAACTCACAGAAGCAAAACAGGGGAGCGTTGGCCCTCATCGGAGCAAGCTCATCGGAGCCGCTGCGGCGACCATTAGGCACGGCGGATGGGTGCGAGAGGGAGCTGGAAGAATCCCGCATCCAACCAAACTAACAGCAGCACCTAAGGTGCACTACATCGCCGGCGGCGAGCTATTACAGGACGACGACGACGAGATGATGACGAGGTGATACAAAGCACTAGGCGGCTCGGCGACTGCACATATAGATTCTACGCACCTAGGCGAAGCTAACGGGCACCACAGTAAGGGCTAGAGAGGTCGGAGCAGTCGCCAGCGACGAGATCCGACGGCGGCACGGTTGGGCGCTCATGGAACTATGGCCTAGAGCTATCGCAGGAAGGGGACAAAGGGCTGGGGAGAGAGAGGAGCATACCACGAGCACGGCGGTGCGCTCGGCTGGCCCTGGCGTGGACGGAGTCGACGACGGTGTGTCTCGAACAGCTCCGGCCATTGTAGAGGAAGAAGAGGAAGAAGCGCTCGACGGAGAGGGGCTCGGGTCCGCGTAGTTGTCGTAGTGGAAGAAGAGGACGTCAGGGAAGAAGCTAGACAACGTTGGCGAGGACGAGGGCGACGCGGAGCTCGTCACCGACGAGAGGGAGCTCTCAGATGCGCTCGGGCGTCGATGGTGGCGGCGGATCTGGGGGATACTAGCTCTCCAGACGGCGAGAGGGGAAGGAGAAGACCTAGGAGAAAGAGATGGACACGATTTGGGTTTAAAACACGGGCTCGG
The DNA here is from genome assembly GCA_902687465.1 of Secale cereale. NCBI lineage: Eukaryota > Viridiplantae > Streptophyta > Magnoliopsida > Poales > Poaceae > Secale > Secale cereale. The sequence continues at coordinate 453,568,373 of LR738711.1, read as the reverse complement.
CGCATGGCTTCGACGTCCGTGAGCTGACAGCGCGATGGTGAGCGCGTCGGGTGCTCTGCTTTTCTAACGAAGGAAGACGGAGGTGAGGGAGATGGGTCCCTGACGTGTGGGGCCGCGCACTCGGAGTGGCTACGGCACGACGATGCGCCTGTAGCTGGGCCTGCGCTGCTGGGCTGCTGCACTGCGGGAGGAGTTGGGCCTCGGGGAAGAGAGAGATAAAGGAGAGGCCCAGGATGTTGCTGATGGCTACTGCTGTTTTCTTCTTTTCTTTTTATTTCTTCAGACAGAAAAGAAAAGAATGCACAGAAATAAAGAAGAAGAACTAGGGGAAAAGAAAAATACCACTAAGTTCAGTGAATTATGCTCTATTTAAATAAAATGACTTGGACATTTTAGAGGCAGAAAAATAAAAGGAGTTTGAATATAGGCCAAACTCTTGATATTTTAAAACCCAACCAAATCATTTTCAAAAGAGATGATATTTGGTGGAGAGGTTGCTCACATGGGGCAAGTTTAAATGGAGGAGGAAGAAACACTATGGCACTTGCTAGTCGGTTTGCAAAATAGACCAAAGAAGAGGCCAGAAAGAAAGAAAGGGAAGAAAAGAAGAAGAAGAAGAAGAAGAAGAAGAAGAAGAAGAAGAGGGAGATGGGGTAGGGTTTAGCTAAGATAGCTTGAACCCACACACAACATACATCACAAGGTCTAAACAATGCACAAAAGAAAAATAAACTATGATGCCATGATGACATGATGATGCAATGCAAAAATAATAAAAGGTATGCAATGCAAATCAAATAAAAGAGAAGGACCCCCAAGGATAATGGCAAGGATCAAAGAGGAAGCTTTATTGCCATTATAGGAAAGTGTTACATCTGGGGCATTACAAACTCTCCTACACTACAAAAAGATCTCGTCCCGAGATCTAGGACTAGAAGAAGGAAGGATACTCGGAACGAAGGTGATCTTCTCGTTCCCACGTAGCTTCTCGGTCGGTATGGTGTGACCACTTAACTTTCAAGAACTTGATTGACTTGTTGCGGGTTTTGCGCTCGGTTTCCTCAAGAATAGCAACAGGGTGCTCACGATAAGATAAGGCTTGTTGAAGATCAATCTCCTCGAACGGAATGGTGCGTTTAGGTGTCTTGAAGCACTTGCGGAGTTGAGACACGTGAAACACATCATGAACATTTGCAAAGTTGGAGGGGAGCTCAAGTTAATAGGCTAGATCGCCTCTTTTACCAAGAATCTTGAAAGGGCCCACATATCTCGGAGCAAGCTTTCCTTTGATACCGAATCTTTGGGTTCCTTTCAAAGGAGAAACACGGAGATAAACATGATCCCCAATGTCGAAGGTCAAATAACGATGCTTGCCATCATAGTAACTCTTTTGACGCGATTGAGCGGCTTTGAGATTCTCACGTATGACTTTGCACATATCTTCGGCTTCTGAGATCAAATCATTGCCAAGAAGTTGACATTCACCAGTCTCGGACCAGTTGAGAGGGGTACGACACTTTCATCCATAGAGGATTTCAAAAGGAGCTTTGCCGGCACTTGCTTGGAAACTGTTGTTGTAAGAGATCTCGGCAAATGGGAGACAATCTTCCCACTTCATGCCGAAAGAGATGACACAAGCTCTAAGCATGTCTTCGAGGATCTGGTTCACTCTTTCGACTTGACCACTAGTCTGAGGGTGAAATGCAGTGCTGAAATGAATCTTAGTGCCCATGGCTATCTGAAAGGAGTCCCAGAACATGGATGTGAACAAACTTCCACGGTCTGAGGAGATAACTTGAGGAATGCCATGCAACGACACAATTCTGGAAGTGTACAACTCTGCCAGCTGAGCTACAGTGATGGATTCTTTGACGGGAAGGAAGTTAGCTACTTTGGTTAGCTTGTCAATGACTACAAAGATAGCATCATTCCCCTTCTTGGACTTAGGGAACCCAGTGACGAAATCCATTTCAATGTGGTCGAATTTCCACTCGAGAATAGGAAGAGGTTGGAGGAGACCGGCTGGACGTTGATGCTCTGCCTTCACTCTTCTGCAGACATCACATTCATTCACGAATTGGGCAATCTCCCTTTTCATGCGAGTCCACCAGTAAGATTGCTTGAGGTCTTGGTACATCTTAGAACTTCCGGGATGAATAGAGAGAAGGGAGTCATGTGCTTCGTTCATTATGAGCTTCCTGAGATCACCCTTGGGAACCACAATTCTGTCCTCAAAGAACAAGGTGTCTTTCTCATCAACGCGATAGCACTTGTATTTGGGAGTACCCTTAGCAATACCATGTTTCACTTTCTGCACCATCGCATCACTTAGTTGGGCCTCACGGATCTGATCTTCCAACGTAGGAGCAACTTGAAGATTTGCAAGAAAGCCTTGCAGAACAACTTGGAGGTTAAGCTTCCTGAATGATTCACAAAGCTCAGGCTCAAACGGCTTGAGAAGGAGACTGTTGCAATATGCCTTTCTGCTCAAGGCATACGCAATGACATTGGCCTTGCCAGGTGTGTATTCAATGCTTGGATCATACTCTTGGATCATCTCAACCCAACGAGTCTGGCGAAGGTTCAGGTTAGGCTGTGTGAAGATGTACTTCAAGCTCTTGTGATCAGTGAAGATGTCCACTTTTCTGCCCAACGGAAGGTGTCTCCACGTGATCAAAGCATGTACCACTTCTGCTAGCTCAAGATCATGTGTGCGGTAGTTCTTCTCATTTGGCTTCAATTGACGAGAAGTGTATGCCACAATATTCTTGTCTTGCATGAGAACACCACCAAGTCCTTGTAAAGAAGCATCACAGAAAACTTCATAGGGCTTGGACTCATCCGGAGGAGTAAGAACCGGAGCAAAAATGAGCTTCTCTTTGAGTGTTCTGAATGCCACATCACAATCAGGAGTCCATGAGTACTTGACATTCTTCTGCAGCAAGTTGGAAAGAGGCTTGGCAATCTTGGAGAAGTTCTCAACGAACCTTCTGCAATAGCTTGCAAGACCAAGGAAGCTACGGAGTTGCTTGACATTCTGCGGGGGTTCCTAGTTGACAATAGCTTCAACTTTCTCGGGGTTGACAGAAATACCCTCAGCAGAGATGATATGGCCAAGCTATAAGACCTTATCCAGCCATAATTCACACTTGGAGAACTTCGCATAGAACTTGTGTTCACTGAGCCTGTCGAGAACCGAACGGAGGTGGTTGGCATGGTCTTCTTCATTCTTGGAGAATACCAAGATGTCATCCAGAGAGACTAGAACAAATTCATTGGTGTAGGGGTTTAATATGAAGTGCATCATCCTCGAGAAAGTGGGTGGAGCATTAGCGAGGCCAAAAGACATAACCGTGTATTCATAAGAGCCAAAACTCGTTCTGAATGCGGTCTTAGGAATATCTTCTTCACGGATACGGATCTGGTGATAACCCATCCGGAGATCGAGCTTTGAGAACACCTTTGCTCCTTTGAGCTGCTCGAACAATTCATTGATGTTGGGGAGCGGATAATTGTTCTTTATTATCTTCTTGTTCAATGGCCGGTAATCAACGCAAAGGCGTTCCGTGCCATCCTTCTTCTTGAAAAATAGAACATCACAGCCCCAAGGAGAAGCGCTAGGCCTGATTAGACCCATACATTCTTGTTCATCGAGTTGTTTCTTCAGCTCCTTCAACTCATCAGGGAAGAGCTTGTACGAACGCCAACATGCTGGCTCGATACCGGGCTCGAGTTCAATGACGAATTCAACTTGACGATGCGGAGGCATGCCTGGAAGCTCTTCAGGGAAAACATCTTCATACTCATTGACCACCAGAATCTGAGAGATGGCATTAATCTCGCCCTTGTCATTGAGAGAGAATAGCCTGATTGTGTTATCTCGAGAGGCAAAGATAATCACGTCTTCATCAGGATGAGTAAGCTTGACTTCCTTACTTGCACAATCAATGTTTGCATCATGCTTGGAAAGCCAATACATCCCAAGAATAAGATCAATGTCGGAGTTACCAATAATAATCGGAGAAACCAGGAAATTGTAATCACCCATGTGAATAGATATATCCGGAGCATACAAGCTAGAAGACATTAACTTCCCCGGAGAAGTAACTTGCAATCTTTGAGGTAATGGCACAGTGCCCACATTGTGCTTGAATGCAAATTGATATGACATGAAAGAACATGATGCACCCGAATCAAATAAAACTTTAGCAGGTTTAAGATTGACTAGAAGGTTACCAAGTATCACATCTGAAGAATTCTCTGCTTGAGCTGCATTCATCAGATTCACTCTTGCTTGCATGGGATTGTGCTTGACAATAGCAGTGCTGACAGGTGGAGGAGGCGGAAGGCGCCTTGGGTTGGGACACTTGATAGCTTAATGACCCTTCTGAGTGCACTTGTTGCAAACCACTTCTGAGAGAGGACGGTGATAAGGAGCACTTGACTTCGAAGCTTGAAAGTGATTCTTGGACTGATTGCTTGGGTTGGGTGGGTGGGAGAAGCCACAGCCACCAGAATGCTTGTTGTTGTTGTTGTTGGGAGGGCGGAGCACTGGAGGAGGTGGAAGCCAAAACTTCTGTTGCTTTGCGACCATTGGGGAAGAAGAGGAGGAGTTAACGGCATATATGATCCTCTTTTTGGAAGCTTCAACCTTGAGCTGGGCTGCCTCTTGCTTAAGTGCCATGTTATAGAATTGATCAAATTCATCCGGCTCAAACAAGGTGAGAGCTAGTTGAAGTTCATCCTTCAGACCACCACGGAAATGATAAATCTTGCTCTTGGAATCTGGGATGTCTTGCTTGGCGTAGCGGGCAAGGTTCTGGAACTTGACATTGTATTGATAGACGGACATGGTGCCTTGCTTCAGGTTGCGGAATTGCTCACGCATGCCTTCGGTGACACTAGTTGGAATATGGTGAGAGCGAAAATCCTTGCAGAAGTCAGTCCACGAGATTAAACGTCCACCTCTAGAATCTTTGTACTGTTGCCACCAATCAACAGCTTGGTCCTTGAGTTTGAAGGCGGCAAACTTGACATAATCCTCAGGTCTCACGTTACTGCATTCAAAGTGCTTCTTGATGTCTGCTATCCAGTCTTCAGCATGTAGCTGATCCACACAGCAACGGAAAGACTTCGGTTGGTTTGCCAGGAACTGGTTGAGCGAAGCAAAGTGAGGTTGATTGAACAGATTGCCTTGGCCTTGCTTCCCATGACCACCTTGATTTTCTTGATTTGCTTGAATGTTCTGCATCATTTGCATAAGCATCTGGGTGTTTTGGTTCGTCGCTTGCATAATTGCTCTCCAGGCCTCAGACGGAGGAGGAGGTGAAGGAGGACGATCAGGAACTTCTTCACCCTCTGGGTTAGCATTGGGAACCTTCTTAGGAGCCATCCTGAATGAGATAAAAACTATTAGCCATTGATTGAAAGAAATAAGCCGAATCAACGGCTAGAGCTGCAACATAAGTCTTCACAAGAACATTCGAACAAAATGAACGAATGTAATCCACGGTTTAATGATACAACAATCTTCTCGAGAAGCCACTTGAGAGAATAAAAGGTAATTAAAAACAACAAGGAGCAGATGGAATAAATACAAGATAGAAGCTTCGTTCGACATGTTCGTGCTGAAAGCTTATGGAACGTGTTACAAAAGGGTTTTGCAATCCCCGGATCAGCATAGCCAAGGACCCTTTAAGATGCAACTCCTAATCGGAACAAACGCCCATAAAACCACTCCACTCAATGTAGAACCCCGAGCTCCATATCATGCATTCGTTGGAAGAATGCCTACGAACTACTAGATGATCCCACCTATTAATTTCCGAAAGTTTCCAGTTATGCAATCAGGTGTTGGGGATACAGGGGAAGCACCGCGCACTCAACTCTAATCCTACATCCAGCTGTATCCATCCTTCAACACATAACCAGTTATTTCCGGAAACCGTTTACCTCGGACCTTCAAAACGCATCTGCTATACAAGCTATGGCAATAATCCGGAACTACCTCCACAATACTTGGTGATGTCGGGGTTATCTTGCCACTAACCGCATAGAAGAGTTTTCGATGTCGGTCATCTTAAGTATTCCAGAACTGCTGCGATAGATTTGTGGCGACGACACCTCGGAGGTCAACTCCCCGGGACACTGCCACAACCCCTAAATGACAGGAGGCATCGAGAACAATGTTCTCGTCACAAAGACATCGGAACAATCCAAACAATACTCGCGTGATCCAAATAAATTAGTGAATTTTGAGAGTAGAAGAGATAAGTAATCGTGAGGAGTCCTCACCAGAGTGAAAAAGGGATGAGGAGCAAAAGAAATCCTACTCTCCGATATATATATAAGACTCAAAACATTTTCATGTGTGTGCCTAGACTCAACCGTCAATGATTCGATCAATCAGTGGGGCCTCTTAGGTCGGAGTAGGCTCTGATTACCAACTTGTAATGCCCAGTATGAGATTATGCCTCCTACGTGTCGAGGCACAACTTAAAGGCATAAGCTCATACTAGAATGATCTCAAGTATGGTATCTTTGCACGACTCATGTAAAGAGGGATGAAATTGCAAAAGAGTAGTTGTCTTACACTCGCCACGTCACACAATACATTACATAAACAATCATCATCCAAATAACATCAGAGTCCGACTACGGACGAAGATCCAAATGAAAGATACCATAAATAACACGAGGTCCCGATCATAACATCCTAGTAAGAGCCCTACTGAACCTCTGGATAAGACACGTAGTATCGCCCACGTTCTTCGTCGAACTCCCAGTACAACTCTGAACCACCAGCTGTGTAGTTCACCATGGTACCTGCATCTGGTGTTGTGTAGAATCTGTGAGCCACGGAGGAATTAGCAATCCCGTTCCCGGGTAGCAAAACTAGCTAAGCCTTGGGTGTGGAACAAGGCTGAAGAACAAGGTTGCAGCTGCACTAGCACTAGCTTACGAGTTTTAGAGCGAGAAGAGAAGTGCCAACGATCGTCAAAGTGATCACTAGGTGATCCTATCTAAGCACGTCAAACATAACCCCACCATGTTCACTTCCCGAACCCCTTTGGACAGCGACCGTCACGGTTACTCATGCTGGTAGTGTATTTTGATCATGGTGTCAAGTTTTCTACAACCGGATATTAACAAATTCCCATCTGTCACATAACCGCGGGCACGGCTTTAGAAATATCAAATCCCTGCAGGGGTGTCCCAACTTAGCCCATCACAAGCTCACGATCTGCGGAGTTGCAACTCCAAGTTGGGAAGACCCGAGTACGCTCGGAATCCTGTGCTCAAGATATTCCGACTAAGATAAACTAATCCAGCAAGGCCTCCCGGTGTGCTGACACCCTGGTAGTAGCCGCGCGTATCTTCTCAGGCCACGACCGGATGGGACATCCTACGGGTTTTTACCAGCCCTTGAGATTCCTCGAGGTGGCCCCGCAGCCTGCCTAGTTTGGACCAACACTCATGTGGAGCACTGGCCCGGGTTGTTGATTAAGAAAAGGGTTTATAACTCCCTATGCAACTTTTAGTTATTAGGCAAATGTAAGACCAATGTTGGGACTTGCTGGAAAAACTTTAGCGCTAAGCGGTTTATCAAGGGGGGGGCCATATACCCCAACCGTGTTAGGGACGCAAAATCAAGGAACATAACACCGGTTTAAACGGTTCCTAGGGAGGCATGAGTGGAACAAAACACCAAGCAAAGGCTTAGCCTTCCACCCATTGCCAAGTATATAGATGATTTAGTTTTAACAGATTATATAGTGTGATATCCCAACAATACTTCAACATGAAGCAAAGAATCTTCGAATCTTCTCCTGCAACTAACAATGCTATATGAAGGCTGAGCAAAGCTTACGTAGCCAATCAAAGGTTTGCTAGGTTGGGTGGTTAGAGATGTTCATGGCTACAATAGGAGGCTGACAAACAAACATGGGCATCGAGGCAAGAAGCTAAAGAGCGAGACATCTAGCAATAGGCAAAGATAGTAATGATATCTGGGTCAGGTCATCTTGCCTGTTGTATCCTCAGAGGGAACGTAATCTTGCTCCTCACACTGAACCTCGGTAGAAACCTCGTTCTCAATATCTTCACCAGGCTCTAACCAAACACAACAATGCACAACGGAACAAAATCAATCAATGTGCAGTGCTCAATCACATGATGCATGAACATGAAGCATGTGAACATGAAAGATATGATGCTTGGCCTAGGTCACAAGAATGCAATGAAATCACCACAAACAAGAACAACCACACATGTGCAACAAGTGAAGTAACAACTTAGCACGTTTATGTAGATTATCAAACAAGCAACCAACATGTTTTAAAGGGGTTGGTTAACATGGCAAGGGTGCACTAAACACAACAGCAACATGTTAGCAAGTTTAAATGGGCTGGAATTAAATACAACAGTTTCTAGAAAACCACAAATTCATTTATAAGCATTTGGGACAGATTTGAAATACTACTATGATGGAGTTGTCAAACATGCTAAACAAGAGCACCAAAATATTCTACACATTTTTCTACCCCAAATGCATATAAAGTTTGTTAAATTTGGAGTTGTAGAGAATTAGTTATGATTTTTGCAAGTTTGAGCATATTTAATTCAAATTTAAATTCAACAACATTTTAAATATTTCAAACATGACAGCAAGTTACATTTTCATAAACTACACAAAATTCTAAGAACTTTTCATATAGGGCTCATTTTCATATGAAGCATAAATATGCAGATATTAAATAAAACAGAAAAACAGAAAAGAAAAAGAAAAACAGAAAAAGAAAATAAAACAAATAGGCGCCAGGACTAAACTGACCCAGACTCAGCGAGCCACAGTCACTGACATGGGGGGCAGAGGGGGCTGAGCTGGCGAGCGGGTGCGCGCGCGGGCTGGCACTGCTGTTGTGAGGTTGGCAGGTGGGGCCCTGCTGTCAGCCTCACACAAAAATGAAAAAAGGGGCGGAAACCACAGCGCCCGCGAGGGATCGAACTCGCGTCTCTCTGACGAAACTGGCGGAGACACACCACTACGCCACTGCATCGATCTCGTCAGAGAACATGCAGCTTATCTGAAGAATAACTCACAGAAGCAAAACAGGGGAGCGTTGGCCCTCGTCGTAGCAAGCTCGTCGGAGCCGCTCCGGCGACCATTAGGCATGGCGGATGGGTGCGAGAGGGAGCTGGAAGAATCCCGCATCCAACCAAACTAACAGCAGCACCTAAGGTGCACTGCATCGCCGGCGGCAAGCTATTACAGCAAGGCGGCGACGAGATGACGGCGAGGTGATACAAAGCACTAGGCGGCTCGGCGACTGCATAGATAGATTCTACGCACCTAGGCGAAGCGAAAGGTCAACACAACAAGGGCTAGAGAGGTCGAAGCACTCGTAGGAGACGAGGTCCGACGGCGGCACGGTCAGGCGCTCAGGGAACTATGGCCTAGAGCTATCGCAGGAAGGGGAAAAAGGGTTGGGGAGAGAGAGGAGCTCACCATGAACATGGCGGTGCGCTCGACTGGCCCTGGCGTGGATGGAGTCGACGACGGCATGTCTCGAACAGCTCCGGCCACCGTAGAGGAAGAAGCGCTCGACAGAGAGGTGCTTGGGTCCGCGTAGTTGCCATAGTGGAAGAAGAGGACGTCGGGGAAGAAGCTAGACTACGTTGGCGAGGACGAGGGCGATGTGAAGCTCGCCGGCGATGAGAGGGAGCTCTCAGATGCGCTCGGGCGTCGACGGTGGCGGCGGATCTGGGGGATCCCAGCTCTCCAGACGGTGAGAGGGGAAGGAGAAGACCTAGGGGAAAGAGATGGACATGATTTGGGTTTAAAACACGGGCTCGGTGCACGGCCTCGACGTCCGTGAGCTGACGGCGCGACGGTGAGCGCGTCGGGTGCTCTGCTTTTCTGACGGAGGAAGATGGAGGCGAGGGAGATGGATCGCTGACGTGTGGGGCCGCGCACTCGGAGTGGCTACGGCGCGGCGGTGCGCCTGTAGCTGGGCCGGCACTGCGAGAGGAGTTGGGCCTCAGGGTATAGAGAGAGAAAGGAGAGGCCCAGGCTGTTGCTGCTGGCTGCTGCTGTTTTCTTGTTTTATTTTTATTTCTTCAGACAGAAAAGAAAGGAATGCACAAAAATAAAGAAGAAGAACTAGGGGAAAAAATACCCCTGAGTTCAGTGAATTATGCTCTATTTAAATAAAATGACTTGGACATTTTAGAGGCAGAAAAATAAAAGGAGTTTGAATATAGGCCAAACTCTTGATATTTTAAAACCCAACCAAATCATTTTCAAAAGAGATGATATTTGGTGGAGAGGTTGCTCACATGGGGCAAGTTTAAATGGAGGAGGAAGAAACACTATGGCACTTGCTAGTTGGTTTGCAAAATAGACCAAAGAAGAGGCCAGAAAGAAAGAAAGGGAAGAAAAGAAGAAGAAGAAGAAGAAGAAGAAGAAGAAGAAGAAGAAGAAGAAGAAGAAGAAGAAGAAGAAGAAGAAGAAGAAGAAGAAGAAGAAGAAGAAGAAGAAGAAGAAGAGGGAGAGGGGGTAGGGTTTAGCTAAGATAGCTTGAACACACACACAACATACATCACAAGGTCTCAACAATGCACAAAAGAAAAATAAACTATGATGCCATGATGACGCAATGCAAAAATAATAAAAGGTATGCAATGCAAATCAAATAAAAGAGAAGGACCCCCAAGGATAATGACAAGGATCAAAGAGGAAGCTTTATTGCCATTATAGGAAAGTGTTACATCTGGGGCATTACACGTAGCCCCTCATCCCTTGAGTCTAGTTACTACGGTAACCCCGGTCATCCGGAGGGCTCAATGGTGATCGAGGTATGCGCGGGGTTGGGCCCTGCCGACGCAGAGCACCCAAGCAAACATGAAAGGAAGCAAGCATGGAAATCATCTAGCTATTACAATAATACCAAGTTTTTCAAATTCAAACAAAGTTCTTACGCCTCCCCGAGGCACTCGCACTTCTCTCTCTGAATAGGAACGGATCAGGCATTGTCGAGCGCATCATCACTGGTCTCCACCTCCTCGGCTGCGAGAGCAGTGGCCTGGAGGAACGCCTCCACGAGCGACGTGACCTTCACCCTCACGGCCTCGGCAGCCGTGTCCTCCATGACCTTGGTCACGGGCTCGGACAGCGAGGCCAGGTCAAGGGTGGGGTCGCGAAGACTTAGGTGGCTGCACACCTGCGTGAGGACCAAGGTAAGGAGCGTGCGGCTCTCGACGTCGGCTAACTGGCCAATTGTGGCCGCAACATCACGGAGGGACTTCACGAGCGCAGCAAGAAGCCCGGCGGGTCCTTCCTCCGGGGCGGCCAGCGGTTCCTTGAACCCCTCCCCGTAGGCGGCATGCAGTGCCTTGCGAGTCTCAAGGTCAAAGGCGGCGAGGGCCTCGGGAGCGACCATCGTCACCTCCTCGTGAAGACACCTGGACACAGAACCTCGCCTCGAAGGAAGGACAATAGAAAATCAAGTACCACCACCTGACCACAGGAATTACTAAGATAAGTTTTCAACGCCGCACCTACTCGCGTACCTACACCACCATCTACTATAATCGCGAATCCGCCGAGGCATGAAAGCCCTTCCCGATGGACCGGTGGGCGGTTGCCTGCACGCCAAGAGGGACCTCCTGAGCATCGCGCCTTAGGGGCTCCTACCAGACCCTGGATCACTCACCTCCTGGCCTTGACCACGGCATCACGACCTGGCATACCAGCGTAGGTTGAGGCTTGTGTGGGGAATGTGTCTCGCAGGCGTAAGGCCCTAAACTACCGCGGGGATGGAAGGAGAGGAAATTTATGCTCTAACAAGGGTCTCATGAAGGGCATAAGTTATAACGCTAGACAAAAGCAAAAGTATTACAAGAATTTACATGCCCTCATGGAGCCCTCCATGATGTCCCGCAGGAACTAAGCTAAGAAGGTCACTCTCAAGGAGCGCGGCTTGAACTCCTTCAACAACGACGACGCCGGGAAGACACTGTTTCCCTCCGGCGACAGGGGCGGCGACTTGGTGGCTCGTAGCTCTCATCGGAGCTCGAGGCCGTCTCAGGGGTAGCGTAACTGCTACCAGCAGCGTCGGAGGTGCAGCCAATGGCGAGTACCTCGCTGCCCTGACGGCATCGGGAATGGTCGCCGGCGAGCCCATTCCCCGCGCCACACGGCAGCCGGCGCCTGTACGCCCCCAAAGACTTTGAAGGTCATCGTGCCCGTCATATCCAGCGCGAAATGAAGAATGTGCCTCCTGGCGGGGGCGCAGGCGCGACGCACCATGCCCCAACCCCAGGTCATGAAGACCTGGCCAGAAGAGATCACCTCCACGTCAGCATGCGAAGGAGGAAGACGACACCCCTCATGCCTCAGTTCCATTGTCACCAGGCCGTGAGCCGGGAGCACCTCCCTCGGGAACGGAGGAAGAAGGATCGATGAATGTGGAGGGGCCCCCGCCCACACGATGAACTTGCGGGCTTCGTCCTTAGAATGGGACGGTACAAGGGCACAAGGAGACGCCCGTCTCCCCGGGCGACTGATGGTGCCACCCCTGTCGCCACCCCCGCTCCGTCTGCCTGCCGCTAGAGCATACAAGGGAAGCGAGAATCCTGGTGGTGCCCGCGTGCACCATGTGCGGGTGTCCGACGGTCTCAGGGACGCACTCGGAGAACTATGGCGCCTCTTCTTCGGCGGGAGCCACTCAGGCTCTACCATCAGGCTCTTCCCCTTCTCCACGGTCGAGAACCTGCGAATCGACGCCATGGAAGCCCTTGGAGTAATAGAAGCAGCAGGGGTTGGCCTGCGACAGTCGAGTAAGAGGCGTGGTGCCTCACCCCCTGTTTATAGGCCAAGAAGATTAAGCGGCAGCCACTCGCACGCAGCCATAATGGCCCCGCCACCCGCGCCAAGGAGTTGTCAAGTCGCACGATTGCCAAGACTATGTGGGAAGCGCAGTCGCCCACGTCCCATCCAACCATCACGCGCCGTCCTGGCCCGCAGCCTTTTGGGGCCTGTGGTGCTTCGTCCTCGACTAAGGCTTTGCCTCGAAGCCAAATACGCGCGCGCCTTGGGCCCGGGGGCTACTGTCGGCGTCCTCGGAACTAGGGTACCCAGACTTGCCTGTCTGCGAGCCGCGACGCACTCCAACAAGTGGCCTGGTATGGCCCAGCTGATCGACGAGCTGTTCAAGACCCTCGCGAGGGGCTAAGCCTCGCGAGGAGAACGATGTCAAGACCTCCTCGGGAGCGGCCTCACCAAGGTGCTCCGGAGGGGCGGAGAATCCAAGGCCAAGCCTGCCTCAAGAGGAGGCAGTGATGCCAGTAGTGACGCACCGCGCGAAGGGGTGCCAGCGTCCGCCAGCGGCACAGTTGCCATTTCGGTGCAAAGGGGACATCACAGCCGCTAGATTCCAAGGAGCGGGGCAAAGGTTTCCCCTTTGGTGCAACAAGACCGAAGACCGCAAGGATGACAATGAGGATGTCACCATCGAGCCCACCACCGTGTCACCGCCTGATCCTTTTGCAGGCGAAGACCGCTTTCGTCAGGATAAGAACGTCCTTATGTTCCCACTCAAAAATGGCCGTTGTGGGATCTCTTCCCTCCTAGACATTTCGGGGGAAGAGGACCCTGGCCGCCTATATAAGTAGATAGAACCCCCGCTAGGTCAAGGGGGGAACAAGTTAGAATAAGTCGAACCAAGTCTAGCCAAGTAGAGCAGATCCATATACTCTGCCACCACACAAGGAGCAAGAACACTTGCCTCCTAACCCTCCTGAGCTCACCTCCCAAGCTCAGGAACCATTGTACTAGCTCATATTCCATCCCTCCCGCACCTAATCCACCAAAGCAGGAAGTAGGGTCTTACACCACACCGTGGCCCGAACCTGGGTAAACTCTTGTGTGTTCTATCTGTTGTTTGCTTCAATCCTTCCATCGAGACGAGAGTGAGACGCTAGGTAGACGTGAGCGGGAAATATCTTCGTTCACGTCCTTGTGTTTGAACTTCTTGGGTTTTGCAGAGCCCTAAATCCGACAGATGCGGCTGTTCTGGCCCAGTTGCATAGTTCTCTTTCTTGTTTTCTTTTCTGTCTAATTTAAAAATATTCCAGAGGACTAAATATTTATCCAAATTAAATAACTCCAACTCCTAAAATCTTGAAATAATCCCATCTATTTAATGGTGTAACTTTCATACAAAACCAACACACCTTTCTGTATTTTTCAAATTTAAATTTAAATTTTAGCAAATATATCCCTATCCGAAAATCCATCTCTCTGTTTCTAAAGCCCCAAATCCAAAACTAAGAATTTTCCCCTTCCTAGTTTTCACCCTAGTATTTAACAAAAATGAGTTGACATTTTTCTCAGCACTTTGATTTTTCTGTTTTACTATTGTCTTATTTTTCTCGTTGTTTCTTTTTGATGGATAGATCCCGTATTTGACGAAGTAGTTGGAGAAGAAGAAGGAGAAGGACTTGAAGACTTTGAAGACCAAGCCAACCAAGGCAAGCAACCCTTTGGCCATGACACCTCTCTCGTTCATCGATACCTCTTTCCGTTTGCATGATAATGAAAGTGACGGTGATGAACTTGTTGTGAACCACCAAATCATGCATGCCCATACTCATAGCTCTACCTTGTGCATGGAGATACCATGTCAAAAGATTAGTTATGGATGCATAACGTTGCATGTCTTCCATGATCACCTCGTGGTTGCATTCTTTGAAAACCCCATCGGGTGCCCCTAGTGCCCGTGGGTGATGTTGACCTAAGGTCACCACTTAAGGCAGAAGTGGTGTACCAGAGCAAGCATTTTTGTGTGTGTGTAAAATGATGGATAAGATTTAGGTGTGATTACCATCCCACCCAAACATGTGCAACCACTCTACCCCTTATGGGACGGGGCATTATTAATTACCTAGTCTGATACTAGCATGGTGCCCACATTACTAGTGACGGGGGTGACTTGAGGTCACTCTCAGGACGGGGTCATGCTTGGATAGGCGGCCATGACTGTTTTTACAGGGCGCCGAACACACCTTTGGTCCCTTCTTGTATGTGTGATAAAGTGAAAGGGCAGAGTCCCACGATCTTTTGCTTATACACAAGGGTCGTGTGCCAATGAGTGGACCCTATGTTACTATCGTCAAGGGAAAGATAATGATCGGGTGCTTCCCCCGAGTACTTGAGGTACTTCGGGGTCGTGGGTGACACGAAAGCTTCCCGGATCTTGTGGGTAAAGTGCGCAACCTCTACGGAGTGTCAAACTATTCAAATAGTCGTGTCCACGGTCATGGACAGTTGGGTGGTGCTAGTTAAACTATCTCCAGTAATTTTACAAATTTGGTACGTGTTTGTGTGTGGAGGAGAACTATTTGAGTCAAGGCAATGACTTGACGGGTTGATTAAGCTAGAGTTGATCCAAACTTTATTTATGTTGATATTTGTAGCATGTTCTCATGGTTACCAGAGTTCGTTGATGCATATCCTACAAGATGATAGGTCATTTCAACTAGCTTTATGCTAGGTTGCCTACTTGTTGTCACATCATGCATTGTTACCTTGATCCAAAACATGGGTTGCTTGCGAGTACATTCAAAGTACTTATTGGCTTGCCACTGGTTATTTAATTGGCCAGGCATGGAGGAAGAAGAGTTCTAAGAAGAGTTCTTTAGAGATGAACATGCGAACTAGGACGACTTCCCAGTCAGAATTCCTGTAGGGTTAAGGCAGATGGCATGGGTTCTACTTATCAACGAATATTTCCGCTGCTTGAGTTCATTTGATGTTCAGCCCCTGAAGCTTTATCTATGTAAGACTTGACCATAATGGTCACAATTTGTGTAAGATGGCATGTATGGATGTAAGACTCTTGTTATTGAGCTTCTGTGTGTTCAGTGAGCATTGATCTCTTGGATCATTGTACATGTGCATTCGGTGATCTAGACATATGAGTTAGGGTCCCCACAGAGCTGGTATCAAGGCCATCCTGACTGTAGGAAGCCTTAGTTAGCATGGGTGTTAGTTAGGATAAGACCATTTTCATAAACCATCTAGACACCTCTTCTTTTCTGAGACTTACAAAACCTAAGATATAATCAACTATGGACCTCTCCCATTCAACTTTTATAGATGGCCGCTGTACTCGAAGAGGTCCTGACCATCTGTTAGGACCGGATTTTCGAGGTAAATCTCCCAAAAAAATGGCCCTTGTGCTCACCAGCCCCAGGATTACTGTTAGCTGATGAGGCACCACTTGATACAGAAATTCCAAGCAAAAATACAAAATATGTAGTACAAGACCATTCTGGCCTGTGAGTACAACACAAGGTTTCTAGTGGCTGATGGCGGAAGCGGTTTGTGGTTCTTCAGCGTCTATGGGACTCCATTTCCCACAGGAACAGCTGACCATGATAACTCCTATCTTCACGAGGCTGCTATCACCATTGCGTAGGTTCCGGGGAGGTCATCGCAACGCTCCTCTCCATGCAAGGAATCTGGCCAAGACAATAGCCAGGGACAAGCCAGTTAGTACTTTGAATGTACTCGCAAACATTTTGAACACAGGTACAATATAACAAAAGATAATCATGCTCGGAAATATTCGATGATCACTACGTCAGTCACGAAATAATAATCCACGATGCAAGAAGGTTATTCTTATAAAACAATATTATGCAATCAGGGAGTGACAAAATAAAGTAAAGCATGCCTCATTCGGGCGTCTGAGCAATGTCACATAAAGGGCTTATAAATAAATGAATAAAAAGCATGCCACAGTCGGGCGTCTGAGCGACACCGCATAAAGGGCTTATAAATAAAAGAAATAACAAGCATGCCACAGTCGGGCGTCGGAGCGACACCACATAAAGGGCTTATAAATAAAAGACAATTTCGGTGAATATCCAGGAGGTAGAACCATCCCAGGGATACTCAATAACTCAAATGATATAAATGGTTAGTCCATAACAATAATAACAATAGTCATCATATGTCACAAGTCATGATCCATGTTTTGGTTTAGCAATCTTTCCTCTGAAGACCAACACTAAGACCGACACTTGACCCATCCCAGACTGTAGTCCTTACCCATGGACACGGCTATTCGAATAGATTTAATCTTTGCAGAGGGTGTACCCCTTACCCACTAGCAACGAGTTCCTTTAGTCCATCAGGACTAACTCCGTCTACGGTCTTTTATTTGAAAACACACCTGACCACACATACCAGCCTAACTTACCGGTGTCTGGAATCACCCACGACACCTGTCAAGCAAAACTCTGAGTGGGTAGGCTACAACCTCGATTAGCATGGGATCAAATTTATACCGTGCGCTACTAAGGGGTGCCCCCCTCTCGGTCCCAACCGGAAACACCCATGCCCCCAGACCAAGTGGCATGCCTACTGGATGCATCCGGTATCTTCCACCATGGCCTCTCTGTACGGTGTGTGCTAGAAAGGGGTTGACAACTTACTGAACCGTACCCTGCTTATGGCAGGGACAAGTGGTAGTATGAAGTAAGTATGGGGGTTACTGGAACAAGATTCAATCTATGGTCGACTCAGGAGGTTAAAGCATCACCTGCATGATTAGCATAACAAATATGATCCACACCAACAGACAGAATCACCATTCATCATTCCTTATCATGCCTTACTGACTATACTCGTCTCAACGAAATATCAGTAACGAGCTCGTGTCTACCCGAGACAGAGACTCTCCCGGATCCCTTCCAGAAGGCATGAAAGGTAGACGAGGGTGATTACTATCGCAAGTATATTAATTTCCAACAGCAAGGAAACTTCATCATGCACCTATGAGCATGATCACATCATCACATAAAATTTAACGAAACTCCGTGCCAAGGTGGTGTAGTAATCGTATCAAATGACACACGACGATTATTATGCCAGGGTACAAAATGCTTGCCTTCAAGTTGTGGAGAGGCAGGGTGCATTCCAAAACTTTTGAAAGTTTTCTTCTTTCTTCAAAAATCATATTTAACAAGATTTGAAATCAACCCATAGCTTCAAAATAGTACAAAAAAGTTGTTTGGAAAATTTTCAAATAAATATGAAAATAAACTAGACCAAATTTGAGGAACACCAGAAAAAGAATCAAGTCATTTGGACTTATATTTAAAAAGTTATAGCCAGTCAAGGTTTAGTCAATATTCTGTTTTTAATAAAATCAGAAAAAGAAAACGTTTCGGGGGGCTTACGTTTTCCTCTTAGCGAATATGTATTCTGTGGAATACGCCTCCACTTAAACTGGCGTGGGTCGTTGCTGGGTCACTGGCAGTGGGTCCCTTAGGCCCACTGGTCAGGTTTGACCAGTCGTCGCGCCTCCTTCCTCCTCTGTCCGAGCGGGGCGGGGGTTCCGGCGATCGCTGTCGACGAGCCACGGCTCTTCGAGGGGTTCTGAGGACGGGGATGGATCCGGCAGTCTAGGGCGGTCCTCCTGGTGGTTGCTAGGTTGGCGGGGGTGGAGGGAATCGCCGGTGGCGAGTTCCGCGGCGGAGGTGGCTTCGGTTGGATTCGGGGGTCTTGGCTACGGTGGCTCTTGGTCGAAGTTGAGAGTATGGGCAGCTCCGCACGATCAAGGGGAGTCGGGTGGTGGCGCTGGATGGGCGGGAGAGGGCCTGCTCGCGGCAAACGGAGCTGGAGTGCGGTGGCGGCCGAACTGGCCGGAGACGAGGGAGAAGGCTTCCCGTCGTCGATTGCTGGGTGTTGGGGCACTAGTGGGATAACACGAGGTTGCCTGAGTGCTTGGTCGAGCTCGGGGCTCCCTTATATATGCGTTCGAGGTCGGTTCCGCCGCGGCCGTAGATAAGATCGGCGAACCGCCTCGCTGTAGCTTGCAGGGCGACGTGGAGGCGACGGGCGCTACCGGACGGGCTCGTGGATAAGCTGGAGCTGCTCCAGGGGGCAGCTGGCGCGCTGGAGTGGCTCGGGCGGCACCGTCCATGGCAGGGGCGTACTGTGGTCGCCGGCGTGCCGCCAAGGCCGACCTGACGGTGGCGCTGTAGGGCGTCAGGGTGGCCCTGCGCTGAGGGAGGGGTCGGGGCATGCTGGCTATGAGTGGGGAGGGCCAGAACAAGCACGGGGAGGCGGCAGTGGGACGTGGCGGCGCGTGTGCTCGCACGTTCAAAACGCGCGCTCTGCTCGTGCTCCGGGCACGCACAGCAATTGTTCGGCAAAATGCCAAGGCATGCTAGGAAGCTTGGGTGGGGCTGGGGATTAACAGTTGTAGGTTAGAGGCATCTAGGGGTTTAGTGGACAAGGTTGCTGGGTCAGTGGATCAAGCTTGTAATGCAAATCCAAAATCATGCCAAAATTTGGCTATGCACATAAGGTGTTTAACATAATGCCAAGGGCATCTAGGCAACTCTTGGGGTGGCCAAAAACTCCAGATCAGTGTCTTTTTAGGTGTAGGAGATGGTGGCAAGGTTAGTTGGTCTAGACCAGGAACTTGTTAGTGTAAGTCTTTGAGAAAATCAAATCTGGACAGAAACTGAAAGGCATTATTGCATGGACCAAAAAATATTCCAAAGGGTCCAATCTCCTGGACTTAAGGGTTTTGTAGGGAGGACTACAAGCAGGAAAAAGCTCATGGTTAAAAGGACAAGTTAACACATGGTTGCAGTAGAAAATGCCAAACTGGACCAGAGAGTAAAAGAGGATGGTTTGCTAAAAAATTCAAAGGACACCAGTGGGTTTTTGCATAAAGTTGAATTATATGCATCTACTGACCTCTCCAATTTTTGGTGAGAATTTTAAAGGATTTTCTAAAGGGGTTGTAGTGCAAATGAGGCTCCAACACCTATGAAAAATCATTTTAAAAGAAGTAAAACTCAGGAAAAATAATTATAGCAATAATTCTCCTGGTAAAGGAAATGTTTTTCTTGAGAGGTAAACAAGTCCAATAATATATTTGGAAAGTTTTCACTTGGTGTGAAAACTCCATAATATCAAAAGAAAAGAGTGGTTCTGAAATCAAAGAAAACCCAGAAGGTGAAAGTTTTAATTTCCTGGCAAAATTTTGATTAATAAATCAAGGTCAAAATTTTGGGGTGTTACACCATCGGGTTCCCCTCTCTTCTCGGGGATAGCCTCTAGGAGTGCCAGTTTCACCGAGCCCCATCATCACCTATCATGAGCATTACATTAGCGACACTGGGACGAAGTATCATGTGGAAGTGATTGTGAAGGCAAATGATCTGTGACACCCCGGGATCGATGCGCCAGGTGTCAGCTAGTTGTTCGTTGCCATTGCCATGTCATTTTCTTGCGTGTTGCATTTTGCCATGTCATCATGTGCATTGTCATCAGCATGATTTCAAGACTTGCATCCGTCTGAGTCCGCCCGTCCTCTCCGTTGTCCGTTCTGAGCCCAGACACACTTGCACGCGCCCGCGGCATCTCCGAATATTTATTTTATGAGTGGCCGGAAAATCTTCTCGGAATGGGTTGAAACTTGGCGTGTGGTCTTATTATAGCATAGGTAGACCGCCTGTCAAGTTTCATCGCGTTCGGAGTTCGTTTGATAGCCCAACGGTTAACTGTGTTAACCACTGAAAGCCCCTTCTCTTTTGGCCCAGCACCCGTCTCCAACAGCCCACTAGCCCATCCCAACCACCTCCATGCTCTCGGTCGTTGGATCGTGATCGCGTGGCCGAAAACCGCTCCTCATTTGGACACTCCTAGCTCCCTCTACCTATAAAAGAGCCTCCCCCATCCAAAATCGCACGCAAACCCGAGATCCCACCTTCTTCGCGCCACCGGACACGTCCATCCTGCGCCGAACATGTCCATAGCCCCTCCATGTCGCTTCAGCCAATCGTGTGTCGCCACGTCACCCTGCTCGCCGCCCTCAGCCAACCCCGGGCCTCCACGTCACCCGTGCCCACTTCCCCGCCGCCGCGGCCCGCGGAGCCCATCGCGGGCCCGCGCGGGCCAGTACCCCGCCGCCGCCGCCCGGAGCCGCGCTTCGCCACCGCCGCCTCCCGCTGGCGAGCGCCGCCGCAGGCGCCACCATCCCCGCGTGTCCGCGCCTCCGCGCCATCTCGCCGCCGCCCCGCTGGGTGAGTTCCTCGAGCCGCCGCCCCACGAAGCTCCCTCCTCCGGCCCGGATTCGGCGAGGAGCCGTTGGATCTGGTCGGCCCCGGCCGGATCTGCCCCTCCCCGCCCTAGCTCGCCGGGGCCGCGTCCCTGCTCACCGCCGGCAGCCGGGTTGAGGACGAGCGCCTCCGCGTCGGCTTGCCTCCTCCTCGCGTGGGCCAATTGCTCCGGCCCAGATCCGTCTCCCCTCGCGCGGGGGCCGGCCTCGCCCCGGCCTGCCTCCTCTCGTCATGGGCTCGGCCCGCTAGGGTGAGCCCACCTAATCCCCGCCCGAGCGTCGTTTAGTTAAACGGCGCTCACTCTGTTTTTTTCGGAGTTTAAAAAAATGGCTAAGTCTGTGAATTTCACACATCTTATATGCAGGTTGTGGTGCTTGTAACTTTTTGTGTGATGGTCCAAAATGATGCATATAATATGTCCAAATGTTCATCGTGATATGCTCTTCATTTTGTTCCACTATGGCATGCTTGTTTGAGTTCATCTTGATGCCCTAATCCCTGTTGCAAGAGTGCTACATGTTTAAAACTGCTGTTAACTGTAATTTTGTTGCATGCTTGTGTTGATGATAACTTTGTGCATGTTTATCCAAATGGAGTGTGTGATATGTCAAAATGTTCATTGTGAAGTGCTCTACATGTTGGTTGCTGTAACATTCATGTTAGGTGCCATATTGCCATGTTAATCTCTGTTGCAAAACTGCATGTTGCTGTTAAGTGCTGAAACTTGTTATGAGATGCTGATTTGACTTGTTCATAGCTATTAATGTGTTTGTCTTTCATGCCACATGTCAATATGTTTTATAAGCACAATCATGCCATCTTTGCTGTTGTGCAATCCACTTTTCATGATATGCCTTGTGGTGTTTGCAACAAGCTTGTACACATGCCATGCCAATGTTGTTGTTTTATACTTAGTGAAAAAAACTGCTAAGTCTGAAACTGTTAAACCTGATGTCATGCTTGCTTGATGCCCCACTCAAATCCATGCTTGTTTTAGTATGTCGAATGATCATGTCTTGTTGTCCATGTTATGTTGTATCCATTCATGCCCTTGTTTTCATATATGACCTGCTGTAGCTTATTTATTTCTTGCTCTCAAGTTGCTATAAATGTACCTGTCAGATTGTTACCAGCATGATCAATTTGGTGAAGCTTGTTGTTATTGATCCATGCCTCCTATGGAGTTGCTCCAATGGAGTTGTTTGATGTATGCTATGTCTATTACATGTCCATGATCTTTATATACTTAGTAGAGTTGATATGCTTGTTGTTTTGTGCCTCCGAAGGCAGCATCGTGAAGTTGTTTTTGCCTTCCCAGATTTTGGCTAAGTCTGGATAAATTTGTTTCAACTTGCCATGCTTGTTTAATTGTGTTCCAGCAAGTTTTTCGGTGTGTTCTAAGTTCATGCTTGTTAAGTATCATGTCTATGTCACATCCATGCCTCTTGTTATCATGTTTGGGTGATGTATCATATATATACCTTGCTCCCAAGTTGCTATGTTGCTGTTTTTGGACAGCTTGTTGTTAATCTTATTTCATGTGTATGTGTTGAACCGTTGCTCCGTTTTGAGTGTGTCTTATATGAAACTTGTGTGTTTCTGCATGTAGAAGCATAATATCATGTTGTTTACATGCTTGGAGTGTGGTTGCTTGATGTTTGGATGCATTTTGCATCAATGCCATGCTTGACTTGTTTTGCTCATATCTTCTAGGCCGTAACTCAGAATTAAAGAAACTTTATATGAAAGTTGACTAGAATTTCGAGTAGATCATCATGGTGCATGTTAACATACTGTTTAAAAACTTTAACTTAAGGTTTGTTCAGATCTGGACCATTTTCGAAATGTGCATATGAGGACTTACCGGAATTGCTATATGTTGATTCCGGCCTCATTTAAACTTGTTGTTTTGTGTTGTTCTTGTGTGCTTCATCTCTTGCCATGAATTGCATCATATAGACTTCTCTTGCATCATACTTGGTTGAGCATCTTGTCATGTTCTTGAGTGGTGTGTTTACCATGTTGTGTGCTTTCTTCTCGCTAGTTCTTTTCCGTTGCGATCGTGAGGATTCGTTCGTCTACACTTGGTTCGTCTTCGAGGCTTCTTCTTCGTCTTCTTCTTGGAATTGTTCTTCTTCCTTGCGGGATCTCAGGCAAGATGACCATCACCTTGGATACCTTCACTATCATTGCCATGCTAGCTGTCTCGATGCTATCGTTATATGTCACGCTACCCATCTTTTAGTGTCAGCCCCTCTCCTTGTTGCCATGAAACCTCTAACCTTTGACACCTTCCTAGCAAAATCATTGTTTGGCTATGTTACCCGCTTGCTCAGCCCCTCTTAAAGCGTTGTTAGTTGTAGGTGAAGATGAAGATTGTTCCATGTTGGAACTTGATGTTTTGGGAATATCACAATATATCTATATATATTAACACACCAATATACTTGGCAATGGGTGGAAGGCTTGGCCTTTTGCTCGGTGTTTTGTTCCACTCATGCCACCTTAGGAGCCGATAAACCGACGATATGTTCCTTGATTTTGCATTCCTTACACGGTTGGGTATATGGGGACCCCTTGATATTTCGTCTTTGAATAAAACTCCTCCAGCAAGGCCTAACATTGGTTTTAATTTTCCTCATAATAACAACTTAACTAATTAATTAAATTGCATTGGGGGTCGCACCCTCGAGGATTCTTCTACATAGCAGGGGGGCCATTGCTGATGGTGTTGGTCCCAAACGGGCAACCTGCGGGGCCACCTCGGGGAAACTCGAGGGCTGGCTCCCGTAGCTTGTCCCATCCGGACGTGGCCTGAGACGAGATACGCGCGGCTACTATCAGGGTGTCGGCATGCCGGGAGGTCTTGCTGGACTTGTTTTACCATTGTCGAAATGTCTTGTGCACCAGGAATTCCGAGTCTGATCGGGCCTTCCCTAAGATAAGGGGTAATATTATTATTATCTCTGCTGATCGTGAGAGCTTGTGATGGGCTAAGTTGGGACACCCCTGTAGGGTTATGATCTTTCGAAAGCCGTGCCCGTGGTGATGTGGCAGATTGGAATTTGTTAATGTCCGGTTGTAAAAAACTTGACAGAGGATCCGAGATAAAACACACAACCGCGTGAGTAACCGTGACCATCTCTTTTCATTTTCAGAAGAGAACACGGCGGGGTTATGTTTGACTCGTAGGTAGTTCAGGATCATTAGCGATCATTACTAGTTGACAACCATTTGCGTAGATGCTCATCTTATTCTTCTACTCGTAAGTTAGCCACCATACTTTTGCTTAGCCGCTGCTGCAACCTCACCGCTTAACCTCTTCCTAATCGTTAAGCTTTGCTAGTCTTGTTACCCATGGTTATGGGATTGCTGAGTCCTCGTGGCTCACAGATACTACAACAACAGGTGCAGGTGCAGGTTTCCGATGACTTGACGCGAGAGCGATGTCCTTTTGTGTTGGAGTTCTTTCTTCTTCTTCTTCGTCAGTCTTGGGTTAGGTTCCGGGTCGGCAGCCTGGGATAGCAGACGGATGTCGTTGTGCTTTTCATGTTTGCATCCGTAGTCGGATGCCTTGTATTGTTGTTGTATTCATGTGACATGTATGTATTGTTGTACTCCCCATGCATGTATGTAATGGTACGATTGAATGATATCCATCTTGCTAAGCGCCCGAAATGCGGTTGTGCCCCAATCACATATGTGTCACGTGATCAGGATAGAATCGCATCTTGGGCTTGACATGATCCTCCCACAAGTTGGTTCTTCGAGGGACCCCAGATGGCAACACTACTCCTCATTGTCGAGGTAGCTGCACTCAAGGCACTGACCCGCCTCCGAGACCTTCTTCCGGAGATGGCAAATGAGCTAACGACTCGCTTCTTGCCTTATCGGAAGGAATGTGAAGATGAAAGAAGCGCACGAGCCCCACCACTGGAGGAAGGACTTCCACTCTGATTCCAGACCTACTTCAGCCTTTGTGCCGAAAGCTTGGCACAAGAATTGGCATCGGAGTCCATGAAGCTACGAAAGGAACTCTGCGAGACCAGGGCACTTCTTCGTCAAGCGCAGGAGAAGACGGATAGGATAAAGAAATAAGGTCCGCCTCCTGGGCAACCTGTTATCGCCAATCGAGGCAGAAGACCCTCATGAGATGTATCGGCCAAGGATGGAGATACACCCTAGCGGCGTCGTATGACGGCGAGAGACTATCACAAGCTCTTCCCTACGCCACCGACAAAACAACGCCGTGTTCAACTCCTCCACTCCCCCACACCTTCAAGTGATAGAGAAGCCCAGACATATGAAGTCGAGGAGGAAGACCCAGAAGAGGCAGAATACGCGACCGAGCATTCCACCACTTAGGCATCATTCACAACTCAGATATGCCAGCTCGTGACGCCTACGGTAGGATTGGTCGTGTAACTCCTATGCGAAGTCGCGTCCTTGTAATGGTTCAAATGAAACCATGTAGTGTTGTGTTTGCTTTTGATGTGTTTTGATGGAAGTCGTACTTTCCCTTCGGGAACATGTAAATGACTACATCACCTATTTGGTTTTTTATTGAATGTGTTTGGTCCTTGCATGAAAACAACATGTGTCATACCAACCCCCTTACTAGGCACCCATCTTTATTGCTTTCCCTCAGCTTTCCCAATCATGAGACCTTGACCACTCCAACAGGATGCATGTTGTAACTCGTACTAGTACCTCTAGCTTGCAGCCCGAAGACGGAGCATCCGCCCAAGCAGAAGCCAGCCAGGACCAAACCCACGGACAAGCTCCACCACCACCACCTCCCCCGAACATGGACATGGCTCAGCTTCTCCAAGCCTTCTGAGAGGAATGCCAAGCCAACACTCCAGCCCTCCAAATGGTTGCTCAAGCTACCACCAACAACTACCAGCCAGCGGGGAACGGCAATGGATGTTCCATGTTGGTGGAGTTCAAGAAGCATGCACCGCCAACCTTCATCGAGACTGTTGAACCCCTGGATGCAGACGACTGGGTCCGCACCATTGAGGACTTCTTGGAACTAGTAGGCTACACTAAAGACCATGAGAAGGTGGCTTATGCCGCCCACTGTCTCGGCAGAACTGCTAGAGCTTGGTGGGATGGATTCAAGGTCATGCATGCTGGGCAAGCCATAACCTGGAATGACTTCAAGGCAGAATTCTGCAAGGCCCATATTCCTTCCATAATCATGGCTATCAAGAAGCGTGAGTTCCGATCTCTAAAGCATGGAAGTGGCACCGTCAAGGAGTACATGCAGAAGTTCAGTGTTCTATCAAGGTATGCCCCTAAAGATGTCAGCATTGATGTTGCAAAAAGGGAGCTCTTCATGGAAGGCCTCAATCGGACTCTGCAGTACTCGCTTGTCGTGTGTGACTGCCCAACCTTTCCCGACCTGGTGAACAAAGCACTCATGCTTGAAGACAAGTGGTGTGCTTTGAAAGACACTTGCAATCGCAAGATGGTCAGCAAGGGAAGTTCCAGTAACCAGAAGCCTCGCCGTGGCAGCCAGCCCCGGTCAAGCCAACCTATCAACAACAAAGATCTCCCGCACCCCGCCCCAACTATTAGC
The DNA here is from genome assembly GCA_902687465.1 of Secale cereale. Taxonomy (NCBI): domain Eukaryota; kingdom Viridiplantae; phylum Streptophyta; class Magnoliopsida; order Poales; family Poaceae; genus Secale; species Secale cereale. Next base: position 453,541,642 of record LR738711.1, on the reverse strand, counting down.
CTCAGCAGTATGCAAACCCCAGGCCAGCTTACAACAACCACAATAACAGTGGTGGAAACAAGACCAACAACTCAAACCAAGTCACTTGCTTTGGATGTGGTTAGTCAGGACAAGTCTCAAGGTTGTGCCCCAACAAGAAGCCCGAAGTTCCGGGCCCCAATGCGCTGAACCCAGGACAAGGCCGCAGAAGGCCACCAAGGAACCAAGATCCCCGCAGCCCGCCCAACAATAGCAAGGGGCATGTGAATCACGTCACCGTAGAAGAAGCTCAGGAAGACCCAGACGTTGTACTAGGTACGTTCCTTGTCAACTCAACACCTGCAACTGTCTTATTTGATTCTGGAGCGACACATTCATTTGTCACCCAAAAGTTTGCATTAAAAGGTGGCATGACCCCTACACGCATGAATTGTCCCATGATGGTACAAACTCCCGGAGCACAGATGAGAGCCAAGATAGGCTGTAAATGAGTCAAAATCATCATTAATGGGGTAGAGTGCCTAGCAGACCTTATCGTCCTGAGATCACAAGGCTTGGATGTGATTTTAGTCATGAATTGGCTCATCAAGCACCAAGGCATGTTAGATTGTGCCAACCGACCCGTCACCCTGACTAATGACCAAGGAGTCAAAGTCAAGTGTACCCCTAACCACTCCTCTGCTCAAGACACCCAAGTCAACTGTCTGTCTGAAGTTGGATTGGGGCAAGTACCAGTAGTATGCGAGTACCCCGATGTCTTTCCTGATGAGCTACCAGGAATGCCTCCCGATCGTGACATTGAGTTCATCATCGAGCGCATGCCCGGAGTAGGACCCATCTATAAGAAGCCTTATAGGAAGGGATCGGAAGAGTTAGCAGAGTTGAAGAAGCAACTGGTAGAGCAGTTGAGGAAAGGTTTCATCCGCCCTAGTGCCTCCCCTTGGGGATCACCTATTCTGGTTGTGGCAAAGAGGGACGGTACCATCCGATTATGTATTGACTATCGTTCCCTTAACGAAGTCAGGATCAAGAACAAGTATCCACTTCCCAAGATTGAAGATCTGTTTGATCAACTCAATGGAGCCAATGTGTTCTCCAAGATTGACCTCAGGTCTGGGTGCTATCAACTGAAGATCAGACCCCAAGATATTCCAAAGATGGCATTTGTAACCAGATATGGCCTGTACGAGTAGACAATCATGTCCTTTAGATTGACGAATGCCCCAACCTACTTCATATACCTCATGAACAAGGTCCCCATGGAATATTTGGACAAGTTTTTTGTCGTCTTCATTGATGACATTCTTGTCTACTCGAAGACGGAAGAAGAGCACGAGCAACACTTGAGGATGGTCCTAGACAAGCTTTGAGAGCACCAACTATGCCAAGTTCAGCAAGTGTGAGTTTTGGCTACACAAGTTGGATTCTTGGGTCATGTCTTGACCAAGGAAGGATTGTCGGTAGACCCTGCGAAGATTGAAGCTGTGACCCAATGGCAACCCCCAACTACCGTGAAGGAAGTTAAAAGCTTCCTCGGACTTGCGGGCTATTATCGCAAATTCGTGGAAGGATTCTCCAATATTGCCTGGCCAATGACTCAGCTCTTAAAGAAGGACAAGAATTTCGAATGGACTTCCAAGTGTGAAGAAAGCTTCCAAGAGCTCAAGAAGAGATTGACCACCGCTCCAGTTCTGGCAACACCTGACATTCACAAGGAGTTTGTGATATATTGTGATGCCTCTCGAACCGGATTGGGAAGTGTTCTGATGCAAGAAGGCCGAGTCATAGCCTACCTTTCGAGGAAGCTATGACCTCATGAAGAGAACTACGCTACTCATGATCTTGAGTTAGCAGCAGTGGTTCATGCTTTGAAGACATGGCGACATTACCTCCTAGGGAAACGGTGTGAGATATACACAAACCACAAAAGTCTGAAGTATACTTTCACTCAAAAGGAATAGAACATGAGGCAGAGAAGATGGTTGGAACTGATCAAGGATTTTGATCTTAGTGTTCAATACCACCCCGAGAAGGCTATTGTGGTAGCAGACGCCTTGAGCAGAAAGGCTTGCTCCCTGAATGCCATGATTAAAGGAAGGCTGCCAACCCTGTTTAAAGAGCTGGAATAGTTTGGCCTATAATTGGTGACCTATGGATATTTGGACAACCTAGAAGTCAAGCCGACCCTGATGGACGAAGTCAAGGAAGCGCAGAAAGGACATGAAAGCAGTGAAGGCATCAAGAAGAAGATGAAGCAAGGCAAGGCCCAGGATTCTCCGAAGACGAGCAAGGAATTGTTTGGTACAAAAGCCGTATCTGCGTAACGAACAAGAAGGAATTGAAGGATTCGATTCTGCAAGAAGCCCATGACACCCCGTATTCCATCCACCCTAGAGGAACCAAGATGTATCAAGACCCGAAGGAAAGATTTTGGTGGCACAGAATGAAAAGGGAGATTGTCACCTATGTTACAGAATGTGATGTGTGCCAAAGGTTCAAGGCTGAGTATCAATGACCTGCTGGATTTATCCAATCACTCAAGGATCCCGAGTGGAAATGGGACAAAGTCGCAATGGATTTCATCACTGGATTACCTAGGTCAAACAAGGGGCATGTCTCCATTTGGCTCATAGTCAACCAATTGACCAAAGTAGCGCATTTCATTCCTGTCAAGACTACCTATGATGGCAACCAGCTGGCAACTCTATACATCAACAGAATTATAAGTCTTCATGGTGTTCCTAAGGAGATTGTGTCAGATCGAGGAACCCAGTTTACCTCGAGATTCTGGAAGAAGTTCCAAGAGGCCATGGGAACCAAGTTTTCTTGCAGCACAACTTTCCACCCACAAACCGAAGGTCAGACAGAACGAGTGAATCAGATACTCGAAGACATGCTCCGAGCATGTGTCCTCGCATCTGGAGCTAAGTGGGAAGATTGCCTCCCTTTTGCTGAGTTCTCCTATGACAACAATTATCAGTCAAGCCTTCAAATGGCACCATTCGAGGTATTGTACAAACGCAAGTGTTGCACACCCCTCAATTGGTTGGAAACCGGAGAAGGGCTAGTCTTTGGACCAGATGTTCTCCATGAAGCAGAAGAGTCAGTTCAGCAAGTCAAAGAGCGCCTGAAGACCGCCAAGTCAAGACAGAAGAGCTATGCCAACACTCGTCATCGACAAGTGAACTTCCAAGTCAGAGACTATGTGCACCTGCGAGTAACTCCTCTTATGGGAACCAACTGCTTCCACGATAAGGGAAACTCGCATCAAGATTTATTGGCCCCTTCAAGATCACTGCAAGACGAGGAGAAGTTGCTTACCAGTTGGAACTGCCACCAGAACTATCCGATGTGCACAATGTGTTCCACATCTCACTACTCCGGAAGTCTCTGCAAGTTCCAGTCAAGCCCGATCTCTACAAGGACGTCGATCACCAAGCCCTTGACCTTCAGCCTGATCTGACCGGCCTTATGAGGCCCATCTGTATATTGGATGAAGCAGACCGACATACGCGAAGCCGTACCATCAAGTAATTCAAGGTCCAGTGGAGCAACCACATTGAAGGAGAAGCAACCTGGGAACATGAAGACTACCTTAGATCCGAGTTTCCAGGTCTCTTTAAAGCCTAGTTTAGGAATCTCGGGGACAAGATTCTTGTAAGGGGGTAGGTCTGTCACACCCAACATTTCGTAACATGACATTTGCATTAATGAAGCATGAAAATTTGGACCAACAAAACCTCTTAGCATTATTTGGCTTTTATTTGTGTGTGATTTCAAGTGCTCTATAAAGTCAACACAACTCCACCTTCTAAACTTCATCTCTGTCAGTGTCCCGGGAACGGGGGTACCCAGACTTGCTTGCCTACGGCCCGTGACGCGGCTCCATCAACGGCCTGGTACGGCCCAGCTTTAGCAACTGCAACTCAAGACCCTCGCGAGGGGCCAAGCCTCGCGAGGTGGGCGACACCAAGACCTCCCTGGGGGCAGTCTCTCTAGGCTGGCTTCCGAGAAGCAAAGATATCTATGGAAGGAGCACCTCGCGAGGTTCACGTGACGTGAGCCATGAAGGCCAAGGCCAGGTGGGCGCCAGCGGGCGCAGTGTACCCGTTTCCTCTTTGGTGCTAAGAGGGCAAGCATAGGCGCGGAGTCCCGAGGGTTCCAACAAAGGTTTCCATATCGGTGCAACAAGACCAAGGACCATCAAGGCTGCAGAACTTAGGTCATCGTGGAGCCCGGCGCGGAGTCACCACCAGAGACTTTGGCAGGCGAAGACTACTTTTGTCAGGTTAACTTGTACTAGTTGTTCCCCTTCAAATTTGGCCGTTGTGGGATCCCTTCCCGCCAATATTTTTGGAAGAGGACCAAGGCCACTATAAATAGGATCTAGCCACCACCATGGAGGGCATCTCATCTGGATCCGAGAGAGATCTCGCCTAGTAGAAGAGACACCACAAGCTCATCTGAGCCCAAGAACTCCTCTCCTCCGGAGCTTGTTCATCTCATGTACTAGTTCATGCTCAGCCATACAAGGCAATCCACCACACACACAGTGGAGTAGGGTATTACACCTCAAGGTGGCCCGAACTAGTATAAACCTTTGTGTCCCCTGTTCTTTGAGTTTGTCGAGCTTGGCCATGGAATCGTAGGGTGAGCGCGCTGGGTAGATAGTGTTCTTCGTGCACACCCAAGAGTTCGAACCTCTCAAGGGTTTGCGGAACCTAAATCCGACATTTGGCACGCCAGGTAGGGGTGTGCCGAAGCCTCCCTTCCGTCGGTCGGCGTGTCACCGCTCCATCGCTTCCATGCCTAATGCTCGCCATGCTCGTGCTGAGCAATGGGCCGCCCTCGCCGCCCACGTCGCTCAGATAGCCCCCGTCGATGGACCTTCTCGCCGTTCTCCATCACCCACCACCTACGCGGCCACTAGCCTGGCGCGGCACGAGCAGCAGGCCTCGTCGCTGCATCCCTCGGTGCAGCGGGATGGACGCACCGCAACCCCGTCGCTGACCCCCTCTGGCTCATCGTCCCACGGCCGTCGCGGACAGGCAGACACGCAGGCTGCGCTGCTCATGGCGTGCGAGCTCCTGCGCTACAGCCCCATCGATGACCTCTAGGAAAACTGGCTCGACTGCATCGCCGAGCTCGTCAACGCCGCAGGGGGCTCTCCTACCACGTCTCTCTCGCTACCTCACCCGCCACACCTTGCGGGCGACGTGGCTCATGAAGCGCCTCCACCACCTCTGCATCAAGGCATCGTCCACGATCCAAGGCACGCGGCCCCGCGGCGCGACCCACTGCGCGAGGCGTCCGTGCATGAAGAAGGAAGCTGCCAAGAGATCCAGCGGCCTCAAGGAGGAGCGCCAGCACTCCCTCCACCGTCGCGTCGAGACCGTGCGCCCCCTATAATGGTCGCGCACGGAAACCAAGACCAGGTTCTGCCTCCGTGACATGCTCCGGTGTTAACAGCAGGCTGTAAGGCCCTCGCCCCTCAGCTACGCAACGTCAACTGGCCTGCGAAGTTCAAGCCCGACCTGCCTCCATGCTACGACGTTACCCCCGACCCTGCTGAGTTCCTGGAGCTCTCCGAGCTGAGCATCGAGGCAACCAACGGCGACGAGAAGATCATGGCGAACTGGTTCCCCATGGCTCTCAAGGACGGCGCGCGCTCGTGGCTCCTGAACCTGCCCGCGGTATCGATCTCTGATACGTCCAAAACGTATCTATAATTTCTGCTTGCTCCATGACTCTTTTGGGTGATATTGCTATGTTATTTATACACTTCCATACACTTTTGATCATATTTGGACTAACCTATTAACTCATTGCACCCCAGTGCCAGTTTCTGTTTTCGGCTGTTTTTGTATTTCAGGTTTTCCCATTACGAGAACTGCCAGAAAAATCCGGGAAAAATTATATAAAAAATCAGCGTTCCAGAAGCTTCCCGGCACCCGAAGTACAGCCGGAGGGGGGCCACTAGGGCTCCAGGCGCCCTGGTGGCGCGCCCCCCCTGGCCGTGCCGGGGGGGCGCCTGGGCCCTCCGAGCCTCCGCTGATGCCCCCCTTTGGCATATATTTATATCGTGTCCCGAAACCCTCGAGACGGGAACCCTTTTTCGCGATCTCATCTCTGTTCCGCCGCCTCCGCGCTTCCAAGATCGGGAGCACCAGGAGAACTCTTCCCGGCACCCTGCCGGAGGGGAGGATCACCACCGGGAGCTTCTCCACCACCATGGACGCCTCCCGGATGAGTTGTGAGTAGTCTCCCTTGGACCATGGGTCCATGACCAGTAGCTATGTGATGTTCTCCTCCCGTTCTTGTGCTTCACTAATTAGTCCTCGTGAGCTGCCCTACATGATCGAGGCACATATGTAATCCTTATGCTGTTGCTATGATGAGTTTGCTGGGATCCGATGGATTGTGAGATTATGTTCAGATTGTGTTTGAGTAATATATTTGATCTACCTCTTTTATATTTATGTTCGTAAGTAATTCTTGCATGTTCTCCGTTGTTATTTATTGCTTTGGCCAAGTAGTAGGTAGTGACTCCAAGAGAGAACGTTATGCTTGATTGTGGGTTCATGCCCCTCGATGACTAGCTTGAGTGACAGAAACATGAGTCTAGGGGATGTGCTGTTGCCACAAGGGGGAAAACAACGGTGCTTGTGCCCGCGGGTGCAAGGATTGTTTACTTTACGCAAAGTTCTTTTAATGCAGTTGTCTGTTGCTTTGAGTTTACACTATGGGTGGGACTCGCAACTTAATACCAGCGAGATGTTCTGGATAGATATCTCAAGGTGGATGATTAGTAGTAGATGCAGATGGATTTCGGTCTACTTGCCTTGGTGTACCGCCCATGCTTTGAACCTCTACCTTTCTTGCAACATAGTTAGCATTGATTTGCGCACATAATTCTGTCAATTGCCCAGCTGTAATTCGTTTACCTCACATAGATGTTTTATCGTCTTTTGGGAGAGAGACATCACTAGTGAACATCATGGGACCCCGGTCCATATTACCATTATTGATCACATCCGCTATTTACTTTACGCTTTTACTTACTATTGCAGCAATACCTATCACTACTATCACTTGTGTTTGATCCTTTGTAAACGACAAGGCCGGAGGGATTGACAACCTCTTTGTACTCGTTGGGAGCAAAGTTATTTGTATCTGTGTGCAGGTCCACGTTGATTGCTAATATCTGGCGCCGTTAGCAGTTGACACCTTCTTGTTGAAACTGGGAGTCTCAGGGAAATCGATCCTTGGTATCTTTGCCAAGGGAAAACTTCCGCTACACTGCATCTCAAACCTTCCACTTGGGGTAACCAACGAGGGGCGAGAAGCCATCAAGCAAAGTTTTCTGGCGCCGTTGCCGGGGACTCCACTCTTCAGGATAGGGGAGTTGCACGCTATATTTTACCTTTGCTTTTTAGTCTTGTTAGTTTACCTTTCAGTTTTTGCTTTAGTATCTTTTATCGAAAATCACAAAAATAGTATCTCATTCTTTAGTTGTCATTATGTCGGGTCCTTTTGTCTTTGATGAGGCAGAAGTTCTCACCTTTAAACAAAGAGGTGGGGAAAGTATGAAAGATGCTTGGTATAGAAATAATGATTCTCAAAAAAGAGCCACCAAGAAGCAACCCACTACTATCCTGCTTAGAAATTTTTATGTTGGAATTACTTCTTGGAATAGGTTTATTCTAGATACTGCTATCAATGGAAATTTCCTAGAGGCCCCAGTTTGGGAGTCTCTTAGTATTATTGAAAATCTTGTTGGGAATCCCCCTATTGTTAGCATTCGAGAGGACATCACCCTAGCTCACATTATGAAAAAACTAGAAAAGATAGAGCTAGAGATGCCAAACATTAATAAGATAAATGAGTTGGATCGTAAGATCCAAGGGAATTTGAATAGGCTTGATAGCTCCATGCATAAAATTTTCAAAACTTTGGAGACCATCAAATCCCATGACTTGGACTCTTCTAGGATAGACAAGATTGAGGAAATTCTTGATACTCTAGGAACTACTTTCTCCTCAATCAAAATCAAAAAGGTAGAAACTCCGGCAAAGAGGGAGCCTAAGTTTGTTCACATTCCAAAGGCTCCCGTTCTAAAAGTAATCCATCTATTGCCAAAGGGGTTGAAACTGTAAAGACTTTGGAAGAAACACCTCTCTTTGATGAATTTAAAATGAATCTTCCCTTGACTTTTATCCTTTTGGTCTTCTCCCTAGAAGTATCTCTATGAGGCCTTTATCTGAAAGTCCTCTTAAAACTAGTTGTATTATTGAAGAGCTTTTTGATGATCTTGATGATGGTTCAATTGATACAACTTGACCTCTATGCATTATGCCTAGCTTAAAGGCATAAAAGAAAGCGCTTTTGGGAGGCAGCCCAATGAATAAATTTTATTTTGCTTTTGTTGTGTCTTGATGTTGTTACTACAGTAGAATCATCATTGTATCTTTGCTTTTCAAATTTTGTGCCAAGTGTAGCCTCTGATTGCAAGAAAGTTCAAAAGTTGTGACGTGCTGTCCAGGAAACAGATTCTGTCCTTGGATAGAAAAATTCGTATAAAATCACCAGATCATCTTTTTGGTATGAATTTTTTCGACAGCGTGCTCTATATAATTGTCTTTCGTGCGTCTGTTCTGAGTTTTTTGATTAGAGTTGCAGAAGTACCCCAAAAAAATCATTTACTACCTGCTGTTCTGTTTTCATAGATTCTGTCCTGTTTTGCCTTTCCTTCATTTTGCAAACCTAGAGCTTGCTTTTTCTTTGCAAAAACCTTTTGGCAATCTTGAGAAACAGTAGACCTTCAAGAATATCTTTATTTCCAGCAAGGAACAATTATTTTATTAAGGGTACTAACCTCGCTAACCAGATTATGATGAGTTATGTATGAAGGGAGTTTTCAAGTGTGCGAGGGAAGATGATAAAAAGATTCAGGAGTGTCAAACGCTCAAGCTTGGGGATGCCCCCATGCACCCCCAAGAAATATTCAAGGAGACTCAAGCGTCTAAGCTTGGGGATGCCCCCGTGCATCCCCTTCTCCATCAACATTATCAGTTCGTCTTTTGTTCCACTATATTTTAATCACTTCATGTGTTATGTGCTATGCTTGGAGCGTCTTGCTTTTAGTTTTCCTTTTTAGTTTTCTTTAGCTTTTCATAACGAGTCGGAACTCAGCTTTCTTTATGTGGGAGAGAAACACGCTCCACTTCTACCTAGAACATAACATAGAATTTTCATGTCTATCTTTGCTGTGTGTGTTCTTTGTCTTTTAATAGCTACTATCATGCTTAGCTCTTAGTGTTCATGCTTATCTTTTTAAAGAGCTTCTGTTTAGTTGGTTGCTTGAACTCTCTTTATTTATCATGATTATCTTATTAAGAGAGTTTGCTTCCGTTGCATTGGTTGATATGTCTATGATAAAGATGCTACGTGCATAATGGCGCTTAGTAGTTCATGTTTTCTTATGGTTAGTCTCAAATAGCTGGGGGGTTCCCAATGTGTTATTGGAGTACCAACATGATTTGTTTGCCTATGATGTGGTATGGTTTAGTAATATCTTCCTTCAAGAATTTATTTTGATTGACTTGGCGTATGGTCACGCATATTTAAGACTATAAAGAAAGTCTGTCAAGCCTTGATGCTCTTTTGTTTCTGAGTAGCGATATAACCTCCATGCCTGATTCAATGTTGCTTTGTCACTCTGCATTATTATGACCGTCATTGCTCTCTTAGTTGGTCGCTCCCAGTCTTTTGCTAACCTCCACCTGTACTAAGCAGACTGACTGCTTGTGCATCCAAATTCTTTTAAACCAGTTATGCCATATGAGTCCACCATACCTTCCTACATGGTATTTACCTGCCATTCCTAACGGAGACTTGCGTGTACCATCTCGAAATTATTCAAAAAAATGCATTCCTATTTTGTGCCTCTGTTTTAAGTTCATGAGGAAGTAGTAGTTAATTCATGATCTTTTTAAGTTGGACAAGCTTCACCCCGGGATTGCATGTATAATGTGCAAACCCATAATACGAGAAGGAACTGGCATTGAGTGCGCCCGGCTCAAAATTAACATAACAAACAAACCCTCCTTCACGCTTTGTTCATGAGAAATCAGAAAACTTTGGCAGTGATAAACAAAGGAGATTAAGAGGATGTGATCGTCCTCATTCGGGAGCCGTTCCTCGAAACTTGTCCATCTTAAGAAGTGTTTGAGTTGTCTGCTAGCATTCGTTGAGGGAACATGCATGATCTAAAAAAATAATTATTATTACCTCTGTTTTTAAAACCAAGAGCTCTGGTACATGTTTTGTCTTTGTTTCCGACTACGGGTTTTCAACCTTGCCAACAAAAGCCACGGTTCGAGAGTCTCCACCTTCTTTTAAAGCACCAACTACTGAGAGCATGATTGTCTTTCTGAGTGTAATGTGCATTGTCCCAAAGTAGCATTGTCTTTTGCATGATTGTGATATCGTTTATTTTGAAATCATTGTATCTAGTCATCACTTAAACCTTGGAGGTGCCCCTGCATTTATGTTTTGCTTCACTAAAGGGGGCAAGCGAGATATCACTTTATTATATTTGCACACCATGCTCATTACAAATCTATTTGATGTTTCAGTATCATATTGTAAAACTTTCAGTTCTTTGTGATTTTCTCATGAGGCAACTTAATTACTACAGATTCATTGTCTCAGTAAGCTTTTGTCATCTGACTATGAAAAAGTCCTATATGGTTAATAGCATGTCACCACAGAAATTATTCTTGTTATCATTTACCTACTCGAGGATGAGCAGGAATTAAGCTTGGGGATGTTGATACGTCCAAAACGTATCTATAATTTATGCTTGCTCCATGCCTCTTTTGGGTGATATTGCTATGTTATTTATACACTTCCATACACTTTTGATCATATTTGGACTAACCTATTAACTCAGTGCACCCCAGTGCCAGTTTCTGTTTTCGGCTGTTTTTGTATTTCAGGTTTTCCCATTACGAGAACTGCCAGAAAAATCCCGGAAAAATTATATAAAAAATCAGCGTTCCAGAAGCTTCCCGGCACCCGAAGTACAGCCGGAGGGGGGCCACCAGGGCTCCAGGCGCCCTGGTGGCGCGGCCCCCCTGGCCGCGCCGGGGGGGCGCCTGGGCCCCCCAAGCCTCCGCTGATGCCCCCCTTTGGCATATATTTATATCGTGTCCCGAAACCCTCGAGACGGGAACCCTTTTTCACGATCTCATCTCTGTTCCGCCGCCACCGCGCTTCCAAGATCGGGAGCACCAGGAGAACTCTTCCCGGCACCCTGCCGGAGGGGAGGATCACCACCGGGAGCTTCTCCACCACCATGGACGCCTCCCGGATGAGTTGTGAGTAGTCTCCCTTGGACCATGGGTCCATGACCAGTAGCTATGTGATGTTCTCCTCCCGTTCTTGTGCTTCACTAATTAGTCCTCGTGAGCTGCCCTACATGATCGAGGCACATATGTAATCCTTATGCTGTTGCTATGATGAGTTTGCTGGGATCCGATGGATTGTGAGATTATGTTCAGATTGTGTTTGAATAATATATTTGATCTACCTCTTTTATATTTATGTTCGTAAGTAATTCTTGCATGTTCTCCGTTGTTATTTATTGCTTTGGCCAAGTAGTAGGTAGTGACTCCAAGAGGGAACGTTATGCTTGATTGTGGGTTCATGCCCCTCGATGACTAGCTTGAGTGACAGAAACATGAGTCTAGGGGATGTGATGTTGCCACAAGGGGGAAAACAACGGTGCTTGCGCCCGCGGGTGCAAGATTGTTTACTTTACGCAAAGTTCTTTTAATGCAGTTGTCTGTTGCTTTTAGTTTACACTATGGGTGGGACTCGCAACTTAATACCAGCGAGATGTTCTGGATAGATATCTCAAGGTGGATGATTAGTAGTAGATGCAGATGGATTTCGGTCTACTTGGCTTGGCGTACCGCCCATGCTTTGAACCTCTACCTTTCTTGCAACATAGTTAGCATTGGTTTGCGCACATAATTCTGTCAATTGCCCAGCTGTAATTCGTTTACCTCACATAGCTGTTTTATCGTCTTTTGGGAGAGAGACATCACTAGTGAACATCATGGGACCCCGGTCCATATTACCATCATTGATCACATCCGCTATTTACTTTACGCTTTTACTTACTATTGCAACAATACCTATCACTACTATCACTTGTGTTTGATCCTTTGTAAACGACAAGGCCAGAGGGATTGACAACCTCTCTGTACTCGTTCGGAGCAAAGTTATTTGTATCTGTGTGCAGGTCCACGTTGATTGCTAATATCTGGCGCCGTTAGCAGTTGACACCTTCTTGTTGAAACTGGGAGTCTTAGGGAAATCGATCCTTGGTATCTTTGCCAAGGGAAAACTTCCGCTACACTGCATCTCAAACCTTCCACTTGGGGTAACCAACGAGGGGCGAGAAGCCATCAATCTCCTCCTGGGGTGAGATGCGCGAGCATTTCATCGCCAATTTCTAGGGCACCCGCGACCGCCTGTCGGCCGTAGGTGACCTCCGATGCTTCAAGCAACAACCAGGAGAAACCCTGCAGAAGTTCATCTAGTGCTTCAACAGCATCCGCGTCATGATCCCTAAGGTCACGGACGAGGCCATCATCTGAGCATTCTCCAATGGCGTCCGCGATGTCAAGATGAAGGAGGAGCTCGCCATTCACGAAGATCTATGCACGACCTTGGAGCTATTCAACCTCGCGACCAAGTGCGCCAGAGCTGAGGAGGGGCGCCTTTCCCTCGCCGAGCTCCCCACCGCTGACCCTGAAGACAAGAAGGCCAAGGCGAAAGACGTGAAATGCAAGGATGTGGCCGTGCTCGCGGCCAAACCAGAAATGAAGCGTGGCCGCGACCACCCGGAGTCATCCAAGAGCAGCCGCCCATTCTACGCCTTCCACAACGTGCACAGCCACAACACCAACGAATGGCAAGAGCTCAGGGCCATCCGTGAGAGGCGCATCGGCCGATGCCCCGAGCGTAGCGACTGGGGCTACGGTCGTGGAGGAAGCCAGACTGGGGGCGTTGGGACGACAGCAGCCCCCGTTAAGAGTGGCGTGATCAGCCTCGTGAGGACCGCTGACACAATCAACCTTGCGAGGGTGCCTGGAGGGACCAGCCTCGTGAGGACCGTCCTCAGGGCAAGGCCGGCCTCCCTCCGCTGCCACCATAAAGGAGGAACGACGACCAAGACTAGGGGGCTGGGGGCTTTTAGGAGCCTCGTGCCATCGCTTTCATCTTGGGCGGTGCGCATGCCCTAGCCTCCCAACGCCTCTTCAAGCAGTTCGCCCGAGAAGTGAACGCATCTCTTCCCAGGATAAAAGCCACACGGCCGCTCAAGTGGTCCAAGTGTCACATCACCTTCTGCTCTACTAACCAGCTTAAGTGCGCCGCAACCGCCGGCGCTCTCCCAATGCTCTGCCCACCCGTCAATAGCAACGTCCAAGTAACCAAGACCCTCATTAATGGCGGTGCAGGGCTCAACGTTCTCTCTGTCGACACATTTGATCGTCTCCAAGTACCTTATGACCAGCTGCAACCCACCATGCCTTTCTCAGGAGTGACCGATGGCTCCACCACCCCAATCGGACAGATCCGACACCCCGTTACCTTCGGCAACTGCGACAACTACCACACCGAGCTCATCGACTTCGATGTCGCTCACAGCCGCCTCCCGTACAACGCCATCCTTGGGTATCCAGCCCTAGCGAAGTTCATGGTCGTGACCCACCGTGGCTACAACGTTCTCAAGATGCCAGGGAGCCGGGACATCATCACCTCGATTGCGAAGAAAAGGATGCAGTGTGCTCCCTCGAGCGTGCTTACCAGGCTGCGGCAGTCGAAGACCCCGACAACAAAGACACTATCTACCCCTCTGAAGCTATGCCAAAGAAGAAGAAGCAGCTGCTCGCCCTGAAGCCTCACGAAGATGCAAGACTCGACGGCCGCGCCTCAGGATCCGCGCCCATGGATGGGGCGCCTCCCTCCCTCGCATAGGAAGGCGCGCCCGGCGCCCCCCTCAGGCTGGGCTCGGTGGCTCTCCTCTGGAGGCCCTCCGACCTAGCCAATGTCACGAGGGAAGCGCTCAGGCACCATGTCGAGGCGTGCTTCCCCGCGCGCTTCCCTTTGGAGGGCATAAGGCGAGAGGCACCAAGTGTTGAGGAGTTCATCAACCAGACCATCGAAGACTTGCAGGTGCCGAGGGAGATGCGGGGCGAGCGCCGCCCGGCACCCCGGAGTGAAGTTGTCGTCCCAAGCTCGGCCGACAGGATGCACGTCTGCATCAACGACCCATGACTCAACAGGATCCCTTCTCCGGAGCTCTACTGGACATCTTAAGTGGGCCGGTGGGAGGGTCCTCCTCACAGCTATGTTCGCATGCCTTTCGGCTTGCCGAACCATGCGGCCCCGCACTAGCACCACATGCGGGAAGTCTTGGCGGCTCGCGAGGCCTAGCATCAGGAGATCTTGGCAGAAATGGAGTCGGTTCTTCGCGAGCCATTGGAACCTCCGGAGCCTTGTGAGGCCCCGAAGCCAGGCGGCTCGCGAGGAGCGACGTCTGTAGCAAGCATCTCCAACTAAATCAACACCACTCCAGCATCGGTGCCAGGTGACTTTGTTTCAGTTTGTTCAGTTGGGGGTGCCCCTCGGGCTGCATCATCCCCAAGTCGCACAGGCTCGCACCTGCGACACGTATCCTTTTTGCATCTTTAGCTTACTCTCTTGGGGGCACCCCCCGGGCTGCATAATCCCCAGGCCGCATGGTCCGTCCCTGTGGCATGTATCGCATTTTACATCACCTGAATTAGATCATTTCCTCTTATGGATTGCCTAATGGTCATCACCTGCTTACTCACCACCTCTTTTGCCCTCCCTTGTTGCCGAACGAACTTCCGCAAATCCCACAACGGGGGCTACACACGTTGGCACGGCGCTTGTGCTCGGGTCCATCCCTACAACGCTGACAAATCCGAGAGATCGAGCTCTGACTCGCGGCCCGCCTCGCACACGTCACCTCACCAGGTCCTCGGTGCCTTCATCTTCGTGCGGAACGATCAGTGGTCCAGCGGTAGGCGCGGTTCTAAGTTATGCTGCTTCGTCAGACTAACCCGCAGGAAATCTCAGGAGCATGGCGGCAGGCGACCTTGCCGATTTCTCCTTCTCAAGTAATTCGCTTGCGCGTTAAGGGGGGGGGGGTTCTGAGCATCGCGTCTCAGGGGCTCCTACTGACTCTCCAGCCCTCACCCCCTGGCCTTGACCACGACATCGTGACCTGGCATACCAGCGGCGGCTGAGCTCCGCTCAAGGATTGGGACCCGAGGACACATAGCACCAAGAAGAATGGGAGAAGGGGAGGCCGGCTTAGAGAGCTAAGGTCTGTTCGTATGTCAAGGGGGACCGCTGAGCATCGCGTCTCAGGGGCCTAACTAGCCACGTAGCCCCTCACTCACTGGGCTTGTCCTGGCGATCCAGACAAGCCAGCGGCAGCTGAGGTATGCGCGGGGTCGGGCCCTGCTGACGCAGAACACCAAGGCCTAGTCCAACATTTCCTTCCCAAGGGATGTTCGTACGTCAAGGGGGACCCCTGAGCATCGGGCCTCAGGGGCCTAACTGGCCACATAGCCCCTCACTCCCTGGTCTCGTCCTGGCGATTCGGACAAGCCAGTGGCGGCTGAGGTATGCGCGGGGTCGGGCTCTGCCGACGGAGAACTCTAAGGCAAGCGGGAAGGAAATCGCGAAATCTTATTCACGCTACATCAGGAGCGATCCGAGCGCGCCATGTGAAGAATCACCTCAGGTCATTGAAGATAAGTCATGCATCCAACTGGCATGCCGCCATCACTTGACAAGTTGGTTTCTGTAGTCATGCTTCGGCAATGCCGCCTCCCTTTTTATCATCCGGAAGCTACTTGCACGCCAAGGGTGACCTCTTGAGCATCGCGCCTCAGGATCTCTTATCGGACCCCGGGCCGCTCACCTCCTGGACTTGACCACGACATCGCGACCTGGCATACCAGCAACGGCTGTAACTTGCCTTGGGATTGGGACCTGCCGGCGTAGAGCACAAAGCTACTGAAGTGGTAAAAAGGAGCGACACTGCCGGAGTGAGGCTTGCAAACCTTGTTTCTTAGCAAGGATAATAAGAATCGGAGCAAAAGCATTACAGGTTCTTTACACGCCCCATGGAGTTGGCTTTGATTCCTCGCAGGGAGCAAAAGAAAGAAATTTTGGGAGAGCCATCATCAATAGTGGGCCACGAGAGGCCATCTCCAAACCTGTTCAAGTCACCATCGGCGACGAGCTCGTGCAGCTGCTGCACTCCGGGCACGGCGCAAGCTTGGAGACGTGTAGCTGTCGTCGCTCGTCTCCGGAGACTCATCAACCTTGGGAGAGCCGCTGGACTCCCAAGGGCCATCGCTGCTCCTAGGAGAGGTGACGAGGGGACCGAGAGTAGGCATGGTACCCGTCCCTATGCCTCCTTGATGGCTCCCACCGGGGCAGCACGCTTGGCGGCGTCCTTCCTCGTCGAAGACCCTGAAGAACCACATGGAGGCGTCGTCGAACTCAAAGTGGATGACGGAGTATCCACCAGGGCGACACACGCGGGCGACTTTGCCCCATCCTCAAGTCATGAAGACACCTGCCGGGGGGACGACCTCAACCTCCGCCTCCGTAGCTTGGCTGCGGCACCCAGCGTGCTGCAACCATAGCTTTGCAGGCCCCCTCGCCGGCATTGGCTCGGCGAAGAACCTCGGGTACCGGATCCAAGAAGGCGGTGACATCGCTGTCGACACCAAGAAATCGCGCGAGGAGCCCTCGACGCGAGTTCGGGGACTGACCGCCCTAGCTGGACGACCTTGACCATGACGCGAGCGGCACAGAGCACGACCCCCTTGCCCATAGGCATACAAGGGCAGCGGGTAACCTGGAGGAGGTCGCTTGCACTAAGGCCTCGTCACCTCCCGCCTCTCGCCAGCGCCGCGGGAGCAGCTGAACCTCTTCTTCGGCGGGAGCACTTCCCGCTCCTCATAGGGAGTCTTTCCTTTCTCAGGAGTAGAGAATCTTCTTATCTGTGCGATGGGTGTCACAGTAAGCAGACGCAGTGAGGAGGAAGTAGAGGAGAAGGGCGACAAGAGGAAGGAGATGGGCAACAGGGGCTTCACCCCTTCCCCATTTATATCATGGAGGAGGCCAACCGTCGGCCTCCACGATCTCACGTAATGATGTTTCTTTTATGATGGAGCAGGGTCTCGTCAAGTCTGGTAGTTGCCGAGGCATCATGGGGAAGTGGAGACGCCCACGTCCAATCAAGTCACCATGCGTCGACCAAGGCCGCATGCGTTTGGGTCCCGTGGCGCTTCGCCCTTGCCCATTTGGCTTCGCCTAGAAACCAAGTGCGCATGCGCCTTGGGCCCGAGGGCTACTGTCGGCGTCCTTGGAATGTGGGTACCCAAACTTGCCTGGCTGCGGCCCGTGACGTGGCTCCATAAGCGGCCTGGTACGGCCCAGCTTCAGCAACTGCAACTCAAGATCCTCGCAAGGGGCCAAGCCTTGCGAGGTGGGTCACAACAAGACCTCCTCGGGGAAAGTCTCTCTAGGATGGCTCCAGAGGAGCGGAGATATCTATGCAAAGAGCACCTCGCAAGGTTCACTTGACGTGAGCCATGACGACCAAGGCCAGGCGGGTGCCGGCGGGCGCAGTGTACCAGTTTCCTCTTTGGTGCTAAGAGGGCAAGCGTAGGCGCGGAGTCCCGAGGGATCAAGCAAAGTTTTCCATATCGGTGCAACAAGACCAAGGATCGTCAAGGCTGCAGAACGGAGGTCATCGTGGAGCCCGGCGCGGCATCACCACCAGAGCCTTTGGCAAGCGAAGACTACTTTTGTCAGGATAACTTGTACTAGCTGTTCCCCTTCAAATTTGGCCGTAGTGTGATCCCTTCCAGTCGATATTTTGGGAAGAGGACCAAGGCCACTATAAATAGGATCTAGCCACCACCATGGAGGGCATCTCATCTGGATCCGAGAGAGAGCATGCCTAGTAGAAGAGACACCACAAGCTTATCTGAGCCCAAGAACACCTCTCATCCGGAGGTTGTTCTTCCCATGTACTAGTTCATCCTCAGCCATACAAGGCAATCCACCATACACACACTGGAGTAGGGTATTACACCTCAAGGTAGCCCGAACAAGTATAAACCTCTGTGTCCCCTATTCTTTGAGTTCGTTGAGCTAGGCCGTGGAATCATAGGGTGAGGGCGGTGGGGAGAGAGTGTTCCACGTGCGCACCCCAGAGTTTGAACCTCTCAAGGGTTTGCGGAACTCGTAACCCAACAGTCTCCTTGCTCCAAACTTCTTGCCAATGATCATGCCATGTGAACAGTGCAATATAGTATTTTCTTACAAAAATAATTTGGCCAAAAAAGTATTTTTCTAAATTTAGTTTTCCAAAAACCCCTGAATTGAGGTTTGCACTACAAGTACCTAATTTTGGGTATGAAAAATCTTTCTAAGAGTATATTTGACTCCTATTAGGTATAGGACTCCCATAAACCACAAACATATAATTTTAAATTTTATTTTCCTATTTTATTGAAAGGCTTTTTCTTTAGGCCAGAAATGGTCTTTAATAGGTTAAAATTATTTAACTATTTGAAAAATATTTGAGAAAATTTAGGGAAACTCAGAGGACATGTATTGTCCATGTATAAGAGTTTCAACACATGGTCATATTCAAAATATTGATCGAACCCCTCAAAAACCCTTTCTAGATATTTCAAGCTTTTGAAATATGTACAAAGGAAATATTCTCTAAAAATTCCAAAAAAATCGAGAAAGTCACATATGCATAATAGGATGACCTTGCAAAGTTTCAACTCAATCAAAATAGTTTTGGTTCACAAAAGTGCCCCAAAACCCTCTCTGTCCAGATTCGAGCTTGAACAACTTTACATTGCCAACATCTTCCTTGTTGCCTCAAATTTTGTGGGCATACTCAAAACTCCAAGTGATGACACTACACCAAGTGGTGCATCAAGGGGTATAGTTTTGCATGACTAGATCTTGGAAAACCCATTTTAGTTGATTTAGGGTTTACAAAAGTTACATTGTGAACCTTGTCCAAAAGATCTCAAATTACTACCACAATGCCAAATGGTCATGCTTAACACCCCCATCAACTGGCACAAGGAGGAGTTGAGTTCAAGTGAATTAAACATGCATCAAACACCTTCTACCACATTTCCAAAATCACTATTTTGACCTCCTCCTCTATTTTACTTGAGCCAAAAAAATTACCACAGCTCCTCCTAGTCCCCTTCTACCTCCAGTAATAAAGGTAGCATCACAGATCAATTATTGGGGGGGTGAAACCACCTCTTTCTCTTTATGTTCACCCATGACAACACCTCATGTATCTCCCATTTCAATATACAGGACCTCACCTAGCTTCTATCCACCCCAGGGCATCCAAGGCAGCCCCAAGGCACAAGAGGACATGCCCTGGCCCTTTAAAAATGGCATGCCGGCCATTTGCATGCTCTAGAGCGTGCTATAGTGTGCTCTCGGCCACCTCGGGCCTCCCCTACACGCCTGCCAAGGGCCCTCGGCGTCTGCGTCACACTAAAACCCTGTCCTCCCTCCTTCTCCCTCAAGCTGCCCCCGCTCGCACGCGCACCGGCCACCCGAGTGCACCAGTGAGCAAGCTCACACGCGCAGTACCTCTGGTTCTCCCCTGCTCTCTTTCTTCTCTCGCCTAGCTCTGGACCAACCCAAGAACACCCCAGACACGCCGCAACAAAACGCCATGACCCGTGGCAATGACAATAAGCTCGTCGACGCACAAATCCTCGGTGGACCATTTCCCGCCTATTTAAAGGCAGCCTCGTGCCCTCCTCTCCTCACCACTCGCCCTCTCTCACTTACAATCGACCCCTTGCACCTCCAGTTCATCTCCAGAAGATCCCGAGCTCGAGCTCCGCCGCTTTGGCTCGCCGTCGATCCCGCTGTACAAGCCTCCCCCAACCCTCCTTCTTGTTCCTCTGGATAGCCCTCGGCTCACTGATCATTTCCCCTCTCCTGCCCACTTCTTTTGCAGTAAGAAACGGCCGGAACCATCGATGCCCGATGCTCCTCCTCCGCGTGACCTCCTCGTCGGCGAACTAGGCCACTCCAGCGACGGCGACCACCACCACCCGAACGGCGACTCGCCGGTGAGTCCAACCGTACCATTGCCCGACCTCGCTGTGCCCTGCATCGCCGCCGGTGAGCTCGCCGGCCCTCTGGTCGTGAGGCTGGAGATGACAAGCGGGCCCCGCCTATCATCCTTACCTCTCCCTCGCCCCTCTCTCATTCTCTCTCTCACTGATGCTCGGGCCCTGCCCGTCAGGTTTAAACGTGGCGCGCGCGCCGCTCCGGCTCGCCCGGGCCGATTTTCTTCTGGGCCTGCTCCGCTGCGGCTCTTCTTGCCCAGTTGCACAATGCTCTTTCTCTTTTTCTTTTCTGTCTAATTTAAATATATTCCATAGGATTAAATATTTATCCAAATAAATAATTCCAACTCCTAAAATCTTGTAATAATCCCACCTATTTAATGGTGTAACTTTTATACAAAACCATCAAACCTTTCTATACTGTCCAAATTTAAATTTAAATTTGAGAAAATATATCCCTTTGTGAAAATCCATCTCTTTGTTTCTAAAGCCCCAAATCACAAACTAAGAATTTTCCCCTTCTTAGTTTTCACCCTAGTATTTTAACAAAAACGATTTCACATTTTTCTAAGCAGTTTGGTTTTTCTGTTTTACTATTGTCTTATTTTTCCTGTTGTTCCTTTATGACGGATAGATCCCGTATTTGATGAAGTTGCCAGAGAAGAAGAAGGAGAAGGACTTGAAGACTTTGAAGACCAAGCCAACCAAGGAAAGCAACCCTTTGACCATGACACATGTCTCTTTCATCGATACCTCTTTCCGGTTGCATGATAATGAAAGTGATGGTGATGAACTTGTTGTGAACCACCAAATGATGCATGCCCATACTCATAGCTCTACCTTGTGCATGGATATACCATGTCAAAATATTAGTTACTGATGCATAATGTTGCATGTATACCATGATCACCTCGTGCTTGCATTCTTTCGAAAACCCGATCGGGTGCCCCTAATGCCCGTGGGTGATGTACAACTAAGGTCATCACTTGAGGAAGAAGTGGTGTACCGGAGCAAGTATTTTTGTGTGTGTGTAAAATGATGGATTAGATTTAGGTGTGATTACCGTCCCAATCAAACATGTGCAACCACTATACCCCTTATGGGACGGGGCATTATTAATTACGTAGTCCGATACTAGCATGGTGCCCACATTACTAGTGACGGGGGTGACTTGAGGTCACTCTTGGGACGGAGTCGTGCTTGGATAGGTGGCCATGACTATTTTTACAAGGCGCCGGACACACCGTTAGTTCCTTCATGTATGTGTGATAATGTGAAAGGGTAGAGTCCCATGATCTTTGGCTTATACACGAGGGCCATGTACCAACGAGTGGACCCTATATCAGTTCCGTCTAGGGAAATATAATGATCGGGTGCTTCCCCCGAGTAGTTGAGGTACTCTGGGATCGTGGGTGACACGAAAGCTTCCCGGATCTTGTGGGTAAAGTGTGCAACCTATGCAGAGTGTCAAACTATTCGAATAGCCATGTCCACGGTCTTGGACAGTTGGATGGTGCTATTTAAACTATGTGCAGTAATTTTACAAACTTGGTACATGTGTGTGTGTGTGGAGGAGAACTATTTGAGTCAAGGAAATGACTTGACGTGTTGATTAAGATAGAGTTGATCCAAACTCTATTTATGTTGATATCTATATCCTATTCTCATGGTTACCAGAGTTCATTGAGGCATATCTTACAAGATGATAGGTCATTTTAGCTAGCTAGATGCTATGTTTCCTACTTGTTGTTACATCATGCATTGTTACGTTGATCGAAACATGGGTTGCTTGCGAGTACATTCAAAGTACTCATTGGCTTGCCAGTGGTTATTTAATTGGCAAAGCATGGAAGAACAGGAGTTTGAAGAAGAGTTCTTTGGAGATGAACATGCGAACTAGGACGCTTTCCCAGCCAGAATGCCTGTAGGGTTAAGGCAGATGGCATGGGTTCTACTTATCAACGAAGATTTCCGCTGCTTCAGTTTATTTGATGTTCAGCCCTTGAGGCTTTATATATGTAAGACTTGACTATAATGGTCATAATTTGTGTAAGACGGTGTGTATGGATGTAAGACTCTTGTTATTCAGCTTCTGTGTGTTCAGTGAGCATTGATATCTGGGACCACTGTACACGTGCATTCGGTGATCTCGACTTATGAGTCGGGGTCCCCACAAAGATTTCCCTACAAAAGAGATTTGCAACATGTGAAGCGTCGTCTAAATTGTTGCATGGAATAAAATGTGCCATCTTGGAAAATGGTCCACAACAACAAAGACGGAATCCTTGAGTTCTAGGCAAACCACGCACAAAGTCCATACTAATATCTTCCCATGGTTGATATGGAATAGGAAGTGGCATGTAAAGACCGTGGGATTGAGCTTTAGACTTAGCTTTGCAACAAGTCGAGCATTGGTTGGCGAAACATGAGACGTCGCGGAACTTCTTGGGCCAAAATTAGAGTGGAAAATGTCTTGTTGCGTCCAAAGTGCCCCATCAGTCCTCCTCCATGAGCTTCTTGCAAAAGCGAAGAATGAAGCACTACTAGGAAAAGGCCTACTAATGGCGCACCTAATTTGGCCATTAATGGCGCATTAGTGGTGCGCCATTACTAGCACGCCATTAGTATATGATACTAATGGCGCACCTCTGGTGCGCCATTAGTATCTGGTATACTAATGGCGCACCGTAGAGGCGCCATTAGTGTGCACAGTAGTGCGCCATTAGTATGCCTCCCAGGGGCCATGTGTACCCAGGTGCTTTGGCATACTAAAGGAGCACTTCGGCAGGATGCGCCATTAGTAATGTCCGCATAGTAATGGCGCACTGTCTGGTGATGCGCCATTAGTATCCTTTGGCATACTAATGGTGCACTGTGTTGTGATGCGTCATTAGTATGAATATTAGGTTTTTTTTAATATTATTTTTCTGTTTTTTTGCACAGATTACAAAATGTATAATTGCACAGAATATAGACAGCACACATCAACAACAAAATCATCGAATACAATAGAAGATTAGTCTCTGAATACAATTCATCATATTAGTCTCCGAATACAATTCATCATATTAGTCTCCGAATTGAAAAGACCGAACAAAGATAGAACAATATATTACAAGTCTCGAGACCGCGAGTAGCGAGTTTGTCTTCACATTACAAGTCGATATCGATCATCTAAACTACCATGACATAGAAGAGAGCTGCGGTCATCACGATGAGCATCATCACGATGAAACTCGTCTTCATCCGGTTCCTCCAACGCTCCCTCCCCTCCCCCGCTAGATAGCGGGCGTATCTAGATTCGGCCTCGGCCCTAGTGGTGTACCCTTTGTAACTGTTACCGCTGAATCGGTGAACCTGGCTCCGACACTCCTCCCAGTCGTCGTAGACTCCGGGAACCTTACCTTTGTACACGACATACGACGGCATCGCTATGCACTAGCCAAACGAAACGTTAGTACCAATTCACAGACAATACATAAGCAATATATAAGTATGCAACAGAACGATCGAAAGAGAAAAGCAAGACATTAATAGCATCGATTACATCTAAGTTGAACGACTCTCGAAACCAAAGAGACATACTACAAGTTCATTAAAGTTTAATTACAACATGAGCCAATCGATGTTTCAGAACTAGACACAGCATCACTGCTTTCGACTCGACCCAATGCACCGTAGCGTGGATGAAGCCGCCGTCTATCGTGGGAGTCATGAAATCACGGGCTTTGTCAGCCTGCATTTGTAGCATTGTGTCGATGTCACTGTTCGACGGTTGATTTCTGAGGTAGAACTGCCCCGAGGTACGAAGGACATCTTGATGGATGATTTCCGCAAACTCCGACTGGATGCGAAAGAAATCTTGTCTGATGTCCGCGTCCTGGATTGCCGACACGCTCGCGGCCCAATCTTTGAGTTTACTCGGTAGCAGAAGTTGATGATGGTCCCGTACGATCGCCCGCATGTGATGGATGGCGTAGTAGGCACCCTTCTGACCGCCAGGCGGCTGCTTGACGCAGCAGAACGTCATATTGTGGGAGAACACGTGCTTGCCGTACTTACGAGCTGTCCCGGTGAAGGTGCCTCCAGATTTGGCGTAGCCGGGGAGAACATCATCAAGAACCTTCTTGACATTTGTGTAGTCTACAGTCGACTGACGGTCCGGGTCGAAATACGTGGCCATGGAATATTTGGGGCTTAGGAGGATGAGCGTGCAATGTGTGTCACTGCAGAAAACACGGAATGTTAAAAGAAAAACGATCGAAATCTAAGAATTCATATGTTAAGGGGCGGTTGAGGCGGAGGACTTACTCGGGAAACTAAGGCACGAGGAAGTTATCCTTATCTCGGTTTGCCAGAATGACGCCTTCGAGGTAAGAACTCGCGACTTGCCGGTCCCCAGCGCTGCCCAAGATCTTGGCACGCATGTAGAAGGGGTCGACTATCACGATGTCCGGGGTCTTGTCGCGAATGATCCGCATCTCCATACTCAGCGAAAATAGCCGAACGAAGGTGTAGTGCAGCGGATGAAGGTTCAACATAGCGTCGATGTCATCAAACCGCAGGACGATCGTACCCCCGATGGAGTTATCCACAAAGCCCTTGCCCTCCGGCACCTTGGCCGCGAAAACCGGGTATGCCACATCCTTCTCTCTGAGACGCCGCTTCTCCAAAGAAAGAACACTGTCATGCAGACTCTGCATAGCACCGGTTGCAGCATCGAGCATATTTCTCGGTAGCATCGGCCTACCCGCCACATGCACCTTCCTCATTACATCCTCAGGTGAAGGTGGCCCGTCCTGAGCACGGATCGTACTCGGTGTCGGCTGGCTCGCACCCTTGTTAGTTTTTCTTTTGCGTGCCTTCTTCTTGATCTCCTGAATTGGGACCGAGTTCTGCTCAGAGACCGCCTTCTTGAGTGTGTTGGGGCTGATAATATTTCGCACCTCGCCTATTTGAGGCTCGGTGAAGTCGGCAGCTGGAGGCGTCTCCTGAGAGCTGAACGGCAGACGACGCCTGTTGCAACTTGGCTTCTCCGCGGTACCGGCTTGATCGCACACGTCTTTTGTTGGGTTGGGTTCTTGAGAAGGAGGCCCCATGAAGTCGTCACCGTACCCATGATCGGCAAAGTACTGATCGACGTTGGCAAATGTATCGTCGTCGTCATCGTTCTGATCCTGTGCCATATGCATGTTTGGATCCAGTGGCATAGGGATTTCCGGCACCGTTGCGGCGGTCTTGCCATGGGGACGCCTTGGCGCCGGCACGACTGGCGGTGTTGTCTTTGGGGTGGTTTCCCCCGCCCCCAAACGAATCTGGCTGTTCGGCCAAAGCAGGGGCCAGCTCAGGCAGGCCCTGAGGGTCATGACGTCATCATCGTCGGCCCCGACGGGTCGAATCGGAGGTAACACCTCGTCGCAGCCTCGCAGCACCCGAACCAGTTGAACCCTAAACAAGTTGGGTGGCATCTGGGTACCGTGGAACAAGGGGTTGCCCAGTTGAACGATTTTGCCCTTGGCAACATCGACCAACTCGTTGTTCACGAAGTGCAGGAGAGTGCACGAAACGTCGGCGGCGCCCTGCGAAAACATGTAGGGCGTCAGGGATGCCCAGTCAAAGGCAAGGAGATGAAGTCCTCGGCCGAGAGAGGCTTAATTAGTTACCGTGATGATGGCGTCGAGCTCGGCTAATGTCGAGGCACCGCCAACGGCGGGCGTGCAGTTGACGGAGGGGCCACTGGCTGCAGAGGTGCCGGCCGGCGTACACCCGGGTGCATTAAGCTCCCGTGCCGGCGTCGGAGACACCAATTCCGCCTCCGCCGGAGACACCAATGGCCCCGCCATCGCGTTCTGCGAGTTGCTGGCCGTGAAGCTGGGAATCGGGGGCGGCCCCTGTTGGCCGCCCGCAATCCATGCATGCAACCCCTCGATCAAGCTAGGCACAATGGCGGTGATCGTCGCTCCGAGCTGTTGTTGCACTTGCTCTTGGACAATCTCCGGAATCCGCGCCACCTGTGCCTTGAGTTCTTGAACCTCGCGCGCCTGGCTTTCCGAGCTGGTCTTTTTCTCCTTTCGCCCACCAGCGTTATAGTATGACGACCATTTTGTCGACAAGCCTTTGCCGGCCACACGACCAGCTGACGTCGGCTTCTCGAGCTTATCCTTGTTCTTCATTACATTCAACGCCCTATTTAGAGTCGTGTCCCAAGGGTTGCTCTTAGTCGACCCCGCACTACTGCTTTCAGTCGCCTGCGGAAGGAATGTGAATCATTTAGAAATTTGGCTTCATTAAATATAATACAACCATATGGAGCTAATTATGCGGGGGTGTATTCCTTACCAGAACAAGCTCAAGCGCCCTGGTCTTCGGATCCGTGGTCAGCTCCTTTGTTTTCGGGTCCTTCTTGTATCGGGCCCTGATAAAGTTCCCGGTATGCTTGTCACCATATTTATCAAAGAGGGGCGGTAGGCCTTGCTCGGCACGGTCCGCCTCCTCCTTGTCCCATATAGGCTCCGCCACTCTGTAACCGCCGGGACCGAGTGTGTGTTCCCCTAAGTTGAGCTCCCGCATTTCTTTCCCCCACTGACTTGATTCGGGGTGTGCGGTGCTCGAGCAATTGATCTTGAAGTCGTTGTAGTCATCTTCGGTGATCGAAGGATGTTTCTCCTTGATCTTCTCATAACTCTCACCTTCCTCGATCATTCTCTTCACATTGGTTTTCCAAGTAGACAGGGCCTTGCTCATCTTCGTGAGGGCAGCACTGTTCACTTTATTCCCTTTGAGGCTTGTGTTATCAAATTGAGCGGGGAACTTGTATCGTTCGTGCAGCTTCGTGAAGAGGAGGTTGCGCAAATTCCCATGGTTAGGATGCCTCAGGTTCTCGGTGTTGGCCCGAACCGCCGGCCTCATCGTTGTTGGCCATGTTTCTCTCTAAATAGGAACAAAGTTTGGTCAAAAAGTTGGTTATTGTCAAGGAACAAGATCATGGTCTCATCATTTAGGGTTTGTCGACACCGAGGCATCCTAAAAGCTAAGCTTTTATAATTGAGGGTTTTTTGACGCCGAGGCACCCTAAAAGCCTGAGCTTTCATCATTTCGGTTTTTATCGACACCGAGGCACCCTAAAAGCCAAGGTTTCATAATTTATGGTTTGTCGACACCGAGGCATCCTAAAAGCTAAGCTAGGAAGGAGAATTCTAAGTTGGGCCTAATCATTTGGCTCTATTGCCGCCTATGGTTTAATGCAGCTAGAATAAAGGGGCACTTGATCCTACTTAATTAACTACTAAGATACCCCGGCCCATGCATTAGTCACAAGTACCCCATATGTCCTATTTTTTAGCAAAGTCATGCTAAAATTCACGGAAAATTTCAGCATGACCTTTGCTGAAAATAGGACATATGGAGTACCCGAATTTGCTGGAATGGAAGTTAATCGACATTCCAGCAAACTCAAGGGCCTCTCGGGGTACCTGCAAAATCATCACGACACGATGGTCGGAGACAAAACCCAGCAAAAATCTGGATGGAGTGCATCGGGCTTTCAACTCCACTTTAGACTATCCAAAAGATCACACTGAGCTCCAGCTGAGGGATCCATCAGCCATCATGCCAGCCAGCCAGCAAATTAAGCTGGCCAGGAGCAAATAAAAATACAATGCATACATACATACTAAAGCAGAAAGATAGATAGATAGATAAGCATGTTTAGTTTAGTTTACAAGAATGAGTGCATGCATGTCAAAAGTTGGCATCTACTACTTGCCTTTGCTTTTTCAGCCCATGTTCATGTAGATAGATAGATAAGCCCATTTTATTTGACACATTAGTTAACTGAATTTTTACCCAGTAGTTAACTGAATTTAATTAACAAACTAGAAAACAGAAAAAACTAGACTGCATGGAGTAGTAACAAATTCAGTTAACAAACTATGCTGCATTTAATCTGAATAATACTCCAGCAATATACTCCATGATTATAAACTACAGGTCTTTCTATTTACCAGTACAATAATGATGCTTCTGCTATCATTCACTTTAGTTGTAAATTAATACTCTATTAATCAACATTGAATGAGTTTGGAGATTTGTGTATAACAAGCATGACTTCATTAATATAGCATGATGGTGTTTTTACCCCTTGAACTGCAGCCTAGGCCATGTATTTAATCACTTGAACTGTATCATTTTAAACACCACACCACAGGAGCTCCCCTGGGTCAAGTGGCCAGGTTACTACAATTTTTAGCAAATGATGACAGAATAAAGCAACACCCTGTACTAGCCTAAAAACATATAATTAGAGCAACTTCATATTGTCTAAAATCCCCCTTTTCTTTTCTTTTTCTTTTTCACCTGAGGGCATGTAAATCATGTACACCTTTTTATCTATTAAAAAAACCACAAGCTAGCTAAGCTAGCTGTGGCACAAGCTTCATCCTTTTGTTCTTGGTTGCTTTTCATACTAGAGTTTATCTATGTACAACTTCATATTAGAGCAACTTTATATTTAACTTAACCTAGAAAAGCTAGCTGTGGCACCATCCTAGGCTCATTAGGCCATGGTCTAACCACAAGCCATTTTCTCTAGTTAGACTAGTTTAACTGGATTTTACTCTAGTTAGACTAGTTTAACTGACTTTTACACTGCATCAGTAGTTTTAACTGAATTTTACATTAGTGAATCTTGACAATGCTAGTAGGACTAACATTGTCAACACTTTTGCACTACTTCTGCTAGATACCATCGTCACTAGATATCTACAGTTTTATTACTAGAGCCACCATACAAACCTCATATTCTTTTATTACTGGAGCCAATTTTCCTCATATTCTTTTTTTTACTGGAGGCACCATACAAACCTCAGAGCTTGGTGGCCTGGACCTGCATTTGTTCTTGGTTGCTTTTCATACTAGAGTTTTACTATCACAACAGTGTTTTTTTAAATATAATATCACAACAGTGCTTTTTTATTAACAGCAAGTTCATCATGTCAATTACTCCAAGCAACAACAGTTTGCCTAGTAGAAAAATTTAAACTATGGCTTAGCAGAAAAATTAACAGCAACAAGTTTCAAGCCATTCATCAAAGTATGGCTTGAAGTAACAGTTTCAGAGTTGAGATTCATGTGTTTTTCAGAGTACAAGTTGCTTCAGATTTGAGATTCATGTGTTTTTCAGAGTACAAGTTGCTGAAAAAACTGAAAATGGACACTAGAGTGATTCCTTGCTATTTTGATTTGATGCAATTGCTGTCATTTGCCTTCAAGTGTAACTAGTCTAACTACTGAAACTACTCCAAGTCCTACACTAAACTACTGAAACTACTCCAAGTCCTACACTAAACTAGTGAAACTACTGCAAGCAAACTACTGCTCCAAGCAAACTACTGAAACCATTAGAGTCTACTGCAAGAAGGTTTCAGTTAATTATTGGGGGGATTACTGCAAGCAAACTACTCCAAGTCCTACACTAAACCAGAACAAAACCCAACGGAAACCCTAAATCTCGACAAACCCGAGGGGATTCAGACCTAAAAGAGCTAAAAACCTAAGCAGAGGATGCCATGGGTAGGAGGAGGATACCTTGGCGTGGTGTTGACGACGGTGAGGGGCCCGTCGAGGCTGGGTCGTCGGGGGCGCGGGCGGCGGCAGCGTAGCTCCGGGCGTCCGGGGCGTCGAGGGCGCGGGCGGCGGCGGCGTAGCTCCGGGCGTCGAGGCCGGGGCGTCGGGGGCGAGGGCGTCGGCGGTGAGGGAGAGAGAGGTGTCGGGGAGAGGGGGCGAGGGCGTCGGCGGTGAGGGAGAGAGAGGCGTCGGGGAGAGAGGG
>LR738711.1:453465043-453511346 GCA_902687465.1 Secale cereale | reverse complement strand
TGTTCACAATCTTCTTGCCCTTCTTTTTCGCAAATGGAGTTCTTCTGTGGAACGGACGTCCTTTAGGTAGGGTGGTCCTGCTTCTTCTTGTGGTGTAAGCTGCTACTTCATCATCGTCGTCATGTTCGATCCTCGGGTCGCCGTACTTGTCGAAGTCTTGCTCATTGGCTACTCCATCCATTCCGATGATCTTCCTTTTGCCTCTCCTCACGACAACACGACTGGGCTTTGACGGATCGGTAATGAAGAAGCATTGGTCAACTTGGGAAGCCAGTACCCATGGCTCATTTTTCGCGGTGACGTTTGCGCTCGCGGTCTTGGATTTGGCTTCGGGTATAACCATGGTGGTGAAATACCGGTCTTCTTTTAGGACGCTCTTGGCCCATCTGACACGGAACATCGGGACCTTCTCTCCAGCGTAGCTCAGCTCCCAGATCTCCTCGATCCTTCCGTAGTATCTGTCCTTGTCATTACCGGTGTAGGATTCCATCGTTACCCCGGAGTTTTGATAACCATCGCTCTTCATGTCGTTGGCCTCGATGTAGAATGTGTAGCCGTTGATATCGTACGCCTCATAGGTCATCAGGTTGTGCTCGTTGCCCTGTGATAAGGCGAATATGTGTTGTTCTTCCGCGGAAGAATCATCATGTAAAGGGTACGACAGAAGCTTCTGCTTGAACCAACGCGTGAAACATGAGTTGTGCTCTTTGATTATATCTCCGTCCGTCCTCTGTTGGCCTCGGTCATTGTACATCTTCTCAATAAAGGTTTTGTGCTGAACCACCCAAGGATCGACCACGTCTATGTGTTGTAGCGCGACTAGGTTTGCTCTTTCAAAGTCGGCGAGTCGACCCTCGAAGTCGACATGCATTTCGCGGCGACCCTCACGGTGACCCCATCCAGCGAGCCTGCCGAGGTGCCTGTTGACGGGCAGACCAACGGGGTTCTCGATGCCTAGATAATTCGTGCAGTAGGAGATGCACTCTTCGGTCAGAAAGCCCCTGGCTATGCTTCCCTCTGGACGTGACATGTTGCGAACGTATCCTTTGATGACACCATTCATCCTTTCGAACGGCATCATGCTGTGCAGGAACGTCGGCCCGAGTTGGATGATATCGTCCACGATATGGACCAGCAGATGCACCATAACATCGAAGAATGCGGGCGGGAAGTACATCTCAAGCTCGCATAGTATCACCACGATCTCTTCCTGTAGCCTTCTGAGTTGCCTCACGCCAGCAGACTTCCGAGAGATGACGTCGAAAAAGTTGCATAGGCCAAATAGGGTTTCACGGACGTGCGCGTCCATGATACCACGGATTGCAACTGGAAGTATCTGCGTCATCAGCACGTGACAGTCGTGAGACTTCATCCCGCTGAACTTCAGCTTCGCCCGGTCTAGGTATCTGCTTATCTTCCCCGCGTAACCGTAAGGAAGTTGTACTCCTACGAGGCAGGTGAAAAACTGCTCGATCTCCTCCTGACTTAGAGTGAAGCACGCGGGAGGGTAGTCATTTCCGGTCTTCTTGGCCTTTTTGCCTTTGCGACGACTTTCTGTGTCCTGCTTCGCCTCATCATCATCATCATCATCATCATGATCATCATATATAGCGTGAAGCTCCTGCCTGATGCCCATTGATTTCAAGTCTGCCCTTGCTTTCGGCCCATCTTTGGTCCTCTCTGGCATGTTGAGCAGGGTACCAAGCAGACTCTCGCACATGTTCTTCGTGATATGCATTACATCAAGGCTGTGAGGCACACGATGGATCTTCCAGTACGGCAAGTCCCAGAAAACAGACCTCGTTTTTCATACCTTCAGCAGCGGCTCTGGCGCCTTTCACTTCTTTCCCGGCTCTGGCGCCTTTTGCTTCTTTCCCGGCAGTGGGCAATCTTTCCAATTTTTCAACATCTCATCTATTTCCTCGCCGCTCCTCGTACGCGGGCGTCCTCGGGGTTCGGTTTCACCATCGAACAGATCCTTGCGTTTTCTCCACAGGTCATCGTCGCGAAGCCACCTTCGATGTCCCATGAACATGGTTTTCGAAGACCCGAGATCTCTATCTAGCTGGCGATATGTTGTGTCATCCATGCACCTGACGCATCCAGAAAATCCGTGGACCACCTGCCCCGCGACATATCCGTAACCGAGATAGTCGTGCACCGTCGTGAGCAGTGCGGCTCTCATAGGGAAATATTCTTTCTTTGCGGCGTCCCACGTATTGGCTGGCGTTTTCCACAGCGTGTCTATCTCCTCTTTCAGCAGCCCCAGATACAGATTGATGTCGTTCCCTGGTTGTTTCGGTCCTTCAATTAGCATACTCATGTGAATGTACTTCCTCTTCATGCACAACCAGGGGGGAAGGTTGTACATCCACACAAACACAGGCCAGGTGCTATGTGTGCTTCTCTGGCTGCCAAACGGATTGACTCCATCGGTGCTCGCGCCCAGCACGATGTTCCTTGGATCGTTCCCAAATTCTAGGTCTTCGAAGTTCAACGCTTGCCACTGGCTCGCATCCTTAGGGTGACTCGGCATCTTGTCTTTTTTATCTATCTCTGGATCATTTGCGTCATCTTCTCGCTTCTTCTCCTCCCTATCCGCGTGCCAATGCAGGAGCTTTGCTACCTTAGGGTCCGCGAAATACCGCTGCAGACGAGGAGTGATCGGAAAGTACCACACCACTTTTCGAGGAGCTTTCTTCCTCTTCTTGTATCGAGTGACGCTGCACACCGGACATATGGTAGACTCCGCGTGCTCGTCCCGATAAATGATGCAATTGTTCATGCACACATGGTATTTCACGTGCGGTAAATCCAGAGGACACATGATTTTCTTCGCCTCCTCCAAACTGGTGGGGCACTTGTTCCCCTTGGGAAGACGTTCGTGCCAGAATGACATGTTCTCGTCGAAGCATGCGTCGGTCATTTTGTGTTTTACCTTCATCTCCAGAGCCATGAGCGTTACTTTCAGGCGGGTATCCTCGGGCCTGCATCCTTCATACAATGGAGTAACCGCGTCTAACTCAAGTTGATCCATCTTGGCTTTCTCTCGGGCGGCAGCTCTTGCGTTATCGGTCTGCTTGAGAAGCAGCTCTTGAATATGAGGGTCCTGCACCCAGCCCATCGATGGTCCAGCATCGTCTGCTCCGTCGGCATCATCATCTTCATGATCATGCCCTTCGTCTGCTCCGGCATCTTCCTCATCATCATGTCCTGCATCTTCTACATGATGACTGTGTACAACATCACCGTCGTGATCATCTCCTGGGGATTCTTCGTCTTCTCGCCTGCCCGAGCCGCGGTGGTTGTCTTGCTGCCCTTCCTCATTTCTTGCCCGGCCCCCATGGACGACTTCGTAGTCATCTTCATCACCTTGCCACCGATAGCCATCCATGAAACCATGAAAGAGCAGGTGGTCGCGCACCTGCCCGGAATCCGGGTCCGCAAGGCTCTTCAGCTTGCATCTTCGACACGGACATCTTATCTCCGTCTCGTTCTTTTGAAGCATCTCGGCCTTCGCGGACCTCAAAAACCTATTCACGATGCCTTCGGTCATCGTGCGCACCATGGTCGCCTGCGGGGTAGAGCAAAACGATATTTTAGAACCAAGAAAAAATTTGCCATGACTTTCCCTAAAATAGGACAAAAATGAATGCTTAATGCCAAAATTCTCACCGAAACGGAAATGAATCAACATTCCGGGAAAATATTGGCAACTATCGCATTTCAAATACCGGTACACCTCCAAGCACAAACACATATGCAACACAACAAACATATGCAACACCACGAACATACATAGATCTAGCTAGGCCAAAAAAAGTGCATGTGCACATTGTTGTATGGAGAACAACATAAATATAGCTTCCCCCCTTACTTACCTATCAAAACAAGGTAATTTAACCACTTAATTTGAATGAATATATGATGGAAATGAGGTGAAAAAGAGGAGGGACCCGAGAGGAGAGGAGGTGGAGAGAATGAAGTGGGGGAGAAAGTGAGTGTGGGTAGGAGAGGCTGTCCAAAATATCTTGTTGCTGCCCGCTTACTAATGGCGCACCAACTATAAATGCGCCATTAGTAATCAAGGATACTAATGGCGCATTTATAGTAGGTGCGCCATTACTAGTTTTGCAAAAAAAATAACATACTAATGGCGCACTGTCACACAGTGCGCCATTACTAGTTTAAACTAGTAATGGCGCACTCTGGGACAGTGCGCCATTAGTAGTTTTGTAAAAAAAAAGAATAAAAAATATCATAAAAAAGAACATTGATGGCGCACTTTACTGCTGGTGCGCCATTACTAGTTACAACTAGTAATGGCGCACTTCTTACAGATGCGCCATTAGTATGTTTGGACAGGCGCGCTAGTTCAAAAAAAACTTCTTGATACTAATGGCGCACTCTGGGCCTGGTGCGCCATTAGTAGTTCGAACTCTAATGGCGTATCTGTTGCTGGTGCGCCATTAGTATATACTAATGGCGCACTGCTTGTCTGGTGCGCCATTAGTATCAATTCCATCTATAGCCCTTTTCCTAGTAGTGAAGAGAAGACTCGAGAATGCAAAGTTTGTTAGCTCTCATAAGATAATCATCCTTGATGTAATATATTTCCCAAGATGTATGCTTCAAACATTTAGCATAAGGATCTGCAAAGAAAACATCAGGTGCATACAAGTCTTTTATGTGCTCAAAGCTAATGACATTGAACTCAAGTTGAGCAACAATGATGCATTTGCGGGATAAAGCGTTGACCACTACATTCTCCTTACCTTTGATATGTTTGATTACATAAGGAAATGACTCAATGAATTCACTCCACTTAGCATGACTCTTGTTCAACTTAGTTTGGCCCTTAAGATACTTAAGTGTTTCATGATTTGTATGGAGAATGAACTAATGAGGGCGAAGATAATGTTCCCAAACATGCAAGACTCTCGCTAAAGCATATAACTCTTTGTCATAGATGGGGTAGTTAAGTTGCGCTCCGAAAAGTTTTTTACTAAAATAAGCGATGGGGTGCTTCTCGTGCATTAACACACCTTTTATGCCTTTACCACTACCATCGCAATGTACCTCAAAAGGAATATCAAAATTGGGTAAAGCAAGCAAAGGGGCATGTGTAAGCAAATTCCTAAGATCATTAAAAGCGGTATTTTCTGATGGTACCCAAACAAAAGGTGTGTTCTTCTTACTCAAAGCATGTAAAGGTGTAGCAATGGTGCTAAAATCCTTCACAAATCTTCTATAAAATCCGGCCAAGCCAAGAAAGCTACGCACTTGTTGTAGGTTAGTTGCTTGGGGCCAAGTTTTAATAGCTTCGATCTTAGTTTTGTCTACATGCACACCCTTGGAAGAGACAACAAAACCTAGAAAAACAAGTTTGTCTACACCAAATTTATATTTCTCCATGTTGGAATAGAGTTTCTCTTTGCGAAGAGTTTGTAAGACCGTTCTAAGATGAGTCACATGATCTTGTAGAGACTTGCTAAATACAAGGATGTCGTCAAAGTAGACCACAACAAAGATGCCAATATAGGTCTAAGAACATAATGTATGACTCTCATGAAAGTTCCGGGTGCTTCGGATAAGCCCATTAGCATAACAAGCCATTCATATAAGCCAAATTTGGTCTTAAATGCGGTTTTCCATTCATCACCCTCTTGTATGCAGATTTGGTAGTAGCCACTCATAAGCTCAATCTTAGAGAAGATTGTGGCTCCGGTAAGCTCATCTAGCATATCATCTAAGCGTGGGATGGGTGACGATATCTAACGGTGATAGTATTAATGGGACGACAATCGGAACACATTTGATATGTACTATCTTTCTTGGGGACAAGGATTACCGGAACAGAACATGGGCTCAAGCTTTCGCGTACGTGGCCGTTATCGATGAGTTGTTGAACTTGCCATTGGATCTTCTAGGTTTCTTTGGGGTTCACGCGATATGGTACTTTGTTAGGAAGAGGTGCTCTGAGGATGAGGTTGATGCAGTGCTGGATGTCTCGAAGAGGGGGTAGACCCAGAGGTAGCTCATCGGGAATTACATCATGGAATTCCTACAACAAATGAGACAACACTAAACGTAGAGGTGGTGAAGTGTTTGGTTGTTCCGCTTCACCTTTGCATAAGAGTACAAGGTGAAGCACACTTGATGGGTTCTAACACAGTTCTCTCATCTCACGTTAGGTGGCAAATAGCACTAGGTGTTTCTTGTCGCTCATCATGGAGGCACTTAATTTAGGCTTGTGGCTCTCACTCTTCTTTTGTTGTATCACTCTCTCACCATTCTCTGCACAATGGGTAGATACTTGCTTGTCGGAGACCACTTAACTTGGCGACATGGGGCATAGCACGAACTCTTTGCCTTTCATCTTGAAGCTATAATGATTGGTACGTCCATTGTGGGGACTCCGTGGTCGAATTGCCATGGCTGTCCATGAAGTAGGTGGCAAACGAACATAGGTACCACATCACACTCCAATGTGTCCTCATAGGCACCAATCTTGAATGATACGTTCACGGTATGCTCAATGCAAATGGTGCCAGAGTCACTAAGCCATTGGATCTCAACGTTTTGGTTGAAATAGGAGGCGCCGAAGTCATTGGAGCTTGGTTTTAGGAGCCGTAGTTCTTGGAAGTGAACTTGGAGTACTTGTAGTCCTCTTGTACTTGTCGCTCCACCTTGGTGGCTTGGTGCACTAGCTCAAGGAGGTTCATGTATGGTTGAAAGTTGGCGATTTTCTTGATAGGATGGTTGAGTCCATTCAAGAATCTGACCATTGTTTGCTTTTCATCTTCCGTGATGTTGGCTCTAATAATGGCAATCTCCATTTCCTTATAATACTCTTCAATGGACTTGGTGCCTTGCTTGAGGAGTTGCAACTTCTTGTATAAGTCGTGATTGAAGTGTGTTGGCACAAAGAGCGCTCGCATGACATCCTTCATTTGGTTCCAAGTGGTGATGGGTGGTTCGCCTTTTTCTTCATGTCTCTCAATGACTTGTTCCCACCAAATAAGAAGATAGTCTTGAGACTCAAGGGATGCCATCGCGATTTTCTTCTCCTCATCAGAATTGTCTAAGTGAAAGATCTTGTCAACTTTCAATGCCCATGATACGTAGTCTTTGGGATCGATGCTTCTGGAAAACTTTGGCATGGTGAACTTGAGCTTGCCTATTGGGAGAGCATTCTTGACCTGGAAGATTGTCAACCTTGAGTTGTTCTTGGCATGGTTAATTCTCATTGTCTTGGTGCTCTTGCCGAACTTGTGGTTCATGTCGAGCTTGTTGCTCTTGTCGTGCTTGTTGAGGAGCTTGGTGTTGCATTGTTGCTTGATATCGCCTTTCTTGAACTTCATCACGAAGTCCTTCTTCTTCTTCACGAGTACGTTGGTTACGTGCGGCGACGGTGCGATGTTATTCGAATAGGGAACGTTGCACCGCAAGAGCTTGTTTTTCTCGGTGTTGTTGTTCTTGACGTTGTGCCTCGACATCTTGCTCTTCTTGGTGTTTGTACGCTCGCGCTTCTTATTTTTTTCGTAAGCGTTGCCTTTCTTGCACTTGCTTGAGTGTAGCTTGATTTTGACGATGTCGACGTTCTTGCTCTTCAAGTTGCTCTTGCGAACCGTTGTCGTGAATTGGGTTTCGGATTGCATGTCGATCTTGCCGCATGGCTCGATGAAGAGTGTACGATGTAGGGGTACTTGAGCCGGAGATGTAGTCGGAAGAATGACGACTTGAGCAGCTCCGTCGTTGTGATGATGTAGTCATAGAAGGTCGATTGATCATCGAAGTCCTTAGCTCGTCCAATTGAGTAGACATGTTGGCATTGAGATCTTCAATACAATGAGTGATTGTGGCATCGATGTATTCTCTTGTTTGCCCTTCGGATTGCGTCAAGTCGGTGGCGAGTAGCGCAATGGACTCATGCGTAGCTTCATTCTCTTGATGTAGAGCTCATTGAACACCAAATAAGTGAACCTTCGTGATGTAGTTCTTCGGTTCTTAAGGATCATCAAATAGCGGGTTCGAAGATGTACTTGGCCTATCCATCTTCGCAAGAAAATATGTGAGTGGGAGAAAGGAAGAACTATACCAAATGTACCTTGACCGATGTTGAATATGGATCAATGATCACTCAATAATGTAAACTGGAAATAGCACAATTGGTACCAATTCTAGTCGATTCTCACACCTAGATAAGTACAGTCTTTGGAGGAGCTCGGTGAGGATAGTGGCACAAAATTTATGCAATTGTTAACGAGACTCAATGATGTTGAAAATGATTCACAAATTTGACAATGCAACAAGTTGACCAATAGCAATAAGTAGCACACGGGAACACATGCATAGATAGATAAATGTGGTTGTGTAACCAAGGAGGAGCGGGAAATGTGGAATCCACGGAAAATGCTCTTGTTGCACAACACTAGAGAGATGCTAACTGATTGCTCAATAGGCGGATACAAACTTGTGCATGATCTATAAGAGACAAAACGTAATGACTTTCTATCACAAGTATGCTATAAGTGTATGATGGTTCGGTGCTTTAGCACAAGATGATGTAGTGTGATACCATATGAATCTTGGATCACGATGTTATGATGCTATGGTCCTTTGCTTATAAGCTTGTTAGTGCCTCTGTTGCTTAAAAGCTTTTGGGCTCTTTCTTTCTTTTGAGCTCTTTCTTTGGCCACTTATGCAAAATTCTCTTACTAGGTAGGAATTGTGTACGCGGAACACTCTTGTGGCACACCAAGATATGATGATATAGTATGCAATGTCTATGACTATCACTAATCTGCACAAGTAGCATTGGCCGGCAATACTCACATGGCTAGTATCGATAGGAAAGCTACGCAAAATGGTCTATGGGGGTGACAATGCAATTGCAAGGTAGGATATACAAAGGTGTCGTTGATGTTACCGTCCTTGTCGAGGATGAGCGGTGGTTTCGTCGATGTCTTTCCATTCCAAGTTAGCCTAAACACCCGAGGAAACGGAGAAACCACAACTTAAGTAATCCAAGACAAAACAATTCAAAGTTGTCGGAGTTGGTAGAGGGTAAGCTATGGTGGTTAGATAAAGCGTTGGTGGATTGCGGAAGTGGATGTTGAAGTGTTGGTGGAGGCCCAAACAAAATTGGCGAAAATTGGCGGCGAGGGGTTGTGGTTGGTGAATGTCCAGGCTTGCGGGCTGGATATCCGGGGGTCATGGGCCGGATATCTGGGTTCCCGATCCATGATGAACTCGGTGGATTTCGTGGAAAAATAAAAAATTCTGGGGCAAAATTCTACGGATTTTGTGGATGGAAATTGGGGAAAAGTGGGGAGAAGCTAGATCCACTCATGGCAAAGCAAATCCATGGGGCAAATCCAACAAAACTTCATCAAATCAACAGATCACAAAAAAATTGGTATCGCTATTTTTGTGGGGATTTTGAAATTGGGCAAAACAAAACAAAATTAGGCTAGAAAAAGAGGTTGGGGCTCCAAATTCGTGATCAACCAAGGCTCATGATACCATATGATGTGGGGCTAATCCGATCTTTCACTATTGGAGGGATCCCCGAGGATGAACATGAAGAACACGAGGGGAAAACGCGAGGGAAACAAGGGGAAAACACTCAACACAACAAGATTAGGTCACACATATGCTAGATCTGGTAACACAAAGAGGGATACATAATCTAAAGTCGACAAAGTACAATAAACGATAACTAGTTCTTCTCGTCTTCTCCATTAGGAGGTCTTGAATCCACTTGGGGGATCTTCTCCGTGGAGGCCCCGGTCTTTCGAATGAGAAGAACCAAGAGGATGAGTGTAACGCCCCGGACACACCCGCCGGTGGTCGTTACTCCTGGCGGGATCTAGACTGGCCTCACATATCAATACTAGTCTTTTCTGCGCACTTTGTCCTCACTCATGCGCACCCGGGAGCAACTTCCCGGTCGGTCACCCATCCTGAAACTACTCCAAGCTGAGCACGCTTAACTTTGGAATTCTATCCGAATGGGCTCCCGGAAAAGAAGGAATTCCTTATTGATATGAGTAGTCTATCATCCCTAATAAGCCAGGCCATCACATACACCATCACTCAGAGGAACCGACGTCCTCGTCGGGCCACAGGAACGTTCCCTCTTGGCACAAACGTCTGTGCTTCCAGGACAGCACATGTGCCATGCCGTGTGCCACGACGGGTCACAAACGTCATGCACAACATGACTGCAAACTGTCCGCAAACATCCGTGTAACCGCGAGGGTCGGCTCTGATACCAACTTGTAACACCCCGGACACACCCGCCGGTGGTCGTTACTCCTGGCGGGATCTAGACTGGCCTCACATATCA
This sequence comes from Secale cereale, assembly GCA_902687465.1. NCBI lineage: Eukaryota > Viridiplantae > Streptophyta > Magnoliopsida > Poales > Poaceae > Secale > Secale cereale. The sequence continues at coordinate 453,500,992 of LR738711.1, read as the reverse complement.
ATACTAGTCTTTTCTGCGCACTTTGTCCTCACTCGTGCGCACCCGGGAGCAACTTCCCGGTCGGTCACCCATCCTGAAACTACTCCAAGCTGAGCACGCTTAACTTTGGAATTCTATCCGAATGGGCTCCCGGAAAAGAAGGAATTCCTTATTGATATGAGTAGTCTATCATCCCTAATAAGCCAGGCCATCACAATGAGCAATGCTCTATATCACAAATGAGCTAAATCAGTACTAACCCTAGCTAGGAGGAGGTAGGGAAGTATATATAGTCTAGGGGGTGAAGGGGTACATGGGCTTCGTCCTGGAAGCATTGCACGCACGCAGTCAGGGACGGATGTTCGGGCGTCAGGCCGGATACCCGACCATTCCCGGGGGGCGCTGTCTGGGCTGAGGGCCAGATGTCCGGGGCGGCGTGGTAATGTTGCGGGTGCCTTCTATGAACGACGCCGGATTTTCGAGCTGGGGCTGGATGTACGGGCCCTAGCGTCGGGATGGATGTTCGGCCCCTGTAGCTTGAGCTGAGGGGGTTTGGCTGCTGCTGTTGCTCTAGGGACCGAATGTCCAGGGCATGGGGCTGGATGTCCGGGGCCAGGAGACTTCTTCGGTTCTGCTCGTTGTTCCTATTCTTCAATGCGCTTCCGGACTTGTCCATCTTCACGAGCAGCTCCGAGCAAGTCTTTTTAGTACCTGAGAACGCATAGCTTTCCAGCTTTAGGTAGTAGCCATGTATCACATGCATCATACGGAATATCACAAAGGAGGGATGTCACCTCGGTCTTGAGAGATCTTGCACATGAACGTGTCATCGGTCCACTTGGTGCTTTGGGAGACGTAGGAAGGTCCATGGGGATGACCATAGGATGCTCCGCATCACCTTGGGAACCGATGTGCTGTCCTTGCTGCCTTAGCACAAAAGGGGTAATCATCTTCATCCGCACCCGCTAGCGCCCTTCTTTCCGTAGCCGCTGCGTGACCTCTACAATGGTTCCTTGATCTATAAACCTCCTCAAGAGGCCTAGGGAGACATCCTCGGGAATCCTTCTCGCGAGGGGGCATCACGAGGACACTAGCGATGCTTCACAATGAGCGCCTCGTGAAGAAGGGGTCCTCTTGAGGGCTTGTCTGTGTTGCTTCAAGATGGGCTGCACATGGGGCCCAGGCGATGCACCACGCGATGGGTCATAGGTAGACGGGCCTGGTTATTCCTAGTCCCAGTGTCCTGATGGTAGCTCCCGGGCCTATGACGAGCACAATCCGCTCGGAGAGGAGGGGCGAAGTGGCGCAGGCCCCAACCTCCTATGGGCCAGGCCTAGCGTGTGGCGTACGGCGAGGCGTGGGATGCCCCACTTGCCCATGATGCCTCGATAACTGCCCGATCTAACATAAAGTTAGCTCATGCAGGCTATGCGGCCATCATTGTGCAGCTACGCACACGGTCTCCTGAGCCTTCCTTCCCATGCAAGATCGTGTCTCCGCCGCAAGTCCTTCGTCGTTTCCTCTCCGCCGCACTGCCATGGCACCCATGGGCAAGAGAAGCAGGGCCGTAGCTGATAGAGGCAAAGGTGTCCCGTCTTTCAATGAGATGGTGATTATCGTTTTTGGAGGGGTAGACTTTGATGATCCGACTACGAACATGCGAAGGCGTCACGCCATAGCAATCGCTAAACCAACTCCGAGAGGTTATTGAGGACACCGAAGCACGATCAACCTGACCACGAGGGTCTATTTCTTCCAAGCAAACGAAGAACAAGCAAGAAACTGTGATTGCAATCTGGATATTGCGAATATAAGAGGAAAGATTTATTGATCAAGATGGGGTTCCGTGACGTCTTTGTCTGGTCGTTGAACAAAAATGAAGTACAAGAAGTTGCAGTTGTGGCGAACTTTAATCTAAACAAAACAAAACCTAAACTACGCCCTAAGGGATGCATATATGGAGGAGTAGAGCGGAATTTCATGACCCCTTGGAGGAGGGGTCCGAAACCAACCCTAACTCTATTCCCCCACACATACGGACTCCAGAAACAGCCTATACTAAAGTATTTTGAAATTATAGGGGCCTGGCCCAATAATTAGGTGACGCAGCACCTATAATAGCCTCGGGATAAAATTTATGAAGTGGCTTCTAGTATATTTCGTCGAAGCCTTAATGCACCCATTATGGTGGCCTCAGAGTCCTGAAATCGTCACTTGAGACTCCGTTCTTGTTCCCTTGCGCATGCCATCATCTCCGTGCTCCATCTTGCTCTAATGTTCATCCTTCTTGTCCAAGCTAGGCCATTCGTTTGTAAACAAAACAAATGTATCCAATTTAGGCAGCACCATATTCTCATGAACATTAGAATCTGTCGGCGTTCTGGGAACTGGGGTACCCAGACTTGCCTACCTGCAGCCCAGAGCGTGGCTTGCATGGCGGCCTAGTGCGGCCCAACTTCTTCAGCAACACCCAAGACCCTCGCGAGGGGCCAAGCCTCGCGAGGCGGACGACGCAGGACATCCCCTGGGGCGGCCTCGCCAGGGCGTCTCATGAGAATCGGAGATATCAATGCAAGGGGCACCTCGCGAGGTCCTCATGACGTGAGTAGTGACGACTAAAGCCAGGCTGGCGTCAGCGGGCGCAGGGTGCCAGTTTCCTCTTCGGTGCTAAAGGAGCAGGTGCAGGCGCGAAGTCCCAAGGCGTCAGGCAAAGGTTTCCATATCAGTGTAACAAGACCAAGACCAGCAGGACGGCAGGACAGAGGTTATCGCGGAGCCCACGGCGGCGTCACCACCAGAGCCTTTGGCAGCGAAGACCACCTTTTGTCAGGATAGCTTGTACTAGTTGTCCCCCTTCAAAATTGGCCATTGTGGGATTCCTTCCCACTCAATATTTGGGAAGAGAACCCTGGCCACTATAAATAGGACTAGCCACCACCATTGGGAGGGGGTCATCAAAACTTGATTAGATAGAAGGCCATTCACCTCAAGCTCACCTGAGCTCAAGAACACCTCTCCCCAGGAGGCACTTCGTCCATGTACTAGTTCTCCCTCTGCCTACAAGGCAATCCACCACACACACTGGAGTAGGGTGTTACACCACAACGGTGGCCCGAACCAGTATAAATCTTGTGCCTCTTGTTCATCATGTCTGACGAGCTAGGCCTAGAACTATCTAGTAGAAGGGATAGGGCGGAGTGAGAGATCTTCGTGTGCACCCCAGAGTTTAACCTTGAGGGTTTTGCCGAAACCCTAAATCCGACATTTGGCGCTAGGTAGGGGGTGTGCTGAAGCCTTCTCCTCGTCCGTCCCGCTCTCCGCTCATCAAGTTCTTACGGCGGGTGCCACTCCTCCAACGGGCTTGGTGGCCGCTGTCAGCATACTAGGAACCAGGGTACCCAGACTTGCCTGTCTGCGGGCCGCGACACGCTCCTACTACGGCCTGATATGGCCCAGCTGATCAACCAGCTACCCAAGACCCTCGCGAGGGGGCCAAGCCTCGCGAGGAGAATGACGTCAAGACCTCCTCAGCAGCAGCCTCGACAAGGTGCTCCGGAAGGGTGGAGAACCCAAGGCCAAGCCTGCCTTAGGAGGAGGCAATGATATCAGCAGTGACGCATCGCGCTAGCGGGTGCCAGCATGCGCCAGCGGCGCAGTTACCATTTCAGTGCAAGGGGGACAGCGCAGCCGCAATTTCCCGAGGAGCGGGGCAAAGGTTTCCTCATTGGTGCAATGAGACCGAAGACCGCAAGGACGGCAAGGAGGATGTCATCATCGAGCCCACCACCGCGTCATCGCCTGATCCTTTTGCAGGCGAAGACTACTGTAACACCCCAAAAATTTAACCATATTTTATTAATTAAAATTTTGCCATGGTAAATTTAATTTTTATTCTCTGGATTTTCTTTTGATTCAGAACCACTCTTTTCTTATGAATTGTGGAGTTTTCCCTCCAAAAGGAAAACTTCTCAAAAATGTTGTTGGACTTGTATACCCTCTCAAGAAACATTTCTTCTATCAGTGGAATTATTTCTATAATTATTTTCCTGAGCTTTATTTCTTTTAAAATGATTTTTCATAAGTTTTGGAGCCTCTTTTGCACTATAACCCTTTGATAAATTTATTTAAAAATTCCACCAAAATTTGGGGGTGAAGTGAGGTTCCTAAATCACTTCTATGAAAAAACTTCTCTTAATCACTTGGGATTTTGAGCCCTACCTCAGGTTTTCAAATCTGGATCAGTTTGTGGTTTGCACTGCAACCTATTTAAATTTTTCTTTCAAGATTCCACCAAAGTTGGGAGATGCTAGTAGGAGTATATAATTCAACTTTATGCACACAAAAAACCATTGGTGTTCTTTGAAAGATTTGAGCAAACCATCCTGTTTTGCTCTCTGGTCAGTTTGGTATTTTCTATTGCAACCCTATTTTGTTTTGCTCTAGTGCCCATGATCTTTCTCCTGCTTATAGTCCACCCTTCCAAACCCTTAAGTCCAGGAGATTGGACCCATCGGAATATTTTTGGTCCATGCAATAATAGACTTTATTTTCTGTCCAGATTTGGTTTTCTCAAAAATTGGCACTAACAAGTTTCTGGTTTTGCCAAACTAACCTTGCCACCCTCTTTATCATATAAAGAGACTAATATCTGGAGTTTTTGGCCACCCCAAGAGGTGCCTAGACGACCATAGCATTCTGTCAAACACTTGGAGTGCATGAACAGATTTGGCATGAACCCTAGTTTGCATTTTGAACCTGCTTGCTTTGCCTAACCAGCATGTCTCATTGCTCTACCTTAGTCTATAGCCCCACCCTGCTAAACCTCATGTGGATTAGAGCCCCCTCGCAGGCATTAGCATTTTGTCGAACGCCTGGCGTGCGTGCTCTGGGCTCGCCTAGAGTGCATGTTTTGCACGCATGCGCACCGACCCTCTGCGTTCGTTTCCCCCGCGCCCTGGCCCTTGCTCGCCCGCAGAGCCACGCCCGTCCTCCTCCACTCATCAGAACCGCCCTGACCACCTCCTGGCACCCCACAGCACCACCACCGCAAGCCGCCATGGCCCCAGCAGGCTCCTGCCATGGACGGCGCCGCCCAAGCCACAGCCGCGCGCTAGCTTGCCCCTGAACAGCTCGAGCTCATCCCCTCGCCCTGCCAGACCCCGCCAGCCATCGCCACGCGCCCCCTGGCTACAGAACGACGGTTCGCCGTTCCAATCCTCTACCGCCGCGAGGACCGACCTCGACCGCCTATAAAAGGAGCCCCGAGCTCGTTCCGACCCTCAGGCAACCTCATACCATCCCCCTAGTGCTCCCACAACAAGCAATCGAAGGAGGGAGGCCGTCTTCCCCATCTCCAGTCAGCTCGGCCGCCGCCACCCTCCTGTCCCATTCATCGGAAGCAGAGCCTCCCCAGCCCATCCAGTGCCACCATCCTCTTCCCCTCGACCTTGTGGAGCCACCCCACCACTCAAACCCGATCGGGAACCACCGTAGCTCGAGCCCCCAATCCTCCCGAAGCCACCGTCCGCCGTAGAGCTCGCCGCCGGCGACTCCCTTCGTCCCCGCGACCCTCTCGACCACCGAGAGGATCGCCCTAGCGTAGTGAACATGTTCCCGCCGTCGGAGCCCCGCGAGGAGCAACCAATCACCGGCGTTGATCGCTGGAGCTCCGCCTCCGCTCGGACAGAGGAGGAAGGAGGCACGGGAGACTGGTCAAACCTGACCAGTGGGCCCAAGGGACCCACTGTCTGTGACCCAGCCCGCCGAAACGTGTTTTAAGTGGAAGCGTATTCCACGAAATACACCTTCGCTAGAGAAAAACGTAAGTGCTGCCGAAACGTTTTCTTTTTCTGATTTTTATTAAAAATGGATTTTGACTAAACTTTGACTAGTTGTAACTTTTTAAATATAAGTCCAATTGATTTGATTCTTTTTCTGTTGTTTCTCCAATTTTGTCTAGTTTATTTTCAGATTTATTTGAAAATTTTCCAAACAACTTTTTTTACTGTTTTAAAACTATGTGTTAATTCAAATTTTCGTAAAATAGGATTTTGAAGAAGAAGGCAACTTTCAAAAAGTGCACCCCCACTTGCATACTCTTGAAGGCAAGCATTCTGAACCCTGGCATAATATTGTTGTGTGTTGTTTGATACGGTTATAACACCACCTTGACACGGAATTTTCATTATTTTATGTGATGATATGATCGTACTCATGAGTGCATATTGATGATTCCGCACTGTTGGAATTTGATATGTTTGTGATAGTAATCACCCTCGTATGCCTTTCATGCCTACCGGAAGGAATCCGGGAAAGCCTCTATCTTGTGTAGACACGAGCTTGTCCCTAGTTCCTCATCGAGACGGTTTTGTCCGGTATGGCATGGTGAGGTATGATGGGTGGTGATTATGTTTGTTGGTTGAGATATATTTGTTATGCTAATCATGCAGGGAATACTTAAACCTCCTGAGTCGGCCGTAGACCGAGTCTTGTTCCAGTAACCCCCATACTTGTTTCGTACTACCACTTGTCCCTGCCATAGGTAGGGTACGGTTCAGTAAGTTGTCAACCCATATCTAGCACACACCATACAGAGAGGCCATGGTGGAAGATATCAGCTGCATCCGGTAGGCATGCCACCTGGTCCGGGGGCATGGGTGTTTTCGGTTGGAGCCGAAGGGGTAGCTCCCCTAGTTTGCGCGCGTTATAAATTGTGTGGTCCCAAGCTAGTCGAGGTTGTAGCCTCCCCACTTAGAGTTTTGCTTAACGGGTGTCGTGGGTGATTCCAGACACCGGTAAGTTAGGCTGGTGTGTGCGGTCAGGTGTGTTTTCCATTAAAAGACCGTAGACGGAATTAGTCCCGATGGACTAAAGGAATCCGTTACTCGTGGGTAAAGAGTACACCCACTGCAGAGATTATATCTATTCGAATAGCCGTATCCATGGTTAAGGACTACAGTCTGGGATGGGTCAAGTGTCGGTCTTCGGAGGAAAAATTCCTAAACCAGAACTTTGATCATGACCTGTGACATATGATGATTATGATCGTTATTATTGTGGACTAACCATTTGTATTATTTGAATTATTAAGTATCCCTGGGACGGTTCTACCTCCCGGATATTCACTATGATTATTCTTATATAAGTCCTTTATGTGGTATCGCGGAGACACCCGATTGTGGCATGCTTGTTATTTATTTACTTTATAAGCCCTTTATGTGGTGTCGTGGAGACGCCCGGCTGTGGCATGCTTGTTATTTAAATTTCTTATAAGCCCTTTATGTGGTGTCGCATAGACGCCCGACTATGGCCTGCTTGTTAATTAAACTACTTATAAGCCCTTTATGTGGCGTCGCTCAGACGCCCGACTGAGGCATGCTTTATATTACTACCCTTTTGAGGCGTCGCTTCAGACACCCGATCGGTGTATTTCATTTCTACTCCCTTATTGCATATTCATTTCTACTCCCTCATTTCTACCCTTTTGAGGCGTCTCTTGCGTGGATCATGGATTTTTTATTTCGTGACTGACGTTGTGATCATGAAATATTTCAGAGCATGATTATCTTTTGTTATATTGTACCTGTGTTCATAATGTTTGCGAGTACATTCAAAGTACTGACTGGCTTGTCCCTGGCTATTGTCTTGGCCAGATCTCTTGCATGGAGAGGAGCGTTGCGATGACCACCCCGGAACCTACGTAATGGTGATAGGAGCCTCGCGAAGATATGTGTTATCCAGGTCAGCTGTTCCTGTGGGAAATGGAGTCCCATAGACACCGATGAACCACAAACCGCTTCCGCCATCAGCCACTAGAAACCTTGTGTTGTACTGAGAGGCCAGAATGGTCTTTTACTACATGTTATGTACTTTGCTTGGAATTTCTGTATCAAGTTGGTGCCTCATCAGCTAACAGTAATCCTGGGGCTGGTGAGCACAAGGGCCATTTTCTAGGAAATTGATAACCCGAAAATCCGGTCCTGACAACCTTGGTACCAGAGCCAGGCTGACCATTGGCTAATCCTATCTTAGCCATGTCAAAAATCCTAGGTTAACCAACCCACCAGACCTTAACCTAACCCCGGACAAGCTTCTCGTATAAAGATAGCCACACAGTGACCCGACACCTTTTGGCAGATGGTGCCCAACCTATCAGCCTAGCCTGTCAATCACGTGCCAGTGACCAACACCTAAACAATCTCTTCCGCAAGCGTGCGAAGGAAGACTCCGTCCCCTTTTTCTATAAAAAGGGCACGCTAGCTTCAACCCAGCGCAACACACCCTCTACCCCAAACAAAGCCAAGATGCCTGGACCCATTGTTCACAATGAAACCACAGCAACCAACCTTGGAGGTTTTGTGACCGTGCTAGCAAACCTCACCCGCCGTGCCTTTGCATTAGAAGAGCCCCCAGAATATGTTGTGTACCAAGGGCCAATGAGCGGTGAGAGCCGTCAATTCTGGGCCACTGTGCACGTCTATGGTAGGGGTCTATCGCCAGAACGCCCCTACAGGTTCACCGGAAGGGCAACTTCCTTTGAGCCACAAGCCATCCAACTAGCTGCTCGGGAGGCTATAGTTCAACTCTTGCACTTGTCGCCCAGAGTTAACTTTAGCTCGTTCTACTACTGCCCCAACCGTGACGGGTATGGTAGGCCACCCCAGGTTGGCAACGGAGATCACGAGACGGATCCTGCATTATTGCATCTGGTGCGCTATGTAAGTGCACTACAGGAAATGTTCGATCAAATCACTCTTGATCTGATTGCAGCTCGTGGAGAACTGGTTCGCCGAGCCCAGACAAGATGAGAAGATGAGCCCGACACTGACAACCCAGTCATGTTGTTCGGACAACCGATCGAGTCCTTGAGGTCTGCCCTAGCCATCGACCAAAATGCTTTGGTGTCCCCAGAAGTGATTCGTCGCCTTTTGGGAACACGCTCCAACGGGATTGTGGCTAACAACCCCGCGATGGTCATCATCGCTACCCCGACCCTGCAGTTCCTCAACCCCCTCCAGCTAACCCCGACGGTGAAGCCCATGGGGAAGCCTCGGCATCCACAAGGCACGCCCGCTTAGATATAAACAAGGTAGACTAAATCACTCGAGTAGCGCCGAGTCTTAGTATGTCCACGCCCTGTCATTGTGTGATCTTGTATCGCCATAATTAAATGTGGTCTGCTTGTGCGCCCCTATTTTTTTTATAAGTAGCCATGCATAAGTATGTTGGTGTACGATTGCATTTTTAATTCTGGGCGTAGCTTCCAAAAACCACCCCCGACGACTCCCACAGTAATACATCACTTTTGCGAGATATGTGTATCTGTAGCATTGACACCGACCCCACAGAGCAGAACCGACAAACTAGTTGCCCCTCACCGTGATTTAATAACCCAGCCCAGTTGCTATATAAAAGGCCACCTCGTGACCTTGCCAAGTACCCCTCACCTTGTGCACAACTCTCACAGCCATTCTGTGCCATGCCAAGCCCTAGTATTTATCTAAGAACCCCAGATGCCACCCGAGGTTGTTTTGTTAAAATATTGTGGGACTTTACCTGCAGTACCATGATTTCTATCCATCCACCCCAGTACGAGTTGCTCAAATCAAGGATCACCCCATCCACCTCGAAAAATTGGGCAGTGGTGCACATCCCTCCCGCAAACCCAAACCAAGACCCAACGGAAGTCTCCTTCGTGGGGAAATCTATGCCGACTCCGCAGATGGCCATAGAAGCTGCTGCGTATGAAGCGCTTGCTCGCCTTCGATTCGCGGTGCCCTGCCAGCGAACGAGGGTATTATTACTTCCCGAGCCGTGCAGCACCCGGAGAAGTAGCATCTTTTCCCGGTGGACGAATTGAGAGAGACCCAGTACTGGCCAACCTTGCCTAGTATGTTATCGCTCAAGAGCGTTTGACCCATCGGGTGATCGGTTATCTCCAGAGCCTCGCTGATTTAAATCCTCAGATCACCATCTGCAGACCACTGAGGCCCGACCAGGAGAGATGCATTCATCGACTAGTCAATCCGCTTCCTTCGATAGAAGAAGAGTTTGCCCCAGTACCAGAGACATTTTCTCAGGACCCTGTCTATTTACTGTTTTTGTTATAGACGTCACTTCTATGTTTATTGCCCGAGCATTTATTTATGTGTCGCAACTTATGCGTTGTGTCCTAAATTTGAACGATTAATTAAATAATTGGTTTCAAATAATGTGAGTAGTTTTGCTACTGTTAATTTTGATTAACTAAATTCGCCCTCGGTAAAGTCTGAAGTGAGATTTGTCCCTCAGTTGTTGCAGCATATATCTCTGCACGACATAGATTTTTTATCACGCAGCACCACGACAACAGGCTCACAACCTGTAACACCCCAAAAATTTAATCACATTTTTCTTAATTAAAATTTGGCTAGAAATAAAATTTTGAATTATATTAGGTTCTTTAATAATTTTAGGGCCTTTTCTATTCCTATCTTTCAAAATTCTTCCCTCCATTTGGAAATTTTTGGAAATAATTTTGTGGGCTCTGGTTGTATCTTGAGTCATTTGATTATTTGTTTAATAACAGTTGAAATTATTTTCATAATAAAATTTGTCTCTAAATAACTATTTTAATAGCATTTTCAGTATTTTAAATGCTTCTGTTACACTACAACTAATTAAATAATTCTTTAAAAATTCCACCATAATTCTGAGAGGTCTTATGATTCCTATATGTCACTTTGGTGCAAAAACCCAACTTGGTGTTTTGCAAAATTTGAGTGAACCATCCCCTTTTCAATTCTGTCCCAGATTCCAGTTACAACTACAACTCCATTGTTCCTTGCTCCAAAAATTCTGATACTTGTCCATCTTATAGTACTTCCAACCAAAACCTTAAGTCCAGAATATCAGCTCCATTTGAATTTTGTAAGTCCACCAAAAACCCCTCTGAAGTTTCTGTCCAAAACTGAATTTCAGTAAAACTTGCATGAGCAAGTTTTCTCTTTTCACAAACTAACTCCACCATCATCTCTGTCATCCAATGAGACATCATACTGCCAATTGTCACACCCAACACAACTCCCTACGTAGCCCTATCATTTCATCAAACACCCTGTGGGCATGGCAGGAAATTGGCCTCTCTCTTAACTACATTGGAGACTTGCACTTTTGGCCAAACCAGCATGTCCATGACCTCTCTCATGCCCTAAAGCACCACCCTGCTAATTTGCAGCTCATGTGGGTCACTCTAGATGCCATTAGCATTTCGTCGAGCAACTTCTGTGCGTGTCTAGGGCGCGAGCAGAGCGCCTGGACTGCAGCCACTGGCACCCGCGCCCCTACCGCTCTGCTGCCTCCCCCTCTCATCCTAATCTTCCCCTGGATCAGCATGACGACCTGGACGCTCGCCGACACCCTCCCCTGGCTCCTAGCGCCGTCCACCGCCGCCGTTCACTGCCGCCCGACGAACTCCGCTCGGCCACGTCTCCCCCGTCTTAACTCCTAACCACCCGAGCTCATACGCGGCGGCCAACGATTGCACCGACCCCGTCGACCACGCCACTGTCTCCACCGGTCTCACCACCGACCACGCCCGCCATAAATGGCGTCGCCGGAATTTGCCCGCGGACGGCGCCGTCCGAGCCAACCAGAGCTGCCAGCTCGCCCTCGCTTTAACTACGGCGGCCACCGTCCTCGCCACGTCGCACCGACCCGGCCACCTGGTGCTTCCCGCGCCCATCCACCTCGCACCGACCCTGCCGACCACCGCACCTACCCACCGACCTCGCTGACCGTCGCCACCGCCCGCGTCTGCCATCAATGGCCGCCGCCGCTATCCACTCGGGGACGGCACCGTCCAAGTTACCTGGCACCTCCCCGAGCCAGCCAGCTCACCCCCTGGACGGTGGCTTCCCCCAGAAGCTGGCCACGTCGCGCCGCCACCCCCAACCACCCCGCCGGCGCAGTAATGGCGACCGCCACCACGGCTTTCTCTGGAAGCCACGGGCACGGCCGCTCCCGCCTATAAAAGGCCCCCCTGAGGCCGCTGCACTGACCACGGCCACTTCCCCAACCCCCACAAGCCTCCCCGAGCAAGCAAGACGACCGGAGGAGCCATCTTCCTCGACTCCGGCCGCCTCTGCCGCTGCCACTCTCTCGAAGCTCACCACCCCTCCAGAGCCTTCCACTCCCCACTCTCTGCACCAAAATCTTCCCTGAGCATCCACTGACCCATCCCCCTCACCAATTCCACCGGAGCAAGCACATAGACGAAAGCCCCAACTCGGCTCCGCCGTCGTGCTACGGGAGACCTCGCCGCCGGCAAGGCAGGGGTTCCCACCGGCCAAGTCCTACCTCTACGGGACCGCTCTGACCTCCTGAGCACGACGGTGGTCCCAGATCTCCGAGGGACCCCGCCGTTCGCCGGCAAACCTCGCCGGAACGGCCGCCTCGTTCTGTCGCGAAAGGAGGGCGACGACGCCAGTCAAACCCGACTGGTGGTCCCCCTCCGTCAGCGACTCGCCCGCGCGGCTGAGTCTCTGGGCTTGGCCCAGAAGCACCATCCGGCTAAGGAGCGCTCAGGGCGCATTCCTACTCCCTCCTATTTTCCAATTCCAGTAGCTTTCAAATATTTCCACAGGATCCATTTCTTATCCAAAATTGATTATTCCAATTTCTGCAGACTTCTAAAATCATTCTATAATGATTTAAATTAAGTGAACATTTTTACTGTGCATAGTTTCTGTTTAATGAATTTAATATTGCTTTTAATCATGTTTTCCATCTTAGTAATTCCATAACTAATTCATATGAACTCTAAATAAATTGATTCGTTTACTGTAATTCCTTATTTATCATCTAGTTTATTTTAGTATTTATTTAAAAAAATATTTGAAATACTTTTTAGTACTGTTTTTGAATTATGTGGTGATTTAAGTATTTTTGAAAATAGGAAAATGGAGGGGAGATAATATTTTCAAAACTTTTGGTATGCACCCAATGCTTCTGCATGTTCAAGGCAAGCATCTTGAACACTTGATATGGTGAATGTTTGCTAGAATATTTGATGCATGGTTTGTTAGTTCTTAATAAGAATTTCATATGGGTAGAAATATTTCATGCAAGCATGTTCATATAATTATTTTCTCTTGCATGCATTTTGCAACATGCATAGTTTGTGAGCATCCAGGAGTGTGCTCCTGTTTTGGACGTGCCGGTGGGCACGGGCTCTTTTTGACACGGTGGTGTCATGAGATATTTGTGGAAGCAGGCAAGGGTTGTGGCCCTGTCCTGGTGATACTGTGAAAGAATGTTTTGTTGTGCTAACCACTGCAGGGAACATAAGCCTCCTGAGTCGACCATAGATCGAGTCTTGTTCCGGTAACCCCCATACTTGTTTCGTGCTACCACTTGTCCCAGCCTCGGGTAAGGTATGGTTTAGTAAGTTGTTAACCCCTTTCCATGCACACACCGTACAGAGGGCCACGATGAGGGTTTCCAGGGCCCTGGACTAAATCCGGTCATCGGGTCAAGGGGGCATGGGTGTTTCCGGCTGTCGTGATGCCGAGAGGGAGTGTACCCTTGTAATCCGTGCGTTTGAATAGTGATCCCATGCTATTGGAGGTTGTAGCCTTCCCACTTAGAGTTTTACTTAACTGTTGTTTTGGGTGATTCCTGGCAGCAGAAAAGTTAAGCTAGTGTGTGCTGGTCAGGCGTGTTTTCAACCCAAAGACCATAATGGGAATTAGTCAGTGTCACGATACTGACTAAAGAAATCCTATACTTGTGGGTAAAGAGTACACCCTCTGCAGAGTTTGAAACCTATTCGAATAGCCGTGTCCACGGTTAAGGACTACAGTCTGGGTTGGTCAAGTGTCGGTCTTAGAGTCGGTCTCCGGAGGAAATATTTAAAAATTGAGCATGGTTATTTTGCAGGATAATTATCGTTGCTACTGGTGTTACCATTAGTATATTTGATGATATGATTATATTTGTGAACTAACCCCCTGCTCTTATTTTACTTTCTAGAGTGTCTCAGGGGCTGGCTAGTCTACCCCGGACATTCGTTTTTATTTTCAAGTCCTTTTGTGGCGTCCCTCGAGTTTCAGGCGGTTTATCACGCCACTACTCTTGTGGATACCCGACTGGCATTTCTTTTCAAGTCCTTTCGTGGCGTTGCCTGAGTTCTCGGATGGTATCGTCCGATTTCTCTTTTAAACACCCGACTGGCATTTCTTTTCAAGACCGACCGTGGTGTCACTTGACATCCGACCGGCATTTCTTTTATATTTTGTTGATACTAATATTTATTTTCTGCACTAACTAATATTCACCATGCCATGTTTTAATTCCTGTCAGCATGCATTTAATATAAGTCCATCATGAGCACATGCATATAGTTTAATTCATCATGACCATATAATTGTTCGATGCATTTGTTATATCATTTGTCCATGATGTTTGCGAGTACATTCAAACGTACTCACAGGCTTGTCCCTGGCTATTTACTTGGCCAGGTTAGGAGTTCTACGGGGAAAACCACAGTGACGTCCGTGCGAAGCCTAGGAGTACAGCCACGCGGGATAGGAGTTATCCGGGTCAGCTGTTCCTGTGGGAATGGAGCCCCATCGATGTTGGAGATCCACAAGCCAATTCCTTCATCCACCACCGGAGTCATTGTTGTATCAATAGACCTTATGGTCTTGTATCAAATTCTTGTAAATGCTTGGCAATCTGTAACAAGGATGTGTCCACCAGTAACAGTAATCCTGGGCTGGTGATGACACTAGGGGTTAATTTCTGGAATATTGTGTCCCGGAAATCCGGCCCCGACAGCCTTGGTATCAGAGCCAGGCTGACCATTGGCTAATCCTATCCTAGCCTGGTCACTATCCCTAGGTTTCCACACCATCCACATCTTTTCCTGTCCACAGTCAAGTCTATCCCATCCACAGTGGCAACCGACATCTTTTGATAGCCGGTGCCCAACCTATCAGTCTATCCATAGGCCGTGTGCCTGTGCCAACACCTGAGCTTTCTCATCCACAAGCGTGCGACGGAAGACTCGGCTGACTTATAAAGGAAGCCTTGCCCCAAACTCAGCATATCACAGCCTCACCCCCATTTCGATATCCAACCACCAAGATGCCAGGTCCCCTCGTTCGCAACGAGACCACCGCAGTCGAGCTCGAAGGCTTCGTAGCCATCCTCACCAATCTCACCCGTCGTGCCTTCGGCATCGACGAGCCACCGGAATATGTCGTGTATCAAGAGCACACGAGTAATTCCATCCATCACTTCTGGGCCACGGTGCACCTCTACGGGAGAGGCATCACATCGGAGCGCCCCTATCGGTTCACCGGGAGGACGACCTCCGACGAGCCCCAAGCCATCCAACTTGCAGCCCGAGAGGCTATAGTTCATCTTCGGCATCTGTCGCCGAGGGTTAACTGCCGCTCCTTCTACTACTACCCTAGCCGTGAAGGCTATGGTAGACCGACCCAGGTCGCCAACGGGGACCATGAGTCGGATCCTGCCCTGGTGCATCTGGTGCGCTACCTGAGAGCGCAAGAGGCACTATTTGACCAGGTCACTCTTGATCTGATTGAGACCCGCAGGACGCTCGCTCTCCTGACCCCGGCAAGGAGCGAAGCCGCACCCGCCCCAGACACCCCGATAGTGTTGCTTGGAAGGCCGGTTGAGCCCCCAAGCTCTGACCATGTCATCTACCCGGGCAATGCCATCGCCTCACCCGGAGATCTCCGTCGTCTCTTGGAGGCCTGCTCCAATGGGACGGTGACCTCGACACCCCGCGAATGCCACCACCGCTACTCCAGCCCTGTAGCTCCCCATCCTACCCCGGCCAGCTCCGACGCGGAAGCACCCGGAGAGGACTCGGCATCCGCAAGACGCGCCCGGCTAGATATCAACCAGGTGGACTGAGTCCACCAGAATTGTGTCAAGCCCTAGTGGCCGGTTTTTCCTTTAGTTCCGCAGTAGCGGTTGTGTGGCGTAGTGAGCTTGTAACCACCTGTGTGTCATCATCTCATAATATGTGTGATCTGGCATGAATTGCTTGGAGAGTATTTGCGGAGTAAATTCTAGATGTGACTGCCGAATCCCCTAATCGACATACACAGTAACATGTCACATTTCTTTTGGGGATTGAGGCCTGAGACTTTGACTCAGACAGCCCCGCACCGGAGTCGGTACACCCGTTGTACTGGCATCACTTCATGTTCCCCAACCCAGGCACTCTATAAGAAGCCGCTTTCACATCCAACACCAGCAACCATCAGCATCAAGCACTGCCTTCCCCATTCATCCATCCATGTCTCACCCCGGAGCATATCTAAGGACCCCCGATGCTAGCCCTGGTAGTTTTGTTAAGATATTGTGGGATTTTACCCGCAATACTCTTGGCTCTACCCATCCACCCCTGTATGAGCTGTTCAAATCGAGAATCACTTCGGATCTCTCGAAATACTGGGCAGCGGTACACATTCCACCAGCATGTTTAAACCAAGGCCCTCCCTATGTGATTTTCATCGGGAGATCCATGCCAACGCCAGGCATGGCCATTGAGTCTGCTGCGTATGAAGCAGTCACCCGTCTTCGATTTGCGGTACCTTGTGCCAGCACAAGAGAATACTGCTATTTCCCAAGCCGCGCTGCTTTTGGAGCAGAAGCTACGTTCCGCTGTGGACGTGCGGAGAGCGATCCAGACCTGGTCTATCTCATTCAATATGTGATGGCCCAAGAGCGTTTCACCCAACAAATACTGGAGTATCTCCACTACCTTGCTGTTCTGAATCCCCGGATCGCCATTGGCGGACCCCCTCTGCCAACTCAGGAGGGACACGTTCTTCGTTTGCTCCCTCAACTTCCTCCACTCCCTCCGGAAGAAGAAGGATGTGTTCCAACACCGGGAAGCCTTCCGCTTGACCCCGAAGATCTCGTTTTCGGACCGTAGACGGTCGTGAGTGCGTTGGCATAGCGTGTAGTGTTTGTTTGCATGATGTGATCTTGTTTTGTTTGTATGTCATGAATGTATTGCCCTGTTTGCATTTTGCATATGAGTGTTTTGTTTGTGTGGTATGCTTTTTAATTCTTCCGCCCTTAACAAATCTCGAGGGCGAGATTTTCTTAAGGGGGGTAGAGTTTGTAACACCCCAAAAATTTAATCACATTTTTATTAATTAAAATTTGGCTAGAAATAAAATTTTGAATTATATTAGGTTCTTTAATAATTTTAGAGCCTTTTCTATTCCTATCTTTCAAAATTCTTCCCTCCATTTGGAAATTTTTGGAAATAATTTTGTGGGCTCTGGTTGTATCTTGAGTCATTTCATTATTTGTTTAATAACAGTTGAAATTATTTTCATAATAAAATTTGTCTCTAAATAACTATTTTAATAGCATTTTCAGTATTTTAAATGCTTCTGTTACACTACAACTAATTTAAATAATTCTTTAAAAATTCCACCATAATTCTGAGAGGTCTTATGATTCCTATATGTCACTTTGGTGCAAAAACCCAACTTGGTGTTTTGCAAAATTTGAGTGAACCATCCCCTTTTCAATTCTGTCCCAGATTCCAGTTACAACTACAACTCCATTGTTCCTTGCTCCAAAAATTCTGATACTTGTCCATATTATAGTACTTCCAACCAAAACCTTAAGTCCAGAATATCAGCTCCATTTGAATTTTGTAAGTCCACCAAAAACCCCTCTGAAGTTTCTGTCCAAAACTGAATTTCAGTAAAACTTGCATTAGCAAGTTTTCTCTTTTCACAAACTAACTCCACCATCATCTCTGTCATCCAATGAGACATCATACTGCCAATTGTCACACCCAACACAACTCCCTACGTAGCCCTATCATTTCATCAAACACCCTGTGGGCATGGCAGGAAATTGGCCTCTCTCTTAACTACATTGGAGACTTGCACTTTTGGCCAAACCAGCATGTCCATGACCTCTCTCATGCCCTAAAGCACCACCCTGCTAATTTGCAGCTCATGTGGGTCACTCTAGATGCCATTAGCATTTCGTCGAGCAACTTCTGTGCGTGTCTAGGGCGCGAGCAGAGCGCCTGGACTGCAGCCACTGGCACCCGCGCCCCTACCGCTCTGCTGCCTCCCCCTCTCATCCTAATCTTCCCCTGGATCAGCACGACGACCTGGACGCTCGCCGACACCCTCCCCTGGCTCCTAGCGCCGTCCACCGCCGCCGTTCACTGCCGCCCGACGAACTCCGCTCGGCCACGTCTCCCCCGTCTTAACTCCTAACCACCCGAGCTCATACGCGGCGGCCAACGATTGCACCGACCCCGCCGACCACGCCACTGTCTCCACCGGTCTCACCACCGACCACGCCCGCCATAAATGGCGTCGCCGGAATTTGCCCGCGGACGGCGCCGTCCGAGCCAACCAGAGCTGCCAGCTCGCCCTCGCTTTAACTACGGCGGCCACCGTCCTCGCCACGTCGCACCGACCCGGCCACCTGGTGCTTCCCGCGCCCATCCACCTCGCACCGACCCTGCCGACCACCGCACCTACCCACCGACCTCGCTGACCGTCGCCACCGCCCGTGTCTGCCATCAATGGCCGCCGCCGCTATCCACTCGGGGACGGCACCGTCCAAGTTACCTGGCACCTCCCCGAGCCAGCCAGCTCACCCCCTGGACGGTGGCTTCCCCCAGAAGCTGGCCACGTCGCGCCGCCACCCCCAACCACCCCGCCGGCGCAGTAATGGCGACCGCCACCACGGCTTTCTCTGGAAGCCACGGGCACGGCTGCTCCCGCCTATAAAAGGCCCCCCTGAGGCCGCTGCACTGACCACGGCCACTTCCCCAACCCCCACAAGCCTCCCCGAGCAAGCAAGACGATCGGAGGAGCCATCTTCCTCGACTCCGGTCGCCTCTGCCGCCGCCACTCTCTCGAAGCTCACCACCCCTCCAGAGCCTTCCACTCCCCACTCTCTGCACCAAAATCTTCCCTGAGCAACCACTGACCCATCCCCCTCACCAATTCCACCGGAGCAAGCACATAGACGAAAGCCCCAACTCGGCTCCGCCGTCGTGCTACGGGAGACCTCGCCGCCGGCAAGGCAGGGGTTCCCACCGGCCAAGTCCTACCTCTACGGGACCGCTCTGACCTCCTGAGCACGACGGTGGTCCCAGATCTCCGAGGGACCCCGCCGTTCGCCGGCAAACCTCGCCGGAACGGCCGCCTCGTTCTGTCGCGAAAGGAGGGAGACGACGCCAGTCAAACCCGACTGGTGGTCCCCCTCCGTCAGCGACTCGCCCGCGCGGCTGAGTCTCTGGGCTTGGCCCAGAAGCACCATCCGGCTAAGGAGCGCTCAGGGCGCATTCCTACTCCCTCCTATTTTCCAATTCCAGTAGCTTTCAAATATTTCCACAGGATCCATTTCTTATCCAAAATTGATTATTCCAATTTCTGCAGACTTCTAAAATCATTCTATAATGATTTAAATTAAGTGAACATTTTTACTGTGCATAGTTTCTGTTTAATGAATTTAATATTGCTTTTAATCATGTTTTCCATCTTAGTAATTCCATAACTAATTCATATGAACTCTAAATAAATTGATTCGTTTACTGTAATTCCTTATTTATCATCTAGTTTATTTTAGTATTTATTTAAAAAATATTTGAAATACTTTTTAGTACTGTTTTTGAATTATGTGGTGATTTAAGTATTTTTGAAAATAGGAAAATGGAGGGGAGATAATATTTTCAAAACTTTTGGTATGCACCCAATGCTTCTGCATGTTCAAGGCAAGCATCTTGAACACTTGATATGGTGAATGTTTGCTAGAATATTTGATGCATGGTTTGTTAGTTCTTAATAAGAATTTCATATGGGTAGAAATATTTCATGCAAGCATGTTCATATAATTATTTTCTCTTGCATGCATTTTGCAACATGCATAGTTTGTGAGCATCCAGGAGTGTGCTCCTGTTTTGGACGTGCCGGTGGGCACGGGCTCTTTTTGACACGGTGGTGTCACGAGATATTTGTGGAAGCAGGCAAGGGTTGTGGCCCTGTCCTGGTGATACTGTGAAAGAATGTTTTGTTGTGCTAACCACTGCAGGGAACATAAGCCTCCTGAGTCGACCATAGATCGAGTCTTGTTCCGGTAACCCCCATACTTGTTTCGTGCTACCACTTGTCCCTGCCTCGGGTAAGGTATGGTTTAGTAAGTTGTTAACCCCTTTCCATGCACACACCGTACAGAGGGCCACGATGAGGGTTTCCAGGGCCCTGGACTAAATCCGGTCATCGGGTCAAGGGGGCATGGGTGTTTCCGGCTGTCGTGATGCCGAGAGGGAGTGTACCCTTGTAATCCGCGCGTTTGAATAGTGATCCCATGCTATTGGAGGTTATAGCCTTCCCACTTAGAGTTTTACTTAACTGTTGTTTTGGGTGATTCCTGGCAGCAGAAAAGTTAAGCTGGTGTGTGCTGGTCAGGCGTGTTTTCAACCCAAAGACCATAATGGGAATTAGTCAGTGTCACGATACTGACTAAAGAAATCCTATACTTGTGGGTAAAGAGTACACCCTCTGCAGAGTTTGAAACCTATTCGAATAGCCGTGTCCACGGTTAAGGACTACAGTCTGGGTTGGTCAAGTGTCGGTCTTAGAGTCGGTCTCCGGAGGAAATATTTAAAAATTGAGCATTGTTATTTTGCAGGATAATTATCGTTGCTACTGGTGTTACCATTAGTATATTTGATGATATGATTATATTTGTGAACTAACCCCCTGCTCTTATTTTACTTTCCAGAGTGTCTCAGGGGCTGGCTAGTCTACCCCGGACATTTGTTTTTATTTTCAAGTCATTTTGTGGCATCCCTCGAGTTTCAGGCGGTTTATCACGCCACTACTCTTGTGGATACCCGACTGGCATTTCTTTTCAAGTCCTTTCGTGGCGTTGCCTGAGTTCTCGGATGGTATCGTCCGATTTCTCTTTTAAACACCCGACTGGCATTTCTTTTCAAGACCGACCGTGGTGTCACTTGACATCCGACCGGCATTTCTTTTATATTTTGTTGATACTAATATTTATTTTCTGCACTAACTAATATTCACCATGCCATGTTTTAATTCCTGTCAGCATGCATTTAATATAAGTCCATCATGAGCACATGCATATAGTTTAATTCATCATGACCATATAATTGTTCGATGCATTTGTTATATCATTTGTCCATGATGTTTGCGAGTACATTCAAACGTACTCACAGGCTTGTCCCTGGCTATTTACTTGGCCAGGTTAGGAGTTCTACGGGGAAAACCACAGTGACGTCCGTGCGAAGCCTAGGAGTACAGCCACGCGGGATAGGAGTTATCCGGGTCAGCTGTTCCTGTGGGAATGGAGCCCCATCGATGTTGGAGATCCACAAGCCAATTCCTTCATCCACCACCGGAGTCATTGTTGTATCAATAGACCTTATGGTCTTGTATCAAATTCTTGTAAATGCTTGGTAATCTGTAACAAGGATGTGTCCACCAGTAACAGTAATCCTGGGCTGGTGATGACACTAGGGGTTAATTTCTGGAATATTGTGTCCCGGAAATCCGGCCCCGACACAACCCCAACCACTCGACCACGTACACTAATTGCAAATCCACGTGCGCATGTTGCATCTAACTGATTACCTCCCTAACACACCATAGTCTGTGAAGGAGAGATTTGTGGGTAATTATTCGGGTACAAGTTGCGTACAGCACATTGACAGCCGTTAGCACGCGACACCAGCACCTAATCGTCATGATCACCGTTGCCACGAATTGCTAGCACTCGAGCAGCAGCATCACGACGATCATCGAGGATCATCGCGCAGAAGAGCGCGAAGAACCCCAGCAATGCCGCCAACCCTCCACACACCAGGATCATGCACCAGTCCGGCATCACCTCCGCCATTAGAGCCTCGTCCCGAGCTCCTACAAACAGAATTGGAGGAGAAGGAAGGAGAAGGAGAAGCGAGGCCAGGTGTGAGGAAGAAGAAAGGAGCACCTCGGTCATTTTATAGCTCGAGACCGGTGTATGGTGGGAGAAGTCCACCAGCGTCGCTCGTCGCTCGATCGCCGGTGTTCGGAGGCGAATCCGCGAGCAGTGCCGACAACGCACTGGCCAGCGAGGTGAGTGCACGCTGCACCGGCAGCTAGCACGCCGTGCACTACCGCAGTACGGCCTAGATGCTCTACGTGCTAGACGTCGTCGGTGGAGAAAGCACGGGAAAGCGCGTGAGAGAGAGGAAGAAGAGAGAGCCAGAGGTAGAAGAAGAGACTGATAGTGGGCCCCGGGTCCACCTGTCAGCCAGAGAGAGCAATGTGCTCTCGGGTGCGACCAACGTGTTTTATTCTAAATTCACTGTAACCAAAAGTAGAAGTATCTCGTTTCCCCCCATCCGTAGATTTTTCCACGCAGCGCCAGTATTCCACACTGTAGTTTTACACCACTTATTGCCCACTCACTGTAGCCACATTTTATTGCATAAGTAGGATGGTTATTTTTGTGATATTACTTTGTGGTAGTAAGAGTAATTCTTTTCATAACAGCCTTTAGCAAATCTCGAGGACGAGATTTTTCTTAAGGGGGGTAGTGTTATAACACCCAAAAAATTTAACCATGTTTTATTAATTAAAATTTTGCTATGGTAACTTTAATTTTTATTCTTTGGATTTTCTTTTGATTCAGAACCACTCTTTTCTTCTGAATTGTGGAGTTTTCCTTCCAAAAGGAAAACTTCTCAAAAATGTTGTTGGACTTGTATACCCTCTCAAGAAACATTTCTTCTATCAGTGGAATTATTTCTATAATTATTTTCCTGAGCTTTATTTCTTTTAAAAGGATTTTTCATAAGTTTTGGAGCCTCTTTTGCACTATAACCCTTTGATAAATTTATTTAAAAATTCCACCAAAATTTGGGGATGACATGTGAGGTTCCTAAATCCTTTTATGAAAAAACTTCTCTTAATCACTTGGGATTTTGAGCCCTACCTCAGGTTTTCAAATCTGGATCAGTTTGTGGTTTGCACTGCAACCTATTTAAATTTTTCTTTAAAGATTCCACCAAAGTTGGCAGATGCTAGTAGGAGTATATAATTCAACTTTATGCAAAAAAAAAAAACCACTGGTGTTCTTTGAAAGATTTGAGCAAACCATCCTCTTTTGCTCTCTGGTCAGTTTGGTATTTTCTACTGCAACCCTATTTTGTTTTGCTCTAGTGCCCATGATCTTTCTCCTGCTTATAGTCCACCCTTCCAAACCCTTAAGTCTAGGAGATTGGACCCATCGGAATATTTTTGGTCCATGCAATAATAGCCTTTATTTTCTATCCAGATTTGGTTTTCTCGAAATTTTGCACTAACAAGTTTCTGGTTTTGCCAAACTAACCTTGCCACCCTCTTTATCATCTAAAGAGACTATGATCTGGAGTTTTTGGCCACCACAAGAGGTGCCTAGATGACCATAGCATTCTGTCAAACACCTTGAGTGCATGAACAACATTGGCATGAACCCTAGTTTACATTTTTAACCTGCTTGCGTTGCCTAACCAGCATGTCTCATGGCTCTACCTTAGTCTATAGCCCCACCCTGCTAAACCTCATGTAGATTAGAGCCCCGTGGCAGGCATTAGCATTTTGTCGAACGCCTGGCGTGCGTGCTCTCGGCGCACCCAGAGCGCACGTTTTGCACGCGCGCGCACCGAGCCGCCGCGTTCGTTTCCCACGCGCCCTGGCCCTTGCTCGCCCGCAGAGCCATGCCCGTCCTCCTCCACTCATCAGAACCGCCGCGTTCGTTTCCCCCGCGCCCTGGCCCTTGTGTCCGGTATGGCATGGTGAGGTATGATGGGTGGTGATTCTGTCTGTTGATTGAGATATATTTGTTATGCTAATCGTGCAGGGAATACTTAAACCTCCTGAGTCGGCCGTAGATCGAGTCTTGTTCCAGTAACCCCCATACTTGTTTCATACTACCACTTGTCCCTGCCATAGATAGGGTATGGTTCAGTAAGTTGTCAACCCCTTTCTAGCACACACCGTATAGAGAGGCCATGGTGGAAGATAACGGCTGCATCCGGTAGGCATGCCACCTGGTCCGGGGTCATGGGTGTTTTCGGTTGGAGCCGAAGGGGTAGCTCCCCTAGTTTGCATGCGTTATAAAGTTTGTGATCCCATGCTAGTCGAGGTTGCAGCCTCCCCACTTAGAGTTTCGCTTAACGGGTGTCGTCGGTGATTCCAGACACCGGTAAGTTAGGCTGGTGTGTGCGGTCAGGTGTATTTTCAATTAAAAGACCGTAGACGTAATTAGTACCGATGGACTAAAGGAATCCGTTACTCGTGGGTAAAGAGTACACCCACTGCAGAGATTATATCTATTTGAATAACTGTATCCATCATTAAGGACTATAGTCTGGGATGGATCAAGTGTCGGTCTTCGGAGGAAAAACTGCTAAACCAGAACTTTGATCATGACGTGTGACATATGATGATTATGGTCGTTATTATTGTGGACTAACCATTTGTATTATTTGAATTATTAAGTATCCCTGGGACGGTTCTACCTTCCGGATATTCACTGTTATTATTCTTATATAAGCCCTTTATGTGGTATCGCGGAGACACCCGATTGCGGCATGCTTGTTATTTATTTACTTTATAAGCCCTTTATGTGGTGTCACGGAGACGCCCAACTGTGGCATGCTTGTTATTTAAATTACTTATAAGCCCTTTATGTGGTGTCGCACAGACGCCCGACTGTGGCCTGCTTGTTAATTAAACTACTTATAAGCCCTTTATGTGGCGTTGCTCAGACGCCCGACTATGGCATGCTTTATATTATTACGCTTTCAAGGCGTCGCTTCAGACACCCGATCGGTTCATTGCATTTCTACTCCCTTATTGCATATTCATATTGCATATGAACAACCTGCTTGCGTGCATCATTGATTTTTTATTTCGTGACTGACGTTGCGATCATGATATATTTCAGAGCATGATTATCTTTTGTTATATTGTACCTGTGTTCATAATGTTTGCGAGTACATTCAAAGTACTCACTGGCTTGTCCCTGGCTATTGTCTTGGCCAGATTTCCTGCATGGAGAGGAGCGTTGCGATGACCACCTCGGAACCTACGTAATGGTGATAGCAGCCTCGCGAAGATAGGAGTTATCCTGGTCAGCTGTTCCTGTGGGAAATGGAGTCCCATAGACACCGATGAACCACAAACTGCTTCCGCCATCAGCCAATATAAACCTTGTGTTGTACTCACAGGCCAGAATGGTCTTGTACTACATGTTATGTACTTTGCTTGGAATTTCTGTATCAAGTTGGTGCCTCATCAGCTAATAGTAATCCTAGGGCTGGTGAGCACAAGGGCCGGTTTTTGGGAAATTGATAACCCGAAAATCCGGTCCTGACAACTACTTTTGTCAGGGTAGGAACGTCCTTGCGTCCCCGTTCAAAAATGGCCGTTGTGCGATCCCTGCCCGCCTAAACATATCGGGGGAAGAGGACCGTGGCCGCCTATATAAGTAGCTAGGACTTCCACTGCAAAGGGGACGCACCGATACACTCAACCACCATACAAGGAGCAGGAACACTAGCCTGCTGACCCTCCTGAGCTCACCTCCTGAGCCAGGAACCTCTGTACTAGCTTGTATCCCGGCTCGCCCGAGGCTAATCCACCAAAGCAGGAAGTAGGGTCTTACACCACGCGGTGGCCCGAACCTGGATAAACTCTTGTGTGCTTTGTTCGTTGTTTGCTTGAATCCTTCCACCGAGACGAGAGCGAGGTGCTAGGTAGACGAGAGTGGGAGAGATCTTCGTTCATGCCCCTGTGTTCGAACTTAACGGGTTTTGCGGAGCCCTGAATCCGACATTTGGCGCGCCAGGTAGGGGGCGTGTCGAAATCTCGCCTCTCCGACGATCTCATCGCGTTCTCGTCGTGGACCCTGCTCCACAGCCATGGTGGACACACGCCGAGCTCGCGCCGCCCGCCACGCTGCGAACATCGCTCAGACGACGCCCGCGGGAAATGGCGCACCACTCCGCCCAAACTCACCGGTCGCCAACGCCGCCACCGACCGGGTTGTCCGCGAGCAGCAGGACTCGTCGCTGCCACCGCCCGTGCGGCGGGATGACCGCACAACGACGCCTTCACCCTCGCCTGCCGCGGTGTCGTCCTCGCTGGTCTGCCGCGGGCCGATATACCAGCAGCCTGCGCTACCGACGGCGTGGGAGCTCTTGCGCTACCACCCGACGGGTGACCCCCACGACGAATGGCTCCATCGCATCACCGAGCGCTTCAACACCGCTGAAGAGGCGCCTGCACCAACGCGCTCCTCACACCTTCCGTCGCCCCCGGCCAAGGACGAAGGCCGCGGGTTCCCGGCTCCACCTCCACTCTACCACGCCGGCCAGGGGGCCCGACGCGAAGTTCCTCGACATGGCCAACCCCGCAGAGCCCATGCGCATGACGGGGAGAACTACCAGGCGATTCTGCATCCCCTTACAGGGGTTCATGGGCTCCCGGACCCGCAGCACCCAGACCGCGCGCCACAGGAGGTGGTGGCGCCGGCGCCTCAACAACCAGCACCGCAGGCCCACGGGGCGCCTGCGATCGTGAGCGTGGCTGGGTGTCGCGCCCTAGCTCCTGCGCTACGGCGCCTCGTCTGGCCCGGCCAGTTCGAGCTGGACCAGCCTCCGCGCTACGACGGCACCACCGACCCCACGGAGTTCCTCCAACTCTACGAGAGAAGCATCGAGGCGTCCAACGGCATAGAGCAGGTTATGGCAAACTGGTTCCCCATGGCTCTCAAGGACGATGCACGCTCCTGGACAACCCCGTAGAGCCCACACACATGACGGGAAGAACTTCGTGAGCGCTTCGTCGCCGACTTCAAAGGCACCCGTGGTCGAGCCCCAGACGGATGGGTTGTATACTTCGACGGTGCCTTCTCACGCCTCGGCGCGGGGGCTGGCGTCGTGTTGGTATCTCCCACTCAGGATAAGTTGTACTACGCTGTGCAACTCTGCTTCCAGCAGGGTGAGAAGGTCTCCAACAACATCGCCGAATACGAGGGCCTGATTGTCGGGCTCAAGGCCGCCGTTGCGCTGGGGGTCAAGCGACTCGCCATTAGGGGCGGTTCGCAACTCCTCGCCGACTTCTCCAACAAGAAGTACAAGCCCAAGGATGAGCACGTGGGGGCATACCTGGAGGAGGTGCGTAGGATGGTGAAGCGATCCCAAGGGCTGGAGGTGCAGCACGTGCCGAGAGGCACCAACATAGAAGCGGACGACATTGCCAAGCGAGCCTCCAGACGGGAGCCTCAGAGGCCAGGCGTCTTCGAGGAGCGGCTACTCAAGCCGTCAGCAGCACCATCAGCTCCCGAGCCGTTCTCCCCTCAGCAGGGGCCGCATGGGGCGCCTCAGGACGATGACCCGTCCTGAGGACCACCTTCTGGAGCCCGCCTATTACTTGCTGTGTAGCCCGAGGAGGGTTGCTGGACCCAAGAACTCAAGATGTACCTACAACACGATGCCCTACCAAACAAAGAAGAAGACGCAGAGCGCGTGGTCCGACAGGCCTCAGTTACTGCATCCAAGACGGTGAACTCTACAAGAGGCGCCCCAATGACGTCTCGCTAAAATGCATCTCAAGAAAGCAAGGGCGCGAGTTGCTGGCTGATATCCACGGTGGAGACTATGGTGATCACTCATCGTCCCGCGCCCTCGTGGGCAAGGTCTTCCGCAGTGGCTTCTATTGGCCCACGGTGCTCAGTGACGCCACGGAGCTCGTGCGAGCCTGCTAGGCATGCTAGTTTCACGCCAAGCAGATCCACCAACCGGCGCAAGGCCTCTAGACGGTTCCGCTTTCCTGGCCCTTCGAGGTCTGGGGATTGGACATCCTAGGTCCATTTCCTCGGGCAGCAAGGGGTTATCGCTTCCTGTACGTCGCCATCGACAAATTCACCAAGTGGGCGGAAGTGGAGCCTGTTCGCGTGATCCCAGCCGGGTCAGCTGTCAAGTTCATCCAGGGCCTCGTGAGGCGATTCGGGGTCCCCAACCGCATCATCATGGATAACGGTTCGTAGTTCACAAGTAATCTCTTCAGGTCATATTGTGCTAACCTTGGAACACAGATCTGCTACGCTTCGGTGGCCCACCCCAGGAGCAATGGCCAGGCCAAGCGCGCCAACGCGGAGGTCTTGCGTGGCCTCAAGACGCGCAGCTTCAAGACGAAGCTTAAGGCTTGTGGCAGGGGCTGGATCGACGAACTCCAGTCTGTGCTGTGGTCAATCCGGACCACAGCCACCAAACCTATGGGAGAGACTCCCTTCTTTCTCGTTTATGGGGCGGAGGCGGTCCTCCCTCACGAGGTCAAGCATCGCTCCCCACGGGTCTTGGCCTTCAATGAGGAATGCCAGGACGGCACCTGGCGGATGGACCTCGTGCTCGGCGAGGAGGGCCGCCGCCGAGCTGCCCTCAGAGCGGCGCATTACCAGCAGGCGCTGCGGCGGCACCACTGCCGTGGCGTCCGCGCAAGAACACTTGAAGTTGGTGACTTGGTCCTGAGGCGGGTCCTCTTCCGTGAGGGGCTACACAAGCTCTCGCCCAGGTGGGAGGGCCCGTTCAGAATCGCCCGTGTCTCTAGGCCAGGTGCTATGCGCCTGGAGACGCAGGATGGGATACCTATCCATAATTCCTGGAACATCGAACACCTCAGGAGGTTCTATCCATAAACAAGGCTCCATGTCCGTGAAGGTCTCTGCCCGTGACACTCTCACGTAATAATGAGTTGGGGCTGTACACGCCTCGGAGTCTCCTGTGCGTTGCCTACGGGCCCCCAGACGGGGCAATTACCCACGCCCCAGTGGCAGCCCTTAGCTCCGCGCTGGGAAGAAGACGTAGTGTAGGGGTCGGACGCGACCTTTTTTCCTTTTTGCTTGGTGTTTGGTTGTCAGCCTTTTCTACTTCCTTGGCTATCAGCCCTTCCTCTACCCCATGCTATGAAGTTCTCGTGTTTCTCGCGCTTCTTGTATTTTGCTGAGAGTTTTGTGTTTTGGATCTTTCTCGCCGGCTTTAAGTTCAGCTATGCCACTTGCTCTCCTTCACGCGCCTCGCGCGTGGGGGCTGGGGCACGATCGATCACCGGCCCTCGTCTACGTGGCCCCGTGACCTCGCCTGACCAAGCCCGCTCAGGCTCTGGCGCCGGGCTTCTCTGTCCGCGCAACCTATCTACCGAGCCACTCAGGATTTGGTGCTCTAACCTGCACTTGGCACTCTCAGCAGATCTAAGCGATTGACCCCCGCTCGTGGGCTGTATGAGCCCATCAGACTCGGCCACCTCCTCACGACCAGATGGGGCTCATGATGCCAGAGTCAGGAGGACTCCGCCTCAGGACGGCAGGACGCATAAAAGCTAAGTGATTTCATTCAGGCAACAAAAGCATGACGGCGAGTTCTCGCTTCTTACATACATCACAACCCATTACACGCCTCCTCAAGGCAACTTCAAATTTTGACGCAGAAAGGACATGAAGGAAAACAAAGGAGAAGGAGCAGAAGCCGCTCCCGCTCAGTCGGAATCCTCCGGTTCCTCTCGCTTCACCGAGCCGTAGGGGCGTGGCGATCCCCTCCCCTCTCCGTACCGAGCTCGGCGACATGGTGGTTCGTCGCGGCCACCACTTCTGGAGGAGCTACTGCTGTCACAGAGGGGGGCCCCACGGCGCCCCCTAGGACCGAGGTCGTCTCCGGAGGAGGAGCCGCTCCTCGGGACGTCTTCGTCCTCCCCGTCGTCAGCCTCGGGACAGCACCCAAGGCGCATCCCTTCCTCCGAGAAGACCCTGACGAACAGCATGGAGGCGCCATCTTACCTGAAGTGGAGCGCACACCTCCCCTGCAGCCGGCGTGCACGGGCAAATGACTGCCAGCCACGCTCCAAGGACACATCGCCCGAGCGATCCACCTCAACCTCCACATAGGATGCACCACTGTAGCAACCGTCGGCCTGCAGCCATATACCTCCAAGGCCTCTGACCGGTAGCACGTCACCAAACGAGCGGGGAAGCCTGAGCCACGGGCCACTGGGCTTCTCCGCCCACACGATGAACTCCGACGAGATATCGAAAGAATGGAACTGTGGGCGTGGAAGTCACGCGACCAGCAAGCACCGTTGTGCGGCCCCTCTTCCTCCGCGGCCGCGACCACCTTCGCCACGGGAGGACGCTCCATGCCGTCCACCGGTGGCCACGGCGGAGCCCAAAAGGCCGCGCCCGGCTCCGCGAGAAGTCACTGCGGGCGCAGCGGCATACTTGCGGGGACGACCGCGACCCCTCTTCGGCGGTAATGGGACTGGATCCTTCGGGGTCTTCCCCTTCTCCGTGGCGGATGGCTTCCTCGGCGGCGCCATGAAGATCTTGCGACAGGAGAGAGAGCGAAGGACAAGCAAGGAGAAGACGGCGCTGGCTTGAAAATGGCCTGGGGGCTCCCCCCCTAGTCCCATTTATAGGGCGGACAAGCCCAACCGCCGGCCAAAGGGGTCGCGGCCATTACTAACTCGTCGCCTGCGCCAAGGAGTTGTCAAGTCGCACGATCACCAACGCTGCGTGGGAAGCGGAGCCGCCACGTCCCATCCAACAATCGCATGCCGACTTGGCTCGCAGCCTTTTAGGGCCCACGTCGGTTCGTCCTCGGCTAAGGCTTCGCCCCGAAGCCAACTCCGTGCGCGCCTTGGGCCCATGGGCTACTGTCGGCGTACAGGGAACCAGGGTACCCAGACTTGCCTGTCTTCGGGCCACGACGCGCTCCTACTACGGCCTGATATGACCCAGCTGATCAACCAGCTGCCCAAGACCCTCGCGAGGGGGCCAAGCCTCGCGAGGAGAACAACACCAAGACCTCCTCAGGAGCAGCCTCGACAAGGTGCTCCGGAGGGGCGGAGAACCCAAGGCCAAGCCTGCCTCAGGAGGAGGCAGTGATATCAGCAGTGACGCATCGCGCCAGCGGGTGCCAGCGTGCGCCAGCGGTGTAGTTACCATTTCGGTGCAAGGGGGACAGCGCATCCGCAAGTTACCAAGGAGCGGGGCAAAGGTTTCCTCATTGATGCAACGAGACCGAAGACCGCATGGACGGGAAGGAGGATGTCATCGTCGAGCCCACCACCGCGTCATCGCCTGATCCTTTTGCAGGCGAAGACTACTTTTGTCAGGGTAGGAACGTCCTTGCGTTCCCGCTCAAAAAATGGCCGTTGTGGGATCCCTTCCTGCCTAAACATATCGGGGGAAGAGGACCGTGGCCGCCTATATAAGTAGCTAGGACTCCCACTGCAAAAGGGACGCACCGATACACTCAGCCACCATACAAGGAGCAAGAACACTAGCCTCCTGACCCTTCTGAGCCAGGAACCTCTATACTAGCTCGTATCCCGGCTCGCCCGAGGCTAATCCACCAAAGCAGGAAGTAGGGTCTTACACCACGCGGTGGCCCGAACCTGGATAAACTCTTGTGTGCTTTGTTCGTTGTTTGCTTGAATCCTTCCACCGAGACGAGAGCGACGCGCTAGGTAGACGAGAGTGGGAGAGATATTCGTTCACGCCCCTGTGTTCGAACTTAATGGGTTTTGCGGAGCCCTGAATCAAGCAGATCTTTCGCCAGATGGGAGTCGCCTCCTTACGCAAGGGGGCTCCTCCTGGGTGGGTTGCTCCCAAGGCCGACCTCGCCTTCGACCCGGGAGGCCACCCTGCCTCCACCATTGGCTCTGGCGCTCTCCGATGCTCAGCACCCCCACCATCTGCGACGTGGCCGTCACCAAGACCCTCATCAACGGTGGGGCTGGCCTCAACGTGCTCTCGATGGAAGCTTTCAGCCTACTCCAAGTACCACTCGAGCGGCTATGCCCCACCAAGCCCTTCTCTGGGGTCGGCAGCGGTTCTACCAGCCCCCTAGGGCAGATCCGCCTCCCGGTCACCTTCGGCACCCGAGACAACTACCGCACCGAGCTGATCGACTTTTACATCGCCCGAATCGGTCTCCCGTACAATGCCATCCTCGGGTACCCTGCGCTGGCTCAGTTCATGGCCGCAACCCACCCGGCCTATAACCTCATGAAAATGCCAGGGAGCCGCGTGGTCCTTACCGTGGCGGGGGACGCCAAGGGAGCCCTGGCGGTCCTCACGCGCGTCTTCCGGACCGCTGCGGCAGCGCGCCCTACCAAGGAAGCCGCCCTTGGGACCAAGGGGGCTACGCCAGCCAAGAAAAAGCAACTTTTCTCACAAGACCAAGCCGAGACAAAACAGGTGCCGGTGAATGAAGATGAGCCGTCACGCGTCGCCTTCACCATAGAAGCCGACCTTCCCCTAGCTCAGGAGGAGGCGCTGGTTGGATTCCTGCGCGCGAACAGGGACGTGTTCGCATGGGAACCCAAGGATCTGGCGGGGTCCCAAGAGAGGTGATCGAGCATCACCTAAACATATGGCCTAACATGTGCCCCGTGAAGCAGAAGGCCAGGAGCCAATCCACGGAGAAAGCAGTCCTTCATCATGCAGGAGACTCGTAAGCTAGAAGTGGCGGGTGTCATCCACGAAGTCCGGTACCCAGAGTGGCTGGCAAATCCCGTCGTCATGCCCAAGAAAGGAGGAAAAGGGCGCATGTGCATCGACTTCACCAACCTCAACAAAGCTTGCCCGCAAGATCTGTTCCCTCTGCCACGCATCGATCAAATCGTTGACTCCACCGCCGAGTGAGACTTGCTGTGCTTCCTGGGCGCCTTCTCAGGATACCACCAAATCAAGATGGCGCTGCAAGACGTCAAGAAAACTGCCTTCCTCACCCCGTGCGGGGTGTACTGCTACACCTGCATGCCGTTTGGGTTATGGAATGCAGGAGCAACCTTCCAGCGGTTAATGCACATCGCACTAGGGAAGCAGCTCGGGAGGAACGCTGAGGCGTATGTGGACGACATCGTGGTAAAATCTCAGGAGGCCTCAACCCTTATCGTAGATCTGGAAGAGACTTTTGCCAACCTACACAAGGTAGACTTGCGGCTCAAACCGGAGAAGTGTGTGTTCGGAGTTCCTTCAGGCAAGCTCTTGGGATTCCTCGTGTCGCACTGATGAATTGAGGCAAACCCCGAGAAGGTCAAGGCCATAGAAAAAATGAGCCCACCCAAGAACCTCAAGGAGATGCAGAAACTGGCTGGCTGCGTAACGTCGCTGGGGCGTTTCATTTCCAAGCTAGGGAGAGAGCCCTCACCTTCTTCAAGCTGATGAAAAGGAAGGGCCCGTTTGAATGGACACCTGAGGCTGATGCAACGTTCGAAGATCTCAAGAGATACCTCACCAGCCCTCCAGTGATGGTGGCACCCAAGCCTCAAGAGCCAATGGTAATTTACCTCGCCGCGACGCCACACTCAGCCAGTGCGGCGCTGGTGGCCGCTCGAGAGGAGCGCCAAGACAAGGCCCTACAGCCCAAGGAGGGAACTCTCGAGGTCTCGACAGGGCCGGAAGGTGGTCGCGACATACAAGCCGACCTCTTTGAGGCTGAGACTGACCCGGCCCGTGACCAAACTCCTGCGACACCATCGCATCTCACACAGCCGCAGGCGAGTCCGGGCTCCATCCTCATCGAGCACCCGGTATACTTCGTCAGCACAGTGCTCTGTGATGCCCGAGCATGCTACCCCATGCCGCAGAAGCTCTTGCTAGCGCTCCTCGTTGCATCACGAAAGCTACGTCACTACTTCCAAGGCCACCCCATCAAGGTCGTCTCAGCTTACCCCCTCGAAAGAGTACTCTGGAGCCCGAATGCGGCAGGAAGGGTCTGGAGTGGAACATAGAGCTGCAGGCATTCCAGCTAGAGTCCAGCACCACCAGGGTCATCAAGGGGGTCGCGCTTGCTGACTTCATGGCCAAATGGACCGGCGCCCCAGGACCTAAAGCAAGCCAGGACCAGTCCCTCTTACCGGGAAGCGAAGCGCCTGATGGCTGGACCATGTACTTCGACGGCGCGTTCGCCCGCCAGGGCACGGGGGCTGGGGCTGTGCTCATCTCGCCTGCTGAAGACAAGCTATAGTACGCCGTGCAGCTCTGCTTTTGGCCAGGAGATAACGTCTCCAACAACATCGCGAAATACGAAGGCCTCATCGCTGGTCTCAAGGCAGCGATAGCCTTGGGAGTGAAGCACCTCATGTCAAGGGTGACTCCCAGCTCCTTTTCAACTTCTCCAACAAAGTATATGAGCCAAGGGACGAGCATATGGAAGCATACCTGGCGGAGGTACTTAAAATGGAGAAGCAGTTCTTGGGCCTGGAACTGAAACACGTGCCCAGCGGCACTAACAAGGAGGCCGACGACATCGCCAAGAGAGCATCTAGGTGCCTCCCCCAGGAGCCCGGTGTCTTCGAAGAAAGGCTCCTTAAACCCTCGGCGCCACCCCCGAGAGAAGAGCCGGTGAAGCCTCAGGAAGAACTCCCCCAGCCACCAGCCTTGGGAGCTCCCACGTGCGGCCCGGCCTCAGGAGATCGCTTGCTCCTGGCGCTCGACCCTCAGGAGGGATGCTGGACCGAAGAATTCAAGTCATACCTAGTGCGAGGGGTGTTACCAGAGAAGGAGGAGGATGCAGAACGTGTAGCCCGGCGGGCTACGGCATACTGCATCCAAGACAATGAGCTTTATAGGAGGTGACCAAACGACGTTTCTTTACGATGCATCTCCAGGGAGCAGGGAGGCCAGATGCTAGCCGACATCCATGCCGGAGACTGCGGACACCACTCATCATTGTGCACCCTGGTAGGCAAGGCGTTCCGCAGCGGCTTTTACTAGCCTACGACGCTCAACGATGCGGCCGAGCTAGTGAAGTCTTGCGAGACCTGCCAGTTCCACGCCAAGCAAATCCATCACCCGACTCAGGGCCTACAGACCATCCCGCTTTCCTGGACATTCGTGGTCTGGGGGCTTGACATCCTGGGCCCTTTTTCCCGAGCGCCCGGGGGCTATCGATACCTCTACGTCGTCGTCGACAAGTTCACTAAGTGGGCTGAGGTGGAAGCAGTCCGAACCATCTTGGCCGACTCCGCAGTCAAGTTCATCAAGGGCCTCGTAAACTGGTTCGGGGTCCCTAACCGCATCATCACCGACAACGGTTCGCGGTTCACTAGTAACTTGTTCAAGACATATTGGGCTAACCTCGGAACGCAAATTTTCTATGCCTCTGTAGCACACCCCAGGAGCAACGGCCAGGCCGAGCGCGCCAACGCGGAGGTCCTGAGGGGCCTCAAGACCCAGACCTTCAAGAAGAAGCTCGAAGCATGCGGAAGGGATTGGCACGACGAGCTCTAATTTGTGCTATGGTCAATTCGAACCACCGCCACCAAGCAAACCGGCGAGACCCCATTCTTCCTCGTCTACGGAGCCGAGGTAGTCCTCCCTCACAAGGTCAGGCACCGGTCGCCGCGGGTCTTGGCATTTGACGATGCACAACAAGGCACCGCTGAGGGGACAGACCACGTGCTAGGGGAGGAGTGTCGGCGCGACGCTTCACTCCAAGCAGCAAGATACCAGCAGGCGCTGCGACGGTATCATTGCCGCAACATTCGCCCGAGGACGCTCGAGGTAGGTGACCTCGTTTTAAGAAGGGTTCTCTCCAGAGAAGGACTGCATAAGCTCTCACCCATGTGGGAAGGGCCATTCAGGATCACCCACATCTCCAGACCCGGTGCTGTGCGCGTGGAAACAGGAGACGGCATCACCGTCCTGTACGCATGGAACATCCAACACCTCAGGAGGTTCTACCCATGAAACAAGGCCCTTGCACCTGAGAAGACTAGGCTCCGTGCCTACGAGGAACAAGGCCCTTGCTCCTGAGAAGACTAGGCTCCATGCCTACGAGGAATAAGGCCCTTGCGCCTGAGAAGACTAGGCTCCGTGCCTCCGAGGAACAAGGCCCTTGCGCTT
>LR738711.1:453391471-453464943 GCA_902687465.1 Secale cereale | reverse complement strand
ACAAGGCCCTTGCGCCTGAGAAGACTAGGCTCCATGCCTACGAGGAACAAGGCCCTTGTGCCTGAGAAGACTAGGCTTCTGCCTGCGAGGAACAAGGCCCTTGCGCCTGAGAAGACTAGGCTCCGTGCCTGCGAGGAACAAGACCCTTGCGCATGAGAAGACCAAGCTCCGTGCCTGCGAGGAACAAGGCCCTTGCGCCTGAAAAGACTAGGCACCGTGCCTGCGAGGAACAACGCCCTCGCGCCTGAGAAGCCAAGGCCCGATGCCTGTGAAGATCTCTGCTCGTGACACTCTCACTTAATAATGAGTGGGGATGTACACGCCCCGGAGTCTCCCGAGAGCCGCCCTCAGGCCTCGGGGGCTCCCTCCCAAGTCCAAGTGGCAGCACTTAGCTCCGCGCTGGTGAGAAGACTAGATTAGGTGCCGGACGCGGCCGTTCATTTGCTTTCCGGAGTTGGCTTGTTCCTATCTTCTCTCTTTTAATGAATACTGAAGATTCTAGTGTTCCTCGATTGCTTGGTTTTGATTCCCCTCTGCGGTTCTTCTCTCAAATTCCTTGTGATTCTTCCCCCAGCTTTCGGGCTAGCCCAGGGAGAGCAGTAGTTGCACGGCGCTCTCCCCGGCGCGCCCTCCTCTTTAGCCTTCACGAGGCGCCCGAACAGGGGCTTGTAACTGACGCGCCCCCCATTCTTACGTCCGCACCCCACCGGTACCGCGACAAGGAGTGGCCGATCATGCTCAACCCGCATCAAAGGCCTTGAGCAATAAAGGATAATAACCTAACGAGTTTTTGCAGCCTCACGAGGGGTCAAACGACACGGGACGAGAGCAATCCTGAACGCATCAAGATAAGTCTCTTCACCCTAGGACATGTAAAACACGGATCGCACAGCAATAGGCAGGAACACTATGCATGGTGCTCAATGACATGAATTCACAATTCGTTACATGCCCCGTAGGGCTCCATCCTTGTTTGATCAAACGATGCAGGACAAAAGTAGAGAGACTAAGAACGGCTGACAGTGACCCTCGAGGCACAGTTGCTTGCAAGGACCTACGGCCGGGCTCAGGCAGAGCCCTCTTCACGCGTCACCCGAGCATGACGATGAGATGACCCAGCGCCGCCCTCCAGGTGGGCGCGGAGGCGTGGCGACTAGTCATAGCCACCGCTGCTGGAGCTGCTGCTGAAGGAGGAGCCGCCATAGCTGGGCGAGCTGTGGCTGTCGCCCAGTCCAAGAACCGCGCCGCCACCGTTGTCCTTGGGGCAGCAATCGACACGGCGCCCATCTTCTCCCAACACCCTCACGAAGATGCTCGAGTCGTCGCCGGACATGAAGTGAAGGGTGCATCGGCCGCCCAAACCGCGCGCGTGGGTGAGCATCTGCCAGCCTTGGGCCAAAGCCACGGCGCCCGAGGCGGAGACCTCCACCACGACCCACGACGCCCTGCTGCAACCACCATCCGCCTGCAGCCAAAAGCCTCCGGAACTCGCGTCAAGAAGCTCGTTGGCCAAGGAGCGCGGGAGCGGGAGCCTGGTGCCGGCTGGGCTCTCCGACCACACAATGAACTCGAGTGCTGCCTCGGCCAGTTGGGAATGCGGCTGGGGAGGTCTGACAACCCCAGAGCGCCTCCCGCCGTTCATCGGATCGCCAACGCCGCGACGGCCCCCGCCACTTGAAGGACCGCTGCTGCGGCTTCCAAGGGCAGCTACGGGTGCTGCGGGAGTCCGCCCATGCCCGCTCGAGGCCCCGACAGGGGTCGCGCCACATTTACGAGGGCGGCCTCGCCCTCTCTTAGCTGGTGGTGAGATGAGCCCCTCCTGCTGAGCCTTCCCCTTCTCCATGGACGAGTAATTCCTGGGCGGCGCCATAGGCGATTCGGTCAAGTGAAGGAGCAAGGGAAACAGAAGAGGGAGATGGGCGGTGAGGGCTCAGCCTGCCGCCCTATTTATAGCCAGAGGAAGGCCAACCGCCAGCCCCATAAATGCGGGTAATGATGGTCCGCTGCGCACACAGAGACTTGGCGAGTCGCGTAGTCACCGAGGCTGCGTGGGGAAGTGGAGATGCCCACGTCCCGTCAAGTGCCACGTGACGAACGAGGCCGTAGGCTTTGGGTCCCGCGGCGCTCTGCCCTTGGCCCTTGGCTTCGCCGTGAAGCCAAGCCCGAGCGCGCCTTGGGCCCGGGGGCTACTGTCGGCGTTCTGGGAACGGGGGTCCCTATACTTGCCTGCCTGCGGCCCAGAGCATGGCTCGCAAGGCGGCCTAGTGCGGCCCAGCTTCTTCAGCAACACTAAAGACCCTCGCGAGGGACCAAGCCTCGCGAGGCGGACGATGCGGGACATCCCCAGGGGCAGCATTGCCAGGCCGGCTCGTGAGGATTGGAGATATCAAGGCAAGGGGCACCTCGCGAGGTCCTCATGACGTGAGCAGTGACGACTAAAGCTAGGCGGGCGCCAACAAGCGCAGGGTGCCAGTTTCCTCTTCGGTGCAAAAGGAGCAGGTGCAGGCACGAAGTCCTGAGGCATCAGGCAAAGGTTCCCATATCAGTGCAACGAGACCAAGACCAGCAGGACGGCAGGACGGAGGACATTGCGGAGCCCACGACGGCGTCACCACCAGAGCCTTTGGCAGCGAAGACCACCTTTTTGTCAGGATAGCTTGTACTGGTTGTCCCCCTTCAAAATTGGTCTTTGTGGGATTCCTTCCCGCTCAATATTTGCGAAGAGAACCCTGGCCACTTTAAATAGGACTAGCCACCACCATCAGGAGGGGGTCATCAGAAGTTGATTAGATAGAAGGCCATTCACCTCAAGCTCACCTGAGCTCAAGAACACCTCTCCCCAGGAGGCAGTTCGTCCATGTACTTGTTCTCCCTCTGCCTACAAGGCAATCTACCACACACACTGGATTAGGGTGTTATTCCACAATGATGGCCCGAACCAGTATAAATCTTGTTCCTCTTGTTCATCGGATCTGACGAGCTAGGCCTAGAACTGTCGAGTATAAGGGCTAGGGCAGAAGGAGAGATCTTTGTGCGCACCCAGAGTTCGAACCTTGAGGGTTTTGTCGGAACCCTAAATCCGACCGAATCGTTACCAAGAAACAAAAGTACTTGGTAATTTAATTGGTGTGCGCGAGCTCTAGTAATTGGTCTAGTATGTATTGTAGGAGGGGCAGTGGGTGTAATAATTTTATTCAGTCCTCATTATCCCCCCTTCTTGAATTGAAGTCGTCCTCGATGGAAGCTCATCTTCCTCACCCAAATAAGGCTTCAAATCTGCATTGTTAATAGTGGGACTAACCCCAAAATCTACACGAAGCTCAAGTTTATATGCATTATCATTTAATTTCTCTAACACCTTAAAAGGACCATCAACACATGGCATTAGTTTTAACTCGCGCAAATCAGCAAACCTATCCTTGCGCAAATGCAACCAAACAATATCTCAAGGTGCAAAGACAACATGTTTTCTACCTTTATCTCCAGCAAGTTTATATTTAGCATTCATATGTTCTATGTTTTCCTTAGTTAACTCAAGCATTTTTAAGATCAATTTAGCACGTTGTTTAGCATCAAAATTAACCTTCTCTGAAGATGGAAGATGCAATGAATCAATAGCTGCATGAGGTAAGAAACCATACACAATTTTAAAAAGGCACATCGTAGTAGTACAATGCAGGGAACTATTATAGCAAATTCAATATGAGACAAGCATTTTTCCCGCATTTCCTTGTTATTCTTCAAAACAGCCCTAAGCACAGTAGACAATGTTCTATTGACTACTTCAGTTTTTCCATCAGTTTGGGGGTGACCTGTAGTATTAAAAAGCAGTTTAGTCTTCAACTTAGCCCATAAACATCTCCAAAAGTGGCTAAGAAATTTATTATCACAATCTGAAACAATAGTATTTCGCACAACATGCAAGAGAACAATTTCACGAAAGAACAAATCAGTAACATTAGTGGCACCATCGCTTTTATGACATGGTATGAAGTGTGACATTTTCAAAAATCTATCCACGACAACAAATATGCTATCCCTCCCCTTCTTTGTTCGAGGAAAACCTAAAATAATGTGCAAAGATATATCCTCCCATGGAACAATAGATACAAGTAAAAGCATATATAAACCATGAGGATTGAGTCGTGACTTAGCTTGTTGACATGTTGTGCAACGAATAAAAAAACGCTCAACATCCCATCTCATCTTTGCTAAAAGAAATGTGTAGCAAGTACGTACTTCATCTTCTTCAGGCCAAAATGTCCCATTAATCCTCCTCCATGCGCCTCCTGCAACAACAAAAGACGAACGAAGCTAGCTGCAATGCATAGCTTGTTAGCACGAAACATGAATCCATCATTAACGATGAAGTTGTTCCAAGTTCTCCCTTCTTTATAATTCTGCAATACATCTTTAAATTCAGAATCATGCACATATTGATCTTTGATGGTCTCTAAACCAAATATTTTAAAGTCAAATTGTGAAAGCATAGTATAGCGAGAAGACAAAGTATCAACAATACCATTTTCTTTACCCTTCTTGTGTTTTATAACATAAGGGAAAGTCTCAATAAATTCAACCCATTTAGCATGTCTACGATTCAGTTTTGCTTGACTTTTAATATGTTTCAAATATTCATGAGCGGGGTGTATGACAAATTCTATGGGCCATAAATAATGTTGCCATGTTTCTAAAGTCCGAACAAGAGCATATAATTCTTTATCATAAGTAGAATAGGTTAGACTAGGCCAACTCAATTTTTCATAGAAATATGCAATAGGTTTGCCATCTTGTAATAACAAACCTCCTAATCCAATTCCACTAGCATCACATTCAAGCTCAAAAGTCTTATTAAAATTAGGAATTGGAGTAATGGAGCATGCGTTAACTTATCTTTCAATACCGTGAAGGCTTCTTCCTGTATGATACCCCAAACAAAAGGCACATCCTTTTTTGTAAGCTCATTGAGGGCTGTAGCAATGGTGTTTAAATCTCTCACAAAGCGCCTATAGAAACTAGTGAGGCCAAGAAAACTCCTCACTTGTGTGACCATTTTGGGATGCGGCCAACTCTCAACAACTTCAACCTTGGCTTTATCAACTTCAATTCCTTGCGGGGTAACAACATAGCCAAGAAAAAGTACTCGGTCGGTGCAGAAGGTGCACTTCCCAAGGTTACTAAACAACAGTGCATCATGCAGAGCAATAAAAACAGCATGTAAATGTTGCAAATGTTCCTCCAAAGATTGGCTACAAATCAGTATATCATCAAAATAGACTACCACAAATCGTCCAATGAAAACACGTAAAACTTTGTTCATTAATCTCATGAAAGTACTTGGTTCATTAGTTAACCCAAAAGGCATGACTAGCCACTCATATAATCCAAACTTAGTTTTAGATGTTGTTTTCCATTCATTTCCTAATTTCATACGAATTTGATGGTATCCACTATGCAAATCAACTTTGGAGAAAATTGTAGAGCCACTCAATTCATCAAGCATATCATCTAGCCTAGGAATAGGATGACTATAACAAATAGTGATATTGTTAATGCCTCTACAATCATCACACATACACGATGTGCCATCCTTTTTTGGAACTAGTATAATAGGAACAACTGAAGGACTAAGAGATTTGCGTATATAACCTTTGTCGAGCAGCTCCTGTACCTGATGTATAATCTTCTTCGTCTCCTCCGCATTGGTACGGCATGGTGCACGGTTGGGTAGCGATGCACTGGGAATTAAATCAATTTGATGCTCAATCCTGCGAATAGGTGGTAATCTGATATGTCTCCAACGTATATATAATTTTTGATTGTGCATGCTATTATATTATCTGTATTGGATGTTTTATATGCATTAATATGGTATTTTATATTATTTTTGGGACTAACCTATTAACCTAGAGCCCAATGCCAGTTTTTGTTCTTCCCTTGTTTTTGAGTTTCGCAGAAAAGGAATACCAAACAGAGTCCAATCAAGCTGAAACTTTACGATGATTTTTATGGACCAAAAGAAGCCCATGGAGTGCCGGAGATGGACTGGAAGATACACGAGGCAGCCACAAGGGTGGGGGTGCGCCCACCCCCTGGGGCACGCCCCCTACCATGTCATCGCCTTGTGGGTCCCCCTGACTTGTCCCCGATGCCAAAAATTCTTATAAATAGGGAAAACCCCAAAAATAAACCTAGATCGGGAGTTCCGCCCGGGAGTTCCGCCGACGCAAGCCTCTGTAGCCACGAAAAACCAATCGGGAGCCCGTTCCGGCACCCTGCCGAAGGGGGAAACCATCACATGTGGCCATCTTTATCATCCCAGCGCTCTCCATGACATGGAGGGAGTAGTTCACCCTCGGGGCTGAGGGTATGTATTATTAGCAATGTGTTTGATATCTCTCTCTCTCCTGTTCTTGATTTGGCACGATCTTGATGTACCACAAGCTTTGCTATTATAGTTGGATTTTATGATGTTTCTCCCCCACTACCTTCTTGTAATGGATTGAGTTTTCCCTTTGAAGTTATCTTATCGTATTGAGTCTTTAAGAATTTGAGAACACTTGATGTATGTCTTGCATGTGCTTATCTATGGTGACAATGGGATATTCACGTGAACCACTTGAGGTATGTTTTGGAGATCAACTTGCGGGTTCAGTGGCCTTGTGAACTTATGCATAGGGGTTGGCACACATTTTCGTCTTGACTCTCCGGTAGAAACTTTGGGCACTCTTTGAAATTCTTTGTGTTGGTTTGAATAGATGAATCTGAGATTGTGTGATGCATATCGTATAATCAAACCCGCGGATACTTATGGTGACAATGGAGTATCTAGGTGACATTAGGGTTTTGGTTGATGTGTGTCTTAAGGTACTATTTTAGTACGAACTCTAGGGTTGTTTCCGACACTTATAGGAATAGCCCCTACAATAATCTTTTTGTTTGTTCTCCACTATTAGTGACATTGGAGTGACTCTTTGTTGCATGTTGAGGGATTGTTATATAATCCAATTATGTTATCACTGTTGAGAGAACTTGCACCAGTGAAAGTATGAACGCTAGGCCTTGTTTCTAAGCATTACAATACCGTTTGTGCTCACTTTTATCATTAGTTACCTTGTTGTTTTTATATTTTCATATTACAAAAACCTATATCTACCATCCAAGTTACACTTGTATCACCATCTCTGCGCCGAAATAGTGCACCTATACAATTTACCATTGTATTGGGTGTGTTGGGGACACAAGAGACTCTTTGTTATTTGGTTACAGTGTTGTTTGAGAGAGACCATGTTCATCCTACGCCTCCCACGGATTGATAAACCTTAGGTCATCCACTTGAGGGAAAATTGATACTGTCCTACAGAACTCCGCCCTTGGAGGCCCAACACGAGTCTAGAAGAAGAAGGTTGTGTAGTAGACATCAAGCTGTTTTCTGGTGCCGTTGCCGGGGAGGTTAGGTAAGCGGCACTCACATCCCGTCAACGAAACTCTTTTTTGGCGCCGTTGCCGGGAAGGTGAGTACTTGAAGGTATATCTTTAGATCTTGCAATCGAATCTTTTAGTTTCTTGTTTTATCACTATTGTTTTATAAAAAGAAAAATACAAATTAAAATGGAACTGAGGTTGCCTCATATGCTTCTTGTTTTTAATGTCTTTCACGAAAATGATGGAAAGGAAAATTGTGCCAAAGTGCTAGAAGAAGAATGCAATAAAATGTTTGGCTCTAAATATTTGAATATTGAGCATGATTGCAATGTTGTTACTATGAATTCTTTGCATACCCATAGTACAAATGATGATTGCACTAGTCATGATAAAAATGTTTCTTATAAGCATGTCAATTTTTGTGGAGTGCACAAAGTTTGCAAATCTTTACCTAATACTAAAGGACGGAAGATTTCATAGTTCTCCCTACGCCGCCCCTTTATAGTTGTTGATTTTGTAAAGATTGACGAATGAGATTCAAAAGTAGATCTATGTAAATTTTGGCCATTGGCTTATTTTTGCTTGCATATCCGAGAAAGTTATGGGCCACAAGACTCCCCATGTGGGCTTCCAGCTCCTGCGTAGTCTCTGGATGGGAATCGTCCTATGAAGGAGTAATAAAAAACAGGTACGCGAGAAAGTTAGATCTCCTCATATTGAGAAGCTTTTCTTTGTCGCCCTTGGATCTTGCAGTCCCGCCCGTGTCGTCGTGCACATCGCCCTGCAAGGCTTGCGGCAACACTCAGCGATGGCGACCACATGAATAACAACGATGACGGCTTGCAATTCAGTGGCAACGGTACAAGCTTGAGGAGGTGATCAAGGACATGGAGGCGGGGGCCCTGAGTGGCTTCTTCATCATTGTCCACGAGCTATGGCCATCCAAGGATGCAACATCTTGACCTGGTGGACAAGATCCACGACATTGCAACATCTTGAGATGGTGGACAAGATCCACGGCATTGCATGGTCACGGCTTCTTGAAAAGCTGGTGCTTGTGAAGTGGCTGAAGAAGACGTTACCAGGGACGGCTC
This sequence comes from Secale cereale, assembly GCA_902687465.1. NCBI lineage: Eukaryota > Viridiplantae > Streptophyta > Magnoliopsida > Poales > Poaceae > Secale > Secale cereale. The sequence goes on along the minus strand of LR738711.1, from coordinate 453,456,424 downwards.
GCTACGAGAGGAACCTTAACATGTTTTGCAACCACGACAAAATGCCCACCATTCATCTACCTTGCAAGAAGTAGCAGAAGATTGACTTTGAGTGACCGCCTGAGATTGTTTGACGTTATCCTCACGCATGGCAGAGAAGCAGCTCCTACTTCCCTATGGTCTCCTCCATGGCTGCTCAGATTCCTATCATGGAGATTGCAAGGTCGCCTGCATTGACCATCATCCTCAGCTCTGCTCTAATCACTACAATGCCCTCCTTTCCCAGGATCACATGTGCTACCCCCCTTAGAAAGGATCACATGAGATACCCCCCTTAGAAATATTTGTTTGACTATTTTCAAGCATGGATCGCCAGATGGGAGCAAAGATAAATGACCTCCACGACATCACTAGATTAGCTCAATAGGGATCAAGCTATCAGTTTCAGTAATCACATTTGTTTGCCAAAATTGCCTTATCTTTATGTCCACATTCCCATGATATGACATACTACTATGTGTCTCTTGGTCTTTCTCAACATAAGCATAGCACTGCTTTTTATAGATCAAACACAATGAAATAATCACTGTAGATATTTATAATTACTGGAATGCTAGTCCTACGAATTACTTCAGATTTGTAGCCTAATTGTGGTAGCTATTCAGTTTCCTTGCATTCTGAACGTTAGTACAGACCCAAAATAGTAATAAACTCGTTTTGTTAGGCAAGCGATATGACAAGTATGTTTCCCCACAAGTTTGCATGCATCAACATAGTCCCTCCGTTCCAAAATAGATGACCCAACTTTATACTAACTTTAGTACAAAGTTGGGTCATCTATTTTGGAATGGAGGGAGTACATATCTGGACTAAACTATTACTCTTATATATTTTTTGTTATTTGCTTAGTGAATACATACATAAATACACACATACATACATACATACATACATACATACATGCTAATATAATTATTTGTTTATGATATTGGTTCAAATTCAACTATACCATTTACAATGTTCAAATATATTTTGAGTTTGGTATATGCAAAAATGTTTACAACTTATTAACGTGTAAGTGATAACTGATAAACATAGCTATGTGTAGATGCATCCATCTATTGCAACTATGCAAGTATGCATGACTAGAATTTGTTTTTTTAATTTCCAAACATTTTGGTCAACACTGATCATAATTTATCTCGGATGTGATATATTAATATTTTGGAGATATTTATAAATATATTCATATGTTTCATATACTTCTAATTCCTGAAAACACAAAACAAATCCAAAAAGAAAAGTTATTTTTTGTATTTAAAATTACTACCACGGACCTCTCTTTTACACTATTAAAGCATTGTCCATGAGTGAGTGTATCAGAAAAAAACAAGACTCAATTTCGAGAATAACGTTTAATCTCTCGTTGCAACCCACGGGCCATTTTGCTAGTACATACCAAAAAGGGAAGATAGATTTTGCAAGAGGCATAAGTATTTAGAAACTAAATGGTTGCAAGAAAACTTTGCAATGAACATGGTCATTCTGCTGAAAGATTTAATTTTTCTCGCCGTCCTCTTGAACTTTGCAATGAACATGGTCATTTAAATATCCAATGCTAATTGTTTCATGAACAAATCGTGTCCAAAAAAATTGATGACTTGATTTCCCTTGCATACCATAATGAACTTAGTTTGCTTGTGGGATATGAACCAATGAAATGTATAACTGAGGATATTCTGGCATATAACCTTGAGAGATTTCTTGATTTTGATCTAGAGAAAATTTATATGTATTGTGTGGTAAATTGCACAGAGAATCCTTATATTGCCAATTACTTAAACACAAGAAAACAAATCGAAGATGAAAAGAATACTAATGAAGGGGAAGAGGTTTCCCAATATTCTCCTATTTTTTCTTAGGATGAATCAGGTAACGAGGAGGAGCTTTTTATTCAACCAATCTCATCAATAAGGAGACCCAAAAAGGTGATTAAACCCACACATGATGTGAAGAAGAAAAACAAAAGACGGAGAAGCAAATGTAAAAAGGTATCCCTCCCAAATTTTGTTGCTCCTATTATTGTTTTGCCTCATGAGAGTGAATGAAAAATAAATGTGGAAGATGATATACTTGATGATGATAGTGATTCTTTGTCTTATGGTACAAAAGGTATTACTGTCTTATGCATGTTTTTTTACATCACATGAAATCATTAACAAACAGAGTCCAAACGCAGCGAAACTTTTTGTGAATTTGTTTTTGGACCAGAATACATCCAGTGGGCTAGAGAAGCACTTGGGCGGGGGGGTGCTCCGAGGGGAGCACAACTCACCAGGGCGCGCCAGGAAGGCCAGGCGCACATTGGTGGGTTGTGCCCACCTTGGGTGCCCGCCGGACCCCCTCTTTGATCTATAAATACCCAAATATTCCAGAAACCCTAGGGTAGTTGACAAAAATCAATTACAGCCGCCGCAAGTTTCAGAACCACCAGATCCAATCTAGACACCATCACGGAGGGGTTCACCACTTCCATTGGTGCCTCTCGAATGATGCGTGAGTAGTTCTTTGTAGACCTATGGGTCCATAGTTAGTAGCTAGATGGCTTCCTCTCTCTCTTTTGATTATCAATACAATGGTCTCTTGGAGATCCATATGATGTAACTATTTTTGCAGTGTGTTTGTTGGGATCCGATGAACTTTGAGTTTATGATCAGATCTATCTTTTTATCCATGAAATTTATTTGAGTCTTCTTTGATCTCTTGTATGCATGATTGCTTATACCCTCATATTTCTTCTCCGATATTTGGGTTTTGTTTGGCCAACTTGATCTATTTATCTTGCAATGGGAAGAGGTGCTTTGTAGTGGGTTTGATCTTACGGTGTTTGATCCCAGTGACAGAAGGGGAACCGACACGTATGTATCGTTGCTACTAAGGATAAAACAATGGGGTATATTTCTACATAAATAGATCTTGTCTACATCATGTCATCATTCTTATTGCATTACTCCATTTTTCCATGAACTTAAAACACTAGATGCATGCTGGATAGCGGTCGATGTGCGGATTAATAGTAGTAGCTGCAGGTAGGAGTCGGTCTACTAATCTTGGACGTGATGCCTATATATTGATCATTGCCTGGATATCTTCATGATTATTTGAAGTTCTATCAATTGCCCAACAGTAATTTGTTCACCCACCATTTGTTATTTTCTCGAGAGAAGCCACTAGTGAAACCTACGGTCCCCGGATCTCTTTCTCATATCATTTGCCTTTGTTAGCTACTTTTCCTTTGCTTTTATTTTCAGATCTATTAAACCAAAAATACAAAAATACCTTGATGCAATTTATTTTATTTGGCGTTCGATCGATCAATATTTACAACTCTCTCACATCTGTTTGCCTATCTCTAGGCGCCGTTACCCGAAAGGGATTGACAACCGCTTTTACACGTCGGGTTGCGAGTATTAGTTATTTGTGTGCAGGTTACATTTACGTTGTGTTGCTTGGTTCTCCTACTGGTTTGATAACCTTGGTCTCAATACTGAGGGAAATACCTACCGTTCTTGTGCTGCATCATCCCTTCCTCTTTGGGGAAATACCGACGTAGTTCTAGCAAGCATCACACACAAAAGCATAGAAAACATATTTGCTGAAATTTAAATCATCAATATCAAATTTGGTGGCAAGTAAACATCCGCTTTTCAATTTAATTTCAGAAGCAACATGAGATGATGATTTATTACTAGGTTTCATTCGTTGCTCAAATTCTTTAGCCACAATATGATTTTCACACTTTTATTTTGCTCCTGTTTTGCTTTACTAGCTCTATTAACATCATCTTTCAAAATAGAATTAGGAGACATAGGAAGCAAAGTAATATGTTTATCCTTATGAACAAGAGTATAATGATTGTTGCTACCATGGTGTACATAATTATTATCAAATTTCCATGGTCTCCAAGTAATAAGGAACATGCTTGCATGGGTACCACATCACAATCAACATAATCAGCATATGTAGCGATACTAAAATGCACACGAACAATACGTGTTACCTTAACCTTGACGCAGTTGTTAAACCATTGGATGTAGTAAGGATGCAGATGTAGTCTTGTGGTGAGAGACAACTTCTCCATCATCTCCATGCTAGCCAAGTTGTTGCACCTCCCTCCATCAATGATGACGCGGACAGAACATTCCTTCACAACTCCCTTTGTATGGAACAAACTGTGCCTCTGATTTTGATCTGCTTGTGTTACCTGCACACTCAAAACACGTTGAGCAACTAAAGTTTCATACCTATCCGCGTCTTCAACATCCATGTATTGTGTCTCTTGTTTAGAATCATGTCCACCATGTTCTTCCCTTGTAATAAGAGCCAAAGTCTCCTCATCATAGTCACTAGCGGACTCATACCCATCATCATTCACGCGGAGATGGACATTTGCTCGCTTAGTGACCTCCCCCCTTGCAACGATGACATATAACGTCATGTGTTTGCCATGTTTATGCCATGGATGAAGAAGAGATCTGTGCGGGACCAAAAGGTGTGCTCCTGGCAGATTGTGGTGGTGCTACATGTTTTCTTGCATCACGGTCGGAGTTGGCGGCTAAAGTAGGTTGTGATGTAGCAGGACGTGTGGAAGTAGAAGACGTATGTGGTGTCCATGATTAAGATCTACTTATAGAAATATTAGTTCGCGCCAATGCCTGTCGATCATGCACTTCACGTTCAGCTTTGCAAGCAATATGAAATAAATTAGTGTTATTATTATACTCCTTAAACACTAAAATGGTATGAATCTCTCTATTTAATCCACCCATAAAACGTGCAAGCATAGCTTCATTATCCTCAACAATACCACATCTAATCATGCTGGTTTGTAATTCCTGATAATATTCCTCTATAGATTTTTTTCCTTGTCTTAAACGCTACAATTTTTTAAGTAATTCACGTTCATAATATGGTGGAACCCAACAGGTACATACATCAGTTTTCAAAGCAGCCCAAGTAGTTGGAATATTATTCGGATATATAATCTACGATGTTTAGACCACCACACACAAGCAAAAGTAGTGAAAGCACAAAGAGCAGCAACAACACGTCTCTCCTTGGGATATTGTACACATGTAAAACGTTGTTCAGTTTCTACCCTCAGATGGTGGAATATTCAATTTTAGTTTAGGGAGATGGTTAGGATCTCGTACCTGAGGTGGTAGTGCAGCCCTACCGTTGCGATTATATGCATGTGGACGACCAGGTGGTGGTGGTTGCACGTAGTTCTGATTTTGATCAACCTCATCCTCGTAATCTCCTTCATAACCGTCATCCTCCTCAGCACCAGCACCAGTAGTAGTAGGAGCCAAAGAAGCATCAACAATAGGTACAACAACATGATAAGTCTGGCGATCCTCAAGAGGAACACGCTTCGCTCATTCGAATTGATTCAGAAGGGGTGTTGTTGTTGTTGTTGCAGAGGTGCAACAGGTGCAATCGGTGGTGGTTGTGGAAGACATGCGAGCAATTCATTAAACTTATTATCCAACTTTTTTTGAACGACTTCTCCATGTTATCTATCTTCTCCATGGCCTCTTCAAATCTGTTTAGCACATCTCCCACCTGGCCACTCATCATTTGCTGAAATTTATCATGCAACTCCTTGTTCGTCATGTTCTCCCAGTCCAGCTCATCAACTTGTGATCCTGACATGGTTAGCAGCAATAGAAACACACAAGAATATGTCCTGCAGACTACTAAAAGGAAGGAAAGTCACAAATCCGTCAAGCGAATCACAACCTCTTACTAGTTCGTACCAAACAGCATGCAGTGATTTGCACCGTTGTAGTCAAAATACGCCTCAAAGCTTGGATAGAGCGATTGCCAGGTAGTGTCAAACACACGACGTAGATGTATGTGGAGCTGGAAAGTTTATAATATGGTAGCAAAAAGGGTCAGCAAAAATCAATTCAGAGATGCAAAGTCGAATAAATGCTCTACGACGGTATTGTGATGGTCCTAGGCTAGACCGTGCTAAGGACGCGAGCCTAGAATAGTAACAAAATCACGACGCGCCACACAATGTAAGGAAGAGCACTCTCTGAAATTTCTTAGCGTTTTTTTTTGCGCTCTTTTTTTGTGCAAAAATTCACTATAATGGCGAGTGTCTCAAAACTCTTCCCAAATCAAAATAATAGAATAGGCACGAAAAGAAATTGACTTTTTTTCCTTGAATCTGGGCATCGATGACCAAAAAGTGCGACAAAAAATCACTATGATGGCGAGTTTCTCAAAACGCTCCTTGGGACCTAAAAACAGGATAGGGATACAATATTTTCACTCGCCGAAATTTTGGCCTAATAACTGTCCGCGGGTCTCCAGATTTTTTTTGAAAACCTACTCAGGCAAGGAAACACGAAACTGAAACTAGATGGATCTCGAAAGAAAACCTATTACGAATAGAACTCGAAGTGGTGGTTGTATATGGACTCAGGTCGGTGGTGGTATATGGACTCAGATCGGTGGTGATATATGGACTCCGATCGATGATGGTATACGAACTCGGATTGGTGATGGTATATGGACTCCGAGAGGTGGCGGATAAGCGGTGGTGGTATATGGCAGGGGCGATGATGATGGTGTGACGACGGCATGACAACATGTGACCATAACTCGAAACTCTATAAGACTAGAGACTAAGACTAGCAACTTGGCACGATGAAGCAACCGCAAATTCAACAAAGCAAGTATAGAAAGATTATGCAATGGCTCATATTGGTTTGGATATGACGAACTAACCTTTTTTAGCTTTTTCGTGGACTGTAGGTATGAAGAACATACTCGATATAAACTATGAAAAACTATAAAATCTCACCGAGCAACCTGAAAATCTGACACCACTTGAGAGAGGTGAAGGAGTCCCGTCTTTCGATGAGATGGTGATTATCGTTTTTGGAGGAGTAGTCTTTCACGATCTGACTACGAGCACGCGATGACGTCGCACCTTAGCAATCGCTAAACCAACTCCGAAAGATTATTGACCATGCCGGAGCAAGATCAACCTAACCACGAGGGTCTATTTCCTGCAAGCAAATGAAGAACAAGCAAGAAACTGAGTGTAGCGACCCGACCTCAAACAGTCCGATCTCCATGCATCAGTGTCATCCCTGGATCAGTAATGCTGACACGCATGGTACTCGAAGAATTTAAAACAGAGTAGCAATCACACACTTATTACATCGATAGTCCAACGATGAATTTATTACATAAATCATGGCTGAAGGCCATCTAACACGATAACAGCGGAAGGCTTGGAAGATAAGTGAGTCCATCAACTCCAGCGACATCACTGAGTATAGAACCACGACCTAAAATGGCATCTTACTCGTCGTCTGAAAAGTCTGCAACATGAAATGTTGCAGCCCGAAAAACGGGTCAGCACATGGAATATGCTGGCAAGGTAACACAAGAGATGCAATGAAAGTAAAGCTATACTATATGAAATATGGCTGGTGAAAAGCTCAATGGTTAAGTTTTTGCGTAAAGCCAATTTTTCCCTACTTCAAAGGAATGTATTTGAAATAACTATCATGGTAGTTGAAGCATCGTTGAGAAGATAGACATCCTCTCAACCCCAATTAAAAGTAATCATTAAACCCAACAAAATTAATTAAAGTAACATGATGAGATGCACATGATAATCCAACTACCAGATACTCAAGATGTCCATAACCCGGGACATGGCTAATCATGATAAGTTTGTACACTCTGCAGAGGTTTGTGCACTTTCCCCACAAGACTCGATCGCCTCCGTTTGGTTTCTCGCACTACATGGTGTTTGAGAAACGGATGACCGAGACACAGTCTTTCCGAAGAGGTCCCCTTAACCAGGTAGATAGGCCGGTACACCTACAAAACCCAACTACATCTGCTAGCCCATCATGGAAAGGTTTCCCACAACTTACTCAACTATGCCAGAGCCCATATTGGCATGTGGCTGCACACGGAAGTTTCTAGCATGAAAAATCTAATGATCCCTTTGAGCCTGGGTGGCGGTCCAAAACATAAGCATGCAATCCTGGAATACCCAGATACCTCAATCCACCCAGATGTGTATTAAAGTTGCCACCTTAAGTTGAACCATTAATTAACAACTCACATCTGTCATGGATTTCACTCAAACCCAAACCACGTCTACGAGCATAGCATGTCCTAACAGCAAATGTAGAAGTAACTCCCAAGGGTTTGAATGTAATGCAGGTAATAGGTACTACCTCAAACTACTTCCCAATCCCACAAGTTAATTGATCCTACTCATGCAATGTGTGAGGGGTTTGACTAATGCAATGAAAACTGGGAAATTGGAAAGCATGATCAAAGTGTTACTTGCCTTGCTGATTATCCGCAAAACCTAGAGACTCAAAGTAACAAGCGACGCACTCCGGGTACTCTATCGCAATCAAACAAACAAGCATACAATAAGTACTTAACTAATGCACGGGTAAAACTCAAATAAGAGATCTAACCAGAAAGTTCAACTTAAGAACTCCGGTTTGCAAAAAGAATCAACTCGAAAGAAGCAACGAAACTCAAACTGCAAAAGAAACGAGCTCCGAATTACTAGTTGGCCTAAAGTCAAATTTTACATTAGCCAAAACTTTGTTCAAGTTGTTCTTACGTAAAGAGGGCTTCGAGATGAAGATCTGGGATTTTGAATCACCTGATTCCGACTCTCGAGCGAAAAGAAAAACGAAAAACAAGATCAGGGCAGAAATCGCGATCGGAAAGATCGCGGTTAAAAACCCCGAAAAAGAAAAACGACGAACAGGCTAACGAACGAACGTTCGCTGTCTGCGGTTAACTAACGAAAACCGTTCGTTAAAACGAACGTACGGACGAACGTCCGCTTTATAACTAAACCGTCGAAAAACCAATCTAAATCGAAAAAAACAGATCTAGGGTTCTTCAAAAAAACCGATCGGATCTTTCAAAAAAAACCGGGGCGGCGTCTACCTCGACTCCGGTAGGGCGGTGGCTCCGGCGAGGTCGCGGCGGGGTGGCGGGGTCCGGCGGCGGGGCGGCGGCGTCCGACGGCGGGGTGGCGCGGGCGGTGGGGCGGCATGGGCTGGTGGCGCGCGGCGGCGGCGGCTGGCGGCTAGGGTTAGGGTTAGGCGCGGGGGCGGGCTGAGGGCGAACGGGCCGGCGGCTGCGGCTTATAAAGCCCAGTTTCCCGGTCCGATACGAGACTAGGTCGGTTCCCGTTTTTTTTTAAATAGAGTCCCGGCGCAGTAAAACTAACGAAAGAAATATCAAACGGACTCCAAAATTCCCAAAATAAATTTTAACCGTCCTCTAATAATATTTAGGACAAAGTGAACATTTTTCCCGGACCTAATTGAAATTTTGAAAAACGCGTATTTTTCCTATGCAAATAAATCCAAAAATAAATCCAGAAAAATTCCAAAAGTGATTTTAATATTTTTCCTCCAATATTTCTGTTATTTTGGAGAAGTCATATTATCTCCGCTCATTTATTTTATTTAGAAATATTTTTAGGAGAGAAAAATAATTAGAATCACATTGTCCTCGTACCGGTATTCGAGCGAACTCAAATACGAAAACGGTAAAAATTCTCAACTCTCTCCGTAGGTCCTTGAGTTGCTTAGAATTTCGAGGAATGCCATGAACAAAATGCAGAAACATGCAAATGCAATTATGATCTATGTATAACATTCCAAATTGAAAATTTGGGATGTTACAAACCTAACCCCCCTTAGAATGAATCTCGCCCTCGAGATTCGGCTTGGCTAGAAAACAGGTGTGGGTGGTCCTTGCGTAGATCATCTTCTCGCTCCCAGGTGGCTTCTTCCTCGGTGTGGTGACTTCACTGAACTTTGCAAAACTTGATAACCTTGCTGCGAGTAACTCTACTCGAAAATTCGAGAATCTTAACGGGCTTCTCCTCGTAGGTAAGGTCACTATCCAACTGAATTGCTTCCAGGGGTACTGTATCTCTAAGCGGTATGTCGGCCATCTCCGCGTGGCACTTCTTAAGCTGCGAAACGTGAAACACGTCGTGCACTCCTGACAATCCTTCGGGCAACTCCAACTTATAGGCAACCTCTCCCATGCGTTCCAAAACACGGTAAGGTCCCACAAATCTCGGGGCTAACTTCCCTTTAACTCCGAAACATTTAACTCCTCGCAGAGGCGATACCCTCAAGTATGCTCTGTCTCCTATCTCATAGGTTATCTCGCGCTTCGAGTCGGCATAACTCTTCTGCCTGGACTGAGCTACCTTCAGTCTATCTCGAATTAACTTCACTTTCTCCTCAGACTCTTTGAGTAAGTTTGGTCCAAACAACTGTCGGTCTCCAACTTCGTCCCACGACAACGGTGTTTGGCATCTCCTTCCGTACAATGCCTCGAACGGTGCCATCTTCAAACTGGCCTGGTATCTGTTGTTGTATGAGAGCTCCGCGTATGGCAAGTTGTCATCCCAACTAGATCCATAATCTAATGCACAGGCTCTAAGCATATCTTCTAGTATCTGATTGACTCTCTCCGTCTGTCCATCTGTCTGTGGGTGAAATGTTGTGCTAAACTCTAGCCTGGTTCCCAAGGTTTCATGTAATTGATTCCAGAACTTTGAGGTAAACTGAGTTCCTCTATCAGATACAATACTCCTCGGTACTCCATGCAGACATACAATTCTGGTCATGTATATCTTAGCCAATTTTGCACTGGTATATGTGGTTTTCACAGGTATAAAGTGGGCTACCTTCGTCAATCGGTCTACTACTACCCAGATTGAATCATACCCTGCTTTGGTCCTGGGCAATCCAGTGATAAAATCCATTCCAAGCTTCTCCCACTTCCATTCGGGTATTGGCATAGGTTGTAGCAATCCTGCTGGCTTCTGATGTTCTTCCTTTACTCTTTGACATACATCACAAACTGCTACATACTTCGCAATATCTTTCTTCATACCGGTCCACCAGAAAATATCCTTCAAATCCAAATACATCTTAGTATTTCCTGGATGAATCGAGTATGGTGAATCATGGGCCTCCTGTAAAATCAACTCCCTAATCTCCAGGTCATTGGGCACATAGATTCGGTCCTCAAACAATAAGGTGTCGTGCTCATCCTCGCGAAAACCTTTAGCTTTTCCTTCGCTCATCCTCTCCTTTATAGCGACAATCTCCTTGTCAGCTTTCTGAGCTTCTCTGATTTTATCCATCAGGGTAGACTGGATTTCTAGCGTTGCTACATAGCCTCTCGGAACTATCTCCAAACGTAGTTCTCGTAGGTCCTCGGCTAACTCCTTTGGAAACTCCTCCATCATTAGGGTATTGACATGACTGTTACGGCTTAGTGCATCAGCTACTACGTTAGCCTTTCCGGGATGATAATGCAATCTCATGTCATAATCCTTAATGAGTTCCAGCCATCTCCTTTGCCTAAGATTCAACTCCTTCTGAGTGAATATATACTTCAGACTCTTATGATCCGTATTTACTTCACAATGGTTTCCTATGAGAAAATGTATCCACGTCTTCAATGCATGCACTACGGCTGCTAACTCCAAATCATGGGTGGCATAGTTCATCTCATGAGGTTTTAGTTGTCCTGAAGCATACGAAAAAACTCTTCCTTCCTGCATAAGAACTGCTCCAAGTCCTCGACGTGAAGCGTCGCAGTACACCTCATAATCCTTATGTTGATCTGGCAGAATCAACACAGGGGATGATACCAACCTTTTCTTCAACTCCTGGAAACTAGTCTCACATTCTTTGGTCCAACTGAACTTGGTGTCCTTCTTCAACAACTCCGTCATTGGCTTTGCAATCTTCGAGAAATTCTCGATAAATCTCCGGTAGTATCCTGCGAGTCCAAGAAAACTCCGGATCTCTCCAACGGTCGTCGGTGCTTCCCAATTGGTCACAGTCTCCACCTTGGCGGGGTCTACTGCTATTCCTTCTCCGGATATAACATGTCCGAGGAATCCGACTTCCTTCAACCAAAACTCACATTTGCTAAACTTGGCATACAACTGATGCTCTCTGAGCTTCTCCAATACCAAACGCAAATGCTCTTCATGCTCCTCTTCATCCTTCGAGAAGATCAAGATATCATCTATGAACACTACGACGAACTTATCCAAATACTCCATAAACAATTTGTTCATCAGGTTCATAAATTATACCGGTGCGTTTGTCAGACCAAACGACATAACGGTGTACTCATACAACCCATACCTAGTAGTAAAGGCCGTCTTAGGGATATCTTGCTCTCGAATCTTCAATTGATGGTACCCTGATCGCAGATCGATCTTAGAAAATACCTTTGCCCCTTGCAATCTATCGAACAGATCATTGATCATTGGCAATGTGTACTTATTCTTGATCGTTACTTCATTTAATCCTCGGTAATCAACAACCATTATTAACGATCCATCCTTCTTCTCCACTAGAAGTACTGGCGAACCCCAAGGCGAAAAACTTGGGCGTATGAATCCTTTATCCAGTAACTCCTTAATCTGCTTCTTAATTTCCTCCGAATCCTTTGCGGGCATCCTATATGGTCTCTTAGAAATTGGCCCGGTGCCTGGCAAAAGTTCAATCAAAAACTCTATATCTCTATCCGGTGGCATGCCAGGTAACTCCTCTGGAAACACATCCGGATAATCCTTCACTACTGGCACTTCCTCCTGAACAACTCCCGTGAGAGAATATACTTGGGTCCTTGTAGGCGAATGCCTAGATACATACTTAATCCTTTTTCCCTCCGGGGTGGTGAGCAAAATAGACTTACTGGCACAGTCAATATTACCTCCATACTTCGATAGCCAATCCATGCCTAATATCACATCCAATCCTTGTGACTCGTGAACTATTAGGTCAGAGGGGAAAGTATGGCGTCCTATGGTCAATGGCGTCTGAAAACATCCTTGGTGTGCCATATAATCTACTCCAGGTGAACTTACTAACATGGGGGTCTTAAGAACTTGGGTGGACATCCTATGTCTATTTACGAATCCCCTTGAAATGTATGAATGCGATGCACCAGTATCGAAAAGAACTATTGCGGTAAATGTCTTAACCAAAAACTTGCCGACAACAGCATCTGGTTGCTCTTCTCCCTCCTCCACAGTCACGTGGTTCACTTGTCCTTTATTGAACGGGTTGGGCTTCTTCCCGGCGCTTCCATTACCGTTCCCATTCTTAACTTCTGGGCATTCATTGGCATAATGTCCAGTCTTCCCGCACTTGTAACAAGTGACATGGCTAAAATCCCTCTTGGTGGGTGTGGACGGTGCAGGGCGGTTCTGGTTTCCATTGGTTCCATTCCCATTCCCATTACCATTGCCATTCTTGGTGCCATTGTGGTTGTGTGAGCTACTTCCTCCATGGGTATGCTGAAACTATCCTACTGCTTTAGGGGTAAAGCGAGGCTTCTGCTGAGCTCCAGAATTATACTTCCCTTGCCCATACTTCCTCTTGCGACTCTCAATCTGTTGATGCTTCCTTTCAATCATCAGGGCTCGGTCAACCAACTCCTGATAGTTATTAAAAGTTGCCACCATCAACTGTACACTCGTCTCATCATTCAGCCCTTCCATAAATCTCTCCCGCTTCTTGGCATCTATGGCCACATCGTCTGGGGCATAACGAGATAGGGTACTAAACTCATCCACGTACTGGGCTACTGTACGATTCCCTTGGCGCAAGTTGCGAAACTCCTACTTCTTCATACTCATGGCTCCAGTCGACACATGGGCAGTACGAAAAGCTTGCTGAAACTGATCCCAAGTCACATTGGCTACGGGGTAAGTGGCTGTGTAGTTCTCCCACCATGCTGCGGCTGGTCCATACAACTGGTGTGCGGCAAATTGCACCTTCTCAGCCTCCGAGCAATTGGCGGTGGTCAAATCCCTTCCAATCTTGTGTAGCCAGTCATCAACCACAATTGGTTCGATGCTGCTAGCAAACACAGGTGGTTGCAACCTTAAGAAACGTGTCAGGTTGTCCACGGGTGGTGTTGGTGGAGGGTTGTTGTTGTTGTTATTCTGGTTGTTCTGGGTGTTCTGGACAAGAAGTTGCATCAGGGTGTTCTGCTGCTGGAGCAACTGAGTGAGCTCAGGGGGAAACTCGAATTCACGTCTTGGAGGCATCTGATGGGTGTAGAGGGAAGAGATTAGAATAGAAATGAGGTCTAAGGGAAATCACTACCCATATGCACGTGAGACAAACACACAATCATATCACACCAATCAATTTCAAACAAGGTCTTACAAATCTAATGATCGTTTACAAAAGTGCTATAAATCTAATATATGGGGGTATACTACTAGTCATAGGGTGGTCATCTAAAAATATTGGTCGGCAGAGGATCCCATAATATCTGCCCCAGCTTCATCTTCATAGTCTTCATCCTTGCTATCTTCAGCTTCAGAATCCGTGTCATCTATGATGATATAGTCTTCTGGTGGAATCTCCTTGGGTGCTTCTTCCTCGTCTTCTTCTCCCATGAGTATCCCTAACTTCCGGGTTAAATCATCATTCTTCTCCACAAGTATCTTCATCTCCTCCTCATATCCGTCGTGTGTAGACTCGAGTTCTTCTTCTAGCTCCAAATTCCTATTTAGGGCCTTCTACAAATCTATCATCCCAGCACACATCTAGTGCTCCTGGCGACGAATGTGGTGGTTCAACTCCTGGATGAATGCTGCAATGGATATACCCTTCCGAGTGCTGATCATATCCCAATTCTCATCTCGGCGTCCACAAATCTGGTAGATCGTGTCCTTTAACTCCTGCTTGTAGACTTCTCCAATCCTTCCCATAGCAATGTGGGCTGCCATACTCCTTCCTAGGCTCCATGTAGGTGCATTAAAGGAAAATGCTATGAGTGAGGTGACGGGTGCAAACGTCCTTCCTGGAACTTGAGCTTGAATCAACCAACGCTCCTCCTCAGGTAGAGTGGCATTGTAGGTTCCAGTGAAACTTGGTAATCCAATGTGTAGATATCTAGCGACTTCCTTCAGGTGTCATCCAAACAGCGTGTCGTCATCCGGTTGCATGAACTTGTGCTTTTCTTCCACCATCCTAAAGAATAGAAAAGATGAGGAGTCAGAAGAGGGAAGAGTGAATAGTGTTCTAGGGCTTGTCTTAGTGGTCGTGTCCTACAGTCAGCGTGTGCTCTGATACCATCTTGTAGTGACCAGACCTCAAACAGTCTAATCTCCATGCATCAGTGTCATCCCTGGATCAGTAATGCTGACACGCATGGTACTCGAAGGATTTATAACAGAGTAGCAATCACACACTTATTACATCGATAGTCCAACGATGAATTTATTACATAAATCATGGCTGAAGTCCATCTAACACGATAACAGCGGAAGGCTTGGAAGATAAGTGAGTCCATCAACTCCAGCGGCATCACTGAGTATAGAACCACGACCTAAAAGGGCATCTTACTCGTCGTCTGAAAAGTCTGCAACATGAAACGTTGCAGCCCAGAAAACGGGTCAGCACATGGAATATGCTGGCAAGGTAACACAAGAGATGCAATGAAAGTAAATCTATACTATATGCAATATGGCTGGTGGAAAGCTCTATGGTTAAGCTTTTGCGTAAAGCCAATTTTTCCCTACTTCAAAGGAATGTATTTTAATTAACTATCATGGTAGTTGAAACATCGTTGAGAAGATAGACATCCTCTCAATCCCAATTAAAAGTAATCATTAAACCCAACAAAATTAATTAAAGTAACATGATGAGATGCACATGATAATCCAAGTACCAGATACTCAAGATGTCCATAATCGGGGACACGACTAATCATGATCAGTTTGTACACTCTGCAGAGGTTTGTGCACTTTCCCCACAAGACTCGATCGCCTCCGTTTGGTTTCTCGCACTGCACGGTGTTTGAGAAACGGATAACCGAGACACAGTCTTTCCGAAGAGGTCCCCTTAACCAGATAGATAGGCCGGTACACCTACAAAACCCAACTACATCTGCTAGCCCATCATGGAAAGGTTTCCCACAACTTACTCAACTATGCCAGAGCCCATATTGGCATGTGGCTGCACACGGAAGTTTCTAGCATGAAAAATCTCATGATCTCTTTGAGCCTGGGTGGCGGTCCAAAAGAAAAACAGGCAATCCTGGAATACCCAGATGCCTCAATCCACCCAGATGTGTATTAAAGTTGCCACCTTAAGTTGAACCATTAATTAACAACTCACATCTGTCATGGATTTCACTCAAACCCACACCACGTCTACGAGCATAGCATGTCCTAACAGCAAACGTAGAAGTAACTCCCAAGGGTTTGAATGTAATGCAGGTAATAGGTACTACCTCAAACTACTTCCCAATCCCACAAGTTAATTGACCCTACTCATGCAATGTGTGAGGGGTTTGACTAATGCAATGAAAACTGGGTAATTGGAAAGCATGATCAAAGTGTTACTTGCCTTGCTGATGATCCGCAAAACCTAGAGACTCAAAGTAGCAAGCGGCGCACTCCGGGTACTCTATCGCAATCAAACAAACAAGCATATAATAAGTACTTAACTAATGCACGGGTAAAACTCAAATAAGAGATCTAACCAGAAAGTTCAACTTAAGAACTCCGGTTTGCAAATAGAATCAACTTGAAAGAAGCAACGAAACTCAAACTGCAAAAGAAACGAGCTCCGAATTACTAGTTGGCCTAAAGTCAAATTTTACATTAGCCAAAACTTTGTTCAAGTTGTTCTAACGTAAAGAGGGCTTCGATACGAAGATCTGGGATTTTGAATCACCTGATTCTGACTCTCGAGCGAAAAGAAAAACGAAAAACAAGATCAGGGCAGAAATCACGATCGGAAAGATCGCGGTTAAAAACCCCGAAAAAGAAAAACGACGAACAGGCTAACGAACGAACGTTCGCTGTCTGCGGTTAACTAACGAAAACCGTTCGTTAAAACGAACGTACGGACAAACGTCCGCTTTATAACTAAACCGTCGAAAAACCGATCTAAACCGGAAAAAAAACAGATCTAGGGTTCTTTAAAAAAAAACGATCGGATCTTTCAAAAAAAAAAAACCAGGGTGGCGTCTACCACGACTCCGGTGGGGCGGCGGCTCCGGCAAGGTCGCGGCGGGGCGGCGGGGCGGCAGCGTCCCACGGCGGGGGCGGCGGCGTCCGACGGCGGGGTGGCGCGGGCGGCGGGGCGGCGCGGGCTGGCGGCGCGGGGCGGCGCGCGCGGCGGCGGCGGCGGAGGCGGCGGCGGCGGCTGGCGGCTAGGGTTAGGGTTAGGCGCGGGGGCGGGCTGAGGGCGAACGGGCCGGCGGCTGCGGCTTATAAAGCCCAGTTTCCCGGTCCGATACGAGACTAGGTCGGTTCCCGTTTTTTTTAAATAGAGTCCCGGCGCAGTAAAACTAACGGAAGAAATATCAAACGGACTCCAAAATTCCCGAAATAAATTTTCACCGTCCTCTAATAATATTTAGGGCAAGGTGAACATTTTTTCCGGATCTAATTGAAATTTTGAAAAATACGTATTTTTCCTATGCAAATAAATCCGAAAATAAATCCAGAAAAATTCCAAAAGTGATTTTAATATTTTTCCTCCAATATTTCTGTTATTTTGGAGAAGTCATATTATCTCCGCTCATTTATTTTATTTAGAAATATTTTTAGGAGAGAAAAATAATTAGAATCACACTGTCCTCGTACCTGTATTCGAGCGAACTCAAATACGAAAACGGTAAAAATTCCCAACTCTCTCCGTAGGTCCTTGAGTTGCTTAGAATTTCGAGGAACGCCACGAACAAAATGCAGAAACATGCAAATGCAATTATGATCTATGTATAACATTCCAAATTGAAAATTTGGGATGTTACACTGAGACTGCAATCTGGATATTGCGAATATAAGAGGAAAGCTTTACTGATCAAGATGGGGTTCTGTGACGTCTTTGTATGGTCGTTGAACACAAACGAAGTATGTGAAGTCTGCGCTATGGCAAACTTTAATCTAAACCAAACCCAAAGCCTAAATGATGCCCTAAGGGCTGTATATATGGAGGAGTAGGGGGAATTTCATGACCCCTTAGAGGAGGGGTCCGAAACAACCCTAACTATGTTTCCCCACACATACGGACTCTAAAAACAGCCTATATTGAAGTATTTCCAAATTACATGGGTCTGGCCCAATAATAAGGTGTCGCAACACCTATAATAGCCTCTGGACGAAAATTATGAAATAGCTTCTTGTATATTTCGTCCAAGCTTTCATGCACTCATTATGGTGGCTTGAGAGTCTTGAAATCATCACTTGAGATTCCGTTCTGGTTCCCCTTGCGTATGCAATCATCTCCTTGCTTGATCTGGCTCCAATGTTCATCCTTCTTGTCCAAGCTAGGCCCTTCATTTGTAAGCAAAATAAATGTATCCAATTGAGGCAGCATCATATTCACATGAACATTAGAATCATTACCAAGAAACAAAAGTACCTGGTAATTTAATTCGCATTCACGAGCTCTAGTAATCGGTCCAGTATGTATAGTAGCAGGGGTTGGGGTGTAACAATGGTATTTATGTCCTAATCAGCAGCGACGACCTGCCGAGCAGGGCTGGAGCCCACCCTGGGGATATCCATGGCACTTAACCTCGAGGTCCTCGACAAAGTTCTTCCGATGGACGTGGCGCAGATTTCGCCCGCGTCGGGGTCTATTGCCGAATTGGATGCTACCACCACCGCCATTCAACTTCCTGTGCTCTTCTATGGCCTTCTGCGTACATTCTAGAATTTCTTCAATGATGTGCTCATGCATTACCAGGTCCACGCACTGCACTTTGACCCGGAGTCGATTCTCCTCCTTTTTGTTTTCACCTTCCTGTGTGAGGCCTTCTCCGGCATCACTCCTTCGGTAGGGCTACTCCGCCACTTCTTCTGCCTTCAACTGACCGCGGCCAATCAGCCCTCCGGGTGCATGTTGCTCTGTGCCTTGGGTGTCACGGCGGGCGAAGGCATCGACATGGAGATCAACCATGAGGTGGAGGGCTTCAGGCGACAATGTGTGTTCTTGGAGGCGGCCCAATTCAGCCCCTGCTGTAGATTCCAACATCCCCGGCCGTGCCGAGCTTTAGATGGGGGCACGAGAGGCTCAACGACACCAGGTTGTTGCTGGTGAGGAGGAGGTTGTCTGATCTGAGAGTGGCAATGGTGACATCGACCATGGTCATGAGGGAGTTCCTACGCGAGTGAATTTCCCCCTTCAACGCCACTCTCACTCGATGTGGGCCTTCAGCGGTAAGGACGACGCGATGTGGCTCCATAGGGAGCTTCTGCCGCAGGCTGTGCTAGATGGAGTGCTTCACATCCTAACCGGTGCTGAAGCAGATGAGCCTCCCAGAGGTGGGCTCCTCGTATATTGTTACTCGAGCAGAGTGGACTTTGCTAGGGGCATGCCCTGCTTTGAATAATAGGGGTTGCTTCCGTAGGGCCATGAGGGGACTCGCGACAACCCCTTCCTCGCGACCCTAGAACCTGAGGGCTCCAGGGGTGCGCCCCCGCCAGCTAGAGCTATGGGAGGCAGCGGGGGCATCCCGCCTGCTCGGGTCGACTATCAACACACCCATGTGCCTACGATCGCTGGAACATGACACTGCCTGAGTGCATGACCCCTGCATCCGACGCGAGGGGCGGTGTGCAGAGCCTCGAGATACAGGCTCTCAGTCCGCATGCCCCCGCGAAGGGCGCTGCTGACGGCTCCCACGCCTCCTCACGAGGGAAACATGAGCGAACACCTCAGGCGCGTGGCCCCTTCTCGTGTCCAGCCACGAGATGGGATCCCCGCTGGACAACGACGCCGATGCATTATCAAGGGCGTTGTAGAAGAGGAGGTGGATTCCCAAGGAGGAGTATGCGATTTCACCCTCCGTGCTTCCGGTCTGGGTGCCGTACCTAAGCCCATTGTCTTTGTTGGCCCTCCTCACACAAGAAGGCAAATGAATCCCCAGGCCCAGCACCTGTCTTACCGTCGCTTGTTGTGACCGTGGTGGGCCAAGGGGGTGAGGCTCCCCAAGTCACAACGGTCGAGGTTGGGCAAAAGGTTACCTCTCCACCGTCCAACAGAGGCACATGGACATGGTGGGGAACGAGCGCACAGCCCTTAAGCACCACTGGCCACGCGATGCACGAGGGAGCGATGGAGATTCCCCGTGGGGAGCCCTCAACGGGTCGCTCCAGAACCCTTGAGTTGTTAACCACTACGACCGACACCGAACTGGCGCGAGCGGAGCTATCTACCCCACTGCCTACCCCTGCCAGCGCATGCGGCAGCCACGCGTTGGTGGCTGCTTGCGCGAAGGCGCAGACCTGTGTTGGTGCCACATAGGCCTAGCTACCTCTCCTCTCACTCAGAAACGGAGGAAGAAGAAGATGAACACAAGAAATTTTCCGGGCCGGCGCACGAACGCCCTAATCTTCTTGTCTTTTCAATGGCTACATGGTTTGGCAACTCCGTGCTTTACATCAGCGATCAGGAGGGGTTTTATACCGGAGCTGGCTGCACACGACGCAGCCCACCCGCCCCACTACGTTGGCACGATCTGCATGTCCGCCCGCTTCGTGCTCACGACGCGATCAACTTGCGCATGCACGGCCAGCTTCAACAGATCGCCACGACTATCTCCGCTACTCGCTAACTACTAACAACAACGCACACCACTCACGCACGCACATGGAACACACACGAGCACACACTCACACATGGCTTATTCCTAACAACCTGTGGGGGCCATCATACTCCTCTAGAGGCGAAGAACAAACGCCTACCGGCTCTCTGCCCTCGCCGGGCGCAGCCCGGTCTCCCATGACACAACGATGGATGAGGGCATGGAACCCAGTCTCGTCCAGGCCCTGGCACTCGTGAGCTGCTGGGCCGAAGTTCGGCATGACCTTTTGCAGAATGTGAAAGGGGTGCTGAACCAACTCGAGACGGAGCTCCAAGATGCTGAAGCGCGCCTCGTGAGTGAGCGCATGCGCTTAATTAGAGGGTGGCGCTAGCTCGAGGTTGCTGTTAAATTGGGTTACCTACAAAGCGAGTCCGCCCGCTTGGGGGATGAGAGGTCTGCCGCAGCAGAGACATAAGCTCACGAATGTGCCTTTGAGGAAGCCAAGGCGGCCGACCGACAGCGTGAAGCGGTAGAGGCCCGCAAGCAGGAGCTCCTGGCCAGGATCACCAACTTAGAGAAGAAAGCCCAAGCGCACATGGATGCTCTTTCCGCCGACGAGGCAGCATTGGCCCTGCGCGAGGCGGACCTCAGGGCTCTCGAATAGGACCTCACAGTGACATCATGCAAGCAGAGCCTGGAGCGCGAGCGGCTGGACCGCCAGATGGCCATGGCTCAAGCTTCCCTGACTCAATAGCCAGAGAAGGCCCACGCCCCCCGGCATCTAGGGGTGGGCGATGATCCAAGCGGAGGTTAGCAACAAGATCACAATTTCCCGCAAGGAATACCACAAGAATCTAAAGTTTTAGGAAACCCACTTTTGTGCTTGGCGCAGGGAGCTTAAGGGCGAGATCGACGAGCTCAAGAGGAAGCTGGCCCAGGCACACGAGCAGCAAGAGGCCACACTAGGAGCCCAAGCCATTGTTGAAGCCAAGCTGGCCTCGCTTCAGGGGCAGGTGGAACGTGTCACATCCCTCATGGAGTGGACGGCGGATGAGGCGAATGAGGCTCGGGGGCGGTAACACACATGCTCCTAGATGTTTCGGGACCTCAAGCTACGAGCTCGCCATGTCCTCGGCTCCATCTACAAGGATGATGTCTCTAGCCCCCACATGTCCGACAACGCCGGCTACCTCGCCTTCTTCACCCAGATCATGGAGTGGTTCGAAGTAGGCGCGAAAGAGGTGGGCAAGCTGGTTGAAGAGGAGAGCCACGACCTCCTCGCCCAGGCATTGATGCCTATCTTTAACCATCTCTTTCGCTCCGACCCCTACTTCGACTTTGAGGCCATGACAGCCACCGTCCCCGAAGTGATCCGCGACGCCCTTGGGGAATGGGTAGAGGACCATGTGGACATGCTGAGCGCGCAATTCATCCCTGATGGCAGTGAAGACCGGCACGAAGCCGAGGAGCCAGAGGAGAGCGAGGGCGACAATGGTGATGGCAGAGGTGGCGCATCTCCATAGGTTGCCTCCTTTTTGTTACCCGTTGATACTCCATTGTGGCCCGCGGGTGTGTGAAGTACTCCCTCCGTCCGGAATAGCTTGTCCCTCAAATTGATGTATCTAGCACCAAGTTAGAGCTAGATACATTCATTTCAGAAACAAGCTTGGGACAAGTTTTTCCGGACCGAGGGAGTACATTTTTCTTGAATCACCAATGATGTAACTGACATTTGTGTTCTCGTGGAACTTGTTTTCTTCAGCTTGCCTTCGTGCTCTATGTTGGGAAGGCACAATCCGTGACAGGGCTCGATCGTCACCGGTATGCTAGGTCGCGATACCTGCACAAGGCCATGTGAGAACGCAAAAGTTGGCCACTGCTCTTGGGGTGAAGCACCTCGATTCACAAACACCTCGCGTGCATAAAAGCCTTGCGTAAGATATTCTACCCCGCGGGGCACGTGCACGCCGGCCCACTCATGTGCGCCATCCGAGGATACTAGACACCAAAGCCTTGGTGGGGTGGCGCACGCTGAAGCAGGTCCACGACCCAGAGCCCGGTTGCCTGGGCTTTTGATGCCGCTGGGAATGATCTGAGCGTAGACACCCTGTCCAGCCCCCACTCATGCGGGGCTCATGAGGGAGGCCTTGAGCGCAAGGCTCACGAGAAAGGACGAGTTTCAAGGAAACATCACAAAGAAAACCAAATTCTTACCTTGAGAAGACACAAAAACCAAAGTCTTTCCTTAGAAAGGCGCAAAAAATAGAATATTTACTTAGAGAAGATACAAATTTGTTTACAGACAGAGTGGAAAAAACGGCTACCACGTCCGGCACCCTCATCGACTGTTTCGCCACTGCGGAGCATGGAGCTTCCTCTTGTGCGTGTGCATAATCGTTGTTCGATCGTTCCGCCAGCGTGAAGCAGGGTGCTTCCACTTGGACGTGGGTGTGAGCCTCCTCGAGGACGCAGGGCGCCACACCGGGAGGCTCGGGGGCGTCTATAGCCCGAACTGATTCTTACGTGAGAGGGTCACGGGTAGATCTTGCGGAGGTGCTGAATGTTCCATGCGTTCTGCACGAGAACTCCACCCTCTATCTCCAGCCATGCTGCGCCTGGCCTAGATACATGGGTGACCCTGAAGGGACCCTCCCACATGGGCGAGAGCTTATGGAGGCCCTCCCTCGAGTGGACTTGCCTCAGGATGAGATCTCCGACCTCGAAGGTGCGACGGCGAATGTTGTGGCTATGGTAGCGCCGCAAAGCCTGCTGGTACCTCGTAGTGCGAAGGGCGGCCTGGCGGCAGGCCACCTCGAGGAGCACAATATCGACTTCTCGCGAGTCGTCCTGGGTCACCTTGCTAAATGCCAGGACTCACGGGGATCCATGCTTGAGCTTCGGGGGGAGGACCGCCTCAGCCGCGTAGACAAGGAGGAAGGGGGTCTCGCCAGTGGACTTGGTGGCGGTGGTGCGGATGGACCATAACAAAGGATTGTAGCTCGTCCAACCAGCCCTTGCTGCAGGCCTCTGGCTTCTTCCTGAAGCTCCTAGTCTTGAGACCCATGAGGACCTCAGCATTGGCGCGCTCGGCCGACCATCTCTTCGCGGGTGGGCCACGGATGCGTAGCATATATGCATTCCAAGGTTAGCACAGTATGACCTGAAGAGGCCGCTCGTAATCATGGAGCCGTTGTCGGTGTTGATGCAGTTGGGCATGCCAAATTGGCTCACGATGCCCTTGATTAACTCGACAGTGAACCTCACTGGGATGGTGCACACGGGCTCCACCTCCGCCCACTTGGTGAATTTGTCGATGGCGATGTAGAGGTAGTGGTAGCCGCCTGCCGCGCGTGGGAATGGGCCCAGAATGTCTAGCCCCCACACCGTGAAGGGACACGAGAGAGGGATTGTCTGAAGTCTTGTGTAGGCTGGTGGATTTGTTTGGCGTCGAACTGGAAGGCTTCACAGGACCTGACCAGCTCGGTGGCATCGTGGAGCACCGTGGGCTAGTAGAACCCGCTACGAAACTCCTTACCTGTGAGGGTACGTGATGAGGAGCGATGCCCGCAGTCTCCCCCGTGGATGTTAGCAAGTAGCTCGCGCACTTGATCCTTTGACATGCATCGCAACAAGACACGATGCAGCTCACCGTCACGCAAGCAGTGAGCAGTGGCATGTCAGGCCACGCGTTCTGCTTCCACATCTTCTTCCGGAAGGGTGCCGTGGAGTAGGTAAGGCTTGAGCTCTGCAACCCAGCTATCCACTTGAGGCTCCAACACTAAAATCAAGCGAGCCCCATAGGTTGGGCCACGGTTGGGCATGCCTCTGGGTAGTGCGGGTGGGAGCTCCTCATGGAGCAGCGTGGCGCCCACCGCGGGCAGTGCGGCTGACGGCCAGAAGAGCATTTATTCCAACACCAGGGCTCTAGGGCTCATGGCGGGATGCTCGCTAGGCGATGCCGTCGGCGTCCTTGTTGACGCCGCGCAGGACATGCTGCACCTCCAAACTGAGAAATTGTTTTTCGATTTTATGTACGTCCTGTAGGTAGGCCACCATGTGCTAGTCTTTTGGCTTGTACTCTTTGTTGGAAAAGTTGATGAGGAGCTGGGAATCGCCCTTGATGGTGAGGTACTTGATTCCCAAGGCTGCGGCGGCCTTGAGGCTGATGTTGTTGGAGACCTTCTCGCCATGCTGGAAGCACACCAGGACTGTGTAGTAAAATTTGTCTTCCGCCAGAGAGACAAGCATGACTGCAGCCCCCGCGCCCTGCCTGGAGAAGACGCCATCAAAATGCATGGTCCACCAAACCGGTGCCTCATCTGCAGGCAGGAGGGACTTGCCCTCGCTAGGCTCTTCCTCGGAGGTGTCCGTCCATTCTGCCATGAAATCGGCGAGGGCCGCTCCCTTGATGACCCTGGTTGTGCTGAATTCCAACCAAAATGTCTGCAAATCGATGCTCCACTTTGTCACTTTCCCTGCGGCATTGGGGTTGTGCAACACTTTATCCAGGGGATACATGGAAACGACCTTGATAGGGTGGCCCTAGAAGTAATGGCGCAGCTTCTTGGAAACGACCAGAAGTGCTAGGAGGATCTTCTGCTGCATGGGGAAGCACGCGCGCCCCCCTCAGCACCGTATTCAAGAAGTACACGACATGCTCGATGAGGCATGAGGTCGCAACGGGAGCTGGGTCTTGAAGGAGCGCACGAGGCTCGGGGGCACTATCTTGGGGTGCAGAAAGGTAACAACTCTCCAGCGGCTCGCGGGGCTCCGACGGTCCCGGGAGCTCGGGAGGCCCGTGAACCTTGGGAAGCCCCTTCCTAGTGTCAAAGCGCTCTTCCCACACCACCACGAGGTATGGGACCAGCGGCTCGCGAGAATGTGGTGCCACCCTAATGGGCTGGCTCATGAGGAACCTCTTGAGGTCTTCGAAAGCCTCGTCCACCTCAGGTGTCCATTCGAATGAACATGTCCTCTTCATCAGCTTGAAGAACGGCAAGGCACACACGCCGAGCTTGGAGATGAAGCGTCCAAGGGAGGCGATGCACCCTGCCAGCTACTGCATTTCCTTGAGGGTCTGAGGTGGGCATCTTCTCGATGGCCCTGACCTTATCGGGGTTGGCCTCAATCCCCCGGTGGGAGACCAGGAAGACGAGAACTTAGCCGGATGGAACCCCGAAGACACATTTGTCGTGGTTGAACTTCAGGCAGACCTGGTGCAGGTTTGCGAAGGCTTCTTCCAGGTCCTTGATCGGCGTTTGGGCTTCGCGTGATTTGACCACGATGTCGTCAATGTACACCTCCGCATTTCTTCCCAGCTATGACCCCAATGTGATGTGCATCAGCCGCTGAAAGGTGGCACCAGTGCTCTTTAGGCCGAACGACATGCAGGCGTAGCCAAACACGCCGCATAGGGAGATGAAAGCCGTCTTTCCCACATCCTCCATTGCCATATTGATCTGATGGTAGCCCGAGAAGGCGTCTAGGAAGCACAGTAGGCCGCAATCAGCAGTGGAATCCATGATCTAGTCGATGTGTGGGAGCGGAAAAGGATACTAAGGGCAAGTCTTATTGAGGATCGTGAAGTTGATGCACATGCGCTCTTTTCCGCTTTTCTTGGATACGGTGACCGGGTTGGCGAGCCACTCTGGGTGACACACCCCTCGAATGAAACAAGCCTCTTGCAGTTGCGCACCTCTTGGACGATGAACACCTGCTTTTCTGGTGCATGGCGCTGTGCATTCTGCTTAATGGGGCGGGCGTTGGGACACGCCTTTAGGTGGTGCTCGATCACCTTTTTCGGGACGCCGGACAGGTTGGATGCCTTCTAAGTGAACACATCCTTGTTTGCCTGAGGAAAGCAACGAGCGCGACCTCCTGCTCTGGGGGCAGGCCGACACCGATGGTAAAGGTAGGACCCTGATCGCTGCTGTCAACCAGCACATTCTTCATTTCGTCACAGTCCTGGGAGAACAACTGCTTCTTCCTTGCGGGGGCGTCCTCTGGAGGCTTGGCCCCGTCCTCGGCGCCTGGGCGCGTGGCTACCGCGGCCACGTAGGCGCGCTCGAGGGCTTGAACCGCGCCTTCCTTGCTCCCGATGACGGTAATGACGCCGCTGCTGCCGAGCATCTTGACGATGTTGTAGCCGGGGTGGGTTGCCGCCATAAACTTGGTGAGCGAGGGGTATCCTAGGATGGCATTGTACAGGAGGCCGATGTCGTCCATGTCAAAGTCGATGAGCTCGGTATAGTAGTTGTCATGGGTGCAAAAGTTGACGGGGAGGCGCACCTGCCCGAGGGGAGTAGTCGAACCCTCAGTCACCCCGAGAAGGGCTTAGTGGGCATCAACTGGTCACAGGGCACTTGAAGCGTCTCGAAGGTAGCGATTGAGATCTTGTTGAGGCGGGCGCCACCGTCGATGAGGGTCTTGGTGATGGAGACGTTGTTGATGGTGGGGGTGCACATCAAGTTAAGCACACCAACTGCGGTTGTGGACCTGGGGTGGTCTCGGGAGTCGAAGGTGATGACACACTCATGCCGCATGCAAGGCCGTGAAGCCTCGAGTCGGGGTTGTGCGGCATTCATCCCACGAAAGAGTTGCTTGGACTGGCGGCTGGATGAGGGCACTTCAGACCCACCGAGGATGCACCATACTACATGGGGCCCTGGGGCACGAAGCGCATTGAGAATCGACCGCGGAGCTCAATCCAAGAGGAGACCGAGGCTTTGGGAAGGCCAAAGAACTAGGAGTGCGAGACGCCCACGAGGGCCATTGGAAACCAGTTCTCCATGGCCCTGTTGCTGCCACCTGCCGCCAAGATGCCCTGTGTATTGAGCCAAACAAACTCCTCGGGATTGGGCGCGGCATCGTAGCGTGGTGGCAACACCAGCATGAATCTTGCCGGCCAACTCTCTTGGCGCAGGGCGGCGGTGAAAACCGGGCAGCCCGTGGTGCTCAGGAGGTTGGTGGGGTGGGTGGCGATTGGTGCTGGCCCGACGGCTCGACGACTGCTGCCTTGCCCAGCAGGCGCCGCTTGGGCAACACGCGCTGTCTGACGCTCACCGCGAACTCGACGAGAGTTGGCCATGGAGCGATGAAGCAAGAACTGGAACAAAGTGGAAGAGTTGCGGCACACCCCTACCTACCATGCGAAATGTTGGAATCTGGGCTCCGGGGACCCAAGGAAGGTACGAACACTGGGGTGCCTGCATAGATGCTCAGCCATCCCTATCTAGCTTCACGCAACCTCACGGCGATGCCCCGGCGTACTCGAGCGGGGAGAAAGGAAGAACACAGACACAACAGTTTACCTAGGTTTGGGCCACCTTGGGTTGTAAGACCCTCCTCCTGCTTTGTGGTGGATTACCTCATGACGGAGGATGAGTATGAGTACAAGAGTCGTCTTAGGATGGCCCAGGAATGGATCCAGGGCGGATCCTCTCTGTGGTGGAGCACTACCTATACTTATGCTGGCCTTGGTCTTGTTTCCCTGAAAACACAAGGCGGTCAAGAGGACAACTTATCCTGACTGAAGGTGGTTTTCGCCTGCCAAAGCTTCCTGCCGTGACGTGGTGGTGGGCTCGGCAATGACCTCCGACGGGGATATATATCCACGATGTAAACCGCCGTAAAAAGTCCGGGTCATGTTACTGGTGACTCTTGGAGCCAGACTTCAGAAGGGCCAAGGTGGTTAAAGCGCAAGACTGGAAGGGCGGCTCACAAGATAGGCCGGCTTCAGGCCTGGAACCAGACGGCGGCGGTGACAGCCAAGAAGCATACGCCGCTGTACGATGTCTTGCTAAAAGAGCAAGGCGACCTAGAATCGGACTCAGTCACGGGTCATGATATGACCTGAACTCTTGTATGCCTGGGGCCTCGACCTGTATATAAAGGTGAGTCCCAGGGCAGATAGATTAGGTTACAATCAATCGATAGCTAGGTGAAGCAATTAGAAGAGAAGCAGAAGTAGGCTTTTACCTCCACCGTGAGGGGCCAAACCTGGGTAAATTCGTATCTCTCGACCCGCTCAACCCTAAGAAGCTACTCATCGTTTGTGATGGCCTCACGTCTAAGTCCTCATGCTAGGACACCTGCCATGCTAAAACCACGACAGTTAGCGCCCATCGTGGGGCCATCGCACAATGGTTTCGAGTTCTTGAAGGGCTCTTTCCCAAGTATCGAGGGATATGCCATGGGCAGGATGACCTAGAGTCACTTTGGAAGCTCTACATCGACGACTCCGACTGAGGTCTTGAGGCCGAATCAATCGAGTACGGGTACAAGGTCCCGTTCGGCAAAATCCACGTCTTCATCAGCAAAATCAGCGGATCTGAACCTGAGCTGGACATCTGCACCAACCTCGTCAAGCCAGCTTGGCGTGGGCAACTCACCCGGATCAAAGCCGACCGGAAGCGTGTCTTCGTCGATTTCATAGAGGGTGTGGAAATCCAGAGAATTCCATGTCTGGAGGAGAGACTCTCGTCTACACAGATGATGAGTCCTCGACTGGAGATACTGAGTCAATTTACCGGCTTCATGATGGCGGGCCTGGGAACTATTCCGTTGGCAATAGTATTCCAGACCCCTACGAGTTGCCGTGCCGAGCTGCTATCTTCATGGCTGGAATGACACCGTCTCACAACTCAACCGCGATAGGAGCTACGGCCATAGTTGACCCATCGGTGGCGGCTCCTGAGGCATTCGGATCAGCAAGGCCGCTGGCTTAAGTTCTATATGAACTGATGACTACTCTGACAACCCTTCTGCAGACCGAAGTCACCCTAGAGAAACAAGCAGAGCGCAATGTGGAGATTCCAAAGCTTCATGAGCAGATGACCAAGTTCCAGGTGGAGTCCAATGCCAAGAGCACCAGGATATGTGCGCTGCAAGCTCAGATTGATGCAGAGAAGAAGCACCTACAGACGGAGGCTTGGCATCTAAGTCTGGATCATAATACTTCCGATGCAGTTCATCGAAGGCGGCACTAGAGCCGTTTACCTCTAGTTTATGAGCCCATGCGCTTGTACGATAAACCGGGGGTTGGCACGAGCACTCCGGGAGCACCAGTTATACCCCAATTAACATCAAACATGCCTGGGAGTGGAGCGGCTACTCAACCTATCCAGCCAGAGTCGGTTCGAATAGAAGATTTGCCCCCAAATCCTGAGCCTATCCAGCCGCATCACTTTTTGACACCACCAGGTCAACCTAGTGGATAACATGGTCGCCGCGGTAACCCGGCTTACTGTACTCCTTATCGGTGGTGACACGCCGGCCACTTTTGAAGCCCCAAACACCATTGGATTTCTACACACAGTGATTGCTCAGCAGACTAATTACTCTTATAGCTGCCACCTAGTGCATTCAACCCCGTTGCCGAGCCGAAGTTACAGCCGGCATGCTGAGTCGCCAGCAGTTTCCAGCAGCGAGCGACGAGGTAACTTGCCCTAAACTAACCCTCCCCACAATACGCACATAGATGCTCAGGCCATTATGGATGAAGCAAGTGCCCGCCGTGAGGCGAAGGTAGTAAACCAGGGGGCTTATCGGCCGCCCCCTGTGGTCCCTCCATCTTCCGTGGGAGCCGGGTCAAATTCCAGGACCATTGGAGTGTCATGTCTATTGCCGACTTTATGTAATGAGTGCATGCCTAAGGATTTTAAGGGCGCTCCGAAGGTGCCCAATTACACGTCGGATCTTGAGCCAGCAGCTTGGATTGAGAGCTATGAGTTAGCCATGTACATGTTGGGCGTCAGTGATGTGGTATGTTCCAAGTATTTTACTATGATGTTGGAGGGGCCGGCTCGTACATGGTTAGAGAACCTACCCCCAACTCTATCAACACCTGGGCGGAGTTGAAGGAGAGCTTTATCAAGAATTTTCAAGGAACTTGCAAGCAGCTGATGACAATTGTTGATTTGGAGCACTATGTGCAGCGTGAAGATGAGTTGGCCCATCATTGGCTCGCCGGGTTGCAACCATCATCCGCTCTTCGGACAGTAATGGGGGTGGATCAAGCCATGTTGCTATTGGAGAAGAACTGTCACTTTGACACTCTTGTGTAGAAGCTAGGGTGGCTTAAGCGCAAGTGCGGGGACATGGGAAAGCTCATGGATGTACTTACCAGATATGCCAACTCGAATGGTACAAAAGACAATAGTTCTAATGATGATAAACCTAAACAGGGCAAGAAAAACGAAGGTGGCAAGGGGCAACAGCGACATGGATCAGGGCAGAATGGAAATAATAATAACCATGGTAACGGTGGCAAGCGCAAACACCCCGATGGCTGGTCAGATTTTGTGGCTAAGACCAACACCGGGTCCAAGAATCAGCGTCAATGGCAATGGAAGCCACCTTTCAATGGGGGGAAGTCCAAATTTTTGAGGATGGTCTCAATGCTCCTTGTCCAAAGCATAATTATACTAAAAAGCCGTCTGCTCATGCTTGGAAGGATTGTTACATCATGAGGGAGTTCAAGAACCAGGCGTTTCAACAGCACCATGGCAACAACAATGGGCCACCCGGTGGGTCAGGCCCTGGCAGCTTTCCAGGAGCTGGCTACGGTGGTGGTGGCTCAAGTTCTGGTTATCAGAGCCAAGGTAATCATGGGTCATAATCAACAATCCGGTCATGATAACCAGCAGGAAAACAATCAGTCGGGATACGAGAGTAATCCGAAGCAGCTCAATAGTGGCCAGTATCATGTCTTCACAGCGAGTACCTATAAGCGGGACCGGATGGTTAATAAGCGACTAGTCAACATGGTTGAGCCGGTAGTGCCGCAGTACTTAAGTTGGTCTGAGCAAGCAATCACTCACCCTGGGTTGATAATTTGGGTCATCTGGCTCTGGTCGTGGCCGCCCAAGTTGGTGGTTCAAAGTTCACCAAGGTACTTATGGATGGTGGTTGTAGCATCAACATCTTTTATTATGACATGTTCCGGCGCATGAGTCTGACTAAGAAGGATCTTAAGACGTCTTCCACTGTCTTTTCATGGGGTTGTTCCTAGCAAGTCGGCTTATCATGTTGGAAAAATTGCACTGGAAGTGGCTTTTGGTGATGATTCTAACTATAGGGTAGAAACACTATGGTTTGAGGTGGTCAAATTCAGAAGTCAATATCACGCGTTGTTTGGATGGGTGGCTTACGCGAAATTCATGGCTCACTCTTGCTATGTATATTTGTAGCTTAAGATGCCAGGACCCAAGGAAATAGTTACAGTTCATGGGGATCGCAAAAAGCTCTGGAATGTGAAGAAGGAGATGAAACTTATGCAGAGATGGCATGTGTTGCAGAAGAGCTCAAGTTTTACAAAGACAATGTTCACCCGACTGATATGACCCCTTTGAAGAAGCCGACCACTAAAAGTGGCCAGCTGCTCAAGTTTAAGTTGGTAAAGGACACAAAGCAAGTTGATTTTGTCCCTGGTGATTCTTCTCATCAGTTCACTATTGGGTCTAGGATGGATACTAAATAGGAGAGCGTGCTCATCGAGTTCATCCATGAGAATCGGGACATCTTTGCATGGAAACCTTCTGACATGCTAGGTGTATCGAGAGAATTCGTTGAGCATCGCCTAAATGTGGATCCCAAGATGAAGCATGTCCGACAATTCCTTCATCATTTTAACAAGGAGAGACACAAGGTTATTGGAGAAGAAGTAGCCCGACTTTTGGCTGCCAGGTTCATAGTTGAAGTATTTCACCCTCAGTGGATGGCTAACCCGGTGCATGTACTTAAGAAGAACGGCACCTGGTGTAAGTGTGTTGACTACACAGATCTTAACAAGGCTTGTCCAGCTCATCCATTTGCTCTCCCCCATATCGACCACATCATTGATGCAAAGACGGGTTGTGAGAGTCTATGGTTCCTGGATGCTTATTCTGGTCATCATCATATCAACATGGCGATAGAAGACCAGGAGAAGACAGTCTTTGTCACGCACTTTGGAGCTTTTTGTTATGTTTCTACGCCCTTTGGTCTCAAGAGTGCACATGCGTCTTATCAGTGATGGGTTCAGAATTGCTTCCATGGATAGATTGGATGCAATGTTCATGCTTATGTTGATGTTATTGTGGTTAAATCGAGGAAGAAAGAAACTCTGCTTGATGATCTGAAGGAATCTTTTGACAATCTCCGGGTCTACAAGATGATGCTTAACCCAACCAAGTGTGTTTTTGGTGTACCTGCAAGGAAATTACTGGGATTTCTGGTATGAGATAGGGGCATCGAAGCTAACCCGTAGAAGATCAAAGCAATCAGCTCATTGTCTAAGCTAGCCTGTATCAATGATATTCAGTGACTGGCGGGTCCTATCGCAGGCTTGAGCCGGTTCATAAGCCGCATGGGTGAGAAAGTGACCCCCTTATACCTAATGATGAAAAATACGGACAATTTAGTTTATAGTGACGCTGCTAATGAGGCCTTTGAGGCGCTTAAAAAATAGTTGGTTGAGCCGCCTGTCTTGGCTGCTCCAACAGAGAAATTGGCTATGCTTCTGTACGTGGCAGCTAACAGTAAGGATGTCAGTGTGACAGTTGTTGTGTAGCGTAAAGAGGCAAGGAAGGAATATGAAATATGTGAAATATGTGCCCAAGACAGCTATTAAGTCTCAAGCGTTGGTGGATTTCATTAATGACTGGACAGAGTTACAAACACCGGAGGAGAAGCCAGACAATACATACTGGATGATACACTTTGATGGATCGAGGCAATTGGAAGGCTTAGGGGCTGGAGTTATCTTATCTTTCCCGCGAGGAAACAAATTTTGTTATGTCTCAAGGCTCATGTTTCCCTATACTAACAATGCAGCTAAGTATGAAACTTTATTCCAGGGGCTTCATATGGCTAAGGAGATGATTTTTAGTCGGGTTAGGTGTCTTGGCGACTCAGATCTGGTGGCACAACAAGTTTTAGGGACGTGGGATTCTAAAGACTCACTCATGGCGGCTTATCGCCAGGCAGTAACCAATATTGCTGGACACTTCGAAGGTTATCAAGTGGATCACATAGACCGACAACTTAATGCGGCGATGATGCATTTTCAAAGCTGGGTTCTCAACGTAAGCCGGTTCCACCTAATGTGTTCCTTGATGTGCTACATAACCCTTCTATCAAGTTACCATTAGAGGAAGACCTTTCTATCCCTGACTCGGAAGGACAGTTGGTGGTGGCTCTACAAGCTACTCCAGATTGGACACTACCTTATCTTGCTTATTTGACCCGGGGTGAGCTTCTAGAGGAGGAAAGCTTTGCTCGATAGATCATCTGCCAATCTGAGTAGATGACAATTGTCAATGGTGAGTTACATAGATGCAGTGTGACTGGTGTGTTTCAACACGGTGTTTCCCCTAAAGAAGGCCGTGAGATCCTACAATAAATTCATGCAGGGGATTGTGGTCATCATGTCGGGTCAAGATCTTTGGTGGCTAAGGCTTTTTGTCATGGGTTTTACTCGTTGACAGCTCGCTCTGATGTAGAGGTTATCGTTTGCAAGTGTGATGGTTGCCAGAATTTGCAAGACAAGCTCATGTGTCGACTCAAGAATTATGGATGATCCCACTAACTTGGCCGTTGGCAGTCTGGGGCTTGATATGGTCGGGCTGTTCAAGAGGTCTAAGGACAAGAAAAGTCACCTTTTGGTTGCAGTTGATAAGTTTACAAAGTGGGTTGAATGAGAGCAAGACATCAATAGTGAAGCAGTGACTGTAGTTCATTTTGTGAAAAAGCTGATCTTCCGCTTAGGTTACCCTCATAGTATCATCACTGATAATGGGGCATATTTGTCTAAAGGTGTTATGAAAGAATTCTGTCAAAAGGAACACATTAGAATCGATGTATCCTCAGTGGCTCATCCAGAGTCCAATGGTTAGGCCAAGCGTGCTAACCAGGATATCTTAAGAGGGATCAAGCCCCAGCTCATGGTTCCCTTTGAATGCATGCAGGGTTGTTGGGTTGAAGAGTTGGCATTCTATGGAGCATAAGGACAACCCCCAATAGATCAATTGGCTACACACTGTTCATCATGGTTTATGGCACAGAGGTGGTTCTTCCAAGAGACATCCACCATGACTTGCCCTAGGTGGTAGCTTACGTCGGAGCAGATAATGAGACGGCGTGTCAAAATGCTTTGGATGCCTTGGAGGAGGAACGTGATCTCACGGCGGCTCGATCTGTGATTATCAACAAGACCTACATCGCTTTCATAGCCGTAGGGTTCAAAGCCAGACTTTTCCGGGAGAGTGATGTCTACTACGCAACCTTCTTCTTGTAGACATTGTTGGGCCTCCAAGTGGAGAGGTTTGTAGGGCATCAGCAAATTTCTCTCAAGTGGATGACCTAAGGTTTATCAATCCGTGGGAGGCGTAGGATGAAGATGGTCTCTCTCAAACAACCCTACAACCAAATAATAAAGAGTCTCTTGTGTCCCCAACACACCCAATACAATGGCAAATAGTATAGGTGCACTAGTTCGGCGAAGAGATGGTGATACAAGTGCAATGTGGATGGTAGATATAGGTTTTTGTAATCTGAAAATATAAAAACAGCAAGGTAACTAATGATAAAAGTGAGCGCAAACGGTATTGCAATGCTTCGAAACAAGGCCTAGGGTTCATACTTTCACTAGTGCAAGTTCTCTCAACAATAATAACATAATTAGATCATATAACTATCCCTCAACAAGCAACAAAGAGTCACTCCAAAGTCACTAATAGCGGAGAACAAACGAAGAGATTATTGTAGGCTACGAAACCACCTCAAAGTTATTCTTTTTGATCCATCTATTCAAGAGTCCGTAGGAAAATAACACAAAGCTATTCTTTCCGTTCGATCTATCCTAGTGTTCATATTAGAATAACACCTTAAGACACACATCAACAAAAACCCTAATGTCACCTAGATACTCCATTGTCGCCTCAAGTATCCGTGGGCATGATTATACGATATGCATCACACAATCTCAGATTCATCTATTCAATCAACACAAAGAACTTCAAAGAGTGCCCCAAAGTTTTTATCGGAGAGTCAAGACGAAAACGTGTGCCAACCCCTATGCATAGATTCCCAAGGTCACGAAACCCGCACGTTGATCACCAAAACATACATCAAGTGAATCGATAGAATACCCCATTGTCACCATGGGTATCCCATGCAAGACATACATCAAGTGTTGTCTAATCCTTAAAGACTCAATCCGATAAGATAACTTCAAAGGGAGAACTCAATCCATTACAAGAAGGTAGAGGGGGATAACCATCATAAGATCCAACTATAGTAGCAAAGCTCGCGATACATCAAGATTGTGCCATCTCAAGAACACGAGACAGAGAGAGAGAGAGAGAGAGAGAGACAGAGAGAGAGAGAGAGAGAGATCAAACACATAACTATTGGTACATACCCTCAGCCCCGAGGGTGAACTACTGCCTCCTCAGCATGGAGAGTGCCGGGATGATGAAGATGGCCACCATTGAGGGATCCCCCTCCGGCAGGGTGCCGGAACAGGGTCCCCATTGGTTTTTGATGGCTACAGAGGCTTGCGGTGGCGGAACTCCCGATCTAGGTTTCTTTTCAGGGGTTTTTGTATTTATAGGAATTTTTGGCGTCGGTCTCACGTCAGGGGGGGGGGGTCTCCGAGTCGTCCACGAGATAAGGGCACACGCCTAGGGGAGTAGAGCGCGCCCTCCACCCTTGTGGTGGATCGGGACTCTTCTGGCCCAACTCTATTACTCCGGGGCTTCTTTTGGTCCATAAAAAAACATCAAAAATTGGCACGTCAATTGGACTCCGTTTGGTATTCCTTTTCTGTAAAGCTCAAAAACAAGGAAAAAACAGAAACTGGCACTAGACTCTAGGTTAATAGGTTAGTCCCAAAAATCATATAAAATAGCATATAAAACTTCTAAGATGGATAATATAATAGCATGGAACAATAAAAAATTATAGATACGTTGGAGACATATCAAGCATCCCCAAGCTTAATTCCTGCTCGTCCTCGAGTAGGTAAATGATACAAACATAATTTTTGATGTGGAATGCTACCTAACATAATTTTCAATGTAATTCTCTTTATTGTGGCATTAATGTTCAGATCCGAAAGATTCAAGACAAAAGTTTAATATTGACATAAGAATAATAATACTTCAAGCATACTAACAAAGCAATTATGTCTTCTCAAAATAACATGGCCAAAGAAAGTTCATCCCTACAAAATCATATAGTTTAGCTATGCTCCATCATCATCACACAAAATACCCAAATCATGCACAACCCCGGTTTCAGCCAAGCAATTGTTTCATACTTCAATTTTTTTCAAACTTTTTCAACTTTCACGCAATACATGAGCGTGAGCCATGCATATAACACTATAGGTGGAATAGAGTGGTGGTTGTGGAGAATACAAAAGGATGAAGATGGTCTCACATCAACTAGGCGTATCAATGGGCTATGGAGATGCCCACCAATAGATATCCATGTGAGTGAGCAGGGATTGCCATGCAACGGATGCACTAGAGATATAAATGTATGAAGCTCAACAAAAGAAACTAAGTGGGTGTGCATCCAACTTGCTTGCTCACGAAGACCTAGGGCATTTGAGGGAGCCCGTCGTTGGAAAATACAAGCCAAGTTCTATAATCCACTAGTATATGAAAGTGACTAAACAAGAGACTCTCTATCATGAAGATCATGGTGCTACTCTGAAGCACACGTGTGGAAGAAGATAGTAGCATTGTCCCCTTTTTTCTCCTTTTTTTGGGCCTTCCTTTTTTTCGCCTTTCCCTATTTTTTTATTTGGCCTTTTTTTTCCTTTTTTTCCGGGACAATGCTCTAATAATGATGATCATCACACTTCTATTTAATTACAACTCAAAGATTACAACTCGATACTAGAACAAAATATGACTCTATATGAATGCCTCCGGCGGTTTACCGGGATGTGCAATGAATCAAGAGTGACATGTATGAAAGAATTATGAAAGGTGGCTTTGCCACAAATACGTTGTCAACTAGATGATCATGCAAGGCAATATGACAATAATGGAGCGTGTCATAATAAACAGAAGGGTGGAAAGTTGCATGGCAATATATCTCGGAGTGGCTATGGAAATGCCATAATAGGTAGGTATAGTGGCTGTTTTGAGGAAGGTATATGGTGGGTGTATGGTACCGGCGAAAGTTGCGCGGCACAAGAGATGCTAGCAATGGTGGAAGGGTGAGAGTGTGTATAATCCATGGACTCAACATTAGTCATAAAGAACTCATATACTTATTGCAAAAATCTACAAGTCATCAAAACCAAGCACTACACGCATGCTCATAGGGGAAGGGTTGGTAGGAGTTAACCATCGCGCGATCCCGACCACCACACATAAGGAAGACAATCGAAGAAATACCTCATGCTTCAAATTTGTTACACGGCGGTTACCATATGTGCATGCTACGGGACTTGCAAACCTCAACACAAGTATTCCTCAAATTCACGATTACTCTACTAGCATGACTCTAATATCACCATCCTCATATCTCAAAACAATCATCAAGCATCAAACTTCTCATAGTATTCAACGCACTTTATATGGAAGGTTTTATTATATCCCTCTTGGATGCTCATCATATTAGGGCTAAATTCATAACCTAAGCAAATTACCATGCTGTTCTAAAAAATTCTCAAAATAATATAAGTGAAGCATGAGAGTTCATCTATTTCTTCAAAAATAAAACCACTGACGTGCTCTAAAAGGATATAAGTGAAGCACCAGAGGAAACGACAAACTACTCTGAAAGATATAAGTGAAGATCAATGAGTAGTTGAATAATTATGTAACTATGTGAAGACTCTCTAACATTAAAATAAAATTCAGATCTTAATATTTTTCTCAAATGTCAAGCAAAGCAAAATAAAATGACATTACAAGGATAGCACACATCATGTGAAGAAGTAAAAACTTAGGCTCAACCGTTACTAAATGATAATTGTCGATGAAGAAAGGTGGGATGCCTACCGGGGCATCCCCAAGCTTAGATGCTTGAGACTTCTTGAAATATTATTTTGGGATGCCTTGGGCATCCCCAAGCTTGAGCTTTTGTTTCTACTTAATTCCTCTCATATCATAGTTTCCGGAATCTTAAAAACTTCATGCACACAAAACTCAACAAGAACTCGTGAGATAAGTTAGTATAAATCAAATCAAAACCTTAACATTCTATACTGTAGCAAATCACTAAAATTATAATTTGACATTGCATACTAAATGCCTCTGGATATTTAATACTCCTATCCTCAAATAGAATCATTAAACATACAAACATATGCAAACAATGCAAACATAACAGCAATCTGTCTAAACAGGACAGTCCGTAAAGAGTGGAATTGTTCTCATACTTCCCTAACTCAAAAAGTTCTGAAAAAAATACCACGTTACAGAGAAATTATTAATGCTCACCGTGTACAAATTTCAAGATTTTATCACGTTCTGACTATCTAGAAGAATTCAAACAATAATAAAAAACTTTCTGTTTTCAAACATCAACACAAAGACTTGCAAAATAAGCATGGTAAAGGCTAGACTTGACATTTTATTGAAATAAAAAAAAAAGAAAAATGTCTCTGAATAACAACAAGCAAATATAAACAAAAGAAAATGATGCTCCGAGCAAAACTCATATCATGTGGTTAATAAAAATATAGCCTCAAGTAAAGTTATTGATAGACGAAGACGAAAGAGGGGATGCCTTCCCGGGGCATCCCCAAGCTTAGGCTTTTGGTTGTCCTTGAATTTTACCTTGGGGTGCCTTGGGCATACCCAAGCTTAGGCTCTTGTCACTCCTTCTTCCATAGTCCATCGAATCTTTACCCAAAACTTGAAAACTTCACAACACAAAACTTAACGGAACTTCATGAGATGTGTTAGTAAAACAAATCCAATCCTTACTTGTAGGTACTGTTGTGAACTCATTCTTGTTTCATATTGATGTAATATCTACTGTATTCCAACTTTTGCATGGTTCATACCCCATGATACTACCATAGATGCACCAAAATAAGCAAACAACACGAGAAAACATAATCTATCTTAAACAGGGTACTTTGTAAAGATGTGAATTGATGTAAAATCTCTGCATCTCTAAAAATTCTGAAAATTTAGGAAAACATGGGCTACTTGTAGTTCAGATTCTGTAAACAATTAAAGAATTTATCACGTTCCAGTAATCAGAAATGATTCAAACATTCGGCGCAAAAGTTTCTGATTTTCAACAAAACCAATCTACTATCTTCCAAATCATCCCAAAGGTCTTACTTGGCACTTTACTGAAACAAAAGCTATAAAACATGATTACTACAGTAGCTTAATCATGTGAACACAGAAAAACAGTAGGGGTAAATATTGGGTTGTCTCCCAACAAGCGCTTTTCTTTAATGCCTTTTAGCTAGGCATGATGATTTCAATGATGCTTGCATAAAATATAAGAATTGAAACATAAAGAGAGCATCATGAAGAATATAACTAGCACATTTAAGTGTGACCCATTTCCTATGCATTGGGATTTTGTGAGCAAACAACTTATGGGAAGAATAATCAACTGGCATAGGAAGGCAAAACAAGCATAACTTCGAAACTTTAAGCACATAGAGAGGAAACTTGGTATTATTGCAATTCCTACAAGCATATGATCCAATCTCATAATAATTTTCAGTAGCATCATGAATGAATTCAACCATATAACCAACACATAAAGCATTTTTTCATGATCTACTTGCATAGAAATTTTACTACTCTCCACATAAGCAAATTTATTCTCATCAATAGTAGTGGGAGCAAACTCAGCAAAATAACTATCATGTGAAGCATAATCCAATTGAAAATTAAAATCATGATGACAAGTTTCATGGTTATCTTTATTCTTTATAGCATACGTGTCATCACAATAATCATCATAAATAGGAGGCATGCTTTCATCATAAGAAATTTGCTCATCAAAACTTGAGGGACTAAACATATCATCTTCATCAATCATAGCATCCCCAAGCCTGTGGCTTTGCATATCATTAGGATCATGGGTATTAAAAGAATTAATACTAACAACATTGCAATCATGCTCATCATTCACATATTTTATGCAAAGAATTCTATGTAATTCTTTTTCTAGTACTTGGGCACAATTTTCTTTCCCATCATTTTCATGAAAGAGATTAAAAAGATGAAGCATATGAGGCAACCTTAATTCCATTTTATTTCTAGTTTTCTTTTATAAACTAAACTAGTGATAAAACAAGAAACTAAAAGTTTCGATTGCAAGATCTAAAGATATAGCTTCAAGCACTCACCTCCCCGGCAACGGTGCCAGAAAAGACCTTGATGTCTACTACGCAACCTTCTTCTTATAGACCTTGTTGGGCCTCCAAGTGCAGAGGTTTGTAGGAAAGTAGAAAATTTCCCTCAAGATGACCTAAGGTTTATCAATCCGTG
This sequence comes from Secale cereale, assembly GCA_902687465.1. Lineage (NCBI taxonomy): Eukaryota > Viridiplantae > Streptophyta > Magnoliopsida > Poales > Poaceae > Secale > Secale cereale. Next base: position 453,415,292 of record LR738711.1, on the reverse strand, counting down.
GGAGGCGTAGGATGAAAATGGTATCTCTTAAACAACCCTGCAACCAAATAACAAAGAGTCTCTTGTGTCCCCAACACACCCAATACAATGGCAAATTGTATGGGTGCACTAGTTCGGCGAAGAGATGGTGATACAAGTGCAATATGGATGGTAGATATAGGTTTTTTTAATCTGAAAATATAAAAACGGAAAGGTAACTATGATAAAAGTGAGCACAAACGGTATTGCAATGCTTCGAAACAAGGCCTAGGGTTCATACTTTCACTAGTGCAAGTTCTCTCAACAATAATAACATAATTAGATCATATAAATATCCCTCAACATGCAACAAAGAGTCACTCCAAAGTCACTAATAGCAGAGAACAAACGAAGAGATTATTGTAGGGTACGAAACCACCTCAAAGTTATTCTTTCTAATCGATCTATTTAATAGTCCATAGTAAAATAATACGAATCTATTCTTTCCGTTCAATCTATCCTAGAGTTCGTACTAGAATAACACCTTAAGACACATCAACCAAAACCCTAATGTCACCTAGATACTCCATTGTCACCTCAATTATCCGTGGGCATGATTATACGATATGCATCACACAATCTCTTATTCATCTATTCAACCAACACAAAGAACTTCAAAGAGTGCCCCAAAGTTTCTATCGGAGAGTTAAGACGAAAACGTGTGCCAACCCCTATGCATAGATTCCCAAGGTCACGGAACCCGCAAGTTGATCACCAAAACATACATCAAGTGAATCAATATAATACCCCATTGTCACCACGAGTATCGCACGTAAGACATACATCAAGTGTTCTCAAATCCTTAAAGACTCAATCCGATAAGATAACTTCAAAGGGAAAACTCAATCCATTACAAGAACGTATAAGGGGAGAAACATCATAAGATCCAACTATAGTAACAAAGCTCACGATACATCAAGATCGTGACATCTCAAGAACACGAGAGAGAGAGAGAGAGAGAGAGAGAGAGAGAGAGAGAGAGAGAGATCAAACACATAGCTCCTTGTACATACCCTCAACCCCGAGGGTGAACTACTCCCTCCTCATCATGGAGAGCGCCGGGATGATGAAGATGGCCACCGGTGAGGACCCCCCCCCCTCCGACAGGGTGCCAGAACAGGGTCCCGATTTGTTTTTGGTGACTGCAGAGGTTTGCGACGGTGGAACTCCCTATCTAGGTTTCTTTTCAGGGGTTTCTGTATTTATAGTAAGTTTTGGCGTCGGTCTCATGTCAGGGGGGTCTCTGAGTCGTCCACGAGATAGGGGCACACGCCCGGGGGGTAGGGCACGCCCTCCACCCTCGTGGATGGCTCGGGTCTCTTCTGGCCCAACTCTTTTACTCCGGAGGCTTCTTTTGGTCCATAAAAAATCATCAAAAATTGGCACGTCAATTGGACTCCATTTGGTATTCCTTTTATGTAAAACTCAAAAACAAGGAAAAAAAACAGAAACTGACACTGGGCTCTAGGTTAATAGGTTAGTCCCAAAAATCATATAAAATAGCATATAAATGCATATAAAACATCTAAGATGGATAATATAATAGCATGGAACAATAAAAAATTATAGATATGTCGTGGAATTAACACGGCAGATGTCCGGTTTAACGGACTTAGTGATGGAACAATCGCACGGGTTAGCTTGAAGGGGTTAAAAGCACACAAAGGACACAAAGGGTTTATACTAGTTCGGCCCCTTCGATGAAGGTAAAAGCCTACGTCTAGTTTGGTTTGGTATTGCTTGGGCGTCGATGAACAGGGAGCAGATCGCTTGCCTGTGTATCGACGGGTTGTTTCTTGCTTGTCCTGAACCGTCGCCGGGTCGTCCCTTAATATAGAGGTGACGCCTGGTCCGGTTCACAGAGTCCCGAGGCCGGCTCATATTTGTGTCCGCCTCGGTCTCTGCTCTTCCTTTCTTATCTCTCAAGTTATATGATCAGGCGGTTTACAAACCATAACGTCACAAACGGGCCCTAAGCCTTCATGGGCCGTAATTCCTATTGGGTATTACAATTATACAACTAAATTACCATAATCCGGTTTACACTAGCCGGTTTATACCTGCTAGTAATATCCCTGACATTAGGCCCCAGAATGATTTGAACTTATTCACATCAATCTTTCCAGTTTTGTTTGGTCTCCTTTTCTTGTCTCTTCCCATTTTTGTAAACCGGCCCTGACGTCATCCTTGAAAATCACTTAATTTGACCGTGACATCACTTCCGCATTTAACGCACCCAGCTGTCTATCACCTTTGTTTAAAGGCCATCCCGAGAATCGAGGCGACAGGGGATCTTTATCCAATCTTCTGCCTCCTCAAATCTCGTGCCTGTCGTTTCGACTCTGCCCCTTTATAAATACTGTTGTCTCTATTCTTTATCTCCTTCCGTTCGTTCTTCTTCCTCCGTCGCCCGAGGTCAAGTCTCCGCCGTCGTCCCTCGAGCTTGCCTCCGCCGGCCGCTGCATCAACCTGAGTGCGACCAGAGAAAACTCCGCCGCCGCTTTTTACTATTCCAGGTACTTCATCTTCCCCGTCGCAGATCTATAGCTCTAGGGTCCTCCTTGCGCCTCCGCCATTAAACCTCAGAGAAAGCTTCATCTGTTCATCCTAGGTACGAAGTTCGAAATAGTTTCAGCCTTTAGATCTTACCCTTAAAAGCTTGCCTCTGTTCCGCTGCCGTATACTTTAGATCTCGTCCTTTAGATTCAACCTTTAAATTTGTCTGCTCTGTATATGATCCCCCTAGTTTTTCTTGCAATAGCAGCGTATTTGTTTTTGTTTTTCCTGTGCGCTCAGATCTGTTTTACTTTAGCTGTCTATAAAAACTTGTTTCTTCATCCTTGTAGATCTGTAAAATATTCTCCGGTTTAATCAGCCGTATGTTGCTTCTATAATAATTCAATGACGAATACAACGGTTTAGCTCCTTTTCTTTTGTTATCATGAACCGGTAGTAATACGCCTTCCTGCTTACTGCCGGGTTAGCCATATCATTAGTCCCTTGTCTAAACCGTTGCGTGATCTTTGCATATGTCTTCCTGTTTACGCCACCGTACTTGAATAATCCGGGTTTACACTTTACCCTTTCAGCACTGTTCTTCTGTTGCTAATGGCTAAACAGTTTGTCTCTTGCAACTGGGTTCCTTCCGTCATTACGGAACAAGATTTAGTCAACGCTGCTGCAATCGGCACTTTAGGCCCACAGTCCGTTTTAAAATGGCGGGCCCCAGGAGATGAATGTCCTCCTGCTCCCAGAGAGGGGGAGGTTATTGTCTTCTTTGACCACATTGCTCGAGGCTTCACTCCTCTTGGTTCAAAGTTCTTCCGGGACATACTTGCTGCTTTCCAACTCCATCCACAGGACATAGGTCCAAACTCTGTTTCCAACATATGTGATTTTCAAGTTTTCTCAGAGGTGTATTTGCAAGAAGAACCATCAGTCGATCTGTTCAGGGACTTTTTCCATTTAAACCGGCGAACTAAGTTTACCAGCGGACCTCATCAAGAACTGGGCGGGGTCAGCATTCAGAAGAGAAGAGACGTAGTCTTTCCTCATGCCGCTCTCCACACGCACCCCAAGGATTGGAACAAGTCTTGGTTTTATTGCATTGACACTTCACCTGAAGGGGAAAACCCGCTGCCGGGTTATCGTGAGCACCGTCTTCCGGAGGATCACCCCTTGGCGCAGCGCCTTAGCTCCTCAGAGCGGCCCCGGTTTGCTTCTCAACTTGCCAGGTTGAAAGCCTTTATGGCCAACGGTTTGACCGGAATTGATTTTATGCGCTGCTGGCTTTCTTGGAGCATCCTTCCCCTGAGTCCACGCCCGAGTCTGATGTGTAAATATTCTGGTAAACCGGATGATCCTCAACGGTTTTCTAAAGACAAACTTTCTGAATTGGAAGTCATTGAGTCTGCTAAAAAGATGCTCAATGTCTCTTTAGAAGAATGTAGCCAAACCGGATTGGCTCCGTATTATAAGAAGAACAAGCTGCCTGCAGTAAGTCTTGGTTTCTTTTGTATGTTTGTAATCCGTTCCTTTAAATCGTTCTTTCAATTACCTTTCACCTTTTGAACAGGCTGATGATCCCTTTTGGAAGAGGAAACCTCAGGAGAAGGCTGGAAAACTGCCACGCCGGAAAGCTTACGCTATTAAGAAGAAAAAGGCGGCTACTGGCTCCGGTTCACATGCTGAAGATGATGATCCGGACTTTGAGGTATGAGTTAATCCAGCTATGACTTGTTCACCTTCATCCAGATTTATGTTAACAGCATCTTTTCACAGGATTTGGCTGAAGGGGATAAACCGGCAGAAATTGAGGTAACTATTCTTTCTTCAGATTCAGAACCACCTCCATCAAAAATTCGTCGAACAGTCCGGAAGTATCAGTTTTCTCACCCTTATGCTCAACTGGACCCAAATTTTCTTTTGAAGAAACAGCAACATGAAGCCCTTCGCCGGACTACCCGCCATAGCGGCCTTGCGGTTGAATCATCCGGCATATCTCTTACTCCGGCACGGAGGCGCCGCTCTGAGGTTATTCTCTCTCCAATTCCACTTCATCCCAAGGACGGGTTTATACGCAAACCACTTAAACCGTCTGACCCTAATTATCAGGAGACTCCCTTATCCTCCTCTGGCGAATCTACTGCCACACAAGTTCCAGCTCTGAAGACCATCCCAGGGTGAGTTTTTCATCCAATCCGGTTTATAATTGCTTTCGCTTCTGTAGCTGTGATTTTTCTTTCTAATTCCTTTCAGCAAGCCTAAGCCTAGCAAAAAGGCAAAGGCCAACAAATCAACTGCTGAGACTGCCATTGATGATCCGGCGGTTGATCCGGATACAACTATCCCTCCGGAAGGCGAGCCCACAATTCCACTTGAAGATCCTCCTCCTATGGACCACACTACTGCACCTGAGGATCCCAACATTGAGAACGTCCATGAACCGGCAAGTCCTGCCCGGGCCGATCCTCCTCGGACTAGTCCGGCTCCTGCTAGCCCGGTTCACACTGCGTCCCCACCACCAACAACTGCTTCTCCGGAAGTTCAAATAACTCGCACAACTTACACCGCTCCTGCTGAGCCCACTGTCTTAGCCAAACATACGGCTAAAGCGGAGAAGTTGCATCAAGAAAAGGGTAAATGGAGTACCGAGCTGTCTAGCTTTGCCGACATGAGTGCCCAGGAGCTCTATTCCGGGTATTTGAATCGGCTTCATACTAGCCGAGATTATGAAGTGGGCTTGGTTAACATGATGAAGGATAAGTATGAGGTAATCCTTTGCTTTTTGATTTTCGCTTTTGATGTTCTTCTGTCTATATCATAGTAGCCCCCAAGTTCCGGTTTAGCTATGTTTAGAAGGTGAACCGGTACTTCCTGATGAAGCAAATGATCTTACATTAGCCCCCAAGTGTCAGGGGCATAATTCAGTTTATGTGCCTGAGACTTGTTTGAATTTTTTCCTTTTGATACTTCAACTATCCATTAGCCGCCAAGTGTCAAGTAGACAACTTGTTTGTGTGCTTGAGACTTTGATACGGTGTATCCTAGGGCCATCACCATGGACCCTTCATCGCCTCACCAAGTGCCCAAAGGACCCATGACTAGAGCACGTGCAAGAGCTTTTGAGACCGAGGTGACCTCGCTCCTCTCTTTACATCTTTCGGATTCACTTGAGGTACGGCCTCTACCTTCATCAGAGACTCTATGCATACTCAGGTACTTGGACGAAGGCCGCGGGATAGCTCTACATGATGCTCAAGAGGACAGGCCCGACAAGTGCTCGAGACAAGAAGAAGGAATGCTGAAGATGCTACAGGCACCGGACGTCCGGCCTGCACCGGACGACCGGCGACTCCCAGGCACCGGACGACCGGAAGACACCGGACGTCCGGCCTCTCCCAGACGACCGGACGACCGGAAGCCACCGGACGTCCGTGACTTCGGCAACAGAAGCTAAATAGCGGAAATCCGAGGATTACCGGACGTCCGGTCCCTCCGGAACCACCGGACGTCCGGTAACCTCCGGACGTCCGCTACGACGGCGACCGCGTGTGTAATATAAATACTGTGGACCTCTTTCCTTTAGACGGAGCTGTGGTTTAGCTCATTTGACACTTGTGTGGATTTCTCCCACGAGACCGGTGCGCCTCTACGGAGAAGATCCACCTCTGGATTCAAGACCCCTAACGGGAAGATCCCACGGGATTCCAAGACCTCCTCCAGGAGAAGACTATCTGTATCACCGTTGTTGACTTTGGATCATGTACCTCGACCTTGTATCGCAAATCTAGCACTTGTGTGATTGCTTCCGTGTTGATTTGAGTGTTCTCTCTTGTGTTTTCCCCGTCTTCCCCTCGTGTTTCCCCGTGTTCATCGTGTGCCACCCTCCAAATCGTGAAAGGTCCGCTGATTAGGGTTCCACCCTATACCATCTTGGTATCAAGAGCAAAGGTTTCTCACGATTTTGGAGCCCCACATCTTGTTTTCTAGCTTGTTTTTGTCGTGTTCTTCCCTATTTCGAAAATTCCCCACAAAAGAGCCCAAAATTTTTTTTGTGATCTGTTGATTTGGCAAGATTTTGTTGACTTTGTTCCATGGATTTGCTGTGCCACGTGTCGATCTAGCATTTCCCCACCATCTCACCGTTTTTCCACCGCAAATCCGACCACGTTTCACCGTTTTCGCCACGGATCCCACCAACCCAGTCCTACACCTACCGGACGACCGACGTTTACCGGACGTCCGGAGCCCCTCGAGACACCGGACGTCCGCTAAACACCGGACGACCGGCAACCCGACACCAGAAGCTTTTACCGGATTTCCGGTCTCCACCGGACGTCCGACCCCTTCCGACCGACCGGACGACCGGTAACTTCCGGACGTCCGACAAATCCTGACACTGCTGAACTTGTTCAGTTTCCACCCTTCCGCTACCACCCACCTTCCGCAACTACCACCTACCTTCCGCAACCACCATCGTTTTCCCGCTCTGAGTTTGAAAAGTCATTCTCCATTTGCCTTGGATACTTGAGTTGTGGTTTCACCGTTTCCTTGGATGTTTAGGCTACCTTGGGACGACAAGACTTCGGCAACACCACCGCTCAACTTCGGCAAGGACGGTAACATCGACGACACTCCTACCTCGCAATTGCATTGTCACCCTATGAACCATCTTTGCGTAGCTTTCCCATTGAGACTAGCCATTTGAGTATTGCCGGGCCACGACACTTGTGCACATTAGTGATACTCATAGATATTGCATACTACATCATTGTGAGTCACATCACATCATCTTAGTATCTTGCATATCCCCGTGTGCCACAAGAGTGCTCCGCTTACACAATAGCTACCTCGATCCGAGAAGCATACATATGTGCCCAAAGAAAGAGCTCAAAAGCTTTTAAGAAAAAGAGCCAATCCAAGCAAAGAAACAATAGCATCATACGCCTTGCATCCAAAGAGATCATACATAGCAACATCATCTTGTGCTCAAGCATCGGCACATCATACACTCATAGCATACTTGTGATAGATAGTCGTTACGTTTTGCCTCTTATAGGTCGTGCACAAGTGCGTATCCGCCTATTAAGCAATCGGTTAGCGCCTCTCTAGCGTTGTGCAACACGAGCATTTTCCGTGGTTTACCACATTTTTAGCTCATCCTTGGTTGCACAGCCACATTTATCTATCCGTGCGTGTGTTCCGTGTGCTACTCTTTGCTAGTGATCTACTTGTTGCATGAGCAAATTTGTGAACCATTTTCAACATCTTTGAGTCACTTTGACAATTGCATTGAATTTGTGCCACATCCTAACCGAGCTCCTCTAAAAGCTTTACTTGTGTAGGTGTGAGAATCGACACGAAGTGATACCAATAGTGCTATTTCCGGGTTACATTGTTGAGTGATCATTGATCCATTTTCAACCTCGGTTAAGGTACATTGATATTGTCTTCTCCTTCCTCCCACTCACATACTTGCTTGTGATGATGGATAGGCCAAGTTCATCTACCAACCCGATCTTCGACGATCCTCAAGAAGCGAACAACTACGTCACCAAACTACATCTATTCGGTGTCCAACGAGCTCTACATCAAGAGAGTGAAGCTATGCGAGAGTACATTGGTCAAGTTGCCGAGGACGCGCGACAATTCCAACAAAGCACTAAGGAGCAAATCGACCTCATCAACACAAACATGTCTACTCAATACAATGAGCTCCGGACATTGATCATCAACCGACGTTCTTCCTCAACATCTTCTCATCGAAGAAGCCGCTCAAGTCGACACACCGACTCAACGCAAGACTCAAGTACACCTACGTCCAACACTCTTCGTCAAGCCGCACGTCAAGCTCGACATGAACATCGGCAACCTCTACATGACAAGAGTTCTCAAGAGCTATTCGACGAGCAAGAAAATCGACGTCGTCAAAACCAAGCTACACTTGAGCAAGCACAAGAACGGCAACGACTACGCCAACAACAACAAGAGCGAGCTCGCCAATATCAAGAAGAACAAGATGCCGAGGCTATCCGCCAAGCACAACAACGTCGAGAAGCTCAAGCTATGGAGGCGCAACGTGCTCTACAAGATGCACATCGCAATGTGGCAGCCCGCACTCGTCACAATCGTCAAGAAGAGGATTTCCTTCGCGATGAGATGCAAGAAAGGCGCCATCAAGCACGAATTCAAGAAAAATCTCCTCCTCAAGCGCGACATGAGCAACAATACCAACAAGAACATCAACTCCAACAAGACCGTCTACATCCTCAAGAGCAACATGATATGGCAAACCGCCAAAATCGAGATCGCCCTCCCAATAGGCAAGACAACAATGACGAGCATCGCTATGGCAAGCTCAAGTTCACAATGCCAAAGTTTTCCGGAAGCATTGATCCCGAAGACTATCTCTCATGGGCATTGAAAGTTGACAAGATCTTTCGCCTTCACAACTTCGATGAAGAGAAGAAGATCGCTATGGCATCACTTGAGTTCCAAGACTATGTTCTCATTTGGTGGGAGCAAATCATTGAGAGAAGAGAAGCAAAAGGCGAACCTCCTATCACCACTTGGGCTCAAATGAAGGAAGTGATGAGAGCACGCTTCGTGCCTACACACTACAACCGTGACTTGTTCAAGAAGTTACAACTCCTCAAGCAAGGTACCAAGTCCGTTGAAGAGTACTACAAGGAGATGGAGATTGCCATGATAAGAGCAAACATCAAGGAAGATGAAGAGCAAACAATGGCGAGATTCTTGAATGGACTCAATTATCCTATCAAGAAGATTGCGGACTTCCAACCATACAACAATCTCCTCGAGCTAGTACATCAAGCAACCAAAGCGGAGCGACAAGTTCACGAAGACTACAAGTATTCCAAGTTCAACTCCAAGAACTTTGGCTCCTACAACCAAGCTTCAACGACTTCGGCTACTCCTCCTACCTCTACCAAGCCTTCTACAAACTTCGGAGACAAGTCAAGCTACAAGAATGCGACTACATCGAGTCGTCCACCTTCTACCAACAACTTCAAGCCAAGAGCTTCCTCAACTACAACTCCTACCGAAGACAATAACAAGACGAGCTCCATCAAATGCTTCAAGTGCCAAGGACGAGGCCACAAGTCATTTGAGTGCAAGACCGTTCGCACCATGATCATCAACGACGACGGATCTTATGACTCCATGAGTGATGATGAGATGGAAGCACTTGAGCATGTCGCTATGCATCGCCAAGTCAATGAAGAAGAAGACAATCAAGTGTTTTGCGACAATGACTCAAGCCCCAACCTTGTTGTCTCCAAAGTCTTGACACTCCAACATCAACAAGATGACGACCAACGATGTCATATTTTCCATACGAAGGCCGGCATCAATGGACGAGCCATCAAGGTTATCATCGATGGAGGAAGTTGCCACAACTTGGCAAGTGAAGAGCTATGCGACAAGCTTCATTTGGTCAAGACGAAGCATCCGCACCCCTACAAGGTCCAATGGCTCAACGACGCCGGAATTCTTTGAGTCGAGCACACCGTGCAAGTCTCTTTCAAGATTGGCGCCTACGAGGACACCCTTGAGTGTGATGTGATACCCATGTCCGTGTGCCACCTTATTCTTGGACGACCATGGCAATATGATCGTGGAGTCACACACAATGGACGGACGAATCACTATCACTTCAAGATGAAGGGCAAGGAATTCGTGCTACGACCAATGACTCCAAGTCAAGTAGCCGCCGACAAGATTTTACCTACCACCCATCGTGGAGAGAATGGTGAGAGAGCGAGCCACCAAAAAGAGAGCGAGAGCCACAAGCCAAATATGAGCGACTCCACGATGAGCGACAAGAAGCAACTAGTGCTATTTGCTACCAAACGTGAGATGAGAGAAGTGTGTGAGAACCCATCGAGCGTCTTCCACCTTGTGCTTTTATGCAAAGGGGACGCCAAACCTACTAACACTTCACCACCTCCACCTTTTGTGTTGTCTAAATTGTTGCAGGAATTCTCGGACGTCTTTCCGGATGAGCTACCACCGGGTCTACCTCCACTTCGAGGGATAGAACACCGCATCGACCTAGTACCCGGTGCTCCACTTCCAAACAAAGCTCCTTACCGCGTCAACCCCGAGGAAACGAAGGAGATACAACGGCAAGTGCAAAAACTCATCGACAAGGGTCATGTACGTGAAAGTCTAAGCCCTTGTGCCGTTCCCGTTATTCTAGTGCCCAAGAAAGACGGAACTTTTCGCATGTGTTCCGATTGCCGCCCGATAAATGCTATCACCGTTAGATATCGTCACCCTATTCCTCGCTTAGATGACATGCTTGATGAACTTTGTGGTGCCACCATCTTTTCAAAAATTGATCTTAAAAGTGGTTACTACCAAATTCGCATTCAAGAGGGTGATGAGTGGAAAACTGCTTTCAAAACCAAGTTCGGGTTATACGAGTGGCTTGTTATGCCCATGGGCTTATCGGAAGCACCCGGCACTTTTGTGCGCCTTATGCACTTTGTTCTTAGACCCTACATAGGTGTCTTTGTCGTGGTTTACTTTGATGACATTCTTGTGTTTAGCAAGTCGCTTGAAGAACATGTTGACCATGTCCAACTAGTTTTGCAAGCACTTCGCAAACAACAATTGTATGCTAATATGGAAAAATGCACTTTTGGCGTTGACAAGGTTGTCTTTCTAGGATTTGTCGTGTCTTCTCAAGGTGTTCACGTTGATGAAACTAAAATTGCAGCAATTAAAACTTGGCCTCAACCAAAGAATCTTATGCAAGTGCGTAGTTTCCTTGGTCTAGCCGGTTTCTATCGACGTTTTGTGAAGGACTTTAGCACCATTGCTATGCCTCTACACGCTTTGAGCAAGAAGAACGCACCCTTCATTTGGGGTCCTTCGCAAGACACCGCGTTCAATGAGCTTAAGAGCTTGCTCACGCACGCACCACTTCTAGCCCTACCAAACTTTGACAAACCGTTTGAGATTCATTGTGATGCGAGCGGTACGGGTATAGGTGGCGTGCTAATGCAAGAAAAGCGCCCAATTGCGTACTTTAGCGAAAAGCTATCGGGAGCGCAACTTAACTACCCTATCTATGATAAAGAGCTTTATGCCTTGGTGAGAGTCTTACGTGTTTGGGAACACTATCTTAGACCTCATGAATTCATTCTTCATACGGACCATGAGACACTCAAGTATCTCAAAGGTCAAACTAAGTTGAACAAGCGTCATGCTAAATGGAGTGAGTTCATTGAGTCTTTTCCCTATGTCATCAAATACATCAAGGGCAAAGAAAATGTTGTGGCGGACGCGCTTTCCCGCAAATGCATGCTTGTAACACAACTTGAGTTGAATGTGATTGGCTTTGAGCATATTAAAGATTTATATGAGCATGATCCTTTCTTTGCAAATGCTTATGCTAAATGCTTGACTCACACTTCTTGGGAACATTACTACATCAAAGATGGATATCTTATGAGAGCTAACAAACTTTGCATCCCCGAGTCTTCGCTTCGTTTGCTCCTTTTGCAGGAATCGCATGGAGGAGGACTCATGGGACACTTCGGACGTGACAAGACGTTTGCTACCCTCTCTAAGAACTATTTTTGGCCAAAGATGTTTCGAGACGTCTCACGCCTCACCAACCGATGTTCTACATGCCGCAAAGCTAAGTCCAAAGCGCAATCTCATAATCTTTACATGCCTCTCCCTATTCCATACCATCCATGGGAAGACATAAGCATGGATTTCATACTTGGCTTGCCTAGAACTCAAAATGGAAAAGATTCCGTGCTTGTAGTGGTCGATAGATTCTCTAAAATGGCTCATTTCATTCCTTGTAACAAGATAGACGATGCTTCACATGTTGCAACTCTCTTTTGTAGGGAGATACTTCGTCTACACGGCGTGCCCAAAACGATCGTCTCCGACCGGGACGTCAAGTTCTTGAGTTACTTTTGGAAAACACTATGTGCCAAGCTCGGAATCAAGCTACTCTTTTCTTCGGCGTACCATCCACAGACAGACGGCCAGACGGAAGTGACGAACCGCACGCTCTCCACTCTTCTTCGTGTGTTGATCAAGAGGAACATCCGGGAATGGGAGCATTGCTTGCCCATCGCCGAGTTCGCCTACAACCGCGCAAGACACTCCACAACCGGCAAGTCCCCCTTCGAGATCGTCTACGGCTTCAACCCGTTGTCGCCTTTGGACATCCTACCTCTTCCTCTCCAAGAGCGCACGAACATGGACGCAAGTGCAAGGGCAAATTATCTCAAGAAGGTGCACGAAGATACAAGGGCAATGATAGAGCGTCAAGTCCATCGTCTCACCAACAAGCGCAACGTCAACAAGGCACCAATGGTGTTCAACCCGGGAGATCTTGTTTGGCTACATCTTCGCAAGGACCGTTTCCCGCACGTTCGCAAGTCCAAGCTTCTACCCCGCGCCGACGGACCATTCAAGGTGCTCGCACGCTACAACAACAACGCCTACAAGATCGACATACCACGAGACAAGTACTCCGTGAGCGACACTTTCAACATCCAGGATCTCTCTCCTTTCCATGGTGATGAAGATTTCGATCCGAGGTCGGATCTTTCCCAAGGGAGGGGAGATGATACGGTGTATCCTAGGGCCATCACCATGGACCCTTCATCGCCTCACCAAGTGCCCAAAGGACCCATGACTAGAGCACGTGCAAGAGCTTTTGAGACCGAGGTGACCTCGCTCCTCTCTTTACATCTTTCGGATTCACTTGAGGTACGGCCTCTACCTTCATCAGAGACTCTATGCATACTCAGGTACTTGGACGAAGGCCGCGGGATAGCTCTACATGATGCTCAAGAGGACAGGCCCGACAAGTGCTCGAGACAAGAAGAAGGAATGCTGAAGATGCTACAGGCACCGGACGTCCGGCCTGCACCGGACGACCGGCGACTCCCAGGCACCGGACGACCGGAAGACACCGGACGTCCGGCCTCTCCCAGACGACCGGACGACCGGAAGCCACCGGACGTCCGTGACTTCGGCAACAGAAGCTAAATAGCGGAAATCCGAGGATTACCGGACGTCCGGTCCCTCCGGAACCACCGGACGTCCGGTAACCTCCGGACGTCCGCTACGACGGCGACCGCGTGTGTAATATAAATACTGTGGACCTCTTTCCTTTAGACGGAGCTGTGGTTTAGCTCATTTGACACTTGTGTGGATTTCTCCCACGAGACCGGTGCGCCTCTACGGAGAAGATCCACCTCTGGATTCAAGACCCCTAACGGGAAGATCCCACGGGATTCCAAGACCTCCTCCAGGAGAAGACTATCTGTATCACCGTTGTTGACTTTGGATCATGTACCTCGACCTTGTATCGCGAATCTAGCACTTGTGTGATTGCTTCCGTGTTGATTTGAGTGTTCTCTCTTGTGTTTTCCCCGTCTTCCCCTCGTGTTTCCCCGTGTTCATCGTGTGCCACCCTCCAAATCGTGAAAGGTCCGCTGATTAGGGTTCCACCCTATACCAGACTTGTCTTTGAATTGCTACTGTTTGACGCTTCAAACTGCACATTAGCCCCCAAGTGTCAAGTAGACAACTTGTTTGTGTGCTTGAGACTTGTCTGACCTTTGCTTTTATTCCACGTGATTTTCCTTGCAGGCTGATTTGAACCGGAGGGCTGAAGAAATTACTGAACTCCGGAACAGACTTGCTGAAACAGAATCTGCTGCTTCTAAGGCCAAAAAAGACTTGGCGCTGAGCTTAAAGACTGCTGATCAGCTGAAGAAATTCTTTGAAGAGCAGCGGACCGCCTTTGAAGTTCAGAAGAAGGATCTGGAAAAAAGGGCAAAGGACGCTGAGGAAGCCCTTAATCCGGTGACTGAAGAGTTAACCGGTTTAAAGCCGCAAATAGAACTGATGACTTCTGCTGTCTTCGGTAAGTACTTAATCTGTATTCCTGCTTTCATCCTTGCAATCTGTGATCCGTTCCGGTTTAACTGTGATAATCATATACAAGGCGCCGTGTCACCCATCTTGGGGATGATTTACGGAAAAAACTCAAGGCGTGTTATACTTTGGTCGAGCAGTTGTATTCCGGCGCTCAAAGGATCATAAGCGCAACATCTTTCAATAAACCGGCTCCCACTACTATCCAAGGTACATTAGAGAAACTGTCTGTCTTGCTAGTGCGCTTGGAAGAAGTTAAGAAGTCTGCTGCTCGAGCCGGTTCTCTCATGGCACTAACCAGAGCCAAAGCGTGGGTTCCGGACTTTGATCCGGAAGAAGCCTTGAATGGGTATCCCAACACTAAAGAAGACGGATCAACTTTCACCGCCAAAGATCTTCACGCCTTGACAAAGGAGATGCGTCCTCTCGCTAGCAAGCTTGCTGCCGAATCAGATTTGTCCAGGTATCATCCGGGGTATGATTTACAGAACGAGCGGGTGGATCGGCCGGTTTATGACACCGTCAATCTAATCCCACCAATGCGCCCTCATACTTTCGCCCTAGATATTGACCCGTCTGAACTCATCAATGAAGAGATGTACTTTCGTGCTTTAACGAAAATCGATTGGTGCGTCCCTGACTTCCAGCCGCTTCAAGAAGAAGAGAAAACTCCGGAACAAGTTGATCCCCAGCCGTCGCAGCAGGAAGAAGCGTAGATCATAGTATGTCTTTGTAGTTGCAGTCTCATTTTGCTGGACAATCTTTAATCCATTCAGGCTTGCTATGCCTTGTAATAGGATATTATAAAACATTATTCGTCTTGATCCGGATATTCCAACTTCTTGTTCTGACGTTGCCAATTTAAATCTGATCTGATATGGTTTATTCTGCATATTATATGTTCCTGCATAGATAACACTGAAAATATGTCCTAGCGGTTTACCGCTGGACAAATTAAATTGCTCTCACAATATATCAAACAAGTGTATGTTTGTATCAGAAATAACTTTATACCTGAGATCAAGTATGCTTGATACTCTTAATCCGACGAAATTTGCCATTTTTTAAGGGAGCCTTTTGATAGACCCAATAATAATCCCGGGTCTTATAGAAGCTACCAGTTTAGATCATGCTTGGCTTCTTACTTTGTTTCTACCTGATGATTCTGCTGAAGCTCTTGGCTTTCTGACTTGGCTTCTGCCTAATGATTGTTCCGGTTTATGATGAACACCGGTTTAACTCTTGCTGGTGTTTATGACCCCGCCTTTGAACTTATGCTGGTGTTCATGACCCAGACTTTTTGAACTTATGCTGGTGTTCATGACCCAGACTTTTGAACTTATGCTGGTGTTCATGACCCAGACTTTAAACTTATGCTGGTGTTCATGACCCAGACTTTTGGAGATACATGGTCAACTCTGGAGCTGTCCCACTCCGGATCAAAAGAACCATAAAACATAAATACCAAAAATGCAAATTTGCAAATAAAACCATGTAGTCGAGGCTTTTTATGAGCTGCCAGGCTCAAAGCAAGGTTCAGCCAATCACTGGATGCGGGTACCATCCAGAGGGCCTTATGGATGCGGGTGATGGGCCTCTAACCCCTCGTTGGTTACCCCAAGTGGAAGGTGTAAGATGCAGTGTTGTGGAAGTTTTTCCCTTAGCAAAGATGCCAAGGATCGAATCCCCAGAGACTCCTAGGTTCAACAAGTAGGTTTCAACTGCTAACGGCGCCAGATATTAGCAATCAACGTGGACCTGCACACAGATACAAATAACTTTGCTCCCAACGAGTACAGAGAGGTTGTCAATCCCTCTGGCCTTGTAGTTCACAAAGGGTTAAACGCAAATGATAGTAGTGATAGATAGTGTTTGCAATAGTAAGTAATAACGAAAAGTAAATAGCGAATGTGATCAATGATGGTAATATGGACCGGAGTCTCATGATGTTCACTAGTGATGTCTCTCTCCCAAAAGACGATAAAACAGCTATGTGAGGTAAACGAATTACAGCTGGGCAATTGACAGGACCACGAACGCAAACCAATGCTGACTACATTGCAAGAAAGGTTGAGGTTCAAAGCATGGGCGGTACGCCAAAGTAAGTAGACCGAAATCCATCAATATCTACTACTAATCATCCACCTTGAGATATCTATCCAGAACATCTCGCTGGTATTAAGTTGCGAGTCCCACCCATAGTGTAAACTCAAAGCAACAGACAACTGCATTAAAAGAACTTTGCGTAAAGTAAACAATCCTTGCACCCGCGGGCACAAGCACCGTTGTTTTCCCCCTTGTGGCAACATCACATCCCCTAGACTCATGTTTCTGTCACTCAAGCTAGTCATCGAGGGGCATGAACCCACAATCGAGCATAATGTTCCCTCTTGGAGTCACTACGTATTACTTGGCCAAAGCAATAAATAACAACGGAGAACATGCAAGAATTACTTATGAACATAAATATAAAAGAGGTAGATCAAATATATTACTCAAGATCAATCTGAACATAATCTCATAATCCATCGGATCCCAGCAAACTCATCATAGCAACAACATAAGGATTACATATGTGCCTCGATCATGTAGGGCAGCTCACGAGGACTAATTAGTGAAGCAAAAGAACGGGAGGAGAACATCACATAGCTACTGGTCATGGACTCATGGTCCAAGGGAGACTACTCACAAGTCATCCGGGAGGCGTCCATGGTGGTGGAGAAGCTCCCGGTGGTGATCCTCCCCTCCGGCAGAATGCCGGGAAGAGTTCTCCTAGTGCTCCCGATCTTGGAAGCGGCGGCGGCGGCAGAACAGAGATGAGATCGCGAAAAGAGTTCCCGTCCCGAGGGTTTCGAAGGATGCTTTAAATATATGCCAAAGGGGGGCACCAGATGGGGCTCGGGGGGCCCAGGCGCCCCCCGGCACGGCCCAGGGGGGGCGCGCCGCCAGGGCGCCTGGAGCCCTGGTGCCCCCCCCCCCCAGTTGTACTTCAGGCGCAAGGAAGTTTCCGGAACGCTGATTTTTTATATAATTTTTCTGGATTTTTCCTGATAGTTCTCGTAATGTGAAAACCTGAAATACAAAAACAGCCGAAAACAGAAACTGGCACCGGGGTGCACTGGATTAGTAGGTTAGTCCAAATATGATCAAAAGTGTATGGAAGTGTATGAATATCATAGCAATATCACCCAAAAGTGGCATGGAGCAAGCAGAAATTATAGATACGTTTTGGACGTATCAACATCCCCAAGCTTAATTCCTGCTCGTCCTCGAGTAGGTAAATGATAACAAGAATAATTTCTGTGGTGACATGCTATTAACCATATAGGACTTTTTCATAGTCATATGACAAAAGCTTACTGAGACTATGAATCTAAAGTAATTAAGTTGCCTCATGAGAAAATCACAAATGACTGAAAGTTTTACAACATGACATTGAAACATCAAAAAGATTTGCAATGAACATGGTGTGCAAATATGATAAAGTGATATCTAGCTTGCCCCCTTTAGTGAAGCAAAACATAAATGCAGGGGCACCTTCAAGGTTTAAGTGATGACTAGATACAATGATTTCAAAATAAACGATATCACAATCATGCAAAAGACAATGCTACTTTGGGACAATGCACATTACACTCAGAATGACAATCATGCTCTCAGTAGTTGGTGCTTTAACATAAAAGTAAAAGAATGGTTATGTGCTAGAGCTTTTTATTTTGAAAATATAGAAGCAATTTTGTCAACGGTAGTAGTACTTCATATGTGTCATGCATAAGACATCCTATAAGTTGCAAGCCTCATGCATCGTATACCAATAGTGCTCGCACCTTGTCCTAATTAGCTCGGATTTCCATTGGTTATCATTGCATTACATATGTTTCAACCAAGTGTCACAAAGGGGTACCTCTATGCCACCTGTACAAAGGTCCAAGGAGATAAATCACATTTGAATTCTCGTTTTTGATAGATCTCAACTTGAGGACATCCATACCGGGACAACATAGAAAATAGATGATGGACTCCTCTTTAATGCATAAGCATATTCTCATAAGAGATTGAGGATTAATGTCCAAGCTAAAACTTCCACCATGATACATAGCTTTGGTTGGCGGCCCAATGTTCTTCTCTAACAATATGCATATTCATTCAACCCACGGCAAATCACCCTTACTTCAGACAAGACGAACATGCATAGCAACTCACATGATATTCAACAAAAGTGTGACAGTTGATGGCGTCCCCAGAAACATGGTTACCGCTCAGCAAGCAACTTATAAGAAATAAGATACATAAGCAACATATTCTTTACCACAATAGTTTTTAAGCTACTTTCCCATGAGCTATGTATTGCAAAATTAGTTCGCTTAGTACAGGTGGAGGTTAGCAAAAGACTGGGAGCGACCAACTAAGAGAGCAATGACGGTCATAATCATGCAGAGCGACAAAGCAATATTGAATCAGGCATGGTAGTTATATCGCTACTCAGAAATAAAAGATCATGAAGGCTTGACAGACTTTCTTTACAGTCTTAAATATGCGTGAGCATACGCCAAGTCAATCAAAATAAATTCTCGAAGGAAGATATTACTAGACCATACCACATCATAGGCAAACAAATCAAGTTGGTACTCCAATAACACATTGGGAATCCCCCAGCTATTTGAGATTAACCATAAGAAAACCTGAACTACTAAGCACCATTATGAAAGTAGCATCTTTATCATAGACATATTAACCAATGCAACGGAAGCAAACTCTCTTAATAAGATGAGCATGGTAATTAAAGAGAGTTCAAGCAACCAACTAAACAAAAGCTCTTTGAAAAAGATAAGCATGAATACTAAGAGCAGAGCATGATAGTAGCTATTAAAAGACAAAGAACACACACAGCAAAGATAGTCATGAAAATTCTATGTTATGTTCTAGGTAGAAGTGGAGCGTGTTTCTATCCCACATAAAGAATGCTGAGTTCCGACTCGTTATGAAAAACTAAAAAGGAAACTAAAAGCAAGACGCTCCAAGCATAGCACATAACACATGAAGTGATAAAAATATAGCGGAAAGAAAGACGAGCTGATAATGTTGATGGAGAAGGGGATGCACGGGGGCATCCCCAAGCTTAGACGCTTGAGTCTCCTTGAATATTTCTTGGGGGTGCACGGGGGCATCCCCAAGCTTGAGCGCTTGACACTCCTGAATCTTTTTATCATCTTCCCTCGCACACTTGAAAACTCCCTTCATACATAACTCATTATAATCTGATTAGCGAGGTTAGTACCCTTAATAAAATAATTGCACCTTGCTGGAAATAAGGATATTCTTGAAGTTCTATTGTTTCTCAAGATTGCCAAAAGGTTTTTGCAAAGAAAAAGCAAGATCTTGATTTGCAAAATGAAGGAAAGGCAAAACAGGACAGAATCTGTGAAAAACAGAACAGAAGGTAGTAATTAATTTGTTCGGGATACTTCTGCAACTCAAATCAAAAAACTCAGAACAGACGCACGAAAGACAATTATATATATAACGCTGTCGAAAAAATTCAGACCAAAAAGTTGATCTGGTGATTTTATACGAATTTTTCTATCCAGTGACAGAATCTGTTTCCTGGACAGCACCTCACAACTTTTGAACTTTCTAGCAATCAGAGGCTATACTTGGCACAAATATGAAAAGCAAAGATACAATGATGATGCTACAGCAGTAAACAACATCAAGACACAATAAAAGCAAAAAATTTATTCATGTGGGTTGCCTCCCAAAAGCGCCTTCTTTTATGCCTTTAAGCTAGGCATAATGCAAAGAGATCAAGTTTTATCAAGAGTAAAATAATAGCTAGCCCGTACAACGGACTCAAAAGGTAACTTGATCTTCTTTCGAGGGAAGTGTTCCATCCCTTTATTGAGAGGAAACTGAAATTTTATATTACCCTCTTTCATGTCAATGATAGCACCAACGGTGCGTAAAAAGGGACGTCCCAAAATAATTGGACATGAAGGATCACATTCAATATCCATAATAGTGAAATCAACGGGAACATAGTTGTCATTGACAATGATAAGAACGTCGTCAATCCTCCCCAAAGGTTTATTTATGGAAGAATCAAAGAGAAAATCACCAAAAGAACAAGAATCAAAAGGTTTCAATTTAAGCATATCATATAGTCTTTTGGGCATAACAGAGGTACTAGCTCCAACATCACATAATGCATAGCAAGAGAAGTCATTCAATTTAATTTTTATCATAGGATCCCAACCATCTTCTAGCTTTCTAGGTATGGAGGCTTCTACTCTAAGTTTCTGCTCCCTAGCTTTGATCAGAGCATTAGTTATATGCTCTGTGAAGGCAAGGTTAAGCGTGCTAGTGCGGGGATCTCTAGACATCTTGTGAAGGAAATCAATAACTTTGATAAGAGTGCAATTATCAAAATCAAGGTCACGAGCATCAAGTAAAGTGGTAGTGGTGTCCTTAAGGTTCACTTGTTTAGTAGTTTCTATAGTCATAGCATCACCATTAATAGGTCCATTGGGACCAGGAGTACATTGGGTGCTAAGAGTTTGAACATCTTCAGCAACTTGGATAGTAGCAACAGTGTGGTGGGTAGGAAGGCTCTTAATTCTTTCCTCTTCCTCCCTTTCTCTAGCCCATCTCTCTTTAAGTTTAGCCATCATCCTAATGTTTTCATTAATTTGCACTTGAATAGCATTTATAGGAGTGGCTTCCCTCTCCTCAATAGGAGAAGTTTTAATCTTTAGCAATTTTACCTCATTGGCTAAATGGTCTACCTTAAAAGAAAGATCATCTAGTTTATGTAGTTTTTCTTCTACACTCTTATTAAAGGCTTTTTGGGTAGTGATGAAATCTTTAAGCATAATCTCTAGTTCAGTAGTGGAGTTCTTGGTACTAGGATAAGCATTGTTGTTCCCATAGGAGGGGAACGGTCTAGGATTGTTACCAAAATTACTCCTATAAGCATTGTTGATAAAATTGTTTCTAGAGATAATGTTCACATCTACTTGTTCTTGTGCAATCAAAGAATTTATAGGAACATCACGAGGATCAACAATAGATTGCTTCGAAAGTAGAGACATGATCAAGTCAACTTTTTCATTTAAGGAGGAAATCTCCTCGACAGAGTTTACCTTCCTACCTATTGGAGCGCGTTCGGTGTGCCATTGGGAATAGTTGGTCATCATCTCATTGAGAAGCTTCGTGGCAGCACCAAGTGTAGTTGACATAAAAGTTCCTCCCGCGGCCGAATCTAACAAGTTCCATAAGGTAAAGTTCAAGCCTGCATAAAAAGTTTGGATAACCGTCCAAGTAGTCAAACCATGAGTAGGGCAGTTCTTGATAAGAGATTTCATACGTTCCCAAGCTTGGGCAACGTGTTCATTATCTAATTGTTTAAAATTCATTATGTTACTTCTAAGTTGGATAATTTTAGCAGGTGGATAGTATTTTCCGATAAAAGCATATTTGCACTTGTCCCAAGAATCTATGCTATTTCTAGGCAAAGACTGAAACCAAATTTTAGCTCCTCCTCTCAAGGAGAAAGGAAAAAGCTTAATCTTAACAATATTACCATCTATTTCTTGGTACTTTTGCATATCACAAAGTTCAACAAAGTTGTTCAAGTGTAAAGCAGCATCATCTCCAGCACCGGAGAATTGTTCTCTCATAACTAAGTTCAGTAAAGCAGGTTTAATTTCATATGAAGGTGCTGAAGTGGCAGGTGTAGTGATAGGTGTGCTGATAAAGTCATCACTGTTGTGACTAGTGAAGTCACACAACTTGGTGTTCTCGGTGGAACCCATAGTAGCAAGCAAGCAAGATAACTATTTTTGTGATTTTCGATAAAAAGGTACTAAAGCAAAACTGAAAGGTAAACTAACAAGACTAAAAAGCAAAGGTAAAAGATAGCGTGCAACTCCCCTATCCTGAAGAGTGGAGTCCCCGGCAACGGCGCCAGAAAAACTCCTTGATGGGCCTCTAACCCCTCGTTGGTTACCCCAAGTGGAAGGTGTAAGATGCAGTGTTGTGGAAGTTTTTCCCTTAGCAAAGATGCCAAGGATCGAATCCCCAGAGACTCCTAAGTTCAACAAGTAGGTGTCAACTGCTAACGGTGCCAGATATTAGCAATCAACGTGGACCTGCACACAGATACAAATAACTTTGCTCCCAACGAGTACAGAGAGGTTGCCAATCCCTCCGGCCTTGTAGTTCACAAAGGGTTAGACGCAAATGATAGTAGTGATAGATAGTGTTTGCAATAGTAAGTAATAACGAAAAGTAAATAGCGGATGTGATCAATGATGGTAATATGGACCGGAGTCTCATGATGTTCACTAGTGATGTCTCTCTCCCAAAAGACGATAAAACAGCTATGTGAGGTAAACGAATTACAGCTGGGCAATTGACAGGACCACGAACGCAAACCAATGCTGACTACATTGCAAGAAAGGTTGAGGTTCAAAGCATGGGCGGTACGCCAAAGTAAGTAGACCGAAATCCATCAATATCTACTACTAATCATCCACCTTGAGATATCTATCCATAAAATCTCGCTGGTATTCAGTTGCGAGTCCCACCCATAGTGTAAACTCAAAGCAACAGACAACTGCATTAAAAGAACTTTGCGTAAAGTAAGCAATCCTTGCACCCGCGGGCACAAGCACCGTTGTTTTCCCCCTTGTGGCAACAGCACATCCCCTAGACTCATGTTTCTGTCACTCAAGCTAGTCATTGAGGGGCATGAACCCACAATCGAGCATAACGTTCCCTCTTGGAGTCACTACGTATTACTTGGCCAAAGCAATAAATAACAACGGAGAACATGCAAGAATTACTTATGAACATAAATATAAAAGAGGTAGATAAAATATATTACTCAAGATCAATCTGAACATAATCTCATAATCCATCGGATCCCAGCAAACTCATCATAGCAACAGCATAAGGATTACATATGTGCCTCGATCATGTAGGGCAGCTCACGAGGACTAATTAGTGAAGCAAAAGAACGGGTGGAGAACATCACATAGCTACTGGTCATGGACTCATGGTCCAAGGGAGACTACTCACAAGTCATCCGGGAGGCGTCCATGGTGGTGGAGAAGCTCCCGGTGGTGATCCTCCCCTCCGACAGGGTGCCGGGAAGAGTTCTCCTGGTGCTCCCGATCTTGGAAGCGGCGGCGACGGCGGAACAGAGATGAGATCGCAAAAAGAGTTCCCGTCCCGAGGGTTTCGAAGGACGCTTTAAATATATGCCAAAGGGGGGCACCAGATGGGGCTCGGCGGTCCCAGGCGCCCCCCCGACGCGGCCCAGGGGGGGCACGCCGCCAGGGCGCCTGGAGCCCTGGTG
>LR738711.1:453311763-453391410 GCA_902687465.1 Secale cereale | reverse complement strand
GGCCCCCCCCCCCCCCGGCTGTACTTCGGGCGCAAGGAAGTTTCCGGAACGCTGATTTTTTATATAATTTTTCTGGATTTTTCCTGACAGTTCTCGTAATGTGAAAACCTGAAATACAAAAATAGCCGAAATCCTAAACTGGCACCGGGGTGCACTGGATTAGTAGGTTAGTCCAAATATGACCAAAAGTGTATGGAAGTGTATGAATATCATTGCAATATCACCCAAAAGTGGCATGGAGCAAGCAGAAATTATAGATACGTTTTGGACGTATCAGCGGGTACCATCCATAGGAACCGGATATAACCAACAGGGGTTAAGCTAGGATTCGGGTACAATCCTGCCCCCTACTGGCCATATAAAACTTTAGCCAATCACTGGATGCGGGTACCATCCAGAGGGCTTTTATGGTTCGGGTACAACCATAGGAAAAACTTAGCCAATCACTGGATGCGGGTACCATCCAGAGGGCCTTTATGGTTGGGGTACAACCATAGGAATCTGATGCAACCAACAGGGGTTAAGCTAAGATTCGGGTACAATCCTACCCCCTGCTGGCCATATAACACTTTAGCCAATCACTGGATGCGGGTACTATCCAAAGGGCCTTGTACCATATCCTCTTTGGTTCGAATACGACCTATGTTGGAACAGGAATCCCTTCAGTAAGTTTGGCTATGTTCTCTTTGGTTCGATTTCGACCTATGTTTGAACAGGAAGCCCTTCAGTAAGTTTGGCTATGTTCTCTTTGGTTCGAATTCGACCTGTGTTTGAACAGGAAGCCCTTCAGTGATTTACTGCTCCAGAGTATATATGCCCTGCACAACCAGTTAAACTGATCGAAGTATTTGAAATATGACATGTGATAAGAAATGTATGGTTATCACCATAAGACACTTGTATTGGAAAAAAGGCTGAGCCCCCAGTTTACCGAGGGTGCCGGTTTATTCATTAATCATAATATATACATAGGATACAGTAGAGCTCATAGCTCAGGTATAGTAGGGCCACAAAAGGGCGATGTTCCACGGCCTCTTTGTCTCTTCTTCCGACGTTCGTGAGTCCTTGTGTTCTCGAACGTCCACCAGGTAATATGAACCGTTGTGCAGATTCTTGCTGACCACAAAGGGCCCTTCCCAAGGCGGGGATAGCTTGTGCATATCTGTTTGATCTTGGATGAGCCGGAGTACTAAGTCTCCCTCCTAGAACGTCCTGGTCTTGATCCGGCGGCTGTGATATCTGCGCAAGTCTTGTTGATAAATTGCATACCGTGCTGCTGCTATATCACGTTCTTCATCCAGCCGGTCCAAACTGTCTTGTCTCGCCTGCTCGTTTGCCGCTTCAACATAGGCTGTCACCCTTGGCGAATCATGACGGATATCACTTGGAAGGACCGCTTCAGCACCATATACCATAAAGAAAGGTGTGTAACCTGTGGACCGGTTTCGCGTAGTATTGATACTCCAAAGGACAGACGGTAATTCCTCAACCCAGCACCCTGGTGTTCTTTGTAAGGGAGTCATAAGCCGGGGCTTGATACCTCGCAAAATCTTCTGATTTGCTCTTTCAGCTTGACCATTGGATTGAGGGTGGGCCACAGAAGATACGTCTAGGCGAATATGTTCCCGTTGACAAAATTCTTCCATCTCACCCTTAGATAAATTGGTGCCGTTGTCTGTGATGATGCTGTGTGGAAAACCAAACCGGAAAATTACCTTTTTGATGAATTTAACCACTGTTGCCGCATCACACTTGCTCACAGGCTCTGCCTCAATCCACTTTGTAAATTTATCCACAGCCACCAGTAGATGAGTCTTTTGATCTTGGGATCGCTTAAAGGGTCCAACCATATCAAGCCCCCAAGTCGCAAACGGCCAGGTTATTGGTATCATCCGGAGCTCCTGTGCTGGAACAAGAGCACGTCGTGAAAACTTCTGACAAGCATCACACTTCCAGACTAGATCCGCCGCATCAGCGTGGGCTGTCAACCAATAGAACCCATGTTGAAAAGCTTTAGCCACCAAGGACTTTGACCCGGCATGATGGCCACAATCCCCTTCATGGATCTCTCGAAGAATATCATAACCTTCCTCAGCTGATACACACCGCTGAAACGCTCCAGAAACACTGCAATGATGAAGTTCTCCGTTTGCAATTTTCATGGATTTAGAGTGCCAGATTATCTGTCTTGCTTCGATCTCGTCGTCCGGCAGCTCTCCTCGGTTTAGATACGCCAAATAGGGCAGCGTCCAATCCAGAATAACATGCGGTGCTGCGATTAACTGTGCCTCCGGATCAGGAACAGCCAGGTCTTCCTCCGATGGTACTTGAACCGAAGGACTGTGCAACTCATCCAAAAAAGTATTCGGCGGTACCAGTTTACGTTGAGAACCTAGCCGGCCCAAGGCATCGGCCGCTTCGTTCTTTCGCCGGTCTATGTGATCCACCTGATATCCTTTGAAATATCCTGCAACTGCTTCAACTTCTCGTCTGTAAGCTGCCATGAGAGGATCTCTTGAGTCCCACTTACCGGATACTTGCTGTGCCACTAAATCTGAATCGCCGAAACACTTGACCCGACTCAAGTTCATCTCCTTAGCTATCCGTAAGCCATGAAGTAAAGCTTCATACTCTGCTGCATTATTAATACAAGGAAACAATAGACGGAGGACATAACAAAACTTATCTCCTCGCGGGGAAGTTAAAACAACTCCAGCTCCCGAGCCATCTAACTGCCTTGAACCGTCAAAGTGAATCGTCCAGTACGTAAGATCCGGCTTCTCCTCTGGTGTTTGCAGTTCTGTCCAATCATTGATGAAATCCACCAATGCTTGAGATTTGATAGCAGTGCGTGGCACATATTTCAATTCGTGTGGGCTGAGCTCAATGGCCCACTTCGCCACTCTGCCCGTAGCTTCCCTGTTCTGGATTATATCCCCCAACGGTGCTAAACTAACAACAGTTATTGGGTGGCCTTGGAAATAATGCTTCAACTTTCGGTTAGCCATGAACACACCATATACCAGCTTCTGCCAATGTGGGTACCTTTGCTTGGACTCAAAGAGAACTTCATTGACGTAATAGACCGGACGCTGAACCGGGTATTCCTTTCCTGCTTCTTTGCGTTCAACCACAATTGCTACGCTGACCGCCCGTGCATTGGCGGCGACGTATAACAACATCGGCTCATTATCAACAGGGGCAGCCAGGACCGGTGGCTTTGCCAGCTGCCGCTTCAAATCCTCAAACGCTGCGTTCGCCTCATCACTCCACATAAACCGATCCGTCTTTCTCAACATCTGATAAAGCGGAATCGCCTTCTCCCCCAAACGGCTGATGAACCGGCTCAAGGCTGTGATCCGGCCGGCGATACGCTGAACATCATTGATGCAAACTGGTTTAGTCAAAGATTTGATTGCCTTGATCTTCTCCGGATTAGCTTCTATTCCTCTGTTTGATACCAAGAACCCAAGGAGCTTGCCTGCCGGAACACCAAAGGCACACTTCTCCGGATTAAGCATCATTTTATAGGACCGAAGATTGTCAAAGGTCTCCTTGAGGTCCTCTATCATCGTCTCCTCCTTCCTTGACTTTACCACGATATCATCCACATAAGCATGAACATTCCTGCCTACCTGCCCCTTAAGACAGTTCTGTACACAACGCTGATAGGTGGCTTGGGCACTCATGAGCCCAAAGGGCATAGACACATAGCAAAAGGCACCAAAAGGTGTTATGAAGGACGTCCTCTCCTAATCTTTAACTGCCATCTTGATCTGGTGATACCCTGAGTAGGCATCCAAAAAACTTAGCCGCTCACATCCCGCTGTAGCATCGATGATCTGATCAATGCGAGGGAGAGCAAAAGGATCAGTTGGACAAGCTTTGTTTAGGTCCGTGTAATCCACACACATTCTCCACTTT
Organism: Secale cereale; assembly: GCA_902687465.1. Lineage (NCBI taxonomy): Eukaryota > Viridiplantae > Streptophyta > Magnoliopsida > Poales > Poaceae > Secale > Secale cereale. The sequence goes on along the minus strand of LR738711.1, from coordinate 453,387,486 downwards.
CCATTTTTCTGTAACACCAGCACCGGATTAGCCAACCACTCTGGGTGAAAAACTTCAACTATGAACCCTTCAGCCAAAAGCCTGGCCACCTCTTCTCATATAGCCTTGCGCCTTTCTTCGTTGAAGCGGCGCAGATACTGCTTGACCGGTTTAAACTTTGGATCAATATTAAGACTTTGCTCAGCGAGTTCCCTCGGTATAGCTGGCATGTCAGAAGGTTTCCATGCAAAGATATCCCGGTTCTCACGGATGAACTCGATGAGCGCGCCTTCCTATTTGGGATCAAGGTTAGCGCTGATAGTGAACTGCTTAGATGAATCGCCTGGCACAAAATCAACTTGCTTGGTCTCTTCTGCGGATTTAAACTTCAACGCCGGATCATGCTCCGTAGTTGGCTTCTTCAACGGGGACATATCTGCCGGATCAACATTGTCTTTGTAAAACTTCAATTCCTCCGTAGCACACACTGCCTCCGCGTAGGCAGCGTCTCCTTCCTCACACTCCAATGAAATCTTGCGGCTTCCATGAACCGTGATTGTTCCTTTGTGACCCGGCATCTTGAGCTGTAGATAAACATAACACGGCCTGGCCATAAACTTGGCATAAACCGTCCTCCCAAACAGGGCATGATAAGGGCTCCGTATCTTGACCACTTCAAAGGTTATCATCTCTGACCTGGAATCCTGTTCATCTCCAATTTAACTTCTAGGTCAATTTTTCCAACTGGGTAAGCTGATTTACCTGGCACCACTCCATGAAATACTGTGTTTGATTGTCTTAGCTTTTTATCCGTCAGCCCCATGCGGCGGAAAGTCTCATAATACAAGATATTGATGATGCCGCCGCCGTCCATGAGAACTTTAGTGAACTTGTAGCCACCCACCTGTGGTGCTACCACCAAGGCCAAGTGACCTGGATTATCAACTCGTAACGGGTGATCCTCCCTGCTCCACACAATAGGCTGCTCTGACCAGCGCAGGAATTGCGGTGTCGCCGGTACAACCGCGTGGACCGCCAGCTTCAAAACTTTTTGATCCCGTTTACACAAACTTGTAGTAAACACATGATACTGCCCACTACTCAACTCCTTTGGATTACTCTGATATCCGGATTGCTGCTGCTGCTGCTGCTGATGCTACTGACTGCCCTGGTTATTGTGATTACCCTGGCCCTGCTGTTGGTTGTTTTGGTTATTGTAACCACCTTGACCACGCTGCTGATTGCCTTGGTTATTATAACCGCCTTGGCCATACTGATTATTGCCTCGGTTATTATAACCACTATTGTTGCCACGATATCCTGATCCGGAGCCGTTCCCTTGGGGACCCGGACCATAAAACCCCGGGCCTGAACCACCATTTGGAGGCCCGTTGTTAGAGCTGAACCGGCTCAGTATGGCTTCCATCAAAGGTTTGCATTCTCCTATAGTATGTTTTGCTGGTCGTTCCCTTGTGCTATGTTTCGGACACGGCACATTTAACTCCTGCTCCCAGCTAACATTTCCTCCGCCGGTTTGTGGAGGCGGCTTACTCCTATTGCGCTGGAAACCTCCTTGAACTTGGGTATTGGCCACAAAATCAGAGCCACCTTCCGCCTTTTGCTTGCCTAGGAAGCTTGTAGCAGCCGGATTAACCGGCGCCGGTTTACCAGGCTTGTTGACTTTTCCTGCTTTGTCTCCCTCTGCTTCTGGATACTTAGTGTTGTCAGAGTCCCCATACTTCACCAGAGCACTCATGAGAGTTCCCATATCATTACAATCCCGTTTAAGCCGTCCCAGTTTTAACTTGAGAGACTCAAACCGGCAATTGTTTTCCAGTGTCACTATTGCCGTACTGGGATTGATACCGTTCGAAGAGTGTAAGATTTCTGATACTCGCCGCACCCATGCGCTTGTAGACTCCTGTTCTCCTTGTATACAGGCTGCTAGATCTACCACTGACATTGGCTGCTTGCACGTATCCTTGAAGTTTTTGATAAACTGGCGGCGTAATTCGCCACATGATCCGATAGAATTAGGGGGTAAACCCTTTAGCCAGGTCCGGGCTGTACCCTCAAGCATCATGGTGAAGTATTTCGCACAAGCCGCTTCATCCACGTCCAGCATCTCCATGGCCATCTCATAACTCTCAACCCAAGCTTCTGGAGCCAAATCTGCCGTGTAATTAGGCACTTTACGTGGACCTTTAAAATCCTTGGGCAGCTTCACGCTCTGTAAAGCGGGGATAAGACACTGCACCCCAAAGGAACTCGTTGTGACTCCTGTCTCTCCTGTGGTCGTGTGAACCGGCCTCGTTTGATGGACCTCCTCCCGGGCCACCGATCTAACCTGATTTGCATCCTGAGCTTGTGCATCCACGCCTGCCGGATTATTTTGTCTGTGACGGTGTCGCGTGCGTTCACTGCTAGACACTTTTGGTTCCTCCCAATGCCTAGTGTAACTCCGGCTGGGGTGTGGTGTTGAATGGAGCCTCTCCCTGCTATGAGAATACGCTTGCTGTTGTGTTAATGCCGTATTAAGTAGATCCTTGACCCTGCGTGCCTCCAACGCCACAGGGGATGTCCCCTCAATGGGTAAAGCGGCCAAGCGTGAAGCAGCAGCAACGATGTTGTCCAAAGGATTTGAATAATGACCCGGAGGGGTAGGAACGTGAGGCGCAGACGTGATCCGCCGATCTTGCTCCACAGTAGGCTGCTGAACCGGCTCATCCCTCGCTGGGGGTGCCCTCCGGTTTAAAGCCGGATCATTGCTGGTCCCCGCCCCTGGCGCCCTGAAAAGATCCGTCGCCTCATAAACCGGCGGCAGACGAGACTGGTATTTCCGACTCCTTACTCCCTGTGCAGAGGCCTGCTCCATCCTTAGATGAAAAGCCTGATCATTCAGCTCTGCCTGCCTCATTGCTATCATAGCCTTCTCTGTTTTCAGACTTTCCCTCGCTTAATCAATCCGGCCCTTCAGCTAAAGGAGCTCTGCATCATGTTGCGCCTTGTCTGCTGGAGCTACCTCTGCCATTGCTCGGGCTGTGAACTCCTCGACCAAGGTGGATAGAACGTCAGCGGGCGAGAGGGCCTGGCCACTCCCCCCTGCACCAGCTTCTGCTGTCGCCCCGATCACCGTGGACTGCGGCGTAGGTTGTGAACCGGCCATAAAGACAGCCACCCGGTTTGGCGGATCAAAGGGGCCCGGAATACTGTCTCCATCGGACTTACCCTCAGACCGGCCGTCCCGCAACTGATACAAAGACTCAGTCTCCCCGGATGAAGATTCATCGTCGGAATAGATAACTGTCTCGCCACCGGAGTCCGATCCGTCCTCGGCTTGAACCCCGTGCACTGCTCCAACGAAAACGTGCTTCACGGCAGGCTGAATTTGGGCCGATCTCGCGCGCTGAGCCGGCTCGACGATGTTGGGGAAGACATCCGACTCAGGTCCCGGTTCACCGATCTTGCCGATGAAGACGTGGATGTCGCCGAAAGGAACCCGGTATCCGTATTCAATTGAATCGGCCTCCGGCCCCCAGCCTGCGTCGTCGATGTAGATCCGGCCGCGACAGCTCTTGGTCATCCGGCCGACCGCGTAACCCTTGAGCCCCTCAAAGCTGCCCTTGAAGAACTCGAAACCATCGTGCGGAGGCCCCACGGTGGACGCCAACTATCGTGGAATTAACATGGCAGATGTCCGGTTTAACAGACTTAGTGATGGAACCATCGCACGGGTTAGCTTGAAGGGGTTAAAAGCACACAAAGGACACAAAGGGTTTATACTAGTTCGGCCCCTTCGATGAAGGTAAAAGCCTACGTCTAGTTTGGTTTGGTATTGCTTGGGCGTCGATGAACAGGGAGCAGATCGCTTGCCTGTGTATCGACGGGTTGTTTCTTGCTTGTCCTGAACCGTCGTCGGGTCGTCCCTTAATATAGAGGTGACGCCTGGTCCGGTTCACAGAGTCCCGAGGCCGGCTCATATTTGTGTCCGCCTCGGTCTCTGCTCTTCCTTTCTTATCTCTCAAGTTACATGATCAGGCAGTTTACAAACCATAATGTTACAAACGGGCCCTAAGCCTTCATGGGCCGTAATTCCTATTGGGTATTACAATTATACAACTAAATTACCATAATCCGGTTTACACTAGCCGGTTTATACCTACTAGTAATATCCCTGACAAGATACGTTGGAGACGTATCAGAGAGCGACATAGTGCTCTGTTTGACACAAGATCAGACAGGCATGCATAAGCTTTCACCTCCTTTGGAAGGACCCTTTGTGGTTAGCAAAGACCTCAACAATGGGTCATACTATATATCACATCAACATGCATAAACACAAAAAGCCATGTACCTCCGAGGAGTAGCCAAACAGACCGTGGAACATTGCTCATCTTCGCCCTTACTACACTATGGCACCCCGGCTCAGACAAACCAGAACACCCCGTATTCCAACCTATAGATCAAGGAGAAGTCTTCTGGAATAAAACACTGGTTAGCGTAGAACAAACCAACTCTCTATTACAACACGAATACGAATACAAGGTCTCCGATTTTACAATGAATAACACCGGCACGGCGACGCAACACCAACCACAGTTTCTCTATGCAAGCAGCATAACAACTCGAGGCAACGGAACCTCTACTGGCACCGGAACAACAAATGAAGATGATGGACTACAATTCGCATGGGACTCTGGCTGGAAGATTTATCCTAGCTCGCGAACATAGGAACCACACCAAACAAGCAAGCAATCCAGGCACGACCAGCAGACTGGCATGACATGCCAGGTCAGTACATTGAATGTACTTGCAAGCTCACAATAAACCAAAAGCAGTCAAGACTAACAACAACATGGCATTAGCAGGTTAAATTCATCATGAGCATGAAACTAAAAGTACAACATGGCATGCACCAGCTGAACATGATACGGCTAGAACAACACTAGCATGGCAGGAACATAGAATTATTCTAGTATTAGTAGATTAAATAAATCTTGAGCATTATACTAACAGAACAACATGGCATGCACCAACTGAACAGGATACGGCCAGAACAACATTAGCATGGCATGAACATATGAACATGATGATACTAGCATGCAACATGATGACGCTATCATGCACCAACTTACTCTGCTCGGCTTACCTCGTAACCATCACATGCACAAGCTTACCATCATGAACATCACACGATCATCTCAGGATCCAATCAAGCTTGGTATTAACAATACCATAGTAATCATTACATGACCACGAGGAACTTGACATTTACCCTTGACTATCGCATAACACCACAAATATCCATCAACTCGGTATCCTTGATACCAGGGTGATCCTCTCACGATCACATAAAGATCAACCAAATTTGGTATCCACGATATGTCTGTGATCCTCTCTCGATCACAACCAATCTCTTTCTCATCATTGAACCGGGGTTATTATTAAGCATATTATTATTACTGTTGACTCATAGTGTGACCGACTATGAACTAGGCCCATATCCACGGGCGCGGCTATCGATAGATTTAACACACACTCTGTAGAGGTTAGTACACTATACCCACACCATGGAATCCATGGCCTCGCACTCCCATTCGGGTGGACCAATGGCATTCCGACAAAACCGATCTACTACCATGACACTCTCCCGGCTACTCTGACAAACTCCCCTTTGGGCTAAGTCATGGGTGGCCCCGATGTGTACCAAACACATTCAACATCCACCATCGTGGCAAAACATAAACGGTCCCAAACGGGGACATGTGCACATAACGAAACTTGGGCTCACAAGGCTTATGCCCGCCAACCTGATCAGGGTAGCGCGCGCCCATAACCTTTCCTCATTGGAGGCACCGGCCAGAGGCATGACAATAGACCCAGTTAGGACCTTCCCATAAAAGGCAAATGTGGTTGCACTGGTCAGCTCGATATGGTGGCACCATGACTCAGCCAACAGTTGTTCAACTTTATTATTATTCGGTTAAACTTCAATGCAATAAGCTAAGCCATATTAAAATAACATGATGCAACTAAAATGCATGAGCATGATATCAACATAATCACGGAGGTGCAATATAATCATCGATCATAACAACATTGAAGCATTTATCCAACTGAGCATGGCACATTGACGAGCATAAGCTTAACACTACACACGAGCATAGCATGACTACTAGCATCATAAATAAATGACATGCAAGAACATAACAAGAATATTACCACATTAGCATGTAACCAACTAGATGCAAAGGAACATGCATATCAACGGTACTTGATAACAGGCAGCAAGCACGCATCAGGATGAACATCACTACTTCCAGCACGTACTTCTACTACCAATCATGACATGATACTAGCAAGTAATACTTGACAACAAGATGCATCGGAACATAGCATGAAGGTGAACATGAAACCACGAGCATAACCGAAAGAACTGCAGTAGTAGCAAACAAGCAGACAGATAACAAGCAAACTATTATTAAATATTCAAATAGAAACCATGGCTACTGCATGGCTATCATGCAAGTGGCTGTTGTGGCTTGCCCGGGGGTGACGAATACTCCGGGAAGAAGTGCGGTGAAGCCGCGAAACGAAACGTCGGACGTCTACTCTCTCGAAGGGGGTCGAATAGGGCAGGGGCAAAATGGTCATTTTCACTATGGGATCACCTAGTGAAAATGTCACGAATAGAAAGAGCTCAACGAGACGAAGAAGTAGACGTTGGTTTCACCTCGATCGGAGTTACGGTCGCGAAGATGCGAGGTGTAGAAGAAGAGGGACTAATCTGTAATAAAAGTTACTACAAACAAGTCCATAGGAGGAAATACTGAAAGTGCCTTCGGGCCGAATACATTTTCTACACAGGAGAGTGTATTTTGAGCTGTAGTTAGAAGAGAATACGCTTTTGGAGCTGAGAAAACGCATTTTAGAGAAAGAAGGACATATATACGCTTTTCTGATTTTGAAAATGTTTTCTTGGAAAGCGTCCCCACTTACTCTGTTGGGCCCTGGCCTGGAGCCACTTACGGGCAGGACCAAGGGGCAGGGGGAGGGGCTAGACATGGTCGTCTCCTTCCTCCTCTCGTTTTGTTCATTGATAGAACAGAAGAGGCGAGGCAGGGCAACGCCGGCGCCGGCCCGGCTGCCTCCGGCCACCGTTGTCCCAGGCGAGGGCACCGACGGGGGCGCGGCGGCATGACGTCTCTGTCCAGGGGAAGATTGGGCGTCGGGGAGGAGCGAGGGCGCGACAACGGGCAGCGCCAGGAAAGGATAGAGAGCAGTGGTGGCAGCGGCCGAATGTGGGTGCGGCGGCCACGGCTACTCCGATGGGGCGATGAGGGGAGGGAGAGGTTCACCCGGTCTGGAGGGGGTCTAGCACACCGCAAAGAGGCAGGTGGAAGAGCTACAGCTCGAATTTGAATGGAGCTCTGCGGCGGCCATGGTCGTCGGAAGAGGGGTTGGGCGGCTCTGGTGGACTAGGGAGGGGCTGAGGAGTGCGGGGAGCTGCGGAGGACCTCGGGCATGCTTAAATAGGGCTAGGGGAGAGCACAGGGACGCTCGAGAAGGCTTGGCTGACATGACAAAAACGGAGCAGAGGAGGGTTGTGGCACGAGCACAATGATGGTGACCAAACCACTGCTATGCAGGGTGGGGCAGCGATGCAGGGCAACGCTGACAAGCACGGGCTAGCTACTAGACATGAAAGAGACGCGAGAGGCATAGCGAAAGGGGCTGAAACAGGGCGCACAATCTTGCAGAGCGTTAGTTTGGCTGGTTGTCACCCGTGGTCACCGTGTGCACTAGCGCACATGGTGCACTCTGAGCGGCCAAATCATGTCTGGGCGATGGACCATGCTACCCTTAGTCTAAACGAAGAAAGAATCCGGTCCAGGGGCAAAGAAGAGATTTGCAGGTGGATCCAACTCAGATGAACAGCAAGGTGTTTGTGCTGTGGGGAGACAAATCCAAGAGGAGGCAGAGGCTGAGCTTTGGCATGGCTTGATCACATGCCAAGGTGACTGTGATGGCCAAGTATCAACCCAAATGGAGGTCTCTACAGGATACTTGCTGTTGAAAGGACCCTACTGGCCAGATTTGGGAATTATGAAGCAGCCCTCATATAAATGATTTTCATGAGCTGAAAATGGTCATGGACCAATGATTTGAATATATGAAGATGCCCAAAAAGTTTCATGCCATTCAGATGAAACAAACTAGCACTTGCTTCATAAAGCATCTCTCTGGACAGAAACTTGGAAAATTTGCATAGGGCAAATGGATACATGAGCTGAGCCAAAACTTGGTGGAGAGAGTTAATATGGATAGAAGAATGATTTGGTAAATTTTCAGCTAAATTGAAGAAATATAAAATATGGTGCTTCAACAACTGAAAATCTGACGAGAAATCAAGATTTGGAGCTGGGCTCACATAGATGAGTTACATGAGCTCAAATTTTGTGGAGAGATAGGATTTGATCATATGAAGGACCTTGCAAAATTTCAACTAATTTGGACATGCCTAGCTTGCACTTCCTTCACAAAGGCTTCCCTCAGACAGGAACTTTGAAAAACTGCTCAGGAATATTTACTAGGCAAATTGAGTTGAATTTTGGCATGAGGCAATGATATGGACAGGAAAAGATGTCCAAAAAGTTTGGAGGTAATCAAGCAAATATAAACATCACTTGCTTCACAAAGTGCCATTGAGGGCAGAAATAGAAAATGATTATTGGAGGATTATTTTTGAACATGGCAATGATTTTTTTGCCATACTTGGGGAAGATATGACCCAAACAATTTATGAGAATTATTTGGTAATTCATAGAATGCTAGAAAGATAGGTTGCTTTACAACTTGGATCAAATAGGGTTATTCCTTTAATAGAAAAGGAATATTCCCTAGAAAAATAATATTAGATTGGGTCAAGGATGAAGATGACATGATCTTGGGATGAGGATGAGGATGGCAAGCCACCATAAAACCTAGGAAGACCTGATTTTCCCAAGTTTCAAAACCACAAAGCCACAGAAAAGCAACTCAAATCAATAAATCCAAGAAAATCGTCAGAAAAAGAAAAGGGCAAAATCCAGGCTGTTACATACACTTGAGCCACCGGATCAACATAACAAAGCTGGCATCCCTGAAACTCGAGGCCTCTGTCGTTTCATCCCGTATATTGTGCATGAGTCTTTTATTAATTGATCATAAGGTCACTTGGGGGCTTCCAACTCATCGAGTTTAGCTATAAAACCCTCTTGACCCAGCAAATAAGGTCACAAAATTGGTTAAACCTGTGTGTATGCTTGATGCTACTCCGAAAAGGTGACCACCGTACTCTTGGTAGTCAACCTTTATGACCCTGAACTAGTCAAGGTTAAAATGGCGGCTTAAGTCACATGAGAGCCGGCTAACAAAAAGCAGGTATAAACCAAGGCCATCATGCCAAGCTTCATTGAAGCAAGACTCGAGCCTCGAAAGCCGGAATTTTCTGTCAAGCCTCGAAAGGTGACTTATAATTATTTTGATATATATATTTGTGCTCTTTATTTCTGTGTTTGCTGGAATTTTTGCTCTTGACAATATTATTGCAAAGACATTAAGTCGTCGGGTCAATAGAATTTCGGGTTAGCATTGATCAATATTGAGCTTATTTTGGCCATGAGCTTCCGGGTTATCAACCCACAGTGGTTTGTCTAAAGCCAAGTACCACGAATATAAGTTGCCAATCGGTCAATTGCTGGGTTATTTTTACCACAAAGAACTTATACATCAGAATATCATATTGACATGCCTATTCAAAGGATAGTGCTGGAAAAAGCTGCCTATCAGACAAGACAAAACATCCATAGCGGGTTATTAATACAGGTGCCAGATCATACGTCAAATAAACATGCACGAACGCATGAACGAGAAATCAAGTGTTTATTAATCCTATTACAAGGCTTCAGTTGAGCCCAATATTTCAACAAAGTTTTTTTTAGGACTTACACTACTCATGTAAGTTGGCCCCTATGCCCTCTGGGTTATCACCCTCCGGGTTAACCTCATGCTGACTCCCCGCAGTTGAAGTACCAGGGTCATCCTGTGCTGGCTTGTCCATGCCCCCGATATGAATATTTTCTAGACTCCAGTTGACACCAATTATGGCATCAAATATGGCTTCATAATTGATGATAGGAGAAGGGTCGTTATCAGGGGCAAACATGTGTCGGGACCCCGATCCTAAGTCACACCGATCTAGCATGTAACACATCATATCACTTTGAGGCCTCACACACGGTATCCCCACGGGTGCCACCTTACCTGGCACGGGACCATTTGCGCATTTTGGCTCACGTATATGATAGTGTCGCTAGCATCCATATGACAGAGAACCCGAGCCGACATGGCTAGTTATAAACCAAAAGTGGTGCTAAATTACAGGGACATGCATACATGACCCAACAATACACGTGTCGGTCAGCAGCAAGTGTTGCCGGACTGTAGCAAGCTAACAGGACTCCGGTATACACCGCATGACATTTCCCCAAAGGGGACAGACACAGGAGCAAGGAAGAACACATGCCGGTCAACCCATGTGTTCCAGAGCAGTAGCAAGCTACCAAGGCTCAGTGGAAGCACTAGGAGGCATTTCCCCATAAGATAGGTTACCAAGGGTAAACAACTAGGTGTCGGATCCCACACATACCAGGAAATTCAATAACATACACACAATATGCTCGATATGTGCAAATACAACATGGCATCACAACAAAACTCTTCGAATCAAAGTATTTATTCATTAGGCTCCGAGGAGCCACATATTACAAACATGGGTCCCATGACCCAACATACAGAGCATACAAGCAACAGAAGCATAACATGTCTGGGTACAGGCAACTACAAATGAAAAAGGCTGTGAAGCCTGACTATCTACAAGACCCTCCCGAGGATACAAGATCGTAGCTGAGGTAACAAGCTAAACGTTGAAGTCCACGCGGAACTACTAGTGAGACTGAAGTCTCCTCTGCAAAAACATAAGTAAACGTGAGTACAAAGGTACTCATCAAGACTTACCTCAGAACTAGCTACATATGCATCATTACCAACAAAGGGGGTTGTGAGGTTTAACTACAACAAGCCAGCTTTGACTCAATGGCTAACCTATACTACGACTGCAAGTAACTCTTTTGAGGTGGCGCACACGAGTCCACATAGTCACCATATCAATACACCACTATGGATCCGCTCCCGTCTCCCTACGAGAAGGCCATCCATAGCACTCACGGTTATCTTGCGCATTTTAGAGTATCCACTTTCACTTGTCTATGAACTATACAAGCAACCCAGAAGTCCTTTACCGCGGACACGGCTATTCGAATACATGATTTATAATGCTGCAAGGGTGTACTTCTTCACACACGCTCTCACCACTTATAGCCGTTTACATGACATGTAGTCGACAACCTTCAAGCGAAAGCCCAGCGAGGGTGTCAGCCACGACCTGACTAACCACGCAAGTCTCTAGTCCAGGTTTATCTCCTATTCAGGTTCCATCTGCAAGGAGATCCGGTCGGGGTGTCGCTCACGGCCCCAAACGATATGAGCAGGGTTCCCGAGACACCAATGGGTGACTCAGTACACCGTGCCATGGTGTATCTACCGTGTGATAGCCCACCCCTAGGGTCAGCGCTACGCACGACCTCCAACACATATCCTAAAAACACAAGAAACTAGTTGCAACTCCTGGACAGAGATCAAGGTGATTAATAAGTCGAGAGGGGCTCTTAAGTGTTCCAATGCGTGTTAGTAGTTGTTCATGGATCACAAACACAGAACTCAATTCCTGAGGACGGTTTCGATGAGACAATCCACCATGTACTCCTACATGGCCTCTCACCGCTACCTTTATGAAATCATGTTCACACACTTAGCTCGCACACAGTAGGACATGTTCATCACCATTCCAATTCATCCCCGACGAATCAGACCTGACGCAACTCTAAGCAATAGCAGGCATAACAAGCAAGCATGAATGAGTAGGCACATCATGGCTCAATCAACTCCTACTCATGCTAGTGGGTTTCAACTATTTACTGTGGCGATGACAGGTCATGCAGAGGAAAGGTGGTTCAGCTACCGCAACAAATAGCAATTGAATTGTTGTTGTCCTAATGCAGTAAAAGAGAGCAAGAGCAAGAGAGTGGGATTCTATCGGAATGTTCAATGGGGGTTGCTTGCCTGGCACTTCTGAAGATAGTATAGCTCTTCATCGGTGTCATCAAACTCATATCCTCGGAACGTCATCTACTAAGAGGGAACAAACACCGATAAACAAGAGGTAACACCATCACTGCAACGCAACAATATGATGCATGATCATGACATGGCAATATGCTGTGATTTGGGCGAATGCAACTAGCAACGATTTAAATGGAGTTGGTTTGAACACTAGGTTCAAATTCAAACTCCATAAGAAGCATTACAATTGCCCTTTAATTGATATGTACAACTCAGTGAGTATAAGTTGTTCAAACATGCACGAAAATGCAATAAACAGATTCCTCATGTTTTTCTGATAATTTTTCATATATAAATTATTTCATTTGGACTTATAGATTAATTTCTATGATTTTTAGAAGTTTAGGATATTTTCTGAAATAAATAAATCATTCCTGATTTATTTAAAATCCTAGAAAAAATTTACTGCATCAGCACTACATCACTATGACGTCAGCAAGTCAACAGGGCAGGTCGAGGCCAAACCTGACCAGTGGGGCCCACTAGTGAGTGACTCAGGTAATTAACTGAGTTAATTATTGCTAAACTAGCTCTAACTAGAATGTCAGCAGGGCTGGGCCAACATGTGAGTGGCTCATCTAATTAACTAAGTTAATTAACACTAACTAAACCTAACTCTAATTAAATAGGGGCCTGGGCCCACACGTCAGTCAGCCTGGGGAGGTCAAACCCCTGGTTAGCGGGGTCAAACCCACCGGCGACTCGACGCCGGCGAGTCCAGACGCAGCGGAGCGCGTCAGAAATCGCCCACAGGCGACCATTTGGATGGCTGATTGGTGCTACGCACAACTGAGGCTCGTGCGCAACTAGCAGTGCAAGCGGGAGGAGCTGGGGTGGACGGAGCTGGCGGCGGCGAGCTCTTCTGCGGCCGCCGGAGTTCGGGCGTGCACGGGGACGGGGCTACGGAGCACGGTGTGAGCAGCCGAGCAGCTCCACGGGTTCCTAGGATCACCAGGAGCACGGTGAGGTGCATGGGCATGACTTGTTCAAGCTCAGGCCACGACGACGACAAGGGCGGCGGCGGTGAGCTTCGGCGGCGGTGGCTAGTGTGGCTACAGGGGGAAATCAACCGAGAGAAGAGAGGGATTGGGATCAGGAGCTCACCGCGAGGTCGAAGGGAAGGTCGGCGATCTCGAGGAGGGGCTGATAATGATAGGGGGCGCCAGCGATCTCAGGGCAGAGGCGGCGAAGATGGCGGTGCAGAGGGTGATGCAGGGCGTCCGGCGTCATGCGAGTTGACGAAGAGGCACGAGAGATGGACGCGGAGCCCGTGGACAACACGGGGAGACTAGGGGAGCATGGTGGCTGCGGCTTTACGACAGCGCGGCTGCGGCTGCGTCGACCATGGCGGGGAGAGGCGAGGGAGAGGAGCAGGGGGAAAGTGAGGGCGTCGGCCCGATCCAGACGGCAGCTGAGGAGGTTGAAGCAGCGATGACGTGCCCTGGGGAGGCAGGCAGGCAGGTGGCGTGGCGGCATGGCCGTGCGCGCGCGCCGGCCACACGCCTGGCCGACTGGCGCCAGGAGGATGGCGGCGCTGGTGGGCTGGTCCAGCTGGGCCGCACACTGCTGGGCCGCGATGGGTTTTCTCTCTCCCTTTCTTTTTCTGTTTTCTTTTTCTATTTTGTTATTTGTTCTTTTGACTTAGCAAAAAGGCCAAACCATTCAATAAAAAGCTGAAAATATTTATGGGCACCTCAGAGATTAATTCCAACAGCACAAAAAATACTTTCAAGATTATTTGGACATTATAAAATATTTATAGCATTTAAATGTCCAAATGCAAATACTTTATGATTTAATTGAAAGATCCAAATTTCCCTATAAAAGTGTGCACCATTTTTGGTAGAGGTTCTAGACCAATTCAAAAATCATGAACATTTTCAAAGGCATTTTGGGTTCATTGAAATGGTTTTATTTGTACCTATTTGAATTCATTCTGGTGCAAGGGTTTGATCAATCCCCATTTCAAATTCAAATGAAATTTAAGCATGATGCAACACAAGATGCTAGCACTAAGCATTTCTAGAACTAGGGACGTGACAACTCACCCCCACTAAACAAGAATCTCGTCCCGAGATTCGAGCACGGGGTAAAAAGGAAGAGGGAACTCGAACTATCACAATCTTCATTATCCAAGTGTCCTCATCGAGGATATTGATTCATTGCGTCATCCTGAACTTGACGTCCTTGCTTTCGAGATATTCACCCAACACAAGGACAGAAGAGTGATATAACTCTATAGGGATGGATCGTCTTAATAATCACAGGATCAACTCACGGAACCAGACGTAGAAACATCTCTTGATCTAAGGGACAAAACACATGTGAGGAGCGATGGAAATAAGCATGTGACGAAGGTTCAGATTAGTAGGCAACAGTTCCACGCTTAGCAGATGGTGGATGGGTTTCAAAGTTGCGAAGAATAATTACCCTTCATACCACAATGGGGCACCTTACGGGAGGTGACTCGTAGAATTATTTCCTTAAGTGGCAAAAAGAATTACTTTTGATACATAGATCATTGAAACTCTCTATAGAAGCCTAAGGAAAATCACAAACGATCGTTTGAAGGAGTTCAGAAGAACAACATACTCCGATTAGAATGGATGATGTTGACTACCTTGTTGAAGACAACACTATGAGAGATTTTTGTTTATCATCGGAAATGGATGGGACCCATGGTAAGACCACTTCTGAAGATGATACTGAACAGAAGTTGCTGAGAAGGGCAGCCCATGGAAAATTGGCACAATGTTGGTGCAAGCTGGGAACAAAATGCAAATGTTGGGAATGTTCCAACCATCATATCAGCCTGAGATTCAGATCTGGTTGGTGACGGGACGCTTCAGACTCAGCATGACTGGAAATAAAGTTTACAACACAAATCGACGAGATGACATTGTGAGATTCTTGGGAAATGAACTACGATAGCAAGCTCCAAAACATGAGCTAGTTCTGCTACATACATGTGAACACGTTGTCCAAGACAAGCATGACCATGTAAAAGTCTTATAACAAAATACTACCGAGTTCAGGTTAGGATCCATCATCAAGGATATCGAAGTCTTGTGCAAGTCCATGGATTAGATCCCAAGCATAGACTTCTCTTCCTTGAACCAATCAATCAGTGGCTTGGTGTGCTAGGAAACACATATAGAATGGAGGCGGCCAACCTATCAAACCATAGAGTACTTCGCACATGCATGACTGACTTGGGATGATTCCAGATGAAGCAAAACAACTTTCTCAAATTCACGGCGGCAACTTACACCAGTTACACGTGAGTTAGGAAAACTCATTTCTCTCATCCAAACATATACCCTGTGAACGGGACACGAAGGCAACACTTACATAGTTTCCAACACTAACTTAAATGTTCAACATGAATCATGGACAAGATGAAAATGTTGTTAATGAGATCAAAAACAATTTATCGAGATTTCCATATAGGTGGAATTCCATAACTACGTGAACAAAGAGCATTGGTCAGACCAATAGATGTAACGGTGTATGCTCGAGGGGTCAACCACGAGTAAGAAAACATTACGAACATCGTTGGTTCTGATTAGATTTCACGATAACCCATACCCAAATCAATGGTTGGATAAGACGATAGGTCCAACAACTGAACACGAAAATCAATTGATGAAAATATCACCTTTCTTCAACAAACACACCAACACAAGGATATCCCTTTGGAAATGAACTAAGCGGGATGAGCTTTCATCTTCCAACTCTCCAAGTTGTTGCTTAGCTTAACCAACTAGTTCAGGGTATCCAACACAGATTCTTGGAGAAGGGATGGTTTATAGAAAAACCAACATGATCACGAACTCAACATAGCGGTCAGGGAACAACCCAGTAATACTTCCGAGAAGTTATTCGGAAAATCACGAACCACCGATATGTTACTAAGCTCGGGAACAATCTTGTTTTTCAAGGCAAGACGATATGATTGAAAGAGCAAGGAATTATCATAATCCAAACTCGTTGATCGAGGAGTGCACCAAGAAAATGGACTAAGTAGCACGATCAATCTTAGAACGGTGATTTAGTAACCAACTCACTAAGAATGAGATTATTGTACATTAACTACCAAGCAACTGAGTTGCTAGGAGTATTGATTTCACACATCATGATTCACTTGTCAGTATTCCAGTTACAATAACACAGAGACCGAGGAATGAACGATGATGGCGAGAAGTATCACTGTATCAAGAGTTCACGAGAGGTGGTGCAATTCCCATGACATTCTTGACATATAAGAGGGTAACACTCCAAGGTAGAGCAAAGCAAAAGCCGGGTTGGCATTTTGATCGGCGGAATACATCTGCTTTGACCCAATCCTAGATATGGAAGAGGCACTGGAGTTTGTTTCTCATAGTCATACCAAAATAGAATGGATTGACGGACCACAAGAGTGAAAGGCATCGATGAACACGAATGGACAACTACTCCTGACTATCAACTGATAGACGGGGGTCATAATATAACTAAAAGGGACAACTCAAAGGAACATATGGTTTTCTGAGTGGCGGATGCATAGATTTAGTATGTCAAACAAGTTCAACATATTTCTTCCTGATAATCCATGCAGAATGGAGAACTCGTCAAGCGCACTCTGTTTGTGTTCTTTTGGTTCAGAAGAACTCCTGCCATGATGGTTCATGGTACTGGAAGAAAGATAAGCACGGACCTCGAGGACTATCACAAGGTGACTAATATCCTAAAGTAACGAGCAAACACTATCAACACGAGGTAAGTAGAGTGGGTCTTGGGTTCAAGAACCCATGAATAGAATGCCTACTAACTAAATGGCATCACGGGATGCTTTCGAGAATGATGGCCAGAAACATCACACTAGGAACACAAAACATGGCTAGATTACTAGGTGATTCCCTAAGACATCTAGGGTCATAATAATAGCTCCAACATATATGTCGAGGCAACGGAGTACCTCAAGACACCAACTAGTGTGGTTAATCTGGCCTAAAAGGACATTAAGAACAAGGAGGAAAGATTTGCAAATGCATGAGATTGTTTAGAAACCTGGGATCACTCGGACAGCATAACGACTGTAAAAGCTCAAAAAGATTTTGAGATCCATGCAAAAAGGTAGTATAATCACCCGACATCATAATGTCATGGTTCCGAGGCCAATTGTTCAACACACTAAAGTAGTAGAAATTGAACTGAGAGTTGAATCCACCATTAACGTGATCCTGATAGATAGATGACAAGCCTAGTTCTTAATCCCCGTGGAAAAGAAGAGGTTGACTCAGATAAGAAGGACATAAGGTAAAGAAGTAAAAAGAGCCTTACGTTCCCTTCCACAATCAATTCCCTTATATAACTAAAGAATTTCTAGACACGACTTCGACCAATTTGGCTTGGTAATCCTAGAGGCAGTCAGGCTTTGATACCAAAGTTGTCGGTTCCCCGATCCTAAGTCACACCAGTCTAGCATGTAACACATCATATCACTTTGCGGCCTCACGCACGGTATCCCCACGGGTGCCACCTTACCTCGCACAGGACCGTTTGTGCATTTTGGCTCACGTATAAGATAGTGTCGCTAGCATCCATATGATAGAGAACCCGAGCCGACCTGGCTAGTTATAAACCAAAAGTGGCGCTAAATTACAAGGACATGCATACATGACCCAGCAATGCACGTGTCGGTCAGCAGAGAGTGTTGCCGGGCTGTAGCAAGCTAACATGACTCTGGTATACACTGCGTGACATTTCCCCAAAGGGGACAGACACAGGAGCAAGGAAGGACACATGCCGGTCAATCCATGTGTTCCGGAGCAGTAGCAAGCTACCAAGGCCAGTGGAAGCACTAGGAGGCATTTCCCCATAAGATAGGCTACCAAGGGTAAACAACTAGGTGTCAGATCCCATACATACCAAGCATTTCAATAACATACACACAATATGCTCGATATGTGCAAATACAACATGGCATCACAACAAAACTCTATGAACCAAAGTATTTATTCATTAGGTTCCGAGGAGCCAGATATTACAAACACGGGTCTCATGACCCAACATACAGAGCATACAAGCAACAGAAGCATAACATGTCTGGGTACAGACAACTACAGATGGAAAAGGCTATGAAGCCTGACTATCTGCAAGACCCTCCCGAGGGTACAAGATCGTAGCTGAGGTAACAAGCTAAACATCGAAGTCCACGCAGAACAACTAGTGAGACTGAAGTCTCCTCTACAAAAACATAAATTAAGCAAACATGACTACAAAGATACTCAGCAAGAGTTACATCAGAACTAGCTACATATGCATCATTATAAACAAAGGGGGTTGTGAGGTTTAACTGCAGCAAGCCAGCTTTGACTCAGTGGCTAACCTATACTATGACTGCAAGTAACTCTTTTGAGGTGGTGCACACGAGTCCACATATTCACCATATCAATACACCACTATGGATCCGCTCCCGTCTCCCTACGAGAAGGCCATCCATAGCACTCACGCTAATCTTGCGCATTTTAGATTATCCACTTTCACTTGTCTATGAACTGTACAAGCAACCCAGAAGTCCTTTAGCGCGGACAAGGCTATTCGAATAGATCATTTATAACCCTGCAGGGGTGTACTTCTTCACACACGCTCTCACCACTTATCGCCGTTTACACGACATGTACTCGGCAACCTTCAAGTGGAAGCCCAGCGAGGGTGTCGGCCACGACCTGACTAACCATGTAAGTCTCTAGTCTAGGTTTATCGCCTATTCGGGTTCCATCCGCAAGGAGATCCGGCCGGGGTGTCGCTCACGGCCCCAAACGACACCAAACAGGTGACTCGGTACACCATGCCACGGTGTATCTACCGTGTCATAGCCCACCCCTAGGGTCAGCGCTACGCATGGCCTCCAACACAAATCCTAGAAACACCAGAAACTAGTTGCAACTCCTAGACAGGGATCAAGGCGATTAATAAGTCGGGAGGGGCACTTAAGCATTCCAATGCATGGTATTAGTTGTTCATGGATCACAAACACAGAACTCAGTTACTGAGGATAGTTTCAATGAGACAGTCCACCATGTACTCCTTCATGGCCTCTCACCGCTACCTTTACCGAATCGTGTTCACACACTTAGCTCACACAAAGTAGGACATGTTCATCACCATTCAAATTCATCCTCGATGAATCAGACCTGACACAACTCTAAGCAATAGCAGGCATAACAAGCAAGCATGAATGAGTAGGCACATCATGGCTCAAACAACTCCTACTCATGCTAGTGGGTTTCAACTATTTACTATGGCATTGACATGTCATGCAGAGGAAAGGGGGTTCAGCTACCGCAACAAATAGCAGTTGAATCGTTGTTGTCCTAATGCAGTAAAAGAGAGCAAGAGCGAGAGAGTGGGATTTTATTGGAATGTTCAATGGGGGTTGCTTGCCTGGCACTTCTGAACATAGTATAGCTCTTCATCGGTATCATCGAACTCATATCATTGGAACGTCGTCTACTGAGAGGGAACATACACCGGCAAACAAGAGGGAACACCATCAATGCAATGGAACAATATGATGCATGATCATTACATGGCAATATGCCGTGATTTGAGCTAATGTAACTAGCAACAATTTAAATGGAGTTGGTTTGAACACTATGTTCAAATTCAAACTCCATAAGAAGCATTACAATTGCCCTTTAATTGATTTGTACAACTCAGTGAGTATAAGTTTTTCAAACTTGCATGAAAATACCATAAACAAATTCCTCATATTTTCTGATAATTTTTCATATATAAATTTCATTTGGACTTATAGATTAATTTCTATGATTTTTAGAAGTTTAGGATATTTTTTGAAATAAATAAATCATTCCTGATTTATTTAAAATCCCAGAAAACATTTACTGCGTCAGCACTGCGTCACTATGACGTCAGCAAGTGAACAAGGCCGGTCCAAGTCAAACCTGACTAGTGGGGCCCACTAGTCAGTGACTCAGGTACTTAACTAAGTTAATTAGTGCTAAACTAGCTCTAACTAAAATGTCAGCAGGACTGGGCCCACATGTCAGTGGCTCATCTAATTAACTAAGTTAATTAACACTAACTAAACCTAACTCTAATTAAACAGGGGCCTGGGCCCACACGTCAGTCAGCCATGGGAGGTCAAACCCCTGGTCAGCGGGGTCAAACCCACGGCGACTCGACGCCGATGAGTCCAGACGCGGCGGAGCGCGTCGGAAATCGCCCACAGGCGACCATTTGGACGGCGGATTGGTGCTATGTGCAGATGAGGCTCGTGCGCAACTAGCAGTGTAAGCAGGAGGGGCAGGGGTGGACGGAGCTGACGGCGGCGAGCTCTTCTGCTGCCGCCGGAGTTCGGGCGTGCATGGGGACGGGGCTACGGAGCACGATGGGAGCAGCCGAGCGGCTCCACGGGTTCCTGGGATCACTAGGAGCACGGTGAGGTGCACGGGCGCAACCCGTTCAAGCTCAGGCCATGATGGCGACAAGGGCGGCGGCGGTGAGCTTTGCCCGCGGTGGCCAGTGTGGCTGGAAGGGGAAATCGACTGAGAGGAGAGAGGGATTGGGATCAGGAGCTCACCGCGAGGTTGAAGGGAAGGTCAGCGAGCTCAGGGAGGGGCTGATTACGACGGGAGGTCGCCGGCGATCTCGGGGTAGAGGTGGCGAAGATGGCGGTGCAGAGGGTGATGCAGGCGTCCGCCGTCGTGCGAGTTGACGAAGAGGCACGGGAGATGGAGGCGGAGCCCGTGGACAGCACGGGAAGACGAGGGGAGCATGGTGGCTGCGGCTTTACGACGGCGCGGTTGCGGCTACGTCGGCCATGGCGGGGAGAGGCGAGGGAGAGGAGCAGGGGGAAAGTGAGGCCGTCGGCCCGATCCATACGGCAGCGGGGGAGGTCGAAGCGGCAATGACGTGGTCTAGGGAGGCAGGCATGCAGGTGGCTTGGCGGCACGGCCGTGCGCGCATGCCAGCCACATGCATGGCCGACTAGCGCCTGGAGGACGGCGACGCTGGTGGGCTGGCCCAGCTGGGCCGCACACTGCTGGGCCGTAGTGGGTTCTCTCTCTCCCTTTCCTTTTATGTTTTCTTTTTCTATTATGTTATTTGTTCTTTTGATTTTGCAAAAATGCCAAACCATTCAATAAAAAGCTAAAAATATTTATGGGCACCTGAGAGATTAATTCCAACAGCACAGAAAATACTTTCAAGATTATTTGGACATTATAAAATATTTATAGCATTTAAATGTCCAAATGCAAATACTTTATGATTTAATTCAAAGATCCAAATTGTCCTATAAAAGTGTGCACCATTTTTGGCAGAGGTTCTAGACCAATTCAAAATTCATGAACATTTTCAAAGGCATTTTGGGTTCATTGAAAATGGTTTTATTTGTACCTATTTGAATTCATTCTAGTACAAGGGTTTGATCAATCCCCATTTCAAATTCAAATGAAATTTAAACATGATGCAACACAAGATGCTAGCACTAAGAATTAATAGAAGTAGGGATGTGACAACATGTGCCTACGCTGTTGCGGAGTCAAGTTCAACACGTCAAAAGTAGTTGCCTTGATTCACGCGTTGTTGTTGTTGTAAGCTGGTTGATACTTCTTCGATTAGTGTTTGAACAAGTTGACACACAAGTAGTCGTATTTCTTTGTTACACTGAGTATAATCCGGAGGGGTAAATTCAGAACCGTCATCTTTGTATTGAGGAAAACTGCGGGCCATCTCTTCAGGGTCCAACTCTTATGATTATGCTTTCGCCCAGCTTAGCGAGGTTATCGCTCCTGCTCAGGCGGCTGACAACTTCAGTTCTTCAATTCGTTTGGGCATGGTTGACAATTGATCCAGCACATCTCTTATGAACTACAGTGGCTTTTTACCACCTGATGCAGCCACAATAGTGCGAAGACTTTGATCATATAATTTTTCCGCTAAGGAATATACAGGTTTTAGCTTCATAAGCAAGTTTTGCCCAAGATTGGTGCTTCTAACATGTTAAAAACAAGAGTCACCGGGCGAGTTATACTTAAATATTCAAGCCGCCAGGAGGGTCGTTTCTATTGATTCAAAGTTTTGCTTACCAACGACGGCTTCGGTCATCCGAGGAATATGGCATTTTAAGCTGGCCAATTCTTTAGCCACCGACTTAAGCTGGCTTTTAGAGTCATCGCCATGTTTCAAAAGGGCGGCCTTTTTGGTCTCAAAGGCGGATTTCTCTGCATCAAAATCCACCTTGATCTTCTCTAGTTCCTCCAAGGAGGACTTCAGCTTGATTCAGCTTTGGCGCGTTCAACTTGTTCAGGTTCCAAGCTTTTATTTAAGCCGACTAAGTTTGATTCACTCATGCTTAAATCTTCCTGCAGAAATAAGGAAATGTTCATTC
This sequence comes from Secale cereale, assembly GCA_902687465.1. Classification (NCBI taxonomy): domain Eukaryota; kingdom Viridiplantae; phylum Streptophyta; class Magnoliopsida; order Poales; family Poaceae; genus Secale; species Secale cereale. The sequence goes on along the minus strand of LR738711.1, from coordinate 453,364,826 downwards.
CATGAGCTATTCTATTGATCTCAAGTCTGCTATGCGAATTAAGCCGACACTTGGGGGCTATATTACGCATGATAAATCTCTCGTTCCTCCAAGGAGGACTTCAGCTTGATTCAGCTTTGGTGCATTCAAGTTGTTCAGGTTCCAAGCTTTTCTTTAAGCCGGCTAAGTTTGATTCACTCATGCCTAAAGCTTCCTGCAAAAATAAAGAAATTTTCATTCCATGAGCTATTCTATCGATCTCAAATCTGCTATGCTAATTAAGCCGGCACTTAGGGGCTATATTATGCATGACAAATCTATTCAAGTCACAAGTAGACTTCAAGCAATATACTTTGCACTTGGGGGGATAATGCATGTCATGTTTCTTCAACTACATAATACAGAAGACCCGACTCATTTCATAAAAATGAGTCGGTCCTTGGGGGAGAAAGGTAGTTCCTTTCAACCTAATTGATTTGGAAGACCTATGCAACACTTATTTTCAACACAGGTACATTTGAAGAACCGGATTATCATTTACATGATAACCTGACCCTTAGGGGCTACATGCCAAGATTTTCAAACTTTATAGTCTTAAACATACTCAAAAAATAAAATGGTTAAGACTTTGGGGCTAATCGATGCTTCTTTCAAGTTTATTCAATTGAAAGACCCGATTCATCTCATGGAGATGAGCCGGCCCTTGGAAGCTACCTCGGGCTTCTATCTTAAAACTTGTCATTTGAAGACCCGACTTATCATTGGTCTGATAACCCGGCCCTTGGGGGCTACGTATGGATATATAATATAGATGAGTGGGAAATCTATTTGTACCACATATTTGCATTTCATCATGCTCACCAAGCGGGCATCCAACGGCTGGTAGAAAGGCGGCTTAAATACCCCGCATGCAGCTCCTTTATGCTGGACTCCTCATAATTGGGCATCTCAAGTTTTGCTTTGCCCTTTTCAAATAAGGGTGTCTCATCCTTAGCTGTGTGCTTGGTCAGCACATTGGAGGTGTCTATGGTCTTATGACCTGCCCCGGTGATAGCAATCTCCTCAGCATTCCTTTCTTCTGAGGGAACGTCTTCAGTTAACTTGGTAGGGCTGGAAGCAAGAGTGAGACTTGACGGGTTAAGCTCATCCGCCAGGTTAGCATTGGCATCCAGAACTTCAGTAGTTGCCGGATCAGACTGCGGGGGCGGATCACCCTTGTTATCATGATGGTCTTCGGGTTTCTCAGTATGAGTCTCATGAATCTCCAAGTGTGGATCATCTGATTCAGGAATTTCAATGCATGTTGATGACTCGCCGACTCCTCTTTTCTTGGCCTTGGCTTTGTCTTTGGAAATAACATAGCATGATAAGTGTCGGAGACGGGGTGTGCGCAAAGAACCCTCTTGCTCTCAACCAATCGCTCACTTCACCAAGGCCATGGATCATCGAGCACGAGCTAGAACGCCGAGGAAAGGGCACGAAGATTTACCCATGTTTGGGCCACCTTGCGTTGTAAAATGCTACTCCTGCTTCGTTGTGGATTGCCTCGTGAGAAGGTTGAGCATGAACCGTAAGTTGCCTCGCGAGGGCTCTAGGAGCAGCTCAGACTTGAGGGGTTGATAAACTCCATCTTCCCCTCTGGTGGAGTCTAGTCAATACTCATACTGGCCTGGTCCTCTTCCCACTGCCGAAGGTGGGAAGGGATGCCACAACGACCAAATTTTAAGGGGGACAACAGTACTTCTTATCCTGACTAAAGGTGGTCTTCGCCTACAAAGCTTCTGGTCAATGACGCACAGGTGGGCTCGGTGATGACCTCTGTCCTGCCAAGCTATTGGTCTTTGTGTAGTTGCACTGGAATGGAAACCTTTGGGGTATTCCTCGGGAACCCGCGTATGTCCTTTGCCTCCTTAGAACGGAAGAGGAAACTGTCCTCGCCTACGCCCGCTGGCGCCCGCCTAGCCTTGGTTGTCATGTTTCACGTCACCCTGGGCCACATGAGGCCGGGTGCATCCTTGAAATGTCTGCTCCTCCGGATGCTGCCTTGGGAGGATACTCCCTAGGAGGTCCTGGTGTTGTTCGCCTCGCGAGGCAAGGGACCCTTGCGAGGGTCTTGTGCACAGGGTCTTGCTACTTGGTCACGCTGGGCCATTGGTGGGCCATGCCTTGGGCCGTAGGCAGATGGGTCTGGGTACCCCGGTCCCAGAACACCTACAGTAGTCCTCAGGCCCGCGACATGCTTGGCCTAGATTCAGGGCGAAGGTAAGGATGTAAGGGCGAAGCAATGCGGGCCCTAACCACCTACGTGCCGGGCCTCAACACATGGCGCACGATGGGACGTGGGATGCCCCCACATCCCCATGACGCCTCGGCAATCGACTGGCTGACAAAAAGCCTAGCATGCATTACAGGGCCATCATTGCCCCTTCCTCGCTCCTTCCTCATCCTGCTGCATTGATGTGGGGCTAACCTGATCTTGGCTGATATTTCACAATTGGAGGGATCCCCGAGGATGAACGCGAAGAAAACGAGGGGAAAACGCGAGGGAAATGAGAGGAAAACACTCAAATCAACAAGAGATGGTCACACATATTCTGGATCCGGAAACATAAACATAAAGAGGGATACACGATACAAATCAACAAAGGATGATACATGGTAACATATTTTTCTCCATGAGGAGGTCTCGAATCCATTCGGGGGATCTTCTCCGTAGAGGCCGAGGTCTCTCGAACGAGAAGAACCAAGAGGATGAGCAAAGCTCTATCTCACATATGAGCTAAACCAATGCTAACCCCAGCTAGGAGGAGGGAGAGGTCTATTTATAGTCTAGAGGGGCAAAGTGATACATGGGCTTCGGCCCGGATGAACTGCACGCAGGGAGCAGGGGCTGGAGGTCCGGGCGACGGGGCGGATGTCCGGGACTTGACAGGGGGCGAGATGTTTGGGGCCTGGCGTTGGGCCGGATGTACGAGGCCTGGCGTCAAGCCGGATGTCCGGGGATGAGCTGGATGTCCAGCTCCTGGAGCTTCTGCTGAGGGGGCTCGGCTCCGGCTGTTGCTCCATGGCCCGGATGCCCGGGGCCTGGAGACTTTTCTGGTTCCGCTCGTAGTTCCTCTTCTTCCATGCGCTTGGGGCCTTGTCCATCTTCATGAGCATCTCCAAGAGGAACGTCTTGACACCAGAGTACACATAGCATTCCCGTTTGAGGTAGTAGCCATGTCTCACATGATTCATATGGAAGTTCATTAAGGAGAGATGTCACCTCGGTCTCGAGAGCTCTTGCACGGGCTCGGGTCATCGGTCCACTTGGTGCCTTGGGAGACGTAGGAAGGTCCATGGGGATGACCATAGGATGCTCTGCATAATCTCCCCCCCCCCTTGGGAAAGATCTGACCTTGGATCGAAAACCTCATCACCATGGTAGGGAGAGAGATCCTTGATGTTTAAGATGTTGCTCATGGAGTACTTCTCGCGAGGGATGTAGATCTTGTAGGCATTGTTGTTTTAGCGTGCGAGCACCTTGAAGGGTTCGTTAGCTCGAGGGAGTAACTTGGACTTGTGCTCGTTGGGGAAGCGTTCCTTGCAAAGGTGTGTCCACACAAGATCTGCATTGTCGAATATCATGGGGTGCATGTTGATGTTGATCTTGGTCGCGAGTCGTTGAACTTGATGCTCGATGTTGTGCCTTGTATCTTCGTGCATCTCTTGAGATAGCTTGCTCGGGCACTTGCATCCATGTTGATGCGCTCTTGTGGAGGTAGAGGAAGAATGTCTAATGGGGACGATGGGTTGAAACCGTAGACGACCTCGTAGGGGGACTTGCTGGTAGTAGAATGTCTTGCGCGGTTGTAGACGTACTCGGAGATGGGCAAGCATTGCTTCCATTCCTTGATGTTCTTCTTTATCAATACACCAAGTAGAGTCGATAGCGCGCGGTTTGTCATCTCTGTTTGGCCGTCGGTTTGTGGGTGGTATGCCAAAGAAAAGAGTAGTTTGATTCTAAGCTTGGCGCAAAGCGTCTTCCAAAAGTAGCTAAGAAACTTGACGTTGCGGTCCGAGACGATCGTATTCGGCACTCCATTCACTACTGCCGGATGCTGCTAACATGACACTACGATTAGAGATCCTTTGAAGAAAGTGTGTGCGATGCATTAATCGAAAACGATGATGTAAAATAACTGTAAAAAAAATGCAAAACGTTTGCGATGAAGGATACATCAAACATGGTTCATATTTTAGTTGTGTGTGCAATGAGGGGCATACGATTTAGTTCAATGAACTGTTTGCGATGAGGCAAAACAAAGAAATAGGCAGCCAGATAAAGGTGTGTGCAATATATAGAATACAGTTCACTTAGATATATTGTTTCTGATGAGGCGGAACAACAGAAACGGGCTGCCAAATGATGGTGTGTGCGATCTACGACATACAGTTCACTCGGATGAATTGTTTGTGTTGAGCCGAGAGAACAGAAACGGTTCAACTTAACAAGATGTGTGTGATACATGGCAAACAGGTTTGTAATCAGAAATGTGTGGGAAGACCGATAACAACACAGACGATTCCTATTAACAAGCCGTGTGTGTTGTGAGCAAATGATTGCTGGTATACAATTGTCAGTGATTGATGAAATCATCACGGACGGGTTCCATTGTTTAGTCCATGTGCGATGTCATTTTCTCTGTCTACAGAGCATCAACATATATACTTAAGAATATAGCATTTCAGAACCAAATTAAGCATACAATTACACAAGTGACTACACACATAACATTTCCACACACCAAGGTAAGCAATTACATTCGTACTAAACTAGGAGAAACGAGGATCTAATCATCTACTTATTGTTGCGATGACACTTGCCATTGCTCTGCTTCCGGCTGGATCCCTGTCCATTTTGGGGAAGGCGGCACTTCCTCATTTCAATGATCCTCCTATACATATCGTAGCTCGTGTACACCTCCTTGGCCGCGTACACGACGTGAGCTTTGTCGAGTTTCTCCATCCAGGCCGAGTGCTAGGCACACTTGCCCTTGTTGCAGGAATCCTTCATGTCTCCGTAGTAGGGGTCGATGATGGCCTCGGCGAGGTGAACAAGTGAGTCATCCTCATGCTCCTTGCTGCCCCAGATCGTGTATTGGCCCTGGATGTCAACAATATTCTGGCAGGCGATCTCCGAATTCTTGAGCACCTTTACATCGTTGGTGATGCCCACCATAGAAAATATGTAGTGGGGCTATTGACAAACCTGGCGAAATGCTCGCAAGGCCTTGTGGCCAGGCCTTAATGGTAGACGAGGACGTGGTTGCGCACACACATCTGGGCGACAGCGACCTTGGGACGAGACCTGGCACGAGCGTAGGTGTACTCGAGGTCGAACTCGATCACCTTGTACTTCTTCTCGGCAGGCAACAGCTCCATAATGTGGATGGAGGGCTCCACCCAGACTGGGTTTTCGGTGTACACCACCGACAGCTCCGTGAACCTTCCGTGGGTGTCCACCGTGGCATGCATGGTGAAATGCTGCTCATCGTCGGTAGCCACTCGAAGCACCATTGGAGCAGCGCAGGATACCCTCTCAGAATTTGTCGTTGTGGGTGTGCAACTTGCAATGGTGGGGCGCGATCGAAAGGTTGAAGAGACACAACGGTTAAATGGCCGCTGTAATAACTGGGGGCCGGCCGGCCTGTAATCGTCACTTCTTGTGACGGTGTTTATAGCGGAGGATTCCAGTGCACGCTTGACAACTCCGCACCGCACGTGTTTTGTTTGACCACTTGTGGGTTTGAAGAGGCGCCAAATGTATCATCGATGAGCCTGTTGCCGCGCTACCGTGCAGTTTACTGGGCAAGCTTCCCGCCCGTCTAGTTTGGACACGCATCGACTAGAAGAGGGACAGATCGTGGGCCTCTATTGGCCAAAAGCTTTGTAAAAATAAAGTGTGTGGAATGACTTCAGTCATAAGTTTACCCGTGGGTGATGAGGTCAAAGTTAGACAAAAGGGTTATGATGGACACTCGAGTGCGATAATTAATTATGCACTCTACAGGGCACATGGTTGAAGAAACCAACTATGTGCAATAATGTCGAAGACCGCAGTCGAGTTTGCTATACAGATCATGTGCTATGAGATCAAAAAGGTAAACTGATTCAAGAATGGTTAACAAAATCCATGACCATTGCGTATTGAGGTCAAAATAGTGCTACCAATATACGAGTCTCATATGATGCCATTTCAACGATTGTACTACAAAAGTTCGAAATATTACAAGGTTCCAATTCCAGAGTTATATGGCTCAAATTCAAAGATTACAAGGTTCAGGCTGATATTAGAAATGAAATTTAGCTCATCAGCTGCAAACGCTCGCGATGATCCGCTGAACATGGATATCAGAGTGATTCAAACTAATATTACCACTTCTAAGTATGGTTTCGAAACCTCATATTTTTTTGCAAAGGGGTCAGCCACTGATAAGTCATGTATGAGGTTGACACGATGACTTCCGATTACTCTGTCATTTGAAGTTCCAAAATGAAATTCAGCATTTTCGGAGCCTATTCCATTCTGCCATAGCTACCGGCGCTGCTCACCAAACCATTCATTTTTGCGAAATAAATGTAGGTCAAACCTCATTACCTTCAGCACCCTTGCTGTGGCAACAAAGAACCGGGCGAATATAATCTCCGGTAAGGTCCGTCTGTAGGAGTTCAAAGTAATTTATGAGAGATGCAGATCTAGGGAGTCGACGTGATTGTTATATTGTAGCACATTATCCATCATTGGGCTTAATATTATATGAAAATAAAAGAAAACGTGTTAGTGCCTACATGCAGTTTTCAACACTACTACATGCCTATTTGGTTTGCAGGATTTGTAAAATGCACTAACATATCATCTTTGATCTGACATGATTAACATGGGCATTTGATTACAATCTAGAAAAATGTAGCCTTCTTCACAAGAGGTTGGAGTGGATGAAAAGTTGCCTAAGAAAACTAGTACATATGAATCCAAAGGAGAAATGCTTATGGATTGTAACCATATGCATCAAGCAACCAGGGGGGCATGTATGTACTGAAATCCTCCAAAAGAATCCTTTAGATATCATAGTACATTGTCGTTGTAAACTTGGAAAAATGTGTCACAAATTGAACTCCCTTATGGTTAACATTTAACATTAAAGGAACATCACCTCCATATATAGCTTCTCCAAGCACGGAAAGCATCTGAGGAAACGGACAACTTGCTCCAGGATGGGGCCGATAGATTCTAGTGCCAAGACCTTCCCTGTGCGCAGTTTTGGGGTCAAGCTTGTTGTAATCATTTTCTGGATGACACACAAACATACATCTTAAAAATTAGAAATAATGTTAATTTGTAGAAGGAGAGGTAGACGGAGGCTGTTGTACCTAAACGGGTGTGGATCCAATAACAGTTTTGGAGTATTTGTCAGACGAGTAGCCCACCACTATCAATTTTAGCGCATAAATGATATTGATTCTTGTTGGACCTTCTTGATCAACTCCAAGTAATCTCTCAAGTGTAGGTGTGTCCTCAATGACCATAACATGGTACACATCTTGTGATGTCTTCTTGCCGCACCAACAACACACATGAATATTCTGGAGAGTTATGAAGGCGACTTGGAAGATACTCAACCGATTGATCGCCTGAAGACGAAGGTACTTGAGTGCAGTACAGCTTCGGAGCAGGCGCTCCATGTCACCATTTGGGAGGCAGACGACGATGAGCTCTAGGAGCTTCAGTCATGGTAGGATAAGAGCGAGCGCGTCATTAAGGGGAGATGGGGGTTCCTGAACTTGGCGACGCGCAGCGTGGGCGCGAGGCGGAGCGCGGACATTAGCAGCGAGCGCATATGCCGGTCATCAAAAGTGAGCTCCTCGAGCTAATCTAGGGCGGGGTATCAGAACCAGTCATCAAGATTGGCTCGGTCCTTGCCCATTCTAAGGCTTGTGGTTGGGCCATGGTGACTACCGAGGATCTTGGAGAACGCATCCAAGCTTTTGCGATAGCCATGGTAGAGCTTGTGGGTGTCGATGAGGTCTAGAGGGGTGGAGTTCCATAGGGGGGCTCCACCGCTGGGAAAGGACGGTTGTCTGCTCCCCATATTTTATTGGGAGGAGGGAGATGATGACTCTCAACATATCATCGGGGAGGCTGCTAATGAAGTCTAGGCCTGCTAGATTCGATTTTGGTTCTTGCTTGCCCCGACTCCGCTTGTTGGCAGCCCCGTTCGCCATCTCCGGAGTCTCCTTGTCAACGGCGCTTTCTGGTAGAAGTGGGAGTACAGGGAATATTTAGTTAAAACATGGCAATAGAAAAGTGTATTGGTAACTAGAAGTTATTAGGTAGGAATAGTTTAAGAAAATGGAATAAAAATTGGTTGCTTAAATACTACACAATTCATTTGATATTGCTAGGTAAGTCAACATGCAGATACTTGAAAACAACACTTAATTCAAACAAAGTCTGTACGGATGATATCCTCGGGGAAGTTAGCATATATCTCATGACCAGGCTCTTTTATGTGCAGTGCAATTTTAATGCCAGCTTTCAGTACATAAACTTAGAAATTGCTTTCCATAGGGCACTGCCAAAATAGGAGTCACCATATTCAGCAAGTCTTATACTAGCAATGATTGTAAATCCATGGTTTGTGTTCAGTATGACATCCATGCAGTCTTGATTTATGTAACGGGAAAGATTGTGCACTGCAGATTCTGTTGCATATCAAGGGACGCGCTGCAGAAAATGGTAGGGTTATTAAAGAAAATATGGTAACATCCAAATATGGGTCCAAACTGAAAGAACTGTACAATAGTTGAAATCAAAGGACAAAAATCTATAATTAAACAGATAGGGTAAACATGATGTCTTCAAAATATGAGAGTAATCGAAATAACAATACATCATTAATTTGCCAAATATAGAAAGAAGAGGGAAAAAATCCCCTTTGATGTATATGGTGCATGTGGCACCTTTTATCCAAATGTAGTAATATTTAGTATATGTTCAGGAAAGTAGGCCATGCCAACCGATTTAGTGGGAGATTGAACATACCGCACACATCCTCAAGTCATCTGGTACGGTATGATGGAATGTCTGGCAAAGGCCACAATGTCCTGATGTGTCCACGCACTATACACTTGATGAATGAAAGAAAACCCTCAAATCAGCTCAAATAAAAATAAATTCATGGCGATTTTGCCGGGTGATTAAAGGAGGCAGATGAACTGGGATAAGAGAAGAGATAATATCTCATTAAATTATTTACCTTGTTGTCCATGAGAAAGAACCCTCAGTACGGCGGATTCCCCAACCGAGCGGAGCTAGGTCGACTGCGAGCAACGTTGAGAAAGTCGTTGGCGATAGGGGGTGGCAAGCGGAAGTGGTGAAATGCGGTGGGGTTTACCGGCATCCTAGCGGCGGCGGCAGGCGTTGAGCTAACTGGTTACCGCCGCAATAGGCGGTGCCGTGCATAGATGCGGAGGAGCTTCTGTAGGTGCGAATAGGGACCAAAGGGTGCCAGGCGAGGTGAGGGTTTTTGGGACGTGGGGATGGTGAGGGTTTTCTTTCTTCTTTTTTCAATTGGGCGGTGAGGGTTTTCTGTCCCACATAGAATTTCGAAGGCAACTGTTTGCTAGAGCCAACCGTGTGTGATTGGCGCAACATGCAAAATGAAAGTCATTGCACACGGTTCCAATTTTCGGAACCGTGTGTGATTGACGTACTAACTCTATCCTGGTTTATTGGTCCCCTTTGTAATTTATACCAAACTGTAAACATAGATTAAACATACTCAGACATTGTCGGGGAAAATATACAGGGGTATGTGTTTTCCCCTGACTCATGCACGGACAAGCCAAGGCCAATCCAAGATGTACAAGAGACCAAGAGATTCAGAGTACTAGCTCAGATCGGAGAAACCAAGGCTGAGCCGGAGAAGCAAGACATCACCAAGAGAAGGGCCTCCCTTGCCGGCAGGCGAGCCTGACAAGGGGCGAGGCCACCCCCAGAAGTAGATAATAGAAACACCCCGGCAGGGTCTGCCAGGGGCTGGCGGAGGCAAAACCACCTCACCAAATGCTCAAGCATGACCCACGTCGTGAATCAATGTGGTGTCAAGCTGCAAGATGATTAACTAGCAGCCATTAGCCACATGGTAGCCAGATCCTACAGTAAGAACCCGCAGATGGAACCCGTCCTACGATGTGTCAAGAAGACAGGCGTGGAGCTGGCGCGATAGCCTGGCAAGCCTTGCCAGACAACTAGTGATGTGAGACTAAGCAGTGCATTTAATGCACACTGTCAGCCCGTAGAGTTAGGTATGATAGCATTGTTTGCTATCATATTAGTGCATAATGACTAATTTGCCACTGTGGTTGCCCCTTGATCTATAAAAGGAGACCCATGGCAATCGTAGAAAGGGGTTGGAAAATAGACGAACCCACACTCCCGTATGCCCGTAGTCGCTGCTGCCCTAAGGCAACCCTTGCCGGGCGAGTGTACTATGCTCCACCACCACCATTCCACCATCACTCCACCAAAGCAGGAGTAGTGTTTTATGCCTCGCGGCAGCCCGAACCTGGGTAAATTGCTTGTGTGCTCCCCAACACGCTGTCGTGCGCTGGTCTGCTCTTTGTGCAACGTGACGTCCCCCCGCTGAACTAGCAAGGGTCCTCTTGGTCCCATAGGTGGCCGCGAATATCCGGCGACATCTTTGGTGCGCCACGTAGGGGGCTCGCTTGCGCGAACCTGAAAGCGTGCGCAACATGCCGTCTTCATCACCGCTCTTATCTTCAAAGACGTCATCGACGATGGTGCCCGCGAAGACACTGGAGCAATTTGGGGTTATCCCCACATTTCATTATTGGTTTCCGCACCTTGCCGCGGCCCTGGTCGCGGCAAAGATCGTCGCTGGTGGCGATGGATCCACCCCAGCGCCCTATATGGCGTAACCATCATTCGGACACCATTCAGAGAAAGGGCGCGAGGCGTGCATGCGCAAGCTCCCTCCTCCCCGTCCTTTCCCTTCGACATCAGTTGAGTCGCTTTAACCCCAGAGTCGTCAATGTTGACGATTACCACGCGATGCTCGGTTCAGTATTTCCCCTATCGTGGGTAATCCCGAGCGTAATGCTGGTATGAGTCCGTCGATAGACACCCCGGCAAGTGTACCTCGGCGAGGCTGCCTCCATCCACATGACCCATGCAATGGCAGCCACCACGCCGACTCGAAGGAGAAGGAGAAAGAGGGATGAGGACTAGAGAAGCCCGACGATGTGCTCCTGTGCACTGCCAGCCATAAGAAATACATATCGCTCCTTACCGGGAATGAAAAGACCATTTGGTTACATCTTGCGCCTTCGGGCGCTGCGAGCGTACCAAGCGCATGCGGTCAGACAGAGGAAAAAGAAGCTCAAGATGAAAGCTAAGTTTACGATACTTCGTCCAATTGTTACTTTTCAGAATTTTGCAGTCGTTTATCCCTTAACTCTAGTGAGCGTTCGTATCGTGACCACCCTCGTGTGATAGAACCTAGGCTAGCTTCTTTCATCGCACCATCATTCTGTCCAGAGCCATGCTAGTAGGACGATAGGCTGCATCGAGAACTACCCGGGAAAAACCCGTGGGACGCATCCATGCCAAGATGACTGATAAGGGCCGGACCCTTACGATTATCGCAGTAATATGATACCGGCAGGAATCCGGAGCGTACAGAGGGATCAATCATACGAACGCAAACATACAGAGCTCAAAGGGATAAACACACATTCAGAATCCAACTAGAAATACCAGTTTCACGCAAACATGAGAGATAGAGTAACTAAACACAAAATACATGTTATGATTCATTACAGGGTAGCAGCGGCCCGATAATTGGACTGGTGGCCCGGTGGAGCAGTTCAATCTTGAAGAACTCTGTCGGCCTGGGGCGTATCCTTCTCCTTGGCGGCCGCGACGTCAGCACCCGCTGGTGGCACCCTAAATCCGTCGTCGAGGTCGAGGTCCGGATGACGGCAGGCGAAATTGCTCAAGAGCATGAAGAGGGCATTGCGGGAAAGCCTCCGAGACTTGGTCGCAAAGCGCTCTGCCCTCCTCTCTTTGTGCACTTTCAACTTCTCGACCAGCTCGTTGAAGAAGAGCCCCAGCTTGGCGTTGGGGACCTCGTGCCTACTAACCAAGAAGACTGGGCCATCCGTGCCCATCGCCTTGGCCTGGGCACCAAGGCGCTTGGGCACGTCAATCAGGCTCTTGGTCTAGAGTTTAACCGTGTCAGCATGATTCTTCAGCTTGTCCTCTACATCTTGTCGGAGACATTGGTCGGCCTCCGAATCCTTGGACAACAACTGTTGGCTGGACTCAAGTGATTCCACCGAATAATCAAGCATGTCGATCCTCTCCTTCAAGGCCGAGATGTTGCCATTGGCAGTTTCAAGGCTCTAAGTCTTGGAGGAGAGCTGCGACTGTACGACGACCAAGAGGGTCTCAGCCTGCTGAGCCTTCTCTTTGAGTACCTCACCTCCTTGGCACTGCCGGGGACATCCTCACCCAACTTAGCCACCTGCTTATCAAGCTTTTCCTTGGCGGCAGATGCAACAGCCTGATCATCAATAAGTTTCTTCAGCCAAGCAGCATACGTTGGTGTCAAATCCGGCAGATCTCGGGTAGGGGTGCCCAAGCTGTGCGTCTATGGATCGATGGTAATAGGAGACTGGGGACACGATGTTTTACCCAGGTTCAGGACCTCTCAGTCAAGGTAATACCCTACTTCCTGCTTGATTGATCTTGATGAATATGTGTTTGCAAGAGTTGATCTAACTTGAGATCGTAATGGCTAAAACCATAGGAGTCTAGCCCATGTAATTGTGATTCTGCTACCCTCTATGGACTAGACCCTACGGTTTATATATCGACTTAGGGTTACAAGGATTGCTTGGGAAGAAAGGAATCATTACATCCGAACATCTATTCTACATTTCTACATATACAGGAGTCCTAACCAGACACGAGGACGTCAATTTATCTTCATCTTCATAGCCAATCTATCCGGCCCAGCCTCGGTAGACCGGATCCTCGTGGACCCCCAAATCCAGGACTCCCTCAGTAGCGCCTGAACTTGCCTTCAATGATGAGATTGTATCCGGCTTCATGTCTTCGGTCTTACAAGGCAGGTCCTTCTTCGGAATAGATGATAGTTCGGCTCCATATTTAATATTATGTCCTGTTTGATTCCTTGCCGCCGTCGCCTCGGCTTCCAGGTGTCAGATGAATGCAAACCGTCTGGGTATTTTTACAAATAACCCTAGACTGTGTAAGGAAGGCGCCTATTTACAGAGACTAAATCTCAGATGCCATTCCACTCCACGTGGAAAATCCTTAAAGCTTGCCACAGAAAATCTCCAAAGATGGCCGGCGTTCCCAGTTCTTCCTCATGCCCTCATGGCCCTCAAGAAGGCAATTGGGAAAGTTGCCCAGTATCCCACATGCATCTGAGTAAAATTCAGGCGCAGGGGTATCTCCCTCCCGCGGATCTAGTCCCCGCCCGGGCTGGATTAACTCCTATTGACGGTGAAGCCCTGGCGGAAAAGTTCCCCAATCCTACCAAGGAGGAGCGGGTGTGCTTTGTCTCCATCCTATTGAGAGGCGTAGGATTTCCTATCCATCCTTTCCTCTGGGGGTTCTTGGAGTTCTATGGTCTCCATCTCCACGATCTTATGCTAGGCTCTATCTTGCACACTGCGGGTTTCGTCGCTCTTTGTGAGCTGTTTCTGGGCAGTGAGGCTCATTTTGAGCTATGGCGAAAATTCTTCTGCCTCATACCTCACGCCCAAAAGAGATCTATATTCGAGGTGGGCGGCGCTGAAGTGTGGCGCATAGCTGGGACATGCTACCCGTCCGGCACTCCGAAGAGTGGCCCTCAGAATGGTTTTATATTGAAGACGTCGTTCTTCCGGACCCAATCCGGCGAGGCCTTCCCGAATACTCCTGTGCTCCTTTAAAGAAGCGCTTCAACTGGTGTCCCCGAAGCCTCAAGGAAGAAGACAGTGCGGAGATCAAAAGGCTAGTAAGCAAGATTAGATTACTTGCCCACTCCGAGCTGACAATAATTCAAGTAATGGCGATCTTGATAACACGATGCGTGCATCCGCTTCAAGCCAGAGGGTTTCCTATGTGGCATTATAATAGGCAAGATAATGCCTCACGTTGTCTACGCAAGGGTCCGGACAACCCTGCCACCCTGGCCGCCATCCTAGCGGACCTCTACAAAGGGGAGAAGGAGGAATTTTTCCGCTTGAAGTGTCGGGAAGGTTTCTCTATGTACAACCCCATCGACTGGGTAAGCCTTTCTCTAATCGCTAGTTCTGCTTAATTTTTCACTTGAGACATACTAACCGAACCAAATTCGGTTATCTCCCATAGGAGTGGAGGAAGGTGGTCGAAGGGATTCATAGCCCCATTCCGCAGCCAGAGGACCATATTCGAGACATGGATTCCGGATTGAAGAAGATCCGGACATAGGCATAGAGCTTAGGGACGGAGTTTTCTATTTGGCTAGCCATGATGGTACTGAAGTGGCTACCATAGCCGATTACCCTGGCCTTCTTCCTTCCTCTCGCATAAGTACCAAGGAGACACCTCCTCAAAGAGAGTTTTCCCAGCGTGCCTCACCCATCGCACTGTCTCATGCTCAAAAGGGGCGGCGCTCGTCCCGCCGTACTGCATCAAGGGCGCCCTCTAGGAAGGCGACGCCCGCGCAGGGCGTGTCTTCAAAACAGAAGGAAACCGAAGACTTCACCAGACCTCCTCCTTTCCCAAAAAGTTATAATTTTTTTAACAGATGCTCGGCAGCAAGGCCGGATTGTAATATTTCCGCTGTCTTATTTTAGGAGGAGCATACGCCGGACTGTGTCCGGGGATCCTGCTGGTCATGCTTCAACCAATCCGACACCGGACCCATCCACAAGGACTAGAGTTGATACGGGTGTAACACCGGATTGTCCTCTCCAAGAGGATTTACATGAGGTATATGTTACCAATTCCGAAGTGAAAATTGCGTTAAATCATCGGTGGTGAAAAACAGCCATGCGTGATCCATCTTTTACTAAGGAGGCGTTCAACGCCCTTACTTATGCGGATGCGTATATCCGAGCTGCTCAAGACGGACTTGCCGGAGCCACTCACCAGCTTTCCAAGGATATGCGGGTGAGTGAGTGTAGATTCAATATTCATATGCTAGTAGCCCCCGAGAATTAAAGCAGTTGGCCAAACTGATTTAAGGATCGATGTATCCTTAGGTACTCAAAGAAAAGAATAACATATATCCAAGGAGCTGGGAGTATGCCGGACCGAGCTAACTGCTGTCACCATTGAATTGGAAGATTTGAAGAAGTCCAAGAAGGGTTCTGATGGTAAGAACAATAGAGTCCGAAAAGTATGGTCCGACGCCAATCAATGATTTTTAAATATACATTGTTTTAACTGCAGCAGCAGGGTCAATAGACCAACTGGGGAAGAAGTTAAGGGCTGCTCTAGCGGTGAAAGAACAAGCTGAAGGGCACACAGCCGCTGGTCAACATGTACTAACACAGACCATAGAGGAGAAAAACAAACTTCAGGATACAAATATCAAGCAAGCCGAAGAGCTAAAGGACATACGAGCCCAACTCTCGGATGCCTTGAAAGAGAACAGGAAGCTAAAGGGCGGCCTATTCAGTATGACCTTGAACCTAGCTTTCATTATATTCCCTTGATTCAATGTTTTTTTACAAAATTGTTCCTGTAGGCTTGTTAACTGGGCGGCCCGGGGGAGAGGTGTCTGAATTTCAAGGTGACCTGCTGCAAGGGCTCTCCAAGGTACACGAGTGAGCTCGGAAAGCAATGAAGAATATGGCCAAGGCCTTATGGCCAGCTGATTCTCCTCCAGAGATTATGGAGGAACTGGCGAATTTATTCAAAGGGGCTGGACGTCGCTTTGAACTGCGGAAGGCGTCAGCATGTCAAGAAGGTGCTCAAGAAACCTGGGCTACGGTGAAGACACGCTACACCGGACTTGATCTGAATCATATGGCCCGGGTTGGACCTCGAGGGCCTGACGGACTAGAAATCCTTGTGAGCTTGGTGTATGACCAAGTAAAGACAGCCGCCAAATTTTCACAAGACTGTAAATTAGACAGTCTTATAGATGGTATAGATGAAGAGTAGGCGTCTGATTCCATGTAACAATGTACTTTATCATCAAACTTATCTCCTGCTGAATTTATTTGGAAGATTGTCATAGCAGACCTTCCGCTTTGATATCCGAAACCCAAGGGCTGGAGTGTTTCCGAATACTATACCTATGGTAAACACGTGGTATGTTTGGGAACCAAGCAATCCGTTCATCGTTGCTTAAACAGACAAATATGTTTCGAGAGTTATGTTATATTACTATTTAACGAAAGAAACATCTTCCAGAGAGAATAGTTCCGTTAAGGGTTCCTTTCCCTGGGTCACGATGCATATATACGCGTGCCTAGGCTTTGATCCTTAAAATAGGATTATAGGGAGCCTATCCTATTAGCTTGAAATATTATACACCAAAAAGCGATTCGTCGTTTGTCCGCCGACCAGTAATTTTCTAAAGAACGTTAGCTTTCGGCTTCACCCATTTGAGGTACAAGTCTGGATTACCCGGTTGTAACAATCGCAGAGGTGCTCCCTTTACACCCTAGCCGAACAATCGGGAACATAGGGTATAAACACATGAGCCAGGCAACCTAGCTTGGCAAAAACGGAAGTCATAAAGGTGCATATAATGGCGAAGAGACTGTATGAAACAGAAGACATGAGTATTTGTAAGCAATATGCTCTTTAATAATGGGCTTCGTTATAGAAGCCCCAGGTATTTTGAGGTATATACATTTGAGGATGCTTTACCCTGTAACAGTTCGGTTAAGCCGAACATTTTTCGGTAAGGAAAAAATAAGAAAGGAAGAGGAGAAATAAAACAAGGCATAAGGCCTAAACTAAAAAAGAGAATAAAAGGTGCTACCGAACTATCCGTAGAATCGTCTGATGCGTTTTGAAGGCGATAGGCTCCACCGGTGAGTACTTCATCAATAATGAAGGGGCCCTCCCATCTTGGTTTGAGCTTGTCCTTTTTCTTCTCCTGGAGATGCAAAATGAGTTCGCCAACATTGTATGTTTTGGCCCGCACTTCTCTGCTTTGGTATCGCCTGGCTAGTTGTTGATAGAATGCGGAACGGGCCTGCATGATATCGCGCTCCTCTTCAAGGATGTGTAGGTCGTCCTGCCGATCGAGCTCGGCCTCTCGCTCTTCATACATGCACACTCGAGGTTAGTCATGAATAATATCATAGGGCAAAATAGCCTCTGCGCCGTGCACCATGAAAAAAGGCGTGTATCCGATTGTCCGGTTAGGTGTGGTCCGCGGCCCCAGAGTACGGAGTCGAGCTCCTCAACCCAGTGTTTATCTGACTCCCGCAGGGAGCGCACTAGTCGGGGTTTAATGCCGCTCATTATCAAGCCATTGGCAATTTTTTGACTTGAGCATTTTTTTGAGGATGGTACACAAAGGCGTAATCGAGTTTAATGCCTAACTTGGCGCACCAATTTTTCACCTCATCAGCTGTGAAGTTGGAGCCGTTATGTTTGATAATACTGTGCAGAACACCATAATGGTGTACTACACTGGATATAAAATCTATCACTGGCCCTGCCTCGGTTGTTCTGACTGGCTTGGCTTCTATCCAATTAATGAATTTTTCCACCATAACCAGTAAATATTTCTTTTTATGGCTTCCCCCTTTAAGAGGTCCGACCATATCCAGCCCCTAGACCGCAAAGAGCCAAATAATGGGGATGGTTCTCAGAGTGGTGGGAGGCATATGCCTTTGGTTTGCGAAAAGCTGGCATCCAACACAATGTTGGACTAGGGAGCATCCACTCGCGCAGTTGGCCAGAAGAAACCAGTTCGGAAAGCCTTGCTTACAAGAGCCCGAGCTGCGGCATGATGGTCGCCCATGCCAGCATCTATTTCGGCTAGAAGTTGCCGTCCCTCCTCTTCGGAGATGCACCGTTGGAGAATACTAGTAGTGCTTTTATTGTATAGTTCACCTTCGTGAACCATATAGGCTTTAGAGCGCCGAATTATGCGGCGGGCCTCATTTTGGTCATCGGGGAGCTCTTGCCTATTAAGGTAGGCTAGGAAAGGCTCGGTCCAGGGGGCTATGACATCCATTATCTCGTGAGTGGTGGATGTTATTTCCATGTTCGAGTCCCTGATGACATCTGTATTGAGTTCGGCTGGGGGCGTGTTCGGGTCCAGATTAGCTTCTTTGCTCTCGTCCTGCCATGTCACTGATGGCTTGAACAGCCTTTCCACAAAGGTGTTAGGCGGGACTAGGTCGCATTTAGCGCCCATACGAGCAAGTATATTCGCTGCCTGGTTACTGTCCCGAGCTACATGGTGAAATTCCAGCCCCTCAAATCGAGCCGACATTTTTAATATGGCATTTCGATAAGCTTCCATCTTTGAATCCTTCATGTCAAATTCTCCGTTTACCTGAGATATTGCGAGGTTTGAGTTTCTGTGCACCTCGAGGCGTTGTATGCCCATGGGTACGGCCATGCGGAGACCGTGCAGTAGTGCCTCGTATTCGGCCGCATTGTTTGAATCCGTATAGATGATCTGCAGTACGTAGCGGACTGTATCCCCTGTTGGAGATATCAAGATGACACCGACCCCCAATCCGGCTCGTATTTTGGAGCCGTTTAAGTACATGGTCCTATGGTAGTATGCTCCATACTCTTTAGGGAGTTCGGCTTCCGTCCACTCCACGATGAAGTCGGCCAACACCTGGGACTTAATAGTCTGGGATGGTTTGTATGTTATTTCGAACGGTAAGAGCTCAATGGCCCCATTTGGCTATGTGTCATCTGGCGTCTTTATTGTTTATGATATCGTTGAGTGGTACTTCGGATGCCACTTTGATCGAACACTCTTGAAAGTTGTGTTGGAGCTTCCGAGATGCCATGAATACCACATAAGCAATTTTTTGGTAATGAGGGTATCGTGATTTACACGGTGTGAGAACCTCGGATACATAGTATACGGGTTTTTGAACGGGCAATTTATGTCCCTCTTCGTCTCGTTCGACGACGAGTACCGCACTCACTACCTGGTGAGTGGCTGAGATATAAAGGAGCATTGGCTCGCCAACACCTGGAGCGGCTAGGATTGGGTTGCTCGCCAATAGGGTTTTTATCTCCTGCAATCCGGGCGTGGCCGCATCCGTCCATTCAAAGTTGTCTGTGTGCCTCAGCAGTCTATAAAGCTGTAGTGCTTTCTCTCCTAATCTGGAGATAAAGCGGCTCAAGGCCGCTATGCAACCTGCTAGCTTCTGCACTTGTTTTAGATCGGTTGGCGTACTTAGCTGTGATAGGGCCCAAATTTTAGCTGGGTTCGCTTCAATTCCTCTATGGGATACGATGAACCTTCCTGAATAACTTTCCGGCTGGAACGCCAAAGACATTTTTTTGGATTGAGCCGTATGTCATATGTTTGGAGATTATCAAAAGTAAGGCAGAGATCATCCACCAATGTTTCGACGTGTTTATTCTTGATGCTTACATCGTCAATGTATGCCTCCGATGTCTTGCCAATTTGCTTCTCTAAGCATGTTTGAATCATGCGTTGATACGTGGAACCAGTGTTTTTGAGTTCGAATGGCATAGTGTTGAAACAAAAGGGGCCGTACGGAGTGATAAATGTCGTCGCGGCTTGATCTGATTCCTTCATTTTTATCTGATGGTATCCAGAGTAAGCATCGAGGAAACACAACGAGTCATTTCCTATGGTTGCACCAATAATTTGATCAATGCAGGGCAGTGGAATGGGATCCTTAGGGCAAGCCTTGTTTAAGTACGTGAAGTCGACACAAAGGCGCCAGGATTTGTCCTTATTTGGTACCATGACTATGTTGGCTAGCCAATCCGGGTTTTTAATTTCCCTTATGAATCCTGCTTCTAGTAACTTGGCTAGCTCTTCCCCCATCGCTTGCCTTTTGGGTTCGGAAAATCGTTGTAGTGACTCCTTGACTGGCTTGAACCCTTTGATGATGATAAGGCTTTGTTCGGCCAGCCTGCGTGGGTTTCCCAGCATGTCCGAAGGATGCCAAGCGAATATGTCCCAATTTTCGCAAAGGAAGGTGCGCAAGGCGCTGTCTATCATCGGGTCCAACTATGCCCCAATGGATGTTGTCTTGTTGGGGTCCGTTGGGTGCACTTGAAACTTGATAATTTCATCTGCTGGCTTGAAGGAGGTAGATTTCGATCTCTTGTCAAGGACTACGTCATCCTTCTCCACCGTAGATCGTAAGGTGGTTAATTCTTCGGTCGCGAGGGCTTCGGATAGTGCCTCTAAGGCTAAGGATGCGGTTTTGTTCTCGGCACGGAGTGCTCTGTCCGGATCACTTGCAACTGTGATTATTCCATTGGGCCCTGACATTTTGAGCTTCATGTACCCATAATGGGGTATAGCTTGAAAGCGTGAGAAAGCGTCCCGCCCTAGAAGGGCGTGGTATCCGCTGTTGAAGGGGACAATGTGGAAGAGCAGTTCCTCCGACCTATAGTTTTCAGGTGTACCGAATACTACGTCAAACTTAATGCTTCCTGAACACCGGGCTTCCTGGCTGGGAATAATTCCTCTAAAGGTTGTATACGTTGTTCAATGCGGGATTTATCGACCTGCAGTTTTGCAAGTGTGTCCTCATATATGACGTTGAGTCCACTGCTCTCGTCCATCAGTACTTTAGTGAGGTGAAAGCCGTCTATTATTGGGTTTAGTACAAGAGCAGCTGTGGCTCGGACCGGTCGGACTCGTGGTTTGTCTTCTGCTGAAAAGGTGATTGCTGTGTCGCTCCATGGGCTTACGGTGCTGATTTGATGGACCTCGGCAAGTTTGCGATTTGCTCTCTTGCATTGGTTGTTTGTGGAGAATGTCTCGAAGACAATAAAGACATCAAAATCTTTCTCCCCTAGCGTTGCGGTGGCGAGGATTGCTTCACCGCTTTTTTCTACCTGCCGGAGTACCCAACATGCTCTAAGGCAGTGGGTTGGGATAACGTCCGGGGCGACATGTATTTGGCAAGTTTTATCCAATAGTTCGTCCAGAACGGACCTGTGTCCTATGAAAGATCTGTTTTTCCTACCATTGTGTATGTTATCGGATGCCCTACTAGGGTATGTCCGTTTCACTTTAGCGGCGTATTATCCGAAGATGGACTGTTCTAGAGGTGTATTCTGGGCTTTCCAAGTGTTTTCCATAGTGCAGTACTTTCGTACGAAATGTGATAATTCTGCAAAGCTCCGTATTTGACGTCAGTTGAGGGCGTTCAAGACTCCCTCGTCCATGCAATTGTGGTGAAATATGGGAACCATGTTGTCGTCGCATCACTCCTTGATCTTGTTTTTTACAAGTAGGAATCTGGCCCAGAAGTGATGAACCGTCTCTTGGGGCTGCTGCTGTATATACGTGAGATCACATATGTCTAGTAGTCCGGAGTTACTTGGAGAGCGTGTACTATGGTAGGTGGATGTGGATAAATTTGAGTCCCCACCCAACGTAGTGTCTGGGGTTTGAGCAACCTACGATGTGGATGATCTAGGCCTTGCGGGATCTGAATGTTCCACGGGCCTGGCGTCTATCCCTGAGCTCAAAAGACATGAAGTGCCACCTAACAGAGGTGTGTTCGGCTCGAAGGGTTCGGAGATCCGAATAGCGCCGGTCTACATTTCAAGAGGGGAAATATCTTTGGCTTGGTCCTCGATGGCCGCCACTAGGTGAGTGACCGGGGAGGAATTGACTTCCTCCTGATCAGATTTAAGCTCGATCTGATCATTAGGTGATGAGAGCCCCAAGGAGGCAATGCGATCTAGCAGCTCATTTAAAGACGAGGAATCCGCCAAAATCGCGTCATCGGAGTGGTCGAAGCCAATATAGGAGTGGTGCTCGATGACTGCGGGGAGCGCGACCGGCCAGGTGGGCATGCATGCGCATACAATAAACCCGCTGAGCTGGAGGATCTGGCCCATGGCCAGGTTGTTTCCGAGGGTGATATCGTCGTTGATGACGAGACGAGCCATCAATCGCTTTTCGCGAGCGCACATCAGAGCTCTCAATGAAAGCATCATTGTCGGTGTCAAAACCGGCAGAGTCGGGTAGGGGTGCCCAAGCTGTGCGTCTAAGGATCGATGGTAACAGGAGACTGGGGACATGATGTTTTACCCAGGTTCAGGCCCTCTCGATCGAGGTAATACCCTAGTTCCTGCTTGATTGAACCTGAGGAATATGGGTATACAAGAGTTGATCTACCTCAAGATCGTAATCGCTAAAACCCTAGGAGTCTAGCCTATGTAATTGTGATTCTACTACCCTCTACGGACTAGACCCTCCGGTTTATATATCCAACGGAGGAGACCTAGGGTTACAAAGATTGCTTGGGAAGAAAGGAATCATTACATCCGAACATCCATTCCACCTTTCTACATATACAGGAGTCCTAACCAGACACGGGGACGTCAATTTGTCTTCATCTTCGTAGCCCATCTGTCTGGCCCAGCCTCGGTAGACCGGATCCTCATGGACCCCCAAATCTAGGACTCCCTCAGCATAGTCAGCGGAAAGAGCATACAACTTGGCCCCGTGCTTATCCTCCAGCTCCTTGGTACATTAATCTACAAGATCCTCCAGTTCTTCATCCTTGGCACGGAGGGTAGCCCCAAGCTTCTCCTCCCGGAGGGAGATCTTTCTTTCCCTGGCATATAGAGACGCCTTGTGGTCCGCCAGATGCACCTCGCGGGCCCTGACGTCCTCTCTTGTCATCTGGAGCATCTCCTGCTGCCTCATGAGCACTTTGAAATGCTTGTCGTTCCATTCGCGCAACTCCCGACACTTATCCTTCACCTTCTGGTCCACTTTATTGGCGGAATCACACTGCTCCTTGAGTGCCGGCCATTTCTGGTTGTGCCGCACATACATCTCCTTCACACCTGCCGCCATGGATTCCATGAAGGACAGGTCCATGGCGACGGCGGTCGAGTCATCGGCCTCTCCAGCTCCCTGGTAAAGAGGAGCCAAGATACGATGAAGTTCTTCATCGAGCTCGGCATCCGTTGTCAGAGGCAGGTCAGGGGCTGCAGCTCCCGGTGGCGATAGCACCATGGCCAGCGTACTCGAAGAGGACGGCGGCAGGTCCGGTGGCGGGGAGTGGACCCGTGGTCCGGGGTGGGATTTTCACCTCGATGGCTAGTTCCCCTACCGGAAGATCCTCTGAAGAATGTTCCATTACCGCCATGGAGTCATGTGCTTCCCCGGCAGCAAGATCTTATCCATCGGCAGCAGCAAGCTCTACGGCTTTGTCTGTGGTGGCCCTTCCTATGTCAGCCGTCGCTTCCAGGGGATCTGGATCTTCGGCTTGAGGGGCTGCACATGAAAGAGTCAGTGAATGATGGAGGAAAGGAAATACAAGGAAAGCGGAGAAATTGGGAGAAGCAATCAAAACAAGAAGAAGAAGAAGAAGAAGAAGAAGAGAATAAGCAAAGTACCTAGAGGAGTCTGCAGGGCGGAAACCTCTATTTCCCCGACAGCGGTTGGTGCTGGGCCATGGACTTCAGTCTCTACCATGGCCGTCTTGGCCGCCTTCCGCACGACCTCGTCCACAGGCGGTTCCGGAGGGGCCTCTTTGGATTAAGCGATGGGGGAGGCATGTCCCTCGGGAGGAGGCTCGTCTTGAGACACCTCCCCTCTCCCTCCACCAGGGGAGATATGGAGGTTGTCCCCATTACCCCAGCGGGAGGGACCAGGTCTCCGCTCTCGAGCTAGGGGCTGGACTGGGGGCTCGGCACGGGGTCATCCACATCATCTCCCACCAAGGCCGAGCTCT
Organism: Secale cereale; assembly: GCA_902687465.1. NCBI lineage: Eukaryota > Viridiplantae > Streptophyta > Magnoliopsida > Poales > Poaceae > Secale > Secale cereale. Next base: position 453,340,874 of record LR738711.1, on the reverse strand, counting down.
CCGCGCCCCTCAACGACCCAAGGCGCCAGAGCATCTTCTCTGGGTGGCGGACAAGGTTTTTTGTGTCCTCCTCCACTTCCCTGCCAGTGACAAGGACAAGAGGTCAGTCAGCAAAAATAAATCAGATATGCAAGCTACCCATGGAAACGGAAAATCCTCCTTACTCTTCGACAATGAGCATGGAGTTCAAATTGAACTCCACGAGAGGTGGAGACTCCCGTCTTCTATTCGAAGGAGGGGAAGCAGAGCTCCCTGGCAGCTTCGGAGCTTGCCATGGCGCAGGCGGCTCTGGAGAAGACGAGCTCTACAAGGAGCTCGAGCCGGAGTGGGAGCTGACTCCACCTCCACGTCCATCGAGCACTGGGAGGAGGGGCCTTTGGCCTAGGCAAGACAAGGAGATTGACGACACGGCGCCTCAGCCTTGGTAGTTTTGTTGGTGGTCTTCCTTACCCTCTTGGCAGGAGGGTTGGGGGCCACCGCCCCTCGAGCAGTGGCATGCCTGCGGGTGCGCTGTTCTAGGTCTGGCTCGGGGGCTTGAGGGCCAGCCGCTAGCCAATATTTGACCCCGGCTGCCTCGCTGGTCTCCTCCTCTTCTTCCTTTTTTCCTCCTCCTAAAGCTCCTTTGCTGCCGCGGCTAAAGCCTCTACCTCGACAAAGATGTTCCCAGCACGCCCTTCCCCAATAGCCCTTTCTGTGGTTTGCACGTCACTGCCGCTGGGGGAAGAGCTCCTGTCCTCAACTTTCCCCTTTCCCTTCCTGGCTTTTGCGGCCTTCTCCACCCCCGCGAGCCGGGTGGACTTGTCTTCCTCGACTCTCTTTAAAATGTACGCCACCTCCACAGTCGAGGTGTGCTTGTACATTCCAGTTTCAACCCTGGTGGCCTTCTCCACCAGGTTATTCGACCATTCAAGCTCTCCAGGGTGGGTAGCTGCCAACTGCTCGATACTCCCTCAGCATTGCATTCCGGCATTCACTTTAGTATCTGATCCCGTGTAGAGTTGATGTTCAGAGGGACGACAATTGCCGGGAACTTGAACAGTTCAATGCGGCCGAACAGCTGGTCGCACAACCAGCCGTGGCCATAAACTGACAAGTTGTTGGCCAGCCCCGGCAGCAACCTCATCATGTCTACCGCGTCTCCATACAACCACGCACACCTATCCCTTTCCTGCAACGGTGAGAAGTTGCGGAGAAGAAAATCTGCCCCCACATGCTCAATGGTTAACCCGACAGCCGCCAGATGAGTGATCATGTTGATTGTCGGGCGCAACATGTCCTTGTTGAGGCCTTTGGCGCTCCATGCCTTATTGCGCTCGACGCACTCCTTCCGTGCATCATAGAATTCGGGGAGATCCTTATCCTGAATCCAGCACCAATCTCCCCTCCATTGTTCCCACCTCTCACGCTGGAATCCAGGAATGTTATCCCAAACTTTCCTGGCCGCGTGAGGCATCCAGCTAATGATCCCGGAGCAGTTGACTTTGTTCTCCACCCGCGGGACAAAATAATGACAGAATAGATCCACATTGGGCTTGACACCGACAAAGTTCTCACAAAAATGCGCAAAAATGGCCATGGTTGCCATTAAATTTGGCATGAAGTCAAGGAGGTGGAACCCATAGATGTTCACGATCGCCTCGAAGAATTTAGAGAAGGGGGGACAGAGGCCGCAGATGAAGTAAGCACGGAAGAAATGATAAGGGTTCTACGGATTGTCCTTCCCTGCATAAACTACGGGCACTTCATGCCCCTTATCGACGGCTCTTCCCCACAAATATCCGCACCTCATTTGGAGGATGGGGCCGCTCAGATTCGATGGAATGAAGATGACGTCTTTGCTCCGCTTCTTGTTCAGTTCCGCCGCCCTCTTGATTCCTTTGCGGCGGCCTCCGTCACCGTGGCCTTCTGCTTCTTCTTCTCCGTGGGTTTCTTCCACTGTTTCGGGCATAACCCAATGTGCCTAGCGACACGTGTGGCTCAGGCCCGGGGGCTTATGTCGGGGAAACTATACAGGGGTATGTGTTTTCCCCTGAGTCATGCGCGGACAAGCCAAGGCCAAGCCAAGATGTACAAGAGACCAAGAGATTAAGAGTACTGGCTCAGATCAGAGAAACCAAGGCCGAGCCGGAGAAGCAAGACATCCCCAAGAGAAGGGCATCCCTTGCCGGGCAGGCGAGCCTGGCAAGGGAAGAGGCTACCGCTAGAAGCAGATAACAGAAACACACCTGCCGGGGGCTCGCGGAGGCAAGACCACCTCACCAAACACTCAAGCATGACCCACGTCGTCAATCAATGCACTGTCAAGCCGCAAGATGATTAAGTGGCAGCCATTAGCCACATGGTAGCCAGTTCCAACAAGGAAGAACCCGCAGATGACACCCGTCCTGCGACGTGTCAAGAAGACAGGCGCGGAGCTGGCGAGATAGCCCAGCAAGCCTTGCCGGGTAACCAGTGATGTGACACTAAGCAATGCATTTGATCGACCCTGTCAGCCCACAGAGTTAGGTATGTTAGCCATGTTTGCTATCATATTAGTGCATAATGACTACTTTGCCACTCTGCTCGCCCCTTGATCAATAAAAGGAGGCCCATGGCAATCCTAGAAAGGGGTTGGAAAATAGATGAACCCACACCCCCGTACGCGCGTACTCGTTGCTGCCCTAAGGCAACCCTTGCCGGCTGAGTGTACTACGCTCCACCACCACCATGCCACCATCAATCCACCAAAGCAGGAGTAGGGTTTTATGCCTCGCGGCGGCCCGAACCTAGGTAAATTGTCTTGTGTACTCCCTGCCGCGCTGCCGCGCTGCCGCGCTGCCGCGTGCTAGTATCCTATTTGTGCAACGCGACGTCCCCATGCCGAACCACCAAGGGGCCTCCTGGTCCCATTGGTGGCCGCGGATATCCCGCGACAGACATAGATAATAAGCATACGCGTACACAAGCACAGTTCAACCATAAGTACATAGTTCAACCATCATTAAGCATACTCAAGCGTACATAGTTCGATCCCACATCTCATCTCACATGCCGGCACGATCCTGAAGCCTCTCCAGGTACTCGGCGTACGCGCCGTACGCCACCCTATGAGAATACTTCTACTTGAAGGAGCCAATAGTCCATCCTCTTGCATGCGCCATAACACTTTGATAGACGTCATGAAGCTTGTGGTAGCAAAATGTGCATCGATAGCCGCCGTCCCGGGTCCTAATCCGCTTGTTATGCACTCCTGCATAAAGCTCCCTCGGGATTTGCCTCTTGTACCTCCTCTAGACATCTTCATCCTCGATGTCCACATTGTCAGACAACACCTATACAAATAGTAAAACAAATATGGCATCAAATCAATGTTTCCATGCCGTGAAGTAGTATTAGGAATTCATGGCTATTTTTTATACATATCCAGAGATTATGGTTCAATTGTTAAGCACAACTGTCTATGTCCAGACCAATCTTGAAGAAAATAATGGCACAAACATATATGTAGGTCATTCAAAATCAATTGTCAAGTCCTGGCTAGGAATTATTAGCGCGAACACTAACCCTAGTCCGATTACTAGCAGAAATCATTTGTACAGATGAAACAACTAATCACTTATCACTTGTACCATTCAAACAATCAATACACTACATGGATCTAACGGAACTTACTCAGATTTCATGGATTGGGAGAACATAACCATAGGATTTCTATTCCAAAAAGGGGGAGGCAGGAGTAACCAGAGAAACCATAGGATCTATTTGACACATAAATGGGTATAGATGACTGACCAGCTATCTATCATTGTCGGAGTCTTCCCGGAGTGGTCATCGGAGTCGTCGCCGGGGTCGTCGCCCGAGTTGTCACCGGATTCGGTGTGGAACTCCGCCTCCGGCTGTGGAAGCTCAACGTTGTCGACGACGTCAGGGTGCAGCGATAACTCGCCGTCGGTGACGGCAAACTCTGTCTCCATTTTCACGATGTGCTCCCGTGCTTCAGCAGCCCCGGCATCGCCACTCCCTCCGATGGGGAGCTTTGGTGGCATCCTCATACACTAACAGCTTTGAGGACTGAGAGCGGCGTCGAGGATGCACGAGTAGAGAGAGTATTGTGTGTGTGCCGAGGATGGGGGCGGCCGCTCAAGCACACCATTAATATGGAGTAGTGGGATAGAAACGGGCGGCGGTCAAACCGCCGGCTCGCCTCCCAGTGAGCCTGCGCACCGGACTACTAGCATGCCTACCGTCGTTTCACACAGCTAATCACACGCCTCCCGATGACACTGCACAGCGATCACGCCTCCGTCAATTCACACACATGCACGCACGCCTCCTGATCCGCCTGAGCGCCGGACTACTCGCATGCGTCCCATCAACTCACGCCTGCTCGCACGACAAACGGGTTGCATGGCGGCACATATATTGTTTTTCTATTTGGATGATTAATGCTGTCGCTTTATTGCTTAACCAAAGCATGGCACGTATCCATTGTTGGTCTAACGCTCATGCTTCGAATAAATAATCCATTTGGGATATTGGTTCCCAATTATTAATAATCTCCCGTTTGTATTTAGATAAAAATTACATCAAAATTGGTCTCAAATTTGACAGAAAAAAGTACAATGCCACTTTGTATTGGTGTCCATATGAGAACTAGATAAGTTTCATGAACTTCAAATAAGTTTTGGATGTACTAGAATTTAAAAATCAAGATTCTCAATGTTTGAAATTTCATGCACGGGGAGTAAACATGCACCCAGAGAGACACATGTGTTTTTGCAATCCATTTAGGTGCACTTTCATGTGTGCATATAGCTCAAATTTGATTTTTGCACATTATACCCGCAGAAAATCAATCAATGTACTAAAACGCCTTAATGATCTATGGTTTTTTTAAATTAAAACGTCCCTCATTTGGTAATATATGTACACCAGGGGATAATTTAACATGCATCATAGTTGCTGTGGATTCACGGTGTGTGTGTTGGTGTGTGCGCCTGGGGGGTGGCGGGTGGCTCGCGTTACACTACAAGTTGTGAGCCACTGTGTGGGTTGGCCATTTTGTTAGGCAGGTGCCACATCTGAGTCGTGAATTCGTTATTTAAAACATTACACAACCCTTTCAAACATACATGTTTTGGCCACATGCAGTCTATAGTTGTCCTACACGACACTCGATACTCGCGTGTGACGCTTTGTGTGGGCCTGTGAGGTCGTCGTCCATCACTTTGACGAACAACCTACAGTGAGGTTAATTTGACCAGCAAGGTAGACTCTTTTTTGTTTGTGTTATGGTGGGAGTATATATATAGTACGCGTTGAAGAGGTGGAGATGATTAGCATATATACTATACGTACACGTTCGAGAACAAGTACACCTCACCCAGTGTCGAGACTTCTCAGTTTGCGAATCATGTGCCACAACAAAGTTGTGAAATTAGCTATTCAAACATCACACAACAGCTCTTTGGGCCACATGCATGCAGGCGGTGGTTATCCTAGCTAGGACACTTACGTGTGACGCTTCCACTCCGTGGGCCCACGAGGCCATCATCGATGCATGCATCACTTTGACCTATATTGGGAGAGGTTACTTAATTTCACCATCGAGGATGATTCTTTTTGGGTTGTATTACGGTAGGAGCATATAGTATGGGTCGAAGAGGGGGAAGGGGACCACCATATGTAGTATGCTTCATGAACCTTGCTCTGTGTGGGGGCTTTACGGTTTTTGAGGCATGTGGCACATCAAAGTTGTGCATTTTGGGTATTCAACATATGTTTGGCCCACATGCAAAGCGATGGTGGTTGTCCTCTCGCACCCACTTAAGCGGTTATCAGCGATATTGATGCTTTCCATCTGTGCGCCCGCTTGGTCCATCACTACTTTTTTCTTGACAATGAGAGTGGTTAATTTGACTTAGGAGGGGATTATTCTTTTGTTTGTAATACGGTATATATATAGGTCATGCTCTGGATGGCATGATACAGTTTGAGCACACACACATGCATGGGTACGCATGAATCCCTCCCATCGAGTCGAAGTGGCTAGTACAACGACACGTCATGAACAGATCTTGATTTGTGTGGGGACTGTACGATTTTCGATGCACGCGCCACACCAGTGTTGTGAAATGGTATTCAAACATGCATGCACGCATCACCTCCATACATACACATGTAGTGGTTGTCTTTGAACGGTACACTCCCTCGCGTGGTTATCGGTGACAAGCCTATATATTCGTGGGCCTGTGTGGACATCCATGATCACCTTGACCGACAACAAGATAGGTTACCATGGTGCATTCTTCCTTTGGTTCGTGTTACCATAGTATATGTCATGGTGAGATTCAGACCTAATTAAGTTTGAGCGCATATATTATGCACGCGTGCATGCATGAATCGCCGTCATCGGCTTGAAGTGTGGCGTGACATAAATATGCATCGTCAACCTAACCCTCACTCAGTGTGGGGATTTCTCGTTCGAAAGCACGGTGCCACATCAAAGTTGTTCCATTGTATAATAAAAAACACACACATGCAATGATTGTCTTCAGGGAATAGCTACGTGCGTGATTATTCGAGAGCTAGCCCATCTCCGGGGTCGCATGGATGACCATCACTTTGAGTAACAACAAGAGAGAGGTTGTACGACCAAAGTGGATTATTCTTGGTCCGTTTTATGATACATCTTGGTGAGATGCCTTTCTGGCCCATCGACTGAAAGTGGGTGTGGGGGGGGCTGCTACTTTGCACTTTGCTACATGAACCTCGGTTGGGGGAGGGCATGCATTCATAGCTTAGGATTCCCTTCGTGCTGACACGAGGGTGGGGCAAGCACTACCATGCGCTTTGGGAGATAGGTGGCACATCGAAGTTGCATTTGGTATTTGAACATCGAACCACACTTTTCATACATAGATTTGGTCCACATGCAAGTGTGTTCATGTTTTGACCCTCTCTCGCATCATTTTTTTGCCAAATTTATGACCATTAGACAAGTCGGGTGACGCAACAGACATGGTTCACTCAAACTAACCCTCAGCCACGCCGGTGCCCCTGTCACGAACATCCGCAAAGTTCATTGGGCTCCACGAGGCTTCCCCTCTCAAAAATATCTACACACCTGCAGCTTTTTTCTATTTGATAACACACAGTTATTATGTTTCGGTCGTGTGTGATGTTTCTTGTTCCCAATCCCGCGTGCATTCCTCGAAAATATCTGCCCGCCTCGATGGTTTTTATGTTTCATAACACAAGGTTGTTATTTCCGGACCGTGTGCGATGCACCATCATCAAAATTTTCAATAGCCCCGGCATTTCACTCCCGCATTCGACTCTCGCGTAGTAAAATTGTCAGTACCCGCGTCATTTCCTCAAACACACCCCCGCCGCCTCCACACACACACCAAAACCTCTTCGGGCGCGCGTGCGCACACCCCCCCTCCCTCGTTCAAAACCATAGCAAGGTCCCCGCCGCCTCCGCAAGTCCTCCATTGTAAACATCTGCCGGTTTGCCCGTGCTGCTTACCCACCAATCTCCATACCCAGGCCGCCCTGAACTTCTTAGATGAAGCCTGCCAAACGCCCCCTGTCCCACAGATCGCCATCCCCATCCCCATCCCCCACTCCAGAGCATCATAGCCTAAGCCCGGCTAGGCTTCCCATGGAGGTCGAGGAGCAACTGGCCCAAAAGAGGTGTATCGCGGTCTCTTAGCCCGACGTTGCCGAGGAAGTTGACGACCATTAGTGGCCGTAGGCACTAAATTAGCGGGCTAGATTATGCGGGTATGTCACGGACACCAGCTAAGACATCGAGGTCATCGACAACGATAGCCTGAGGCGGGTTATGTCACAGGTTAAGTGGCCCACCCCCAACCCCTCGGGTTCAACCGTCATCGTTCACATCCATGGCCCCGTTGCTGATCTCCTCTGGCTCGCTATCAACAATTTTCCATCCTACATCGCCATCGAGCCCCTTTTGTCATTTCTGAAGGACATGTTCCGCGACGCTAGCTTGGGATCCACATCTTCCAAGCCAGACCTCATTTACGGCGACCACGAGGAGGGCACCCTCTCCGGCTCTTCCAAGGGGCAAGAGCCAATCTGCTCTTCCAAGGGGAAAGAGCCCGTCTGCGACATAAGGGAGGGCACCCTACAGCCGTGCTCTTCCAAGGGGAAGCAGCCCATCGGCGACAACATGGAGTGCATCCAGAGTCCATGCTCTTCCCACGAGAACAAGCCCATATGTGACCAGTGAGGAAACACATGATTTGTTTTGCCGTGCCTCTTCGCAGGGAGAAACCCATGATTTGTTTTGTCGAGTCCCTTTTGTAGTGTTGTGAGAATATGTCCAGTTTTAATTGCTATATTTGGTTGTTAGCAGTATGCCTTGTTTTTTTTCAGTTGTTCACAATGTGATGCTCTATATGTGCAATTATTTACTATGTAGTGCATTTCATCAATCTAGTTTTAAACATACCGATACAAATGCATATATTTGCTTGCTGTTAAGCCTGCTATAGCTGGCATATGCCTCTTTTAAAGTTTTTTTTATTGTTTGGTTGTTTGTAGTTAGAATATGTCCAGTTTCAAAAGCTATCTTTGGTAGTTTGTAGTATGCCTTGTTTATTCTAGTATTCACGACGTGGTCTTTTATATGTGCAAGTATGAACTGTGCATTTCAATTTCATCAGTACCAGTTTCAACAATACCACTATGAATGACTACATTTGGTTGATGCATCTTATAATTAACACGCCTTTTCACTTTTATTTAATAATAACCAGTGTACTTAGACCGGCACAATTCCAGTTTGAAAGACTATGTTTGCTTGTTGTTAAATGTTAGGCCTGTTGCAGTTAATGCACCTTTCCACTTCTTTTGCTTTTCTAGCGTGCTTAAACCTGCACACTGAAGCTATCACTTCGAGATTATTTTGTCTTCCAATTTTGGTTTATGTTTAGCCTGTTGTTCTTAACATGCCTCTCGATGTACCTACAAAAGACAATTTTGGGAACGACTGCTGTTTTCCATCGAGGTTAGTTTCATCCCATGGCTTATATATACTCACTGCTCAAGATTTCGGTAGCTGGTACCATATAGGCCGGCGGCTGATAAGGGACCAATTGATGAATCAGACTTTTAACTGAATATATTTGTAACCTATTTATTGTTAGGTTAACTAGGGCCATATGTAATATATCTGAGGCTACATAGCAACAAGGAAGAGTGTTACATTAATGTTCTGATGATTTAGAAGAGCAGTAGCAACAACAACATCCCAGTCCTGTTTGGATACCCAACTTAGCTAGAGGATAGAGTTAGTTTCTAGCTCATGACTAATCCTGAACTAACTCCATCCAAAGAGGTGTTTGGATGAAAAGGTTAGATTGACAATAAATGCACTAGGAGAACTAGGTCCAATTAGCACCTCTTGGGTTGGATAGTTTTTTTGGGTGGCTTAGATGCAACTAGGTCAAACTAGCCCTCATGTTTTAATATACTTTAGGGCTATTCGAGCCCGAGATCAAACTAACTCTAACCCATGGATATAGCAGCAGTTAATCAGTCGATAATTTGTAAGAATGCAATAACTCCTTCCGGCCCATAATATAAGATGTTAATCCATCTAATTAGTGAGTATATTGGTTTCGGTACGAAACGACACCTATGGGATCACTGGAATCCCTTCTACGGTTGGCAGGTGCGAGGTTGTGCAAAGAGCGGGTCTAAGAGTCAGCACGAAGATCGTTTACCCAGGTTCGGGCCGCGAGGATGTGTAATACCCTAGTCCTGCTTTGGTGTATATTCGAGTGTTCTTGAGTTCTTGAACTAACTATGATGCATGTCTAGCTCCCAAAGATCCGAATCCTTCTCCAGTATGTCGCGGGCCTCCTTTTATAGTCCAAAGTGGCTGCCACAGTGGCACACAAGAGGTGGAAAGGTGTATAGTGCATAGGCTTATGCCATGCCATTACGGGACAAGACGCATTAAATATGCCACTTAGGTGTCCACTTGCTTTATCGGGGACAAAAAAGGCCCATCCCATCCGTGGCCGCTTCGTCTGGTTGTGACGCGCGTCCAGGCCAGCGAGGTAGGCAGTTGAGGTGGCGTGGTGGAAGGGTCTTCACGAAGATCTGCATGCCACCATGCATGTGCTTGACTAGTTGGACCAGGAACCACGTATCGCCACGTGGGTACCTGCCTGGGCTAGTGGGTAGGCCGCTGAGCTGGGGCGACGACGGGGCGGCAAGGTCTTGCCTTGGTCTTGCGTCTGTTCCCGGCAAGGGTCTTGTCGGGGCCTCCGTGAGCGTCCTCGGCAAGAGGCTTGCCGGGGTTTTGGTGAGCGTCGTCGCCAAGAGGCTTGCCGGGGCTTTGGGTGTCTTTGGTGAGGAGCCTTGTCGGGGCCTCGTGGGCATCCTCGACAAGGGGCCTTGTGATAGCCTTGTCGTCTGGTTCTCATCTCATGAGCCATAGACCTTTGTCTTCACAAAGATATGCATGCGATCACGTGGGCCCTTCCCTAGCCTTGGTTCCAATGCTGTTGGTGACGTTGGAGCTCCTAGGCTCAAGGGTGGCTGCGACGGAGCCGTCTGGGTGAATTGCCCTAGCAAGGGTTCTTGCCGGGGGCACGTAGGCCGCCCTGGCAAGAGTCCTTCTCGGGGGAGAGCCCGTCTTCTTGCTTGGTCTTCTTGTGCCACCGTCTTGGCGTTGTTCTGGTATCTTTGTGTCTCTGGCTTCCCTCCTCTGCTTTGTTATGTGTGGTCACAGGCATGGCTCTGACTGCCCGTGCACAAATAAGGGGTAAAAAAGAGCGCCCCTACTTTTGTACACCGATAGGAGCCCCCGGGCCTTGGCCATTCATAAGCGTAACACGTTGTTGGGCTAGGCCCAGAACAGTGCGCGGGCAGTAGGGTTGGATTCCTTTTACTGCAGTAACTCCTCGGTGGTTGCGCTTTCCCACGACCTACGCTGACGTGGGGGTTGTGTGTGGGATGACCGCATCATGCTTGTGTCACCTTGCGGTTCCAATAGTAAAGAGACGGTTCGCGCCCTCCTCATAAAAAATAGAGGAAGTTGCAGGAGCGCGGCTCATTCACTAAGCGGACTTGGGTCGCCCCACGATCACGGGGTGCGAAAAATGGTCGTGCCACGTGCCACTCGAAACCCTAATCTGTTCACCACGTTCCCCTCATGCATCGGGGAGGGCAGGAGGCGGACGCAGAGGGTGTGTGCTTTAACGCTGGGGCGGGGGCCGGGCGCCGCTAATTGGAGCAGCGGGTCGGTCCTGTTCTCTTGTGCCTCCGGCGTTTGGAATGGTTGATTCGGGCGGTTGCCCTTCTATAAAATGAGGGGAGGGGGAGAGGGACGGTGCTTCTCACCCGCCCCATTCATCCTCTTCGCGTTTGATCCCTTTTATCCTCAGGATATGCCGAGAGGGCGTGGTCATGGTCGTGCCTCCTCGGAGGCGACCAGGTCGTTCTCCGTCAGAGGGCGGTGGCGGTCAAAGTGGAGCCGGATGCCCAGGACGAGGACCACGCGGGAGGTAGAGGCGCCGGTCGGGGTCGTGGTCGGCGAGGCGGTCGAGGCAGGGGTGGATGAGGTCGGGGAAAGCCTGTGTAGTCGTCATCTCTATCTCCATCTCCTTCGTCGTCTCCTCCTGCCTCCCCACGCGGCCATGTCAGGGACACGGCGATGGAGTTCATCTTGCAACTGCGCGAGCCGCCGCGCAGTCGCCTCTGTCTTCCCGAAGTGTTTGCGAAGGTGTTGGATGTCGATCAGCCATCAAGGTTGAGGCTTCACATGGAGGGGTGTTGCCATGGCGCCATGTGGGTGAACACCAAGTTCCCCGCTCTTCACATGATGCTCCCCCACTGGTGGTGGAAGACCTTCGCGCGCGCCCACTGCTTGACGAACGGGCACGTCCTCTGCTTTAGGTTGGCGGAGAGCGATCTACTCTCCGTCAAGATCTTCGGGCGCTTGAGACACATACTAGGGTGCTGTGCGGAGAGCTCGACTGACGACGAAGACTCCTCCCCGAGCGAGAGCGATGGGGAGGACAGCGACAACGCCGACGAGGGCAGTGGGCGGGAGGATGACGGGTCCAACTAGGCGGCGGATACGCCATCCCCGGGCGATGCCGGCAGCACCATCATCAGCACCGCCAACCCCTCGAACTTCTCGGGGCGCCTCCTTAGGCAGCTGGCGTTGGGAGGCCGGAGAAGGCGTAGAAGGTGGGCAACGATCGTCATGTCGGAGTATGCGGGCATCAACTCGGGCATTGCTGGCCCGCTGCCCCATCTTTCTCCACTTCTCCTAGCGCCATCATCGTCACCCTCCTTCGAGATGGCGACCAGGATGTTCTCTTGGTGCTTTCTGCTGCTCGCGCTTCGCCTCGGTACTCCTTTTTCCCTTCGCCATCTTGTTCCATTTCCAAAAGAGAGGAACAAGAAAGGGATTACGGGCATGTAACGCCCCGGATGTAACAATTCCATTTATGGCAATTTAATCTTCGTTGACTTAATCAATTCCATTCTGGGCTCTTCCTTCATTTCAGGTTGCTTCGTTTTGTCGTGTGTGTGTGTGTGCATATCATACATGTCATGTCATCATGTGCATTGCATTGCATTCGTGTTGTCACTTGCACCCGTTCATGCTCGTCTCTTCCCGTTGTCCGTTCGAGTTCCGACACTCACACACGTGCCCGTGGCACCTCCGAGTCCTTCTTTCGTATGTGGCCGTAAAACGTTCTCGGAATGAGGTGAGACTTGTCGTACGTTGTTGTTCTAGTACGTGGATACCTCATGTCAAGTTTCGTCGCGTTTGTAGGTCGCTTGATACTCCAACGGTTAAACTCGTGGGCTAAAAGATCATCTTTCTTTTGGCCCAACACCCCTCCACAACAGCCCACTAACCCAGCACAACCACTTCCATCCTCTCGGTCGTCGGATCGTGATCGTGTGGGCGAAAACCGCACCCCATTTGGACACTCCTAGCTCCCAGAATCTATAAATAGGCCTCCCCATGTCCATTTCCAGGTCAAAACCCTAGCCCGAGTCCCTCCGCGCCGCCGGACGCGTCCGTCCGCGGCCGGACCACTCCCAGGCCGCCACGTGTCCTCCCCTCCGCCAGGTCTTCCTCCCGCCGCCGAGGCCCACTGGGCCCGAGGCCGGCCCGTGCGCCTCCGCGGCCGTACCCCGCACCCGGCCGCTCAACGCAGCGCATCCGCCCGCCGACGCCGGGTCGCGACCCGTGCCGCCGCCGGTCAGCGCGCCCGCCGCCGGCCAGGTCGCCTCGTCGTAGCCTTGCACTCGCCTCACCGCCGCCTTGTCCTTGCCGCGCCCCGCCGTCGGAGATCCCGCGCCGCCGCGCGTGAGCTCCGCCGCCATCCACGCCTCCGGTCGCCGTCGCCGCCTCATTTTTGTCGCTCCGGCGAGTCCTCTGGCCATCTTCCTCAACTCCGGCGACTTCTCCGGTGGATCGGGACCAGATCCACCGGGAGATAAACCAAACGGCTCCACCCTCACCCGGATCTCTTCGTCCCGGTACATCTCCGTCCTGCGTTGACTTTTCGCGGAGGTTAAATTTCACTAAGTCCCCGAATCTGTTAAATTTCTTGTCCACTTTGAAATGTGGTAACTTTGTGCTTGGTGCTCCGTTTTGCGCATATGATATATCGAAATGTTCGTCTCGACATGCTCTACATGTTAACATCAGTTTCATGCATGATAGGGATCATCTAGTTGTCTTAATCTTCATGGAAAGAGTGTTTCGTGATGTAACCGTTTCAGCACTTGTTGTCTGAATAATTTTGTTGGCATGTTCGTGAGGTAGTGACTTTATGCGTGTTGGTCCAAATGGAGTGTATGATATGTCCATATGTTCGTCTTCTCATGCTCTTCAAGATGGATGCATTTTTATGCATGTTAAGTTGCATTATGCCATGTTTATCTCTGTTTCAAAAGTGCATGTGGCTGACAAGTTTTTGAACTTGTTATGAGATGATCTTTTGTCTTGCTTGTGTATTTTAATCCATGTGTCATATGAGCTAGGTGTCAACATGAGTTTTGCTCTTTGGAATGTGCTCTACATGATAGTTTCATTTTCATGCCATGATATGTCTTGAGATGAGTGCAAAAAGCTTGCTAACATGTCATCGTGATGTTAAATTTCTGCTAAGTGTGAATCTGTTAATTTTTATGCCATATTTCCATGATGCCACCGTCATTGTTGTACATGGTTAGAGTTGTCCAGTGGGTGTTCCTTGAGGTATATGTTATGCGCTAGCTATCCATGTTCTCGTTTTCCATGATGTCATGATGTAGCTTGTTCTTTTGAGGCCCTCTAGTTGCTTCAAAATATTTCTGTCAGCATGCCTAGATTTTACCAAGTCTGGATAAACTTTTGCACTTTTGCCATGATGTTTGGGACATGTTCTAGTATGTTGTAGAAGTAGCCATGTGGTTATTCCTGAAGAGCATGTTATGTATGTTATTGCCATGCCTTTTTTCTTGCATGATGGCTTGCTGTAGTTTGATATTTTCATGCTCTCAAGTTGCTACAAAATGTTTCTATCATCATGTTATCAACAAGTTCAGTTTTACCATGTGAATAGCTAGTGCTCTATGCATCCAATGACCATGTTCTTGCCATGAGTAGCTTCACAAACATGTCTTCTTGCTCTTGGTTATATTCACATGCCATGCTATGCTTTGAGTTGAGTTGCACAAGCTTACAAACATGCCTACTTGTTGTACTTTCTGCCATGCCTTGTAATTTTCACTAAGTCTGTGAAATCTGTAAACTTATTGAATCTTGCCATGCTTGTTTAATTGTGTTCCAGCATGTTTTTGGGTGTGCTCTAAGTTCATGCTTGTTACGTATCATGTCTATTTCACATCCATGCCTTTTATCTTCATGTTTGGCTGTTGTAGCATATTTATATCTTGCTCCAAAGATGCCTTGTTGCTATTAACTGCAGTTTTGCATTGCATCTTGTATTGCTTGCCATTTGCAACCCGTGCATCCATTTCCCATGATCTTTATATCGATTTCGACCGAAATCTTCCAATCTATCCAGTGGCTTTCTTGGTTACCCAAGATGAAGCCATTTCCATCATCTTCTCCTTAGGCATGAGAGCATCCTCATGCATACGCACATCATACTTGCATCCCATGACATGTCTTGCATCATGTTGATTGTGCATTGCACCGTGTTTGATATTGTGCCGTTGTTGTGCTGTTGTGTTGGTTAGAGCCGGGAGCCGATACCGAGTTCGAGGATCTTGTCAAGACTGAGTTTGAGGAGCCGTCTTACCATCCCACCGACGGCTTACCAGGAAAGATGACCATTCCTCGATATCACCTCTATCTTTGCCTATGCTAGTTGTCTCGCTCTTTAGCTCTGCCTCGATGCCTATTCCTGTTTGTCAGCCTCCTATTGTTGCCATGAAACACTCTAACCGCCTTCCTAGCAAACCATTGTTTGGCTAAGTATGCTTTTGCGCAGCCCCTCTTATAGCATTGTTAGTTGGAGGTGAAGTTTTGAAGATTGCTCCATGTCTGAACTTGTTTATTGGGATAACACAATATATATCTATGTTAATCAATGCACATATATATTGGCAATGGGTGGAAGGCTTGGCTTTCCGCTTGGTGTTTTGTTCCACTCATGCCACCTTAGGACCCGATAAACCGGTGTTATGTTCCTTGATTTTGCGTTCCTAACACGGCTGGGGTTTATGGCCCCCCTTGATAATTCGCACTGCTTAAAGCTTTTCCAGCAAGGCCCAACATTGGTACTCCATTTCCCTAACAACTAAAATTTGCATAGGGACTAGCTACCCCGAGGACTTAATTAGCAACCCCCGGACCAGTGCTCCTCATGAGTGTTGGTCCAAACTAGAGCCACTTGCGGTGCCACCCAGTTCTCTGGGATCTTCAGTTGCTGTACGTAGTGCTCATCCGGTCATGGCCTGAGACGAGATGCGCACGGCTACTATCAGGGTGTCGGCACGCCGGGAGGTCTTACTGGATTAGTTATACCTTTGTCGAAATATCTTGAGCACGGGATTCCGAGAATACTCGGGTCTTCCCACTTTGGAGTTGCAACTCCGCAGATCGTGAGCTTGTGATGGGCTAAGTTGGGACACCCTTGCAGGGTTTTGAACTTTCAAAAGCCGTGCCCGCGGTTATGTGGCAGATGGGAATTTGTTAATATCCGGTTCTAGATGACTTGACACCTTATCCTTAAGAATACACTACCTGTGTGAGTAACCGTGATGGTCTCTTTCTGAAGGGCTTCGGGAAGTGAACACGGTGGGGTCATGTATGATCATGAGTAGCTAGGATCACGTCTTGATCAACTTGGCGACCGTTGGCACTTGTTCTCTTCTCGCTCTGAACTCGTAAGCTAGTTGCTTAGTGCTTGCTGCAAACCCCTTTATTACCCTACCACACCTAAGGCTTTGTTAGTTTTGATACCCGCGAACGGGATTGCTGAGTCCTTGTGGCTCACAGATTCAAGACACACCAGATGCAGGTACCGTCGAGTACGATGCATGAGATGGATCAGAACTTCAGTGGGAGTTCGATGAAGAGCGTGGTCGTTACTATGTATCGTATCCCGATGATCAGTAGTGGTTCCTACTAGGGGCGATCCAGCCTTGTGTTTATGGTATCTTTCTCGTTTGGATTTCATCCGTAGTCGGACCCTGTGTTATTTGGATGATTGTATGATATTGTATTCATTGTGTGACGTGGCGAGTGTACGCCAACTATCTTCTACACTTTCATCCCTGAACTTTTACATGAGACGTGCAAATATACCATACTTGAGATCATTCCAGAATAGGCTTATGTCTTTACGTCGTGCCTCGACACTTAGGAGACATAGTCGCATCATGGGCATTACAAGTTGGTATTCAGAGCCTTCTCCGACCTAGGAGCCCCCTGATTGATCAAACCGCTGACGGTTGAGTCTATGCACACACACAAAAATGTTTTGAGTCATATATATATATATATATATATATATATATATATATATATATATATATATATATATATATATATATATATATATATATATATATACAGCCGGTCTATTCTCATAACATTATGAGAATAATATTCTCATAACACTTCCGAACTGCATTGGGAAATTGCATTGGAAAGCTATGCGCACTACTTCCTTCTTCTGCAGCGAACCACATAGAGGTGCAGCAGGAAACATTCATTTAGCAGCGTTTCTGGCTAGTTTGACTGATTTCTACTGGTTTATCCGTGCGTGCGCTGATTTAATATGTGGTTAAGCACTGAATTCTGCGAGAAAACGACGGAAATCCTTGGATTTGGCGGATCTGCGTCCGTTCTTCCGCTTTTCTCTGTTCTCTGTTATCTGTTCTTCCCCGTGCGGATCGAAATTATTGCGTTTTGTATGTAATATTCTGTTGTTTTCAGCAATTACGCGCTGCTTTTGATCTATCCGTATGAATTGGAGCGGATTAAGTTGTTAATTTGGAAGAATTTTAAGTTTTTTGTCCATGTTTTTTTTGCGGCGCTACTGGCTCTGGTCGTTTCTCAAAGATGTTTTTTGAGATTTTTTGCATTATATAGTTGTTAGAACTGCATTGCAGGCTGTGTTTTTCCTATGTGAATCGCGATCAAGAGCGGTGGACTGCAGTAATATGCAATGCGCGTTGAATTTTTGTAGTGCGGCGAACTGCATTAATATGCAATGCGAGCCTGTATGAACTGCATTACAGCCACGGGGGTGTGGGGGGACTAGTTTGATAAGTTTTTTTTATTGGTCAAGCGCGGTGGACTGCTTTTTTGCGTTGCTTCTAGTGTATTTTCTTTATGAGAATTCTGAGTATAAGTGAACTGCTTTTTTATATATAGTTTTTCATGTACAGCAGCAGTTGAAGAACATGCATTCTGGAAACCCCCCACCGAGCTTTTCCTTTTTTTTAACCCACATACGGAACTAGAGTTTTTTTAATAAAAGAGGACTGCATCAACTTTCTTAACAGGAGCAGTTTTGTGAAAGAATTCTCTATGTGAACTGCTCTGATAGTTTTGTTTTTTATGTGTGTCCTAGCTACAGCAGCAGTTTTGAAGCAATATACATACTGAAAACAGACTACTGAGAACTGCATATATTTGATAGATAGAAACCACAGTTCTGCGGTCATAATTAACATAGTACATCATCAAGCAAACTAACTCAACATAAGCAAACATTGTCCCAAAGCAAACTACAACGAAAGCAAACTAATCTACATACGCAGAAGGAAACTAATCGAGCACTTCCGACAGGAATCCTTGGCTTTTCAGCATCTGTCCTGCTTCACTAGTTCCACCCGTTGGAGTTGGAGGTGGAAGTTGATGCCCCCTTGCCCCACGGCTTCCAGGATGGCCTCGGGCGCTTCTTGGTCTTCTCTGTTTCAGCGCGCGCGAGGCCTTTCTTCATGGTGCTGATTCGGTTCCATATCTCGAACGCAGCGTAGGCGTCCTTGGGAGCATACTCGACGTGCTTGGTGCTGAGAATGGAAGTCCACAGGTTGTGGTCGTGGTCTGTCATCTTCATCTTCATTTCTGCGTACTCGTCGTCGATGATGGCAGCAGCTACATCGCCAAGCGAGTCCAGTGGCTTCGTTCCATCAGGCACCCTCCAGTTCGTCTGGATGTCGACGAGGTTGGGGATGTGGAGGTTGCAGGCTGCGAGCTTCTGCTTGTCCTGCTCGATGGCGAAGCCAGCGAACTCGAACCTAAGGAAAGTGAACTGCAAGTTATACCTTTCGGAACTGCATACATGGTCATATAGAACTGCAACGCGTACTCGGCAGAGAGAATTGCTTACCTTGGGTCGCCGAGGAACCTGTCGAAGGGGATGCATCTCTGGCCCAATGTACCACATACCTGGAAAAGAAGCACTGGGTGGTACTTGCCGATGGATAGTTGAACCAGGGCCGCCCTCTCGTGGTCGGGTATGTACTCCACGTCGATGCCGACGATCTTCTGGCGGCGCCGCTGGAGAACTGTCTTGAACTCTTCGACGTACGTCGCCATGGCGGCGGCGTCGGTGGTGTAGATCACCTTTAGCTTCGTGTTCCCGTGCGCATGCACGGCGTCGTAGGTCCTGCTGAACCCCATTGCTGCAAAGAGGAGGTAGAGGAGGAGGAAGGCGCAGCGTCGTGTGTTTTGTGCGGACGGTCTGGTCGATAGAGCGCGGGATTTAAATGGGAGCGGCAGCAACTTCTGCCGAGGCCACGATCTCGTCTCCCAACCGTGTTGGCGATCGTGGGTTCGTGATGAACGTTGCAGTTCGTGCGGCATGCAACCGCCGGGATAGAGGAGGGGTGGGGGGCGCGGGCGCTTCGGGCGATAGTGGGCGCATTTATTTTAGGGCAGGCGAACCGAATCGTCAGCCGTAAGCGAACTACATCGCTTCAGAAGCGGAATCGTCCGCCGTAAGCGAACTGCAACGCTTCAGAAGCCGAGGCGGTTTTCCGTAAGCGAACTGCATCGTGTTACAACACCGAGACGTTTTTTTATTTTTTGTCTATGACCTGTGGGCCTGTCGGACGGGCTTTTATTCATTAAGTCTCTCTTGCAGCCCCCTTGCCCGCCTCCACTTCCCTCTCCCCCGTGCCCGCACAGAAATCCCCCCCGCCCTCGTGCTCCCATGGTGGAGAGCGACGACGCCCGCAGCAGCCGCCGTCCGTAGGGGCTCACTCGTGGTGGAGGGCGACGACGCACGCAGCCGGCGCCGTCCGTAGGGCGCTTCCTCCGCGGTTGCCGTCCGCACCCGCCTCGTCCGGCCGTCACTTCGTCCCACGGTGAGCCCCAAATCGCCCCTAATCCGGTCCAGATCTTGTGCTAGGGTTATTTTTCGTGCCAGCATTCTCTTCTTAAGGTTGTTTTTGTATGCTTGAAATTGCAACTCCCTATGGACTGAAAGTTTTTCTCTGCCTGAATTTGGTGTTTGCTGTCTAGGTTTTAATTATCATCCCTTGCTGATTGGAGGCACAGTATGGCTTCTTCCTCACCAATTGATGCGTCACCGGTTAGAACGGTTTCTCCATCTGGTAACTAAATTAAACTGAACTGCAGTTTTCATTCAGGGTCAATTTACTTCTTTTTTGTCGAACGAAATAGTGCACTGCATCTTAGATTCCTTTTTAGTAAGGCCTTTTTTTAAGACACGCGTAGCAAACTGATATGAACTGCGTCAAGTTAATTGTTTTTTACTTTTTTGGAAGGACATTAAGTTAGTTGTTATGTTTTTTTTGTTAAACATAAACTGCTAAAAGAGCACTGCATTTTGGACACTGCTTTGTATTTTTTTTTTGCCTATCCACTATGCGGTTTTGCGAAATCGATATGAGCTGCATTAAGTTTTAGTTTTTGCCTCTCACAGAACTGCATGAATTTGTTTTGTTTTGCATATCTAAGCGCACTTCTTTTTTTTATATGCGGTCAATTGGTCACTTGAACAAATTAGTGCACTGCATCATATAACCCTGTGCCAATGTGCACTTTTCAGACACGCGTGAATATGATATTCAAGCGACACGAACTGCATTTTTTAGGTTTACTGTTATGTTTTTAATTGTTAAACATAAACTGCTGGAAAAGTGCACTGCATTTCTACATTTTTTTTGTTTTTCCAAGTTGATATGAGCTGCATTAAGTTTAGGTCTTCATCTCACACACACACACATCTTTTCTTATGTTTTTTCTCACCCACAGTTTTATCTCCTGGTGGGTCAGGGGGTGGTGGCGTTAACTATTTGATTACACGTTATTTCACAGCCGATGTTGTCGGTGGCGGTACATCTGATCAGGTCAACATTCCACCTGAGTTGAGTGAAACCCAGTCGCAATCTGTTGATGGCACAGAGCCAGTTACACAGGATTGGATGGTCCCTGATCAGATTGCAGCCGATGTTGAGAGGAGAAGGCAGAAAGCTATTGCGCTCGGTAATACTTTCGTGAAGGCTCATAGGGCGAAGCAAGTAAAGTTAGGGGAGGGTAAGGAGATAGGAAGGAGGATTGCAGATTCAAAGAAGTCTGCTAAATTTGTCCCCGCAAAGAATCCTGTGAAGAGGAAACTCAACACTGTCGCAGAGCAAGGTTTAAGTTCTCCACGCCGGAGCCCGCGTGTTGATTACTCAAAGAGACCTAATTACGCCGAGGTTGATGTGGGTGGGATTCAAGGAAAGCGGAGATGCGCGGACGATCACTCTGGTGTTGATTCTGAGCGTCGATCTAAGCTTGCGCGGGAAAATGCAGCTGAAGAAGCTCTGGACAGTGATTCTGATGAGGAGGATGTTGATGTTAGTAAGGTATACGCTGTTTATTTACTTTTTCTTCTTTTTTTTTAAGTTGTTTTTGCATGAGTTTTGCTGATGTGCACTGCATTTTTTATTCTTTTGTTTTTTTGTAGGCTGCTAAGAGTACGAAGAGGAAGAGGTCTGAAGATGATGCTGCGCATGAATGGCGTTTCAACAAGACTGTTCGACTGTCCATTCCAAATGTAATCAAAGCTGTCGCTTTGCTGGGTGAGGTGCACAGAACTTTGGTGCGGCAAGCAGGTTTTGGCATTGTCTTTGACCTGAAATTAGAGAAGAATGTTTCTCGTGTTTTGATGTGCAAGCTGATGGGAAAGATCGACCCCGACACGATGAGACTGGACTGTGGGCCAAACAAGGTTTTGGAAATCAATCGCGAGGCTGTCCATCACATTTTCGACTTCCCTATGGGTTCTCACACTGCTCCCAGGCCTACTGCCAGCGGCCATGATGATTCGCTGACTAACCTGAAGGATGAACTCGAGTTCAACCGTTCTCGGAGCATAGATGCGAAGGACCTACTTACCTTACTTCGCACGCTGGCTGCGGACCCTGCGAAGGTTGATAAGACGGTGAAGGTTTTTTTTCTCATTGTCTTCCAGTGCTTGCTTTGTCCTAGCCCCGCAACTCGGTTGTCGAGGGTAGCTGCTATGGTTGAAAACTTGGATATTGCATCTATGGCTAGCATGGATTTTTGTCAGCTTGTTGTCGACGAGCTGCAGGCCGCTGTGTACAAGTGGAATTCTACAGGGAGCAAGCAGAATTGCGCTGAGGGTTGCACCATCGTCCCCCTGTTCATGTACCTGGATTCCTTGAACCTTCGAAAAGTATCGGTGATGGATAAACGCACTCCGCGCGCCGCAATACTGTCCCATGTGCAGTTGAAGAAGATTCACAACGCCGACATCGTTGTCAGGGGAAAGATACACCTGGACTCTTACAAGTTTGGCAAGCTGCCGGTGAGTACATAGCCATCCTTTGTTATTGTTTTTATTCCTTTTTTTTCGCGCATGCTAAAATGTGAACCTCTTATGTGCTTTTCTTTGTGAACTGCATCTCTTTTTTTGTTAATTTTTTCAGTGGAAGGCGGAAGCGGACATTGTGTATAAGCGGACTGCAGTTGCGGAAGCTCCTGAAATGTTTTGTGAGCCTCTTGCTAGGGCGGCTCCAATTCGACGGGGTCGTGGTTTTGCTAGGGCGGCTGCTGGAGGTTTTTCTGGACAGGCTTCTGGTGATCGTAATAGATTTGTGCAGGTCGATGAGCTTCTCGATAGGGTCATCAATATAACTAGTGATTTCCCAACATCCGGTTCCAGGATGAGGAATATTGCCGGTTTGTTTCCTTAAGGCAAAGGCCCTTCTGAAGCAGAAATTGAGGCCGCTCATAACTTTGACCGTGGGCAGCTTGAATTCCTTAAGCAGGCTGTAACGAATATCAGATCTTCATTCGTTCAGTTTAAGCAGTCTCAGGATGACAGGTGTGCTACGTATGAGCAGGAAGCCGATGCAATCGTGAAGGAAATGAACAGGCATGAAGATGTTGTCCGGCCTTCTCTGCCCGACCCCGCAAATGTGGATGTATGTCTTTTTTCCATATGTGAACAGTTTTTTTACCCATATTTTGTTATCTAGTTTTTCTGTGTGTTTGTTGCATTGACTATTTGTTTTTTCTATCGTTTTGTTCTTTCCCCAGTGTGTCAGAGAATCTTCCAAGGCTAACGCTAGTCGTGTTGATGAGCACCAGGACCACGACGGTGTTGATTCTGATTACTTGTTTGACAGGCCATTATCCCCCGTTGATGAAGCTGCCAAAGACAATCCTATTGACGAAGTGGTCATCGACAAGGTTTGATTTCTTCCTTTTTTTTGTTACAGTGAACTTCATTGTTTGATTTTTTTTGTAGTGTCCAAAACAAACAATCATATTATTTTTTTGCACCAGCAGTGGCAGCGAACTGCATTTTTTAACTTTTTCTTTGTATTTTTGTGCACCAGAAGTGGTAGTGCACTGCAGTTGTTGTTTAGAGAAGAAGCATCATCTTTTTTTTAGCAGTGAACTGCATGATCTGGTGTTGGTTTTTTAGTTGTAGAACTGCAGATTTGGATAATAGTTTTATTTATGTTTTAATGTTTTTTAGGTTGCCGAATCAAACATGGAGATACATGGGAAGGAGGCAGATGGTGACGACGCTGGCAAGGATGAGGAGGCTGACAAGTGTAAAGAGATGGAAGGCGACGACGCTCCCCTGGTGAGTATAGAGAATTTTTGCATTTTTGTGTTTTATTTTTTATTTTTCGTGGTAGCTTCATGGTCCGTTTTTATTAGTGAACTGCATTCTAGCTTTTTTGTGTAATGTGTTTTATTTTGTTAACTCATCAGAACTGCGGATTAAATGTTGAAATCCAAGCGGAGCGCAACATTGGGGATGATAACGTGGAAGGGAGAGGAGGGCAGGAGCCTGATGCGGAGGTTGATAAGGCAGAAGGTAGAGAAGGAGGGGAGTGTCCTGTTGAGGCTGATAAGGCACAAGAGAGAGAAGGAAGGGAAGACATCGTGGATTGTGATAAGGATGAAGAGAAAGAAGGAGCTCCTGGTGTTACAGTTGAAGTTGCAGAAGAGACAGAAGGAACTCGTAGAGTCGGATTTGATGATGCAGGGACATCCGCTAGCATCGATGGTGTTGTTGGGCCTACTGTTTTGTTGGTTGGCGACGAGGTGCCTGAGAAATTTTGTGTGGTCCCTCGCGCCCCCGAGCAATCTGTCGGCAATCTGGCTTTCCCAGCCGATACAACCAAAGTCCCAGCGGAGACAGTTTCGATTGATTCTGAAGAGGAACAGCCAAGACTCTCTCAGGACATGAGTAATCAAGCGCCGCTTGACGATGATATTACCGGGCTGGAGCACTTGACGCTCAGTGAAGATGTATATGAGCAGCCGCAGGAAGTTTATTCTGAAACCGAAGGTAAGCGAACTGCATTATTTTTTGTTCTTTTTCCCGGGGGCGAAATGGACCGTGTGTGTGTTTATAATCTGATATCGTTCCCACCCTGTATGCAGATGAGGAATTACCTGTTGTTACTCCTTCAAGGATTGATCCAGCTCTTATGAGGAGATACAATGAGTTGTATGACGCTGTTATGAGGGCTAGGAGGGACAAGAAGAAGCAGTATGACATTTTCTGTCTTACGCCTCGGTTAATTAATATGTTATTTTTTCAGGGACGCTCCCATCTTATCAATTTTTGCTGTGCTTTTTTCTTCTTTTCTGAAGGCATCTAGTTGCGTTCAAGGGAGAGTTTGGTGATATTACTACCGGCCATGTTGGCGAGTCTTTTTGGTCGTATGGAACGCTGAGCACGCGCCTCGCAAACATTGGCGTGTCTATGCTAGCTGAAAGGTTCAAAGGATCTCAAACTATGATTGTCCCGTACAACCTATGCGTAAGCATTTTCATTAATTTATATTTTATCCCCCTCGTCCAATTTATATTTGTGCTATAACAGTTTTTCATTAACTATCTGTTTTTGTCTTTTTTGCAGAATTCCATTTGGAACGGCGGTGCCACAAATAGGGCTTTGAAAAAGATGTTTTCTTCAAGCGCAGAGGAACGTGTGGACAAGAAAAACTTGGTAACGCATCTTGACCATTTTTCGTCATCTTGAAAATAAGTTTTCTGTTTTTTCTATTTTTTCTCATCTGTTTTGTTTTATTCTTTTTTTTTTATTTCATATTATGTTTGCAACATTTGACCCTCCTCCCGCAACAGTGAAGGACGTGATAGGCCACTACTGCTGGGTCACTTTGAACCTGCGAGAGAAGTGTTTTGAGCACCTGGACTCATTGAACGAAGGAGACAGCGCTGCTGCAAGTGTTGTCTTCAGGAAAATGGTCAGGAACATCAAAAAAGTCTAGAAAGATGGCAGCGCAAGCTGCGACGAGCCGTTGAACCCTCCCACCCTGGACGGCTATGCGCTGACTCATATTAACGTCCCGCAACAGGGAAACGGGTTTGTACCTGTTCCCCTTTTTTCTTTTTCCTCCTTCATTTTTTCTTGTGTAAGTGAGCTGCATTGTTTTTACTAAATTAGAAGCACCTTTTCCCTTGAGCGAACTACATTACTAATGTGTTATTTGTTGTTCTCCCTTGGTAATCTTTGTGTGTATGGAGCTGCATTGTTTTACTAACATCAGTAGCACTTTTATTACTGAGTGAACTGCATTGTTAATGTGTTTTGTGTTGGTTTTCTTTGCAGGCATGATTGTGGATTTTACATGTTCCAGTTCATGCAGACCTGGGATGGTTAAACGATTGCCAAGTTTGGGAAGGAGCACATTGGCTACATCAGGAAGGCTATGCTCTATAGTTGGCTGACCTCGTCGCATTGCTGTCTGGACCTGACATCACTTTTAATTTTTAAAGAAGGTTATTACATTTTTTTCAGTCACACACCTTTTTTATTAAGTGAACTTCATTGGTACAGAGAGGGGAGGTCGACTACTTTTGTTAAGCTTTTTTAGTAGAACCCCATTTGTGTGTTTAAAATGACTTTTCCTTAGGTAACTTGATGATTCTTTTTCACTACTTTTGCTCATTATCCATTTTTTTGTGCAGGCTTTGATGAAGGCGCACACCAAGGTGGTATTTCCTTGTTTGAAACTCAGGTTCATACTCCAACTATTCAGAAAGTTGTCTTTGATGAACCTCCCGTTAAGGTTGTGAAAGAACCTGTGTGTAAGATGTTGAGGAGCGGCGCCAGCACTTCGAATGAAAAAGCTCTTGAGAAATCTCCTGTCAATGTTAAGCATGTGAAGAAAGCTGCGAGCCCTCCGAATGCTGAAGATAGCGATGATGATTTTGAGAGGCCACCACCAGTGCCTAGGAGGACCAGGAGCGCAACTGTGGAACGCCCGACGGACAGCGAGGCACTAATTCTATCAAATAAGAGGCCTGTGCAGAAGCCATCAAAGTTTCGATCTCCTGTACAGAAGTTGAATCCTGCGAGATTCAGCCATCTTGTGGAGATGAGGAAAGTCTTGCAACTCATCACGAGCACTCAATTCAGGCAGAAATACAGCGAGTCAGTTCTTTTTTTGTTAGTTTTTTATTTATTTTTTGATTTTTAATGTGTGTAATGTTCTTTTCTGTGTTTTTGCTTTTGTGCTACTAACCCCCCCCCACCTTTTGCCGTTTCTTTTGTGCAGGTCCGCGCTTTTCCTGCACAGGAATCCTATCGAACTCTACACCGTGACTGTGGACTACATGTTCTTAACTTTCACCAAAGGTGGTTTTATGGACTCGGAATTGATGGATCATATCATCAGGTTCTGGAAGAATGACGAGAGTATGAATGTGGTTTATCGATCTGGCGAACGCGTTCTGCTGTCCCCTTTGTTTATCACGGTATTTCTCTTTTTTTCTTATTTTTTTCTGCTCGAGTGAACTGCAGTAAATAGTGTATAATAATTTGTTCTTAGAATGTACTGAATTGCATACATTTTTTTGGGTGTCTTAACCGATGCATCTTAAAACCAAACAAATTATGGTTAGAATTTGTGAACTGCATACTGTTTTTTAGAGAAGCGTGATCCGTTTTTTTATTAAGCGTCGGAGCGAACATTTTTTTAAGGTGAACTGCATTAACTTTCTTTTGTGAATTACCCACACGCAGTATGTGCTTCAAATGAATGATCACGCGGATAGAGATGCAGATGGAAATGTTGTGTTGCCTTTTGTCCATGGCAAGTTTAACGTCGAGGATGCAGCACAACAGTTCGAACTTTATGTCCGTGATGACGGGAACCTTCTTGATTGCAAATTAGTAAGTTATCAGATTTGCTTTTGTTCAGCCTTTTTGTATTTATTTTCTCTCCCAATTTTTTCCAGTAATCCCTTTTCACTGATCGATCCCATAACAAATTTGATGAAACAAAATCAGATTCTGTTACCACGGTTGAAAGACCAGCATTATTCGCTATACACGATAAATAGGCACCGCGAGACCCATGACATTCATGACACTAGGAGGTACAGCGGACCGGTTGATCAAACGACGCGGTGGCATAAGTCTGAATACCACAGCGACCGCACTGAAATGGTAAAATTTTTCCTTTTTTCACCTTTCTTGTTTTTTTTCATGCGTGGGCGTGTTGAACAATTTTTGTTGTGATGTGCATTTTTGTTTTTTTTTATTTTCCACCAGATGATCAGGATGACTGCATTGTTGAAGAGGGTTTATGGAGAAAAAGAGTACAAGAGAAAGGAGTCGGTAGACTGGGTGGATGTTTCAAAGAAAGCTAGCTATTTGGGCACCCCTGAGCAGGGCCCCAACGAGTGCGGCTTTTATGTTCTGAAGATGGCTCAGTATTACGACGGCAAAACCTTTGTTGTGAAATTCGCAAAGCGTAGTGTAAGTATCTTCTTTTTAACCCAGCAATATCTCCTCATTCCTTGATATTTTTT
Source organism: Secale cereale (assembly GCA_902687465.1). NCBI lineage: Eukaryota > Viridiplantae > Streptophyta > Magnoliopsida > Poales > Poaceae > Secale > Secale cereale. The sequence goes on along the minus strand of LR738711.1, from coordinate 453,313,075 downwards.
TCGTCAGTTTCTTTTTTTGTAGATGATGTTGTATATTTGTTTATTTTATTTTTTTCTTCATCGCAGGAAGCTGTTATTCAGGATTGGAAGGCTGAGTTTTTGTTCCAGATTCTGTTCCACCCAGAAAACATGGTCGTTGTCACCGAGTTCCCGGAGGATCTAAGAAATCTCTGCATTTCTCTTGGTTTCTCTCCAAGACTGCATTCGCAGGAGCAGGATGAGGCATAAATGATAGCAGATCTTTTTCTACGTGTGTTGATGTCTTTTTCGCGGGTGCTCCAGAACTTTATGTAAACAGTAATGTATGGTCGCTGTGTGTAGTTCTCGATGTGCAAAGTTGTAAACACCATGCTGTGTGCTTTTGTATATATCGGTCTAGTTAGTTTTTGTGTGTTTTTTTGGTGGCAGATGGTGACAATGTCAAATATGTGCATAATGGAGCTTTCAGCCAACTCCCCCTTGTGAGTTGTAACATGTTTGCAGCGCACTACATTATCTCATATGAGTAGCAGCCAAGTTTTTTTTAAATATACGCATCCGCACTGCATCTCACCTTATCACATGGGACTGCAAAGACGAATTCAACGTGTTTGTCGTCGAGTTTCAAAATTCATCCGCACTGTAGCCAAGTTTTTGTTTTCACATTTTTTTGCACTTAGCGCACTGCACTGTGTACTCGAAGCGTACTGCAGTGCAAGCTTTAAACGCACCACGCACGCACTGTAGTGTACGCGAATCCTAGTCTGACTCTACATTTTTTGTCTTCTAACTGCATTCTGTATTGATTCATGGTCATGTCAGGTTCTATACGACGAAGAGAACTGCATTCTCCAAATGACATTCCAATCTCAGAGTTCTTATACAGAAGAGAACCGCATTCTGAGATCTTATTTTCTTTTTCGTATAGAAGAGAACTGCATTTTATCAAACATATTACAAGTTAATATGTTTTTAAAATGTAAAACTGCATATGTGTTGATCTACGTCCTTTTCCTGGTGCTTCTTCTCAGATTGTGCACTGCAGTTCGCATCCACGACGAATGTGATGGAGTAGTCATCTTTGCAGTTCACTTCCCCCTGTCATGCATGACTGAGGCAGGATGCTTCAGCGGCGGATCCCCCAGGTGGTCTTGGGGCGAAGGTGAGGTGCGCCGTCGCTTCCTAAACGCCGCTGCGGAAATATCGTCGCCGCCGGACTGCATTGCCGGTCGTTTGGCTCGCTCTCCGTGGTGCTTGGCGCGGAAGAAGGCGGGGAGGGGTGGGGGGTGGCCGCCGGCCGCCGGGGCGGTGGCGCGGAAGAAGGCGGGGAAGG
>LR738711.1:453256683-453311553 GCA_902687465.1 Secale cereale | reverse complement strand
AGGGGTGGGGGAGGAGGCCCGCCGCCGGGGCGCTCCCACGCTAGGAGGCAGGGAGCGGTCGGGGAGGACGCTGGCGTCGGGGGAGCTCCCGCGCTAGAAGGCGGGGAGGGGTCGGGGAGGACGCCAGCGTCGGGGGGCGCTCCCGCGCTAGAAGCTCTATAGGGGTGGGGGAGGGTTGTTAGGAGAATAAGCCTGTTATTAGGAGAATACGGCTTAAGGGGTGTTATGAGAATAGACCCACCCTATATATATATATATATATATATATATATATATATATATATATATATATATATATATATACAGCTGGGCTATTCTGTTACGCGTAACAGTATATGACAGCTTCAGGCGGTTGTACTGATGTATTACGAGCGGCGAACTGATGCTTTTATTTCTGTTTAACAAATCGTTTTCTTTAGTTCAATTTTTGTGCAATTGTTTTTTGTCAAAATGGGGCGTATAATATATCGTTGGAAAGCCCTTGAAATCTACATTACAATCATATATTTTTTTTGCAAAATCATCACGGTTTAAGAACAGTTTTAGAAAAAACCTTTTTTTCAATACCGAAAACGTGAATCCTATTTTGGACGTAATTTTCAAACGGTTTGTCGGAATTGAGCAAATAAGGTGGGTTTGGAAAGCTGGTGAAAATCCGCATCTTCCGTGTATCTACTGTTTTTTCTAATTCTATACGATTTAAAAGTAATTTGAAAAACGGTGAAATTCTGGGCGAAACGTATTTTCAAGATTTCTTGCAAACGGTTTGTCGAATTAACACAAATGATACGGCGTTGGAAAGCTATGGAAAATGCGCAACTTTTTCGTATTGAAATGTTTTTCTTATTTCTTACGGTTTTAAAACATATTCCAATACGGTAAAATGGGGCAAATAGTATACCGTTGCATAGCTATCGAAAATGCGAAACTTAGTCATGTTGAACGTTTACTCAAATTCGCAATATTTGATGAGTAATTTTGAATACGGCAAAACAGAGTACTCGTACTGATATATCTGTGTCTTTGTACTGCCTGTTTTTTGTATAGTTATTTCAATGGTTCTGAAAAAAGAGTTTGTACTGATGTTTGCATGGTTTTGTACTCAGCGTGTTTTCACTAACTAGACTTTGCTCTGTTTTTTGGTAATATTTTTGCTCGTAATTTCTCAACGGTTTATTGTATGGTCGCACTTGTACTTGCATGGTTTATATAATCGAACTGAATGATATTTTTATCAAAAAGAAGATGTTTTTTATCGGATGTTCTTTGTGAAGACTATATGTTGCAAATATCTAGCCGTTGATTCAGCTTATCTATTAATTGCTTCAATGGCTAATAGTTGTCATCATCTTCAGGATGGCACCTAAGAAGGTTCCCAACCCAAACCAAGAGGGTGAAGAAGAGCGTCCTCCTTTCCCTCCTCCTCCGTCTGAGGCATGGAGAGCGATTATGCAGGCAACCAATCAAAACACTCATATGCTCATGCAAATGATGCAGAGTTTCCAAGCAAATTAAGGCAATCAAGGGAACCAAGGCCAAGGAAATCTGTTCAATCAACCTCACTTTGCGACACTGAACCAATTCTTGGCAAATCAACCCAAGTCTTTCAGTTACTGTGTGGACCCGCTAGATGCTGAAGATTGGATCACGGACATCAAAAAGCACTTTGAATGCAGTAACGTCAGACCTGAGGATTAAGTCAAGTTTGCCACTTTCCAACTCAAAGATCAAGCTGCAGATTGGTGGCAACAGTACAAAGAGTCCAGAGGTGGTCGTGAGATCTCGTGGACTGATTTCTGCAGAGATTTCCATTCTCATCACATTCCAACCAGTGTCATTGAAGGCATGCGTGAGCGATTCCGCAACCTGAAGCAAGTCACCATGTCCGTCTATCAATACAATGTCAAGTTCCAAAATCTTGCCCGTTATGCGAAGCAAGACATTCCCGATGCCAAGAGCAAAATTTACCTGCTCCAAGGTGATCTGAAAGATGAACTCCAACTTGCTCTCACCCTGTTCAAGCCGGATGAATTTGACCAATTCTACAATATGGCTCTCAAGCAAGAGGCAGCTCAGCTCAAGTGTGAAGCTTCCAAAAAGAGGATAAGAGATGATGTTCACTCCTCCTCTTCCTCTCAAGTGGTTGCCAAGCAACAGAAGTTCTGGCTACCGCCTCCTCCAGTGGTCTGTCCTCCAAGCAACAACAAGTACTCAGGTGGTCGTGGATTCTCCCACTCACCCAACCCAAGCAACCAGTCCAAGACACAGTTCCAAGCTCCAAGACCAAGTGGTCCTTATCATCGGCCACTTTCAGAAGTTACTTGCAACAAGTGTTCTCAAAAGGGTCACTATGCCAAAAAGTGTCCCAACCCAAGGTGCCTTCGCCTCCTCCACCTATCAGCAATGCTATTGTTAAGCACAATCCCAAGTCAGCAGGAGTGAACCTGATGAATGCAGCTCAAGCAGAGAATTCTTATGATGTGATAATTGGTAATCTTCTAGTTAACTCAATTCCTGCAAATGTCTTCTTTGATTCCGGTGCATCGCTTTCTTTCATTTCAAGGCCATTTGTTGCTAAGCATGACTTGGTTACAGAGAGCATACCTAGGACTTTAAATATTATTTCTCCAGGATTGCAAATGACTTCCAACTGAGTTGCTCCGGATATATCTATTCATATGGGTGACTACAGTTTTCTGGTTTCTTCGGTTGTTCTCGGTAACTCCGACATTGATCTTATTCTTGGGATGGATTGGCTCTCCAAGCATGACGCAAATATTGATTGTCCAAACAAGGAGGTCAAGATAACTCATCCTGATGAAGACGTGATTATCTTCGTAGCTCGAGATAACACAATCAGACTATTCGCTCTCAATGAAAAGGGCGAGATTAATGCCATTTCTCAGATTCCGGTGGTTTGTGAATATGAGGATGTATTCCCTGAAGAGCTTCCAGGCATGCCTCCCAACCGTCCAGTTGAATTTGTCATTGAACTTGAACCTGGTACCGAGCCAGCCTATCGGTGTCCGTACATGCTTTCTCCTGATGAGTTGAAGGAGCTGAAGAAACAACTCGATGAGCAAGAACGAATGGGTCTAATCAGACCAAGTATTTCTCCTTGGGGCTGTGGTGTTCTTTTTGTCAAGAAGAAGGATGGTACGGAACGCCTTTGCGTTGATTACCGGCCATTGAACAAGAAGATAATAAAGAATAAGTACCCGCTCCCCAATACCAATGAATTGTTCGAGAAGCTCAAAGGAGCCAAGGTTTTCTCGAAACTTGATCTCTCGATGGGATACCATCAGATTCGTATCCGTGAAGAGGATATTCCCAATACAACATTCAGAACGAGTTATGGCTCCTATGAATACACGGTCATGTCTTTCGGGCTTGCAAATGCTCCACCCACTTTCTCTCGGATGATGCACTTCATATTCAACCCCTACACCAATGAATTTGTTCTCGTCTACCTCAATGATATCTTGGTATTCTCCAAGAATAAAGAAGACCATGACAAGCACCTCCGTTTGGTCCTTGACAGGCTCCATGAGCACCGGTTCTATGCGAAGTTCTCCAAATGTGAATTCTGGCTCGATAAGTCCTCTATCTTGGCCATATTATCTCTGCCGAGGGCATTTCTGTTAACCCCGAGAAGCTTGAAGCTATTGTCAACTGGGAACCTCCGCAGAATGTCAAACAACTCCGAAGTTTCCTCGGTCTCACAAGCTATTGCGAAGGTTCGCTGAGAACTTCTCCAAGATTGCCAAGCCTCTTTCCAACTTGCTGCAGAAGAATGTCAAGTACTCGTGGACTCCTAATTGTGATGTGGCATTCAAGACACTCAAAGAGAAGCTCATTTCTGCTCCACTTCTTACTCCTCCGGATGATTCCAAGCCTTATGAAGTCTTTTGTGATGCTTCATTGCAAGGTCTTGGTGGTGTTCTCATGCAAGACAAGAAGATCGTTGCATACACTTCACGTCAGCTTAAACCAAATGAGAAGAATTACCCCACACATGATCTTGAGCTAGCAGCAGTTGTTCATGCCTTGATCACATGGAGACACCTTCTGTTGGGCACAAAAGTGGACATCTTCACCGATCACAAGAGCTTGAAGTACATCTTCACCTAGCCAGACCTTAACCTCTGTCAGACTCGTTGGGTTGAAATGATTCAAGAGTACGATCCAAGCATTGAGTATACTTCTGACAAGGCCAATATCATTGCAGATGCCTTGAGCAGAAAGGCTTCTTGCAATAGTCTCCTTCTCAAACCGTTCCAACCTGAACTTTGTGAATCATTCAGGAAGCTCAACCTCCAAGTTGTTCCGTAATGATTTCTTGCCAACCTTCATGTTGCTCCTACCTTGTAAGATCAAATCCGTGGGGCCCAACTCAGTGATGCCATGGTATAGAAGGTGAAACATGGTATTGCTAAGGGTACTCCCAAGTACAAGTGCTATCGCATTGATGACAGAGACACTTTGTTCTTTGAGGACATAATCGTGGTTCCCAAAGGTGATCTCAGAAAGCTCATAATGAACGAAGCACATGACTCACTCCTCTCGATACATCCAGGAAGCTCCAAGATGTACCATGACCTCAAGAAATCATATTGGTGGACTCGCATGAAAAGATAAATTGCTCAATTCGTGAACGAGTGTGATGTTTGCAGAAGAGTGAAGGCAGAGCATCAACGTCCAGCCGGACTCCTTCAACCCCTACCTATTCCCGAGTGGAAATTTGATCACATTGAGATGGATTTCGTCACCGGATTTCCCAAGTCCAAGAGAGGAAATGATGTTATCTTTGTGGTGATTGACAAGCTAACTAAAGTGGCTCATTTTCTTCCAGTCAAAGAATCCATCAATGCAGCTCAGCTGGCAGATTTGTACACCTCCAGAATTGTTTCTTTGCATGGCATACCTCAAGTGATCTCCTCAGACCGTGGAAGCTTGTTCACTTCCAAGTTCTGGGATTCCTTTCAGTCAGCCATGGGCACCAAGATTCGCTTCAGCACTCCGTTTCACCCTCAGACTAGTGGTCAAGTCGAAAGAGTGAACCAAATTCTTGAAGATATGCTCAGAGCTTGTGTCATCTCCTTCGGTATGAAATGGGAATATTGCCTTCCATTTTCCGAATTCTCCTACAACAACAGCTTCCAAGCAAGTGCAGGAAAAACACCGTTTGAAATCCTCTATGGCAGAAAGTGTCGTACCCCTCTCAACTGGTCCGAGACTGGTGAATGTCAACTCCTTGGAAATGATTTGATCTCAAAAGCCGAAGAAATGTGCAAAGTCATACGTGAGAATCTCAAAGCCGCGCAATCGCGTCAGAAGAGCTACTATGACGGCAAACACCGAGATTTGGCTTTCGACATTGGAGATCATGTCTATCTCTGTGTTTCTCCCATGAAGGGAACTCAGAGGTTCGATATCAAGGGCAAGCTTGCTCCCAGATACGTGGGCCCTTTCAAGATTCTTGGCAAGAGAGGCGATCTAGCCTGCCAACTCGAGCTTCCCTCCAACTTCGCAAATGTGCATGATGTGTTTCACGTGTCACAACTCCGCAAGTGCTTCAAGATGCCCAAACGCACCAATTCTTTCGAAGAGATTGATCTTCAGCAAGACTTGTCTTATCGTGAGCACCCCGTTGCTATCCTTGAAGTAATTGAGCGCAAGACCCGCAACAAGTCCATCAAATTCTTGAAAGTGAAGTGGTCACACCATACCGACCGAGAAGCTACATGGGAACAAGAAGATTTTCTCCGTTTCGAGTATCTCGTTTTCTTTAAGTCCTAGATCTCGGGACGAGATCTTTTTGTAGTGGAGGAGAGTTTGTAACGCCCCGGATGTAATAATTCCATTTATGGCAATTTAATCTTCGTTGACTTAATCGATTCCATTCTGGTCTCTTCCTTCATTTCGGGTTTCTTCGTTTTGCCATGTGCGTGTGTGCATATCATCCATGTCATGTCATCATGTGCATTGCATTGCATTCGTGTTGTCACTTGCACCCGTTCATGCTCGTCTCTTCCCGTTGTCCGTTTCGAGTTCCAACACTCACACACGTGCCCGTGGCACCTCCGAGTCCTTCTTTCGTATGTGGCCGTAAAACATTCTCGGAATGAGGTGAGACTTGTCGTACGTTGTTGTTTTAGTACGTGGATACCGCTTGTCAAGTTTCGTCGCGTTTGGAGGTCGTTTGATACTCCAACGGTTAACCTCGTGGGCTAAAAGCTCCTCTTTCTTTTGGCCCAACACCCCTCCACAACAACCCACTAACCCAGCACAACCACTTCCATCCTCTCGGTCGTCGGATCGTGATCCTATGGGCGAAAACAGCACCCCAATTGGACACTCCTAGCTCCCAGAATCTATAAATAGGACTCCCCACGTCCATTTCCGGGTCAAAACCCTAGCCCGAGTCCCTCCGCGCCGCCGAACGCGTCCGTCCATGGCCGGACAGGTCCGACTGCCGCGCCCGCACCAATCATAGGCCGCCACGTGTCCTCCCCGCCGCCTGATGTCTACACACGCTTCTACTCTTGTAGACTATGTTGGGCCTCCAAGCACAGAGGTTTGTAGGATAGCAGCAATTTCCCTCAAGTGGATGACCTAAGGTTTATCAAACTCAGGGAAGTAGAGGTTGAAGATGGTCTCTCTCAAGCAACCCTGCAACTAAGATACAAGAAGTCTCTTGTGTCCGCAACACACCTAATACACTTGTCAGATGTATAGGTGCACTAGTTCGGCGAAGAGATGTTAAATGGCAAGTGATATGGATGGCAAAACAAAGTAATATAAATCTGTAATAAAAAGTGCAGCAAGCAAACAAGTGGTAAACGTGAGCACAAATGGTATTGCAATGGTGGAAACAAGGCCTAGGCTTCATACTTTCACTAGTGGCAACTCCCAACAACATTAACATAATCGAATCACATGATATTTCCCATAAAACATGCAAAGGGGACGCACTCGGAGGTCATTCCTTCGTGGTCAAGAGAGGATGAGAATTATGTAGGGCTACAAAAGCACACCTCAAAGTTCGTAGTTCTCAATCTAAGGATTTCCCAATGTCACCGCGGCCATCCAAAGAGAGTCCCACAATCACCACAACATATCTAAAGGATAGTCAAAGACAAGCACCAAGAGACTCTCAATCTTCAATCAACACACAAGAGAGGAAATCACTCATGAAAATACTTTTCTAATCCATGTCCAATAGACCGCTGTCACCTTGGTCTCGGGGATTATACTAGATAAAGACAAGTGAGTACATCAATCCAATACATAGAGGAAGGGGAAATATCATGGGATCACCCTATATTAACATAGCCTATGATCACAACGAAGATCACATCATGGGAGAGAGAATTGACCACATAGCTACTGGTAGAAACCTCAGCCCCGAGGAGGAACTACTCCCGCATCATGGAGGGAGGAAGCAACGTCGATGGAGATGAATCCGGGGGCACTTCCCCGTCCCGGCAGGGTGCCGACACAGGAATTTTGGTCCCCCGAAGCTTGATGGCGATGGCGGTGGAGATCGGAATTGCGTCTGGAGAAAAGGGGTATGGAATCAGGGTTTCCTCGACGGGTGTTAAATATATGCCAAAGGGGGTCGCCAGGGGAGCTACGGGGAGCCCAGGCGGCCTGGCCAGGAGGCCAGGGGTGGGGCCGCCTAGGCAGGGCGCCTGGAGCCCCTCCGGCCCTACTTTGGCCGCATGGAAGCTTCTGGAACGCTGATTTTTTATATAATTTTTCCGGGATTTTTCTGGCAGTTTACGTAATGGGAAAACCTGAAATACAAAAACAGCAGAAAACAGAAACTGGCACTGGGGTGCACTGAGTTAATAGGTTAGTCCAAATATGATCAAAAGTGTATGGAAGTGTATAAATATCATAGCAATATCACACAAAAGAGGCATGGAGCAAGCAGAAATTATAGATACGTTTTGGACGTATCAACATCCCCAAGCTTAATTCCTGCTCGTCCTCGAGTAGGTAAATGATAACAAGCATAATTTCTATGGTGACATGCTATTAACCATACAAGGACTTTTCATAGTCACATGACAAAAGCTTACTGAGACAATGAATCTGTAGTAATTAAGTTGCCTCATGAGAAAATCACAAAGAACTGAAAGTTTTACAATATGATACTGAAATACTCAATAGATTTGTAATGAGCATGGTGTGCAAATATGACAAAGTGATATCTCGCTTGCCCCCTTTAGTGAAGCAAAACATAAATGCAGGGGCACCTCCAAGGTTTAAGTGATGACTAGATATAATGATTTCAGAATAAACGATATCATAATCATGCAAAAGACAATGCTACTTTGGGACAATGCACATTACACTCAGAATGACAATCATGCTCTCAGTAGTTGGTGCTTTAAAAGAAGGTGGAGACTCTCGAACCGTGGCTTTTGTTGGCAAAGTTGAAAACCCGTGGTCGGAAACAAAAACTAAACATGTACCAGAGCTCTTGGTTTTAAAAACAGAGGTAATAATTATATTTTTGGATATGCATGTTTCGTCAACGAATGCTAGCAGACAACTCAATCACTTCTTGAGATGGACAAGTTTCGAGGAACGGCTCCCGAATGAGGACGATCACATCCTCTTAATCTCCTTTGTTTATCACTTCCAAAGTTTTCTGATTTCTCATGAACAAAGCGTGAAGGAGGGTTTGTTTGTTATATTATTTTTGAGCTGGGCGCACTCTTTGCCAGTTCCTTCTCGTATTATGGGTTTGCACATTAGACATGCAATCCCGGGGTGAAGCTTGTCCAACTTAAAAAGATCATGAATTAACTACTACTTCCTCATGAGCTAAAACAGAGGCACAAAACAGAAATGCCTTTTTTGAATAATTTCGAGATGGTACATGAAAATCTTTGTTAGGAATGGCAGGTAAATACCATGTATAGGAAGGTATGGTGGACTCATATGGCATAACTGGTTTAAAGGATTTTTGATGCACAAGCAGTCAGTCCGCTTAGTACAGGTGAAGGTTAGCAAAAGACTGGGAGCGACCAACTAAGAGAGCAATGACGGTCATAATCATGCAGAGCGACAAAGCAACATTGAATCAGGCATGGAAGTTATATCGCTACTCAGAAATAAAAGATCATCAAGGCTTGACAGACTTTCTTTACAGTCTTAAATATGCGTGAGCATACGCCAGGTCAATCAAAATAAATTCTTGAAGGAAGATATTACTAAACCATACCACATCATAGGCAAACAAATCATGTTGGTACTCCAATAACACATTGGGAACCCCCCAGCTATTTGAGACTAACCATAAGAAAACATGAACTACTAAGCACCATTATGCACGTAGCATTTTTATCATAGACATATCAACCAATGCAACAGAAGCAAACTCTCTTAATAAGATAAGCATGATAACTAAAGAGAGTTCAAGCAACCAACTAAACAAAAGCTCTTTAAAAAGATAAGCATGGAAACTAAGAGCTAAGCATGATAGTAGCTATTGAAAGACAAAGAACACACACAGCAAAGATAGACATGAAAATTCTATGTTATGTTCTAGGTAGAAGTGGAGCGTGTTTCTCTCCCACATAAAGAAAGCTGAGTTCCGACTCGTTATGAAAAGCTAAAGAAAACTAAAAAGGAAACTAAAAGCAAGACGCTCCAAGCACAGCACATAACACATGAAGTGATAAAAATATAGTGGAACGAAAGACGAACTGATAATGTTGATGGAGAAGGGGATGCACGGGGGAATCCCCAAGCTTAGACGCTTGAGTCTCCTTGAATATTTCTTGGGGGTGCATGGGGGCATCCCCAAGCTTGAGCGTTTGACACTCCTGAATCTTTTTATCATCTTCCCTCGCACACTTGAAAACTCCCTTCATACATAACTCATCATAATCTGATTAGCGAGGTTAGTACACTTAATAAAATAATTGTTCCTTGCTGGAAATAAAGATATTCTTGAAGGTCTACTGTTTCTCAAGATTGCCAAAAGGTTTTTGCAAAGAAAAAGCAAGCTCAAGGTTTGCAAAATGAAGGAAAGGCAAAACAGGACAGAATCTGTGAAAAACAGACCAGCAGGTAGTAAATGATTTTTTCGGGGCACTTCTGGAACTCTAATCAAAAAACTCAGAACAGATGCCCGAAAGCCAATTGTATAGAGCACGCTGTCGAAAAAATTCAGACCAAAAAGATGATCTGGTGATTTTATACGAATTTTTCTATCCAAGGACAGAATCTGTTTTCCTGGACAGCACGTCACAACTTTTGAACTTTCTTGCAATCAGAGGCTACACTTGGCACAAAGCTAAAAAGTAAAGATACAATGATGATGCTACTGTAGTAACAACATCAAGAAACGACAAAAGCAAAATAAAATTTTATTCATTGTGGGCTGCCTCCCAAAAGCGCTTTCTTTTATGCCTTTAAGCTAGGCATAAGACTTTAATGATGCTCTCGTAGGAATAAGAGTTGAAGAACAAAAGAGAGCATCAAGAAGCAAATACCAAACACATTTAAGCCTAACATGCTTCCTATGCATAGGAATATTGCAATAGAATAATTCATTGAAGCACAAAGCAACTAGCATAGGAAGGCAAAACAAGCATAACTTCAAAATATTCACCATAAAGAGAGGAAACTTCTTATTATTAAGATATTTAGAACCAAGTCTCACTCTCTCATTATAAATTTCAGTGGCATCATGAATGAACTCAACAATATAAGCATCGCATAAAACATTGTTACCATGATCCACATGCAAAAAGGTACTCTTACTCTCCACATAAGCATAATCTTTCTCATTGGTAATAGTGGGAGTAGGACTATCATAAACAACTTGAACACTATAGATTAATTGTGTATTAGGAGGGTGGTGTTCAACAAAGGGAGTAATTCCCTCCATGATTATGACAAGTTTCATAAGGATAATTTCTCCTTATGTCATAGGTACCTTTATAATCACTATAGATTGGAGTTATAACATCATCATAGTAGAGAAGAGCATTATCATTGCTAGCAACTATATTTGTAATCATGTTGTCTTTATTCTTACTAGCAAGAGAATTATCAATTATCACATCACTAGTGGGTAAAGGATTTGCAATCCTATCATCCCCAAGCTTAGAGCTTCCCATATCATCACTTTCAGAGTTGGTATCAAAAAGATTTTCAAGATCATAAGTAGCATTATCATCATTTTCCCAATCACAATAAGTAACATGCATATCATAATCAAAATCATCTTCAATAGTACCTACGGACGTATCATCAAGATTATAATTAAGGCAATAAACTTCACCTTCTTCTTTAAACTTACAACCGTTAGGATAAAAGTTGATGTGAGGAATATGCTCAGGCCAGGTTGATACCCATTCTTCTTCCTTCTTGCTCCGCTTCCTCCTCCTCTTCTTTTTCTTCTTCTTCACCTTAGGAGGGAGTGGTTGGAGATGAAGCTTCTCCACATATCCTGGTTTATCATTAGAAACAATAGAGGAAACTTGGGAGAAACTCTCCTTTTTATTAGCAGAAATATAAGTGACATTTTTATACTTTGGTAAAGTTCCCTCCTTTCTAATCTTACTTATGTAATCATTTTCATGGCAATTAACAACACAATAGAGATGGCAGTTTTGCAAAGTGTTTTTTATTCCTATGGCATTAACATCTAGCCAAGAAGTCTTTTCTGTTAACTCTTCACACATCAAAAATAACATAAGCTCATCATAAAGATCAGAGATGATCATGTTATCACACAACTGGTTAACAGTTATGTTTTGAAAGTTCATGCATTGAAAATTAAAGTGACCCTCTATACAGCAAAGTTCACAAGTAAAAGGATAAAGGTCACACAATTCTCTAGCAATTTCATTTAAATCTCTGACCCAAGTGATTGTTCTTTCATGCTTATGTTGCTTACAATACTTCTCTTCTTCAATCATAGGCCTTTCACAAGGTCTATCCACTCCACAAAAATTAACATGCTTATATAAAACTTGATTTTTAGGAATTGGATCATGCATGTTGCAATCATCATGAACAATTTCATTTTCTTTGCAAGTCTCTTTAAAAGGTTTATGATACTTGATCCAATCCTCCTTAGGCATATTAAGATGTGAAGCAAAAGATTTGAGGAAATCAACAAGGAGTTGAGAATCAAGCCCAAACTTAGCACTAAACTTATTAAAACTTGTAGTTTCAACAAAGGACTTAATGCAATCATACTCATAAATTATACCTGACTCTTTACCTTTGTCGATCTCCCAATCTTCAGTGTTGCGTTGGATTCTTTCAAGGAGTTCCCATTTAGCATCAATCTTTTTGTTTGTGAAAGAACCCATAGAGGAAGCATCGAGCAAATCTTTATCCTGTCGAGAAAGCCTCGCATAGAAATTAGTAATAATCATATCTTTGGGGAGCCCATGGTTAGGACATTTTTGCATTAACGTTTTCAGTCTCCCCCAAGCTTGAGCTATGCTCTCTCCATCATGAGGATAGAAATTATAAACATAATTCCTATTCTCATGGACTTCATGAAGAGGATAAAACTTGGAGTAAAAGAGAGACTGGATCTCTTCCCAATCCAGCAGGTGAGAGTCATCTAGTAGCCTATACCATTCCAATGCTTTTCCTTTCAGGGACAAGGCAAATAATTTCCTCATGACAAACTCCCTTGATACATTTGCAAGCTTAAATAATGAACATAATTGTGACAGATATAGCAAGTGTTCACCGGGATGTCTGTCTCCTGTATAACGATTAGCCAAAACATAATCGATAATACCAGCTAGTATTTTATAGGGCACAATTTCAGTAGGGGGAGGAGCAACCACCACAGGTGTGGGGCGTCTTCCCGCAAGCAACGATCCAATAGCAAGGTTGTCCATAAGCATAACTAGTGAAATAAAAACAAGAAACAAAAAGATTTAATTGCAAGATCTAAAGATATACCTTCAAGCACTCACCTCCCCGGCAACGGCGCCAGAAATAGCTTGATGTCTACACATGCTTCTACTCTTGTAGACTATGTTGGGCCTCCAAGCGCAGAGGTTTGTAGGACAGCAGCAATTTCCCTCAAGTGGATGACCTAAGGTTTATCGAACTCAGGGAAGTAGAGGTTGAAGATGGTCTCTCTCAAGCAACCCTGCAACTAAGATACAAGAAGTCTCTTGTGTCCCCAACACACCTAATACACTTGTCAGATGTATAGGTGCACTAGTTCAGCGAAGAGATGTTAAATGGCAAGTGATATGGATGGCAAAACAAAGTAATATAAATCTGTAATAAAAAGTGCAGCAAGCAAACAAGTGGTAAACGTGAGCACAAATGGTATTGCAATGGTGGAAACAAGGCCTAGGCTTCATACTTTCACTAGTGGCAACTCCCAACAACATTAACATAATCGAATCACATGATATTTCCCATAAAACATGCAACGGGGACGCACTCGGAGGTCATTCCTTCGTGGTCAAGAGAGGACGAGAATTATGTAGGGCTACAAAAGCACACCTCAAAGTTCGTAGTTCTCAATCTAAGGATTTCCCAATGTCACCGCGGCCATCCAAAGAGAGTCCCACAATCACCACAACATATCTAAAGGATAGTCAAAGACAAGCACCAAGAGACTCTCAATCTTCAATCAACACACAAGAGAGGAAATCACTCATGAAAATACTTTTCTAATCCATGTCCAATAGACCGCTGTCACCTTGGTCTTGGGGATTATACTAGATAAAGACAAGTGAGTACATCAATCCAATACATAGAGGAAGGGGAAATATCATGGGATCACCCTAGATTAACATAGCCTATGATCACAACGAAGATCACATCATGGGAGAGAGAATTGACCACATAGCTACTGGTAGAAACCTCAGCCCCGAGGAGGGACTACTCCCGCATCATGGAGGGAGGAAGCAATGTCGATGGAGATGAATCCGGGGGCACTTCCCCGTCCCGGCAGGGTGCCGGCACAGGAATTCTGGTCCCCCGAAGCTTGATGGCGATGGCGGCGGAGATCGGAATTGCGTCTGGAGAAAAGGGGTCTGGAATCAGGGTTTCCTCGATGGGTGTTAAATATATGCCAAAGGGGGTCGCCAGGGGAGCTACGGGGGGCCCAGGCGGCCTAGCCAGGCGGCCAGGGGTGGGGCCGCCTGGGCAGTGCGCCTGGAGCCCCTCTGGCCCCCCTCCGGCCCTACTTTGGCCGCATGGAAGCTTCCGGAACGCTGATTTTTTATATAATTTTTCCAGGATTTTTCTGGCAGTTTACGTAATGGGAAAACCTGAAATACAAAAACAACAGAAAACAGAAACTGGCACTGGGGTGCACTGAGTTAATAGGTTAGTCCAAATATGATCAAAAGTGTATGGAAGTGTATAAATATCATAGCAATATCACACAAAAGAGGCATGGAGTAAGCAGAAATTATAGATACGTTTTGGACGTATCACCGCCGGGTCTTCCTCCCACCGCTGTGGCCCGCGGGGCCCAAGGCCGTCCCGCGCGAGCCCACGCGCTTCCGCGGCCATACCCCGCACCCAGCCGCCTGACGCAGCCCGTTCGCCCGCTGCCGCCGGGTCGCGACCCGTGCCGCTGCCGGTGAGCACGCCCGCCGCCGGCCAGGTCACCTCGCCGCTGCCTTGTCCTCGCCTCGCCGCGCCCCGCCACCGGAGATCCCGCACCACCGCACGTGAGCACCTCCGCCGTCCACGCCTCCAGTCGCCGTCGCCGCCACGTTTTCACCGCTCCGGTGAGTCCTATGGCTATCTTCCTCAACTCCGGCGACTTGTTCGGTGGATTTGGTGGATCGGGACCAGATCCACAGGGAGACGCACCAAACGGCTCCGCCCTCACCCGAATCTCTCTGTCTCAGTAAACATCCGTCCCGCGTTGACTTTTCGGGGAGGTGAAATTTCACTAAGTCCCTGAATCTATTAAATTTCTTGCCCTCTTTGACATGTGGTAACATTGTGCGCGGTGCTCCGTTTTGCGCATATGATATATCGAAATGTTCGTCTCGACATGCTATACATGTTAGCATCAGTTTCATGCATGATAGAGATCATCTAGTTGTCTTAATCTTCGTGGAAAGAGTGCTTCATGATGTAACCGTTTCAGCACTTGTTGTCTGAATAATTTTGTTGGCATGCTCGTGAGCTAGTAACTTTGTGCATGTTGGTCCAAATGGAGTGTATGATATGTCCAGATGTTCGTCTTGTCATGCTCTTCAAGATGGATGCATTTGCATGCATGTTAAGTTGTGGTATGCCATGTTTATCTCTGTTGCAAAAATGCATGTGGCTGATAAGTTTCCGAACTTGTTATGAGATGATGTTTTGTCTTGCTTGTGTATTTTAATCCATGTGTCATATGAGCTAGGTGTCAACATGAGTTTTGCTCTTTGGAATGTGCTCTACATGATAGTTTCATTTTCATGCCATGATATGTCTTGAGATGAGTGCAACAAGCTTGCTAACATGTCATTGAGATGTTAAATTTCTACCAAGTGTGAATCTGTTAATTTTAATGCCATGTTTCCATGATGCCACCGTCATTGTTGTGCATGGTTAGAGTTTTCCAGTGGGTGTTCCTTGAGGTATATGTTATGCTCTAGCAATCCATGCTCTTGTTTTCCATGATGCCATGCCGTAGCTTGTTCTTTTGAGGCCCTCTAGTTGCTTCAAAATGTTTCTGTCAGCATGCCCAGATTTTGCTAAGTCTGGATAAACTTTTGCAGTTTTGCCATGATGTTTGGGACATGTTCTAGTATGTTGTAGAAGTAGCCATGTGGTTATTCCTGAAGAGCATGTTATGTATGTTATTTCCATGCCTTTTTCTTGCATGATGGCTTGCTGTAGTTCGATGTTTTCATGCTCTCAAGTTGCTATAAAATGTTTCTGTCAGCATGTTATCAACAAGTTTAGTTTTGCAATGTGAATAGCTAGTGTTCTATGCATCCTATGACCATGTTCTTGCCATGAGTAGCTTCACAAACATGTCTTCTTGCTGTTGGTTCTATTCACATGCCATGCTATGCTTTTAGTTGAGTTGCACAAGCTTGCAAACATACCTACTTGTTGTAATTTCTACCATGCCTTGTAATTTTCACCAAGTCTGTGAAATATGTAAACTTATGGAATCTTGCCATGCTTGTGTAATTTTGTTCCAGCAAGTTTTTTGGTGTGCTCTAAGTTTATGCTTGTTAAGTATCATGTCTATTTCACATCCATGCCTTTTATCTTCATGTTTGGGTGTTGTAGCATATTTATATCTTGCTCCAAAGATGCCATGTTGTTGTTAACTGCAGTTTTGCATTGCATCTTGTATTGCTTGCCATTTGCAAACCGTGCATCCGCTTCCCATGATCTTTATATCGATTTTGACCGAAATCTTCCTATCTATCCAGTGGCTTGCTTGGTTACCCAACATGAAGCCATTTCCATCATCTTCTCCTTAGGCTTGAGAGCATCCTCATGCATACGCACATCATACTTGCATCCCATGACATGTCTTGCATCATGTTGATTGTGCATTGCACTGTGTTTGACATTGTGCCGTTGTTGTGCTGTTGTGTTGGGTAGAGCTGGGAGCCGATACCAAGTTCGTGGATCTTGTCGAGACTGAGTTTGAGGAGCCATCTTACAATCCCACCGACGACATACCAGGCAAGATGACCGTTCCCCGATATCACATATATCTTTGCCTATGCTAGTTGTCTCGCTCTTTAGTTATGCCTCGATGCCTATTCCTATTTGTCCGCCGCCTATTATTGCCATGAAACACTCTAACCGCCTTCCTAGCAAACCGTTGTTTGGCTAAGTACACTTTTGCTCAGCCCCTCTTATAGTGTTGTTAGTTGCAGGTGAAGTTTTGAAGATTGCTCCATGTCTGAACTTGTTTATTGGGATAACAAAATATATACCTATGTTAATCAATGCACATATATATTGGCAATGGGTGGAAGGCTTGGCCTTTTGCTTGGTGTTTTGTTCCACTCATGCCACCATAGGACCCGATAAATCGGTGTTATGTTCCTTTATTTTGCATTCCTAACACGGCTGGGGTTTATGGGCCCCCCTTGATAATTCGCACTTCTTAAAGCTTTTCCAGCAAGGCCCAACATTGGTACTCCATTTTCCTAACAACTAAAATTTTCATAGGGACTAGCTACCCGAAGGACTTAATTAACAACCCCCGGGCCAGTGCTCCTCAAGAGTGTTGATCCAAACTAGAGCCACTTGCGGTGCCACCCAGTACTCTGGGATCTTCAGTTGCTGTACGTAGTGCTCATCCGGTCGTGGCCTGAGACGAGATGCGCGCGGCTACTATCAGGGTGTCGGCATGCCGGGAGGTCTTGCTGGATTAGTTTTACCTTTGTCGAAATATCTTGAGCACGGGATTCCGAGAATACTCGGGTCTTCCCACTTTGGAGTTGCGACTCCGCAGATCGTGAGCTCGTGATGGGCTAAGTTGGGACACCCATGCAGGGTTTTGAACTTTTGAAAGCCATGCCCGCGGTTATGTGGCAGGTGGGAATTTGTTAATATCCGGTTGTAGATAAATTGATACCTTATCCTTAATAATACACTACCTGTGTGAGTAACCGTGATGGTCTCTTTTCGAAGGGCTTCAGGAAGTGAACATGGTGGGGTTATGTATGATCGTGAGTAGCTAGGATCACTTCTTGATCAACTTGGTGACCGTTGGCACTTGTTCTCTTCTCGCTCTGAACTCGTAAGCTAGTTGCTTAGTGCTTGCTGCAAACCCCTTTATTACCCTACCACACCTAAGGCTTTGTTAGTTTTGATACCCGGGAACGGGATTGCTGAGTCCTTGTGGCTCACAGATTCAACACACACCAGATGCAGGTACCGTCGAGTACGATGCAGGAGATGGACCAGAACTTTAGTGGGAGTTTGATAAAGAGCGTGGTCGTTACTATGTATCATATCCCGACGATCAGTAGTGGTTCCTACTAGGGGCGATCCAGCCTTGTGTTTATGGTAAGTTTCTCGTTTGGATTTCGTCCGTAGTCGGACCCTGTGTTATTTGGATGATTGTATGATATTGTATTCATTGTGTGACGTGGCGAGTGTAAGCCAACTATCTTTTACACTTTCATCCCTGAACTTTTGCATGAGACGTGCAAAGATACCATACTTGAGATCATTCCAGAATGCACTTATGTCTTTAAGTCATGCCTCGACACGTAGGAGACATAGTGGCATCCTGGGCATTACAGGGCATCTTATCTCTTTTTAGTTTTTAAGCCTACGGGCCTTCGTAAGATTTAAATCTTGTAACCCCCTCGCTCATGTATGCATTCCGTACGAATTGTACTTGTTTACAACGTATTAATGACGAGAAGGGTGTTTGCCGGGTTTCTTTGTGTGCGGGCAGGAGCCACACCAAGGAACGGATCCTTGTTATCTTAAGATAAACAACGTGCCCCGGCAACAAGCCTTGCCGTCCCTCCCCCGCTCCATAACTGTATTCGCGCCCTTGGCGGAAGTAGGATCAGGGTAGGGTTAGGCCCTTCGTCCGCTCCCTCCCCATCACACTACGACCAAGTCCCGGTCCAAGACAAAGCTTGTTGGGCACAGGGAAAAAGGGAGCATGATGGCATAAGAGCGAACGAAGCCTCGTACGTCCAAGTTCCATACGGAAGGAAGTAGTCGGGGATGAAAGACTTATCTGGTTCTGTAGCTCCCCGCAACCTTGTCTTTCCGTGGCTTGACCATTGGTCGTGCAGCCCCTGGCAACCTCAGTTTTGCTGGGGTCGGAGCGTCGGCTCGTTCTCTTTCTTCCAAACAACTCAGCAGAAATGTCCACGCATCCTGCGAACAAGGGGACGGAAAGTAAATAGAGAGATGCAAACTTGACTTCTATGCTAGGGGTTAGCCGCCATCAAGCACTATCAACCCCAACAGAGAAAGAGACTCAACCTAGCATACATGCTAAAACTTAGGGTGCCAGCGCTTCATTTATTTATGCTCAGGGTCTGCGCCTGGCTTTGTATGAAGGGTTACATGCCTTGCCGGCAAGGCTTGTACAAAAGGGTGGCTTGCCGGGAAGCCCGGCAACCACGCCTTACGGGTAAAACTTGCAAAGATGTTCGATGTTCCAGGAGTTACTCACTGGAATACCATCTTCGGTCTCCAGGCGGACTGCGCCAGGCCCGATGACTCGTATTACCCGATAAGGGCCTTCCCACTTCGGCGTCAACTTGTTGGAATTCTTGGCCGACTAAACGTGCCGAAGAACAAGGTGACCTTCCTCAAAACTTCGGGCATGAACCTTGTGGGTATGATAGCGGCGCAAGGCCTGCTGGTAGCGCGCTGCTCGCACAGCCGTACGAAGACGATCTTCCTCGAGGAGCGTTGCTTCATCTTGGCGCAGCTGCTCTTGCTCAAGCTCATCATAAGTGAGCACTCGGGGTTACCCGTATGTGAGTTCTGTGGGGAGAACTGCTTCCGCCCCGTAAACGAGGGGAAAAGGTGTCTGGCCGGCGGCTCGATTTGGTTTCGTTCTGATTGACCAAAGAACCGCCGACAGTTCATCAATCCAGCATCTTCCGCACTTGTGCAGTCTGTTGAAAGTTCTTGTCCGGAGGCCTCGCGGTACTTCAGCATTTGCCCTCTCTGCCTGGCTGTTGCTTTGAGGATGCGCAACGGAAGCAAAACAGACCTTGCTGCCGAGATCTTGAATATACTGCATGAAGGAGTGGCTTGTTAACTGCGTGCCATTGTCGGTGATGACTCTGTTTGGTATCCCGACTCGGTAGACCAGGCCTTTGAAGAACCTTATGGCTGATTGCGCTGTCACCTTTCTCACTGCTTCCACCTCTGGCCACTTTGTGAACTTGTCGATTGCAACGTACAAGTACTCAAAGCCCCCAACAGCACGGGGGAAAGGGCCTAGTATGTCGAGCCCCCAGACCAAGAATGGCCAGGAAAGAGGGATTGTTTGGAGAGCTTGAGCTGGTTGATGAAGCTTATTTGAATGAAACTGACACGCTTCACACTTGGTTACTAGTGCCGTCGCATCCTGGAGGGCAGTGGGCCAGAAGAAACCTTGCCGGAATGCCTTGCCGGCAAGGGCCCTCAACCCTATGTGGAAGCCACATATGCCTCCATGTAACTCTGCCAACAGCCGCAGTCCTTCCTCGTGGGGAATGCACTTCAATTTCACACCGTTCGGCCTTTTTCTGTACAAGACGTCGTCGACGAACTAGTACATGTCGGACCGACGGGCTACTTTCTCTGCTTCTTCCTACTCCTCAGGTAGCTCCCCGGTTTGGAGGAATTGGACAATATGATGTTCCCATGCCGGAGCTTGGGGCTCGACGGCAAGGACCAATGGCATTTCTTCTGCCATGGGAGCGATTGCCTCTATGGTCAGGGCTTGATGCCCTGCCGGAGTTTGTCGCCCCACGGCAGGCTCAGCGTCCCCAGCAACATCTTTGCCGGCCACCCTTGGGGGCTTGGCGGGAAAGTACTTGCGGGGGCCTGATTTCCTTCGCTTGTTCTGCTTGGTTGATGGTTCAATAGATGGCTGAATTAATCGAAGCATTTTGACAAGTAGTTTGAGGGCGGCGCATTTTGACAAGTAGTCGGCGATGTCGTTCTCCGCTCGGGGGACTTGCTCTGCTTGTATACCGTCAAAACACTCCTCCAGCTTCCTCACTTCATCCACTTAGGCTTCCATCAATGGGCTCCAGTAATCTTTGTTCACTTGCTTGACGACAAGCTGCGAATCATCTCTGATGATGAGGTTTTTGATTCCGAGAATTGCCGCGATCCTGAGACCAGCAAGCAGTCCCTCGTACTGGGCAGTGTTGTTCATCGACATCTCCCTGGGGAAGTGCATCTGGACCACATACTTGAGGTGCTCTCCGGTGGGTGCAACGAGGAGCACACCAGCACCGGCGCCTTGCAGCGAGAAAACCC
The DNA here is from genome assembly GCA_902687465.1 of Secale cereale. NCBI lineage: Eukaryota > Viridiplantae > Streptophyta > Magnoliopsida > Poales > Poaceae > Secale > Secale cereale. The sequence goes on along the minus strand of LR738711.1, from coordinate 453,290,598 downwards.
CGTCAAAGTACATAATCCAGTCGCGGCTCGTATCCTTGCTGGGGAGAGTAGTCTCGTGGATCTCATTGTTGGGCGTTGAGGTCCATTCTGCAATGAACTCCACCAAGACTCTACTCTGAATCGTCTAAGTGCTTTCAAATTTCAAACCGAAGCTTGACAGCTCCAAGGCCCACTCCACAATCCTCCTAGTCGCATCTGGGTTGTGCAATATCCACTGCAACGGGAGGCGGGTGATGACGGTAATTCCATGTGCTTGGATGTAATGACGCAGCTTCCTCAAGGCCATAAGGAGGCCGAAGAGCAATTTCTGCACACCGGAGTATCTCGACCTAGCCCCCTGCAAGAGGGAGCTGACAAAGTAAATCGGGTGCTGCATCATCTTCTTCTTCTGCACTACTCCATTTGGTTGCGTCACTTTGGCCCCAGCGGCATGAGGTTCTATTGTTTCTATTGCTTCCTCATTGACCTCCCTCTGGGCTACTAGTGCAACACTGACCACTTGATTCATTGCCGCTAGGTACAGCATCAACGGTTCTTGTGGTTTAGGCGCGACCAGTATCGGCTTAGAGGAGCGGTATTTCCTCAAATCTTGCAGTGTTGCTTCGGCTTCTGGGTCCACTCCATCGGGCCCGCCTTTTGCAAAATCTTGAAAAAGGGGAGGGCGCTCTCGGCAGATTTGGAGATGAATCTGCTCATGGCAGCAACGTAGCCAGCAAGCCGACACACATCCTTGATCTGCCTGGGTGCTTCAATCTTCTCGATGGCCTTGATCTTGTCTGGACTCGCTTCAATTCCACGTTGTGACACGAAGAAACCGAGAGGCTTGCAGGACGGAACGCCGAAGACACACTTCTCAGGGTTCATCTTAAGGTTGATCTTGCGTAGATTCATGAACGTCTCTTCTAAATCTTGTACGAGCGTTGCTTTGTCCTTGGTTTTGACCACTATATCATCCATATAGGCTTCCATATTTCTATGTAGTTGAGGCTCAAAACCAATATGGACTGCTCTTGCAAATGTTGAGCCAGCACTCTTCAACCCGAAAGGCATCCGTATGAAACAATACGTACCACATGGGGTGATGAATGCTGTCTTCTCTTGTCATGAAGATTTGATAGTAGCCCGAGTAAGCGTCGAGGAATGATAACAAATCATATCCGGCCGTGGAGTCTACAATATGGTCGATGCACGACAACGGGAAAGGGTCTTTTGGACAAGCCTTATTGATGTCCGTGTAATCAATACACAGTCTCCACCTTCCATTTGCCTTGCGCACCACCACCGGATTGGCCATCCATGTTGGATGGAGCACTCCTCTCACTAAACCTGTCGCCTCTAACTTCCTGGTTTCCTCTGTGATGAACTCTTTTTTTGACTATACTCTGTGATGAACTCTTGTCGCTCCAGAGCTTTCTTCCTGACCTTCTGCTTGATGGGTGGCGCGTGAGGGCTGATAGCAAGATGGTGCTCAATCACCTCCCTGGCAACGCCGGGGATGTCGGATGCTTGCCATGCAAACACGTCGACATTCGCCCACGGGAAGGTAACGATCATGTCTTCCTATTTGCTGTCGAGGGCGGAGCTTATGGTGAAAGCCCCTCCCGTGCCATCCTCCTTGACGGACACCTTCTTGGTTTCTGGTGGAATATCTCTGGGTTTCTTGCTCTTACCGGTGGAGCTCTCTGGCGCGTTCTCGACGGGAGCACTGCACTCCGAAGAGGAGCACATGCCGGAGTGGGCGCGAGAGATCTTACCAGTCTTCTTTCCTCCCGGGGCTTCAGTGGCAAGAGCAAGTGCCTTTGCGGCAGTTGCTGCAACTGCCTCCCGGTAAAGCTGATCAGCGCATCCTTCTTGTCGGAGGGGACGGTGATGATGGACATCGGCCCAGGCATCTTCAGCATGTTGTAGGCGTAATGTGACGCCACCATGAACTTGGCCAACGCGGGGCGGCCAAGGATCCCGTTGTAAGGCAAGGGGATCTCGGCAACATCAAATATGATCCTCTTCGTCTTGTAGTTTAGCTCGCCCCCGAATGTCACGGGCAGCGTGACTTTACCCTTGGGCTAACCACTTCCTGGGTTGACCACTTGAAACGTGCCCATCACCTCGAGGTCTCCATCAGGGATTGGCAGCCTATTGATCACGAAGGGCGAGATCAAGTTCAGACCGGCCCCGCCATCAACCAGCATCTTCGTCACCTTGAGGTTGCGTATTGTTGGTGAAACCAAAAATGGCAAACACCCAACCGCAGTTGTGCGATCAGGGTGGTCCTCGATGTCAAAGATGATAGGAGTGCTCGACCACTTCAGTGGCTTCTGGACATCGAACGATGGTTCCACTGTTGTGATCTCACGCGCCCACTGTTTGAGTCGGCGGTGAGAGGTGTGCAGGGAGGCACCGCCGTCGATGCACATGGCCTCCGTGGCTTTCTGGAACTGTTGCTCGCCGGACTCGTCGTCCTCATCACGATCATCCTCTTCCTGCTTCTTGTCACGGCCACGGGCGGGCCGTTCTTGTTGTTTCTCTTTACCGCGCCGGCCAGGCTGGCCGCCACGTTTCCTGCCGGATCCCTCGGCACCATCCTGGCCCTTCTCCTTGTCCCGCATTTCATATTCGGCCCTTTGCTTCTCCCCGAGCTGCTCGACTTGTCGGCAGTTCTGGAGGTCATGGCCTTTGGTGCGGTGGATCTTACAGTACTGCTTGTCGGAGCTTCCTGGCTTGTTGGCGGCCGCCAAAGCCCGGCAGGCGGCACACCCAGCGATTTCTTTGCCGGGGTCGTCTGCCTTGGTTTTCTTGGAGGCGTCGGCGTCGTCGGATCCCTAGACGGCAAGCACGGCCTTCCCCTTGCATTTCTTGTTGCGGTGTCGGCCCTTTTTCGTCGGGGCGACGGCGTCTTTGTCCGAGGAACCGGTTTCCACACCGGTGTCTTCGCCAGGGTACTTCCTTCCCTCTTTAGCCCAAGCACATCTGTCGGCCAGAGCGTAGAGTTCAGCCACATCCTTGACTTTATTCATTGCCAGCTCCTCACGCATCTTGCGGTTGCGCACATTTTGATGGAACGCGCTGATGATGGCGGCGGGATGAACGTCTGCGATGTTGTATTGCACTCGGCTGAACCTCCGTATGTACTTGCGCAGGCTTTCACCTTCCTTCTGGGGGATGACATGCAAATCGCTTGCTTGGCCATGAGCCTGGTGGCCTCCCGTAAAGGCGCCAACAAACTCATGGCACAAATCCGACCAGGAAGAAATAGAATCTATTGGCAAGTGCATCAACCATGACATGACATTGGCTTTAAGTGCCAACGGGAAATAATTGGCAAGCACCTTGTCGTCACGTGCCCCAGCAGCCTGCATCGCGATGGTGTAGATGCTGAGGAACTCTGACAAGTGAGTCTTGCCATTGTACTTCTCGCCGACGTTAGGCTTGAAGGTGCGGTCTGTGGGCCATTGGAAATGCCGCAGCTCGCGGGTAAGGGCCGGATAACCTACCTCGTAAGGTAAGCCTCCAGAGCCTCCCGGTGCTGGGTGGTCTATGGTAGGCCCTGCCCGCCTATCCGAAGGCAATCCATAAGTGGCTCTCATAATAGATTCATATGGTAATTTGATTTTCTTTCTAGGAAAGTGTTCCATGCCTTTCCTTAACGGAAATTGGAATCTAATATTTCCTTCCTTCATATCAGTAATTGCACCAATTGTTCTAAGGAAAGGTCTACCAAGAATAATAGGACATGAAGGATTGCAATCTATATCAAGAACAATGAAATCTATGGGCACATAATTCCTATTGGCAACAATAAGAACATCATTAATTCTTCCCATAGGTTTCTTAATAGTGGAATCCGCAAGATGCAAATTTAAAGAACAATCATCAAGCTCATGGAACCCTAGCAAATCACACAAAGTTTTCGGGATAGTGGAGACACTCGCACCCAAATCACACAAAGCATAGCATTCATGATCTTTAATTTATTTTTGATAGTAGGTTCCCACTCATCATAAAGATTTCTAGGGATAGAAACTTCTAACTCAAGTTTTTCTTCATAAGATTGCATCAAAGCATCAACTATGTGTTTGGTGAAAGGTTTATTTTGACTATAAGCATGCGGAGAATTTAGTACGGATTGCAACAAGGAAATACAATCAATCAAAGAACAATTATCATAATTGAATCCCTTGAAATCCAAAGTAGTGGGTTCATTACTATGCAAACTTTTAATCTCTTCACTCCCACTTTTAACAATTTTAGCATCAAGATCTAAAAACTCCGAATCATTGGGACACCTTAAAGCAGCATCATCTCCAATCCTATCTTCATCATGATTTATACTAGAAAACAAGGATGTAATAGGAGACAGATCAATAACTTTCAGATCTTCATCTTTATTTTCATGATAACTAGAAGAACACGCATTAATATAATTCTCCCTTTTAGCACGCATCCTAGCGGTTCTTTCTTTTCATTCATCAATGGAAATTTTCATGGCTTTGAGAGACTCATTGATATCATGCTTAGGTGGGATAGATCTAAGTTTCAAAGAATCAACATCAAGGGTAATTCTATCCACACTTCTAGCCAATTCATCAATCTTAAGCAATTTCTCTTCAAGCATAGCATTGAAATTCTTTTGCGAGATCATAAACTCCTTAACACTAGTTTCAAATTCAGAAGGCATCTTTCCATAAGAGTTGTTGTAGGAATTACCATAATTATTAGAGGAATTACTAGGAAAAGGCCTAGGATTAAAATTACCTCTATAAGTATTGTTACCAAAATTATTCCTACCAACAAAATTTACATCCAAAGATTCATTGTTATTTTCAATCAAAGTGGACAAAGGCATATCATTAGGATCAGAAGAAGCACTCTTAGCAGTTCATAAGTTCATCCATCTTTCCACTCAAAACACTAATTTCTTCAATAGCATGCACTTTTTTACTAGTAGATCTTTCGGTGTGCCATTGAGAATAATTAACCAAAATATTATCTAGGAGTTTGGTAGCTTCTCCTAAGGTAGTTTCCATGAAAGTGCCTCCTGCGGCCGAGTCTAAAAGATTTCTAGAAGCAAAATTCAAGCCAGCATAAAAGTTCTGAATAATCATCCATATATTCAAACAATGTGTAGGGCAATTACGTATCATTAGTTTCATTCTCTCCCAAGCTTGTGCAACATCCTCATGATCTAGTTGCTTAAAGTTCATAATATCGTTTCTAAGAGAGATGATCTTAGCAGGAGGGAAATACTTAGAGATAAAAGCATGTTTGCACTTATTCCACGAATCAATACTATTTCTAGGCAAAGAGGAAAACCAAGTTTTAGCACGATCTCTAAGTGAAATCGGAAATAACTTCAATTTAACAATATCGTTATCTGTATCCCTTTTCTTTTGCATATCACACAAATCAACAAAGTTGTTTAGATGGGTAGCGGCATCTTCACTAGGAAGGCCGGAGAATTGATCTTTCATGAAAAGATTCACCAAAGCAGAATTGATCTCACAAGATTCAGCATCGGTAATAGGAGCAATCGGAGTGCTAATAAAATCATTATTGTTGGTATTAGAGAAGTCACACAATTTGGTATTGTTCTGAGCCATAGTGACAAGCACGCAATCCAACACACACAAGCAAACAAGAAGCAAGTGAACGATAAACACACGGCTGAAGAAGGGCAAATAGAACGGCAAGGGTGAAGTGGGGGAGAGGAAAACGAGAGGCAAAAAATGTAATGCAAAGGATAAGGGTTTGTGATAGGTACTTGGTATATGACTTTTGCGTAAGCCTCCCCGGCAACGGCGCCAGAAATTATTCTTGCTACTTCTTGAGCTTGCGTTGTATTCCCTCGAAGAGGAAAGGGAGATCCAGCACAGTAGCGTAAGTATTTCCCTCAGGTTTTGAGAACCAAGGTATCAATCCTGTAGGAGACCACGCGCGAGTCCCTCGCACCTGCACAAACAAATAAGAACTTCGCAGCCAACGCGATAAGGGGTTGTCAATCCCTTTACGGTCACTTACGAAAGTGAGATCTGATAGAGATGATAGTTTATATTTTTGTTATTTTTGTTTATAAGAACAGAAAGTAAAAGCAGAAAAAGTAAAGTAGATGTAGATTGATATGTTGAGAATAGACCCGGGGGCCATAGTGTTCTCTAGTGGCTTCTCTCATGATAGCGATATTCTACGGCGGGTAAATAAATTACTATCGAGCAATTGATGGAAAAGCGAATAATTATGAGACTATCTAGGCATGATCACTGTATATAGGCATCACGTCCGAGACAAGTAGACCGACTCCTGCCTGCATCTACTACTATTACTCCACACATCGACCGCTATCCAACATGCATCTAGTGTATTGAGTTCATAAGAACAGAGTAACGCCTTAAGCAAGATGACATGATGTAGAGGGATAAACTCAAGCAATATGATATAAACCCCATCTTTTTATCCTCGATGGCAACAATACAATATGTGCCTTGCTGCCCCTACTGTCACTGGGAAAGGACACCGCAAGATTGAACCCAAAGCCAAGCACTTTTACCATTGTAAGAACTATAGATCTAGTAGGCCAAACCAAACCAATAATTCGAAGAGACTGGCAAGGATATTATGAGCACACATAAAGAGTTCAAAAAAGAACCAAATATTTCTCATATATAATCTTGATCATAAACTCACAATTCATCGGATCTCGACAAACACACTGCAAAAAGAGATTACATCGAATAGATCTCCTCGAAGACCGAGGAGAACTTTGTATTGAGATCCGGAGAGAGAGAAGAAGCCATCTAGATACTAGCTATGGACCCGAAGGTCTGTGGTAAACAACTCACAACTCATGGTGAGGGCGATGATGATGATGTAGAAGCACTCCGTGATGGATCCCCCCTCCGGCGGAGCTCCGGAGCAGGCTCCAAGATGGGATCTCATGGGAATAGAAGGTTACGGCGGTGGAATTAGGGTTTTCTCTCTGTTGCTAATGGTTTCAGGGTACGTAGACTTATATAGGAGGAAGGAGGACACCGGGGGACTCACGAGGGCCCCACGAGGAAGGGGGCGCGCCCTGGGAAGGGGGGCGCGCCCCCACCCTCGTGGGCACCTCGTAGCTCCCCTGCCGTGGTTCTCAAGTCTCCCGTGCGTGATTTTCTCCAAAAATATCTCTCCCGAAGGTTTCATTCCGTTTGGACTCCGTTTGATATTCCTTTTCTGCAAAACCCTGAAACAGGCAAAAACAGCAATCTGGACTGGGCCTTTGGTTTAGTAGGTTAGTCCCAAAAATGATATAAAAGTGTATGACAAAGCCCATTAAACATCCAAAACATTATAAATAATAGCATGGAACAATCAAAAATTATAGATACGTTGGAGACGTATCAGTTGGATCGCGAAGAAGTTCGACTACATCAACCGCGTCACTAGACGCTTCCACTTTCGGTCTACGAGGGTACGTAGACACACTCTCCCCTCTTGTTGATATGCATCTAGTAGATAGATCTTGCGTGATCGTATAATTTTTTTTGAAATACTGTGTTCCCCAACAGTAATCGGGGACGAGTCCGGTGCTCCAGCGGCGGGGGGGGTGTCACGCTCAATACTGGGTCTGTGAGCCGCTCGAAAGCCGCTAAATATGCGGTTTCCATGGCGGGGTTGATCTTCCCATTTCGGATGCAGCGATCTGCTCTGGATCTTAGGCCAGAGCCGTCGTAGGTGTTGACCCTTGTACGGGATCTGATGACAGATCTAAGATGTCATCATCGTGGATGCAGGGGGCAGCCGCCATGGGTGTGAATCCGTCGAAGCTCAAATCTCCAAAGACGTTAGCAACGTAGTTCAAGCTTCCAAATCTGATCTGATGACCAGGGGCGTAGCTGTCAACATGCTCGAGGTGGCCTTCCATGTTGGCACGAAACACGAAGCCACCGAACACAAAAAGCCGGCCGCGGAGAATAATTCCCTCCATGGTGGCGCCATTGTTGATGACGAGGCGAGCAGCAATTAATCCTTCTTTCGACGACACAGTGGAACTCTCAATGAAAGCACCAACGTCGGTGTTAAAATCAGCAGATACTGGGTAGGGGGTCCCGAAATATACATCTGAGGATCGATGGTAACAAGAGACTAGGGACACAATGTTTACCCAGGTTCAGGCCCTCTCGATTGAGGTAATACCCTACTTCCTGCTTGATTGATCTTTATGAATATAGGGTTACAAGAGTTGATCTACCTCGAGATCATAATGGCTAAAACCCTAGGAGTCTAGCCTATGCAATTGTGATTGTCGTTTCTACGGATTAAACCCTATGGTTTATGTATGCACTAGAGGGACCTAGGGTTGTACATGACCATCTTGCAGAGGAAGGAAAATATTTCACCCGGACTCTAAACTTGCTATTTTACACATATGGGATTCCTATCCGGACACGGGAGATTGTCTTCAGCAATAATCTTCACGGCCCACCAGTCCAGCCCAAAACGAGTAATTCGTCCAGCTGACCCCTTAATCCAGGACTCCCTCACACCCCATGCGCATAGGTCCCAAGACCCCATGCTCACAGGACCATCGTGCCCACGGTACACGCTTGTGAGCATGGGCTAAGTCGTGAGGTCGTTGGACACCCTGTGTGCACGGGATCCACTTGCCGCGTGCGCACGGGGGCCTCCTGCATGTGGTTGTTAGGATTTGCCCAAGTATCCCCATTTCGTCCTTCCTTACCCCTTCATGCCTTGGACCTATATATACTCCTCACCCTCCTCCATTTAGACTTAGTAAAGTATATGACATCTAGTTGAGCTTTGCTCTATGTATCTCCCCTTATGGGATTCCTCTTGAGAGAGAGAGAGGACACTCCGTTGGAGTTCAAGGCCTCCATTGGAGAAGATCCCTAGGGATTCAAGACCCCTTGTGGGAAGGATATATCTAGATCAGCAAGCCCTCATCTCCTTCATAGGATTTGCGATGAACTTGACCATGTATCTTGCTTCCCTTTGATTGTTCTTGTACCTTATGGATCTTATGTGTTTGTGAGTCTAGTGGATGTGTGATTGGACTTGTTCTTGAGTGTTCCTCTTGTGTTCCCCCATTTGTGTTCATCTTTTTCTTAGGATTTCCCCTCCAATTCGTGAAAGAACAGCCCCTAGGGTTCCACCCTAAATCAATGAGGGAGTGCCCGAGAGGGTCCAAGGTGATGCGTGGCATCGTCCAAACACATTGGCTAGCGGTGCGAAGCAGGAGGTGGCACGGTGCATGGTCGTGCGCGTCGAGCACGCGCCTCCCGTACTTCTGGCGAGAGGAGGGAGATGACTGGCATCGTCTGTGGTGGGCTGGGACGTCTACTAGCTGGGCCGAAACAGGTAAGTGGCCCGGTGAGTTCATCTCCTCTGTTTTAATTTCTATTTTGTTCTCTTTTTATTCATTTATTTTTTCACTGATTAGAAATTCAAAATGAATTCAAAACAGTGCCAAAATACTCTGAATGATTTTATGTAGCTTCTCGGGACATTTCCAAAAGCACATAAAATATTTCAAAATTATTTGAAAATATATTCTACAAATTCAAATGCAATAATGAAATAAATTCAATGCCCAAAATGTTCCTAAGAAAATTTCATTATTTTTGGTTTGGTGCTAAAGCCTTGCCAAAAATATCCAACAGATAATAAGAACATTTTTGAAAACATTGAATGCAATTTCCAGCGTTCTTTTCCCTTCTTTTCATTAAATTTTGAGGCTTTTTAAAATTCCCTCAATTATAGTTTCTTGAATTTAAACATGATCAATGCATGTTGATGCAACTAATTTCAATCAAATTCTAGGGCTGTGACAACTCACCCCCACTAAACAAGAATCTCATCCCAAGATTCAGGCATGAGGTAAGAAGACAGAGGGGACACAAAGCCAACACAATCTTCTTGATCCAGATTGCACTTCATAAGAACGTTGATTCCTTGCATCATGTTGATCTTGACATCCTTGCTTTTGAGATCTTTGTCCAACACAATGACTACAGAAATAAACTCTCTAGGAATCGATCTTCTCGAAGACCGAGCAACTCAAGATCAACTCATGGAGTGAGACGTAAGGATAACTCTTGAGTTGAGACACAAAACACACATTAGGAGCAATGGAAAGATGCAGATGACAAGGGTCCAAATTGGTTGGCAACAATTCCACGCTTGAGTAAGATGGTGGATGGTTTCAAAGTAGCGAGGAAATGATTGCCATGTCTCCATAACGGGGCACCTTAGGGAAGGTGACTCGTATAATTATTCCCTTCAGTGGAAAAAAGAATTACTTTTGATACAGAGATCATTGAAACTCTTTATACCAGGCTAAGGCAAATCACAAACGATCGTGTGAAGGAGTTTGAAGGGATGGCATACTCAGTTTGGAAAGGAAACTATAGTTATGGAACAACTCGGCAAATGGAAGGCACATTCCAACTGATACCGAGGATTAACCTAGTGACTGTGCGTGCTTTCAAGAACTTGAGTATTTCCATATTCATCAGGATTTTACCAACATCTATGCCGAGATCCTGGCAATACTTCATACTACCATGATGAATAGTGATGGAGGATGCGGATGCAAAGGAAGACAACACTTTCTCAGATTTCACCTTAGCAATGCCAAGGGTACAAAATGGATGATCGACCGAGAGACGTTTAGCACTCCGCTTCTAATCTTCTCCTTGATTTACTAGCATAACCCAATTATAGATATTTTTTGTATCTAGAACATTAAGTAAAGGTCGGACTTCAGAAAGACAAGGATCCATAAGGAACAACTTCCAGAATAAGTCATAATAAATCCTCATGGAGAAGTGGCTAAGTTGTTGATACAAGATACTGTAAAAACAGGTCTTCCGGCTAGGTGTGTTAGCCACAACATCCACTTTACCGGTTTATAAAGACCAATATATAATTCTTGGGGATTGTTCCAACCATCATATTTGCCTGAGATTCAGATCTTGTTGGTGTCAAGATGCTTCAGACTCAGCATGCCTGAAGGAGAAAGGTTGCAACACAAATCGAAGAGACGACGTTGCGAGATTCTCGGGAAATGAACTATGGAAGCAAGCTCCAAAGAATGATATGGTTTGCTAGATACACGTGCACATGATGTCCAAGACAATCTTGTGTCCACATGGAAACCTTACAACAAAATACTACTGCGTTCTAGTTGGGAACCATCATCAAGGATATCGAAGTCTTTACGCAAGTCCATGGATTAGATCCCAAGCATATACTTCTCTTTGTTGAACAACTCAATCAGTGGCTTGGTGTGCTAGGAAATACATGTGCAGTGGAGGTTGCAGATCTACCAAACAATAGAATACTTCGCACGTGCATGCCTGACTTGGGATAATTCCAGGGGAAGAAAAAACAAGCGTTCTCGAATTCACGATGGCAACTTACATCAAATACATGTGAATTAGAGGAAGTTATTACTAACACCAAACACATACTTCATGAATGGGTCATGAAGATAATGCTTACACAAGTTTCCAACACTAGCTTAATGTTCAACACGAATCATGGAGAAGATAAAATTGTTTTTGATGGGCTCAACAACAACAATTCATCAACATTTCCATATAAATGGCATTCCATAATTATGTGAACAAGGTGATAGCATTGGTCATGCCTAGTTAACTTGAATACATCATGTTTCGAGTTACCTATTGATTTGAGCAAACCACCTATTTTAGAGAATAATGTTACTATCATGAATGCGTTACGTGATCAAACAGCTGAAATACCAATAATTTTGAGTGCACCCATTAAATTAAGTGTTGATGCAAAAGAAACAATGTTTAATCATTTTGATATGACCTCTAATCTTGGTAATGATTCTGTATCGAATGACTTAGTGCATGTTTGCTTATCTAAGCATGTTGTAGCATGTAAATTTTGATGCAAGTAAGGATTATTCACCAATCTTGGGATGGTTTAATGATGAACATTGTCAATCTTTTGATATGAATAAGAGCTTCAGTTATTTGTGCAAATTGAGTTGCAATATTCTCATGTCTTCTACTTCTTGTGATAATATTTTGGCTTTATATTTTATGATCTATGAAAGTTACTCATATATACATGTGTCATATGTGCAAAAACTAAGGGGAGTAAAAATGGATGACATATACATATACAACATGTACACATTTTTTCTTTTGTTAGCCACATTTCAGATTTAAAAACACCGAGGACAGCTTTGTTTTCAAGAAAGAGAGGATGAGGAGGACATGACTACCTTGGATACGACCAAAAATATTGCATACATGCATATTTCTGAGGTGATTTCTAATGCAAAGTATGCAATAATTTATTTATGTTATCCAGGACAAAAATACTTCGCACACTTTTGTGCCATGTGTAATTGTAGGTGCATGGGACATTTGAACAATCCACATATGAAGATAAAGGGAAAAGAGAAGTTTAGGTGTTGTTCAAAAAGTTCTCTCACGTCACTTTTGGTCCAAGAGAACATAGAGTCCAAGTCTCTCACGTTCGGGACTCAGATTCGGACTACACATACATACCTCACTCAAAATGCCAACATCTCTTTCATCTGGACTCCGAATTGGGTGATTATTTTTTTTGGTGGAAAGTAGATTTCGTAGACTTGCCAACCCAATTGGATTCACCTTCAAAATCATCCAGAGCATTGATTTGTGGATGAAACAATCTGACATTGCAGCAAAATCCGAGTCAAACTACAAGTCCAAAGGTGTTGCATCACCTCCACTTGGGCCATGAGCCTTTTACGACCTAGGGTTAGTTTTAGGCTGCCTTGGGACATCCTCCCACCTCCTTGGCCGCCGCCCATTTCTCCTATATAAGTAGATCCACCTAGTAGCTTTTCCCTGGGGATTTGTTTAGTAAAAAGTTATCCAGCGGAACTTCGTGTACTTCGTTTGTGTCCAACGCCCAGACCAAGGCCGCTTTCAGATCCCCAGCTTTATCAATACTTCATCTATATTTGCAATATTCATATTGCTTTATCATATTCGTCCTTCTGGCATCGTCTGTAACCCCAGGAGATTGGTTTAGCGATTGCTAAGACGCAACATCGTGCATGTTCGTAGTCGGATCGTCAAACTTGACTCCACCAAATCGATAGTTATCATCTCATCGAAAGATCGGGCCCCATGCCTCTATCACTTCTCTTGATGAAGAGGTCTTGTAATCCACAAAGATTCTTCTCCTAGGAGGTCTTCTCTCTCCTAGATGGAGCGGATACAAGTAGCAAAGCTCTCAAATGTTCTCAACACTTTGCTAACCCTAAAACATGTCCTAGGTACAGAATATATAGTCTTGGAGAGGTAGGGAACGAAGAGGGATGAAGTGGAGGCTCAACAGCCCAGCTCCAGTCGGCCATCCTGAAGGGCCCGTGCGCACGGGGTAAGTTGGGCCCGTGCGCACGGGGTCCCGTGTGCACGGTACATGCCCGTGCGCACGGGGTACTACGGCGTAGCCCCCTACACTAGTACAGCGAGGCGCTATACAAACAGTTTTTAACCCCTTTCCACGACAGCATTTGGAACCTTCACCTAGTAAGTGTGGGCGATAGGGGGATCCTTCCCACACGACCAAGAAACCATCGGGGATATGCCTCCTGGCACACATGATCGGCAAAATGAGGTCGTGTGCGACCGGCGAGCGACAAAATACGGTTATACGTATAGTAGTGCTCAAAAAAATAAAATTATACAGGCGAAATCGTTTCCGGTCGTGAGTACATCCCACACAGTCTGTCCCCGCTAAACGTTTCCGTTCGTATATACATCCCACACAGTCGCTCCAAGGAAAACATTTCTTTTCGCATGTACATCACACAAAATTTTCCCCGCTAAATCGTTTGTGATAGTATTTTCATTGCACACTATATTAATAGTTTTATCGTTTGTGTTATTGAATGCATCACACACAGTGCGTAGAAGAAACTGTGTGGCAAAGGCTATCCATCACACATAGATTTTATGTAGTAAACGTTTGTGCCAAGTGGCCTAACGCAAATAGTTTTCAAGAGGATGTCATGTGTGATTGTTCATTAATCTAACACGGTTTATTCCTAGAAACGGTGTCCTTTATTGGATGCATCACACGCGGTGTTTTCTCAAAAATCTATTGCAATAGAAAAACCCAATTAGCAGGCTAATTATCCTATTATTAATAATCCATTTTTAAATCTAATTGACATTTCATATTAAGCGAACGATATATTTCATTTTCATAATTGAAATACATCAGAGTACAACATCATATAGCTTCAGCACTCAGCTACCCCATTACACAACTACACCAACACCAAGTTTCACATGCAACATCTATAACCTTTCGAAATTAGCAACATAGACGGTACATAGACAAATGTATCTCATCTGGAAAACTGCTGAAGCAGAAGGCGAATATTGAGCCTTCATTGATGTTGAAGGTCTTTGCAACTTTAGGCCAGTGCCTGTGGATGATTGACCGTCCATCCTTCATCCTCTTCGGGAACACTTCAATATTGAACCGTGGGTGTTGTATGAATACCTTCCTCGCCTCCTGACCATACAGGTGGTTTGAGAGGTAATCATTAGTGAACTACTTTGGAAAGGCCTGAAAACAAGGATGTGCATAAATATCTTCTCTATATTGGAAATGAGGCAAAGGAATAAAAAAGGCAAGGTATAATAGTTAGTACCATCCTGTAGTGAACTGATGTCTTCTTCATTGTGCAGACAAATATCGTGTTGTTTTTTATCGCTAATTTCTTTGTCCTAACAATTTGTCTGAGTTTCTTGACTCGACTAATATTCATGGACAACTCATTTCACCATATGCAAAAAGGGTCGAACAGTGGGTCAAAACCTCTGACAGCAGGACCTACATGTGCATGACCAAATTGTTAAAAACCTAAATATTAGAATGGTTCCTGCAATTGCACAAAAATGTGCTATTAGACAAAGGACCATGCACATGCTAACCTCGATTGTAAACCTCGGTGCTTCCCATTGTTTCCCTGCAACACATATAAGGTAGTGAGTCATCAGGTTAAGTAAGGGTTCGCATGCTATTAGTACAATATGTTGATGCAAAATAAGCATATTACAGATTCATTAGATTAATTCAAGCCACATCGAAAACCCATTTATCCAAACCAAGCATGATTAAGAACTAGTAAATATAGCACTTGTATATGTTTCTCATGTATTAAGTGTAGTCAAATTTGATTTATTCCTCACAAGCACAACAATACAAAATTCTACCCACGATAATTGGACATCGCATTACACAATTGAACCAAGTAGTTGATGCGGAGCATCCCAAGGTCATCCCCATGGACCCACCATCGACTCACCAAGCCAAGTGGACCCATGACACGTGCTCGAGCACGAGCTCTCGAGGCCGAGGTGACTTCACTCCTCTCTCTACGTCACTTTGATTCACATGAGACATGGCTGCTACCCTCATCGGAGACTCTTTGCGTACTCAGGCACCTCGGGAGCAACCATGGAGAAGTCAAGGGACAAGAAGAATCGAGGGAGGAAGATGGAGGAGAAGAACAACCAGGACTCCGCCTACCCGGACGATCCAGACGATGTCCCAGACGATCCGGCCGAGGCCCGGATGATCCGGACATCCGTCCGGACGATCCGGCAAATGTGCCCGAAGACACCCGAAGCTCCACGCCGAAGCCGGATCATCCGGACCCCGGCCCGGATCATCCGGACACCCTCGGATATCCGGACAAAGACCCGGACATCCGGGCCACTCACAGCAGATCAGACGTGTCCGGATCATCCGGACGCCGCCCCGGATCATCCAGCCCCCCGAAGCCCGGATCATCCGGACAAACGTCTGGATCATCCGGACAGTGCCTGCGCGCATGATGTTGGGCCGAGGCCCATGTACCCCTTCGCCCCTCCTAGCCTATATATAGCACTCTACCTAAACTATCTAGGGTTAGCTTTGTGTTAGCTCATACCGAACCCCGAGTGGTTCCTCTCCCACGAGACCGCGGCCTCTACGGAGAAGATCCACCGGATTCAAGACCTCCTTATGGAGAAGAACATCAAGACCTCCTCACGAAGAAGAACTATCGCCACTTGTATCGTCTGTAGTTGATTCTGTACCATGTATCACACTTTGTGTATCCGGATCTAGCGCTTGTGTGACCTAAGCTTGTTAATTTAAGTGTTTTCCCCTTTTTCTCTCTTGTGTTATCTCCCCGTGTTCTTCGTGTCTTGTGGGATTCTCTCCGTTTCGTGAAAGATCTGCCGATTAGGGTTCCACCCTACATGATCTATGGTATCATGAGCTTTGGTTGATCACGAATTTGGAGCCCCACACCTTGTTTTCTAGCTTGTTTTTGTTGTTTTTCGTCCAAAATCGAAAATCCCCACAAAAATAGCCCCACAATTTTTTTTTGTGATTTGTGTCTTTTGATGAGATTTTGTTGTTTGTGATCCGTGGTTGAGTTGTGTGACAAGTGGATTACCTTTTTCCCCACCTGCTCCACCCTCAAAAACCACCAAAAACCCGAGAAAAATCAATTTTTCTCATTTTCCCCAAGTTCTTCCCGAGTGGATTTGACAAACTCGGATCATCCGGACATCCACCCGGATCATTCGGCTCCTCCCGGATCATCCGGCCGAACGCCCGAATCATCCGGCTTCGCCTGACAAAACTGCATTTTGCAGTATTTTTCGCCCCCGTTTCCGCCACCGCAAAATCCCTAGCCACCTCTTCCGCTATAACCTCAACATACCCATCCCCACCACCACAACCTAACCAACATCACTACGGTCTTACCTCTTTGTGTCTTGGATCATTTGAGTTGTGGTTTACTCCGTTTCCGTTTGTGTTTCGGCTATCACGGAGTGGAACGACATCGACAAGACCACCTCTCAACCTCGACAAGGACGGTAACATCGACGACACTTCGTTTACTACCTCGCAATTGCATTGATAGACCCTCATCGACCATTTTGCGTAGCTGTCCTACCGAGACTAGCCATTTGAGTATTGTCGGGCCACAACACTTGTGCACATTAGTGATAGTCATAGACATTGCATACCACATCATCATATCTACGTGTGACACAAGAGTGTTCCGCATACACAATAGCTACCTTGATCCGAGAAGCATGCATAAGTGGCCAAAGAAAGAGCTCACAAGCTTCTAAGCAAAAGAGCCACCCAAAGCTTATAAGCAAAAGCACCATAGCATCAAACGCCTTGCATCCAAAGAGATCATATGAGATAGCAATACTTCACCTTGTGCTAAACGCATCGGCACATCATACACTCATAGCATACTTGTGATAGAAAGTCGTTACTTTGCTCTTATAGGTCGTGCACAAGTGCGTATCTGCCTATTAAGCAATTGGTTAGCGTCTCTCTAGCTTTGTGCAACACGAGCATTTTTCGTGGATTCCACATTTTCGCTCACTTTTGGTTGCACAACCACATTTATCTATCCGTGCGTGTGTTCCGTGTGCTACCTATTGCTTGTGATCTACTTGTTGCATGAGCCAATTGTGAATCATTTTCAACATCATTGAATCTTACTCACTTTTTGTATTGAATTTTTGCTACCATCCTAAACAAGCTCCTCTAAAAGCTTTACTTGTGTAGGTGTGAGAATCAACAAGACTTGGTACCAATAGTGCTATTTTCGGGTTACATTATTGAGTGATCATTGATCCATTATCAACTTCGGTCAAGGTAAATTTGGTATTGTCTTCTCCTTTCTCCCACTCACATACTTGCTTGTGATGATGTATAGGCCAAGTACATCTTTGAACCCGATCATCGACGATCCTCAAGAGTCGAACAACTACATCACCAAACTACATCTCTTCGGTGTGCAACGAGCTCTCCATCAAGAAAGTGAAGCTATGCGACAGTACATTGAGCAAGTCGCCGCCGACGCGCGCCAATTTGAAGCAAGAACAAGAGAGAAATTCGATATCATCAACACCAACATGTCTACACAATTTGACGAGCTACGGACTTTGATAGTCAACCGGCGTTCTTCTTCAACATCTTCTCAAAGATGAAACCGCTCAAGTCAACATACCGACTCCACGGAAGGCTCAAGTACCCCTACATCAAACACTCTTCGTCAACCAGCACGTCAAGCTCGACATGACAACCGGAATCCACTTCATGACAAGAGTTCACAAGAACTATTTGAAGAGCAAGAAAGTCGACATCGCCAAAACCAAGCCACACTTGAGCAAGCACAAGAACGGCAACGACTACGCCAACAACAACAAGAGCGAGCACGAACAAGATGCCGAGGCTAATCGTCAAGCACAACAACGCCGAGAAGCTCAAGCTCTTGAGGCGCAACGAGCATTACGTTATGCACATCGCCATGTGGCAGCTCGCAATTGACACACTCGTCAAGAAGAGGAATTAACTTCGCAATGAGATACAAGAGAGGCGCCACCAAGCACAAATGCAACAAGAAGTTCCTCCTCAAGCGCGTCAAGAACAACAACCTCAACAAGAACTGCACACTCGGCAAGTGCAACATGACAATGCACATCTACTTCGCCAAGAGCAAAATGAGGTTGCCAACCGTCCAAACCACGAACGCCCTCCCAATAGGCAAGGAAACAATGAAGAGCATCGCTATGGCAAGCTTAAGTTCACAATGCCAAAGTTTTCCGGAAGCATTGATCCCGAAGACTACCTCTCATGGGCATTTAAAGTTGATAAAATCTTTTGCCTCCACAACTTTGATGAGGAGAAGAAGATTGCAATGGCCTCCCTTGAGTTCCAAGACTATGTTCTCATTTGGTGGGAGCAAATCATTGAGAGAAGAGAAGCAAAATGCGAACCTCCCATCACCACTTGGGCTCAAATGAAGGAAGTCATGAGAGCACACTTTGTGCCAACACACTACAACCGTGACTTGTTCAAGAAGCTACAACTCCTCAAGCAAGGGACCAAATCGGTTGAAGAGTACTACAAGGAGATGGAGATTGCCATGATACGAGCAAACATCACGGAGGATGAAGAACAAACGATGGCGAGATTCTTGAATGGGCTCAACTATCCCATCAAGAAGATTGCAGACCTTCAACCATACACTAATCTCCTTGAGCTAGTACATCAAGCTACCAAAGTGGAGCGACAAGTTCAAGAGGACTACAAGTACTCCAAATTCACCTCCAAGAACTTCGGCCCCTACAACCAAGCATCAACGACTTCGGCTACACCTACCTCTACCAAGCCATCTACAAACTTCGATGACAAGTCCAACTACAAGAATGTGACTACATCAAGTCGGCCACCTACTACAAACAACTTCAAGCCAAGAGCTTCATCATCTACAACTCCAATCGAGGACAGCTCCAAGACGAGTTCCATCGAATGCTTCAAGTGCCAAGGACGAGGCCACAAGTCATTTGAGTGCAAGACCGTTCGTACCATGATCATCAACAACGACGGATCTTATGACTCAATGAGCGACGATGAAATGGAAGCACTTGATCATGTGGCTATGTCCCGACAAGTGAATGAGGATGAAGACCATCAAGTGTTTTGCGACAATGACTCGAGTCCCAATCTCGTTGTCTCCAAGGTCTTGACACTCCAACATCAACAAGATGACGATCAACGATGTCATATCTTCCATACCAAGGCCGGCATCAATGGACGCTCCGTCAAAGTTATCATCGATGGAGGAAGTTGTCACAACTTGGCAAGCGAAGAGCTATGCGACAAGCTCAACTTGGTGAAGTCAAAGCACCCTCATCCTTACAAGGTCCAATGGCTTAACGACGCCGGAACTCTTCGAGTCGAGCACACCGTGCAAGTATCTTTCAAGATAGGCGCCTACAAAGACACACTTGAGTGTGATGTCATCCCCATGTCCGTGTGCCACCTCATTCTTGGACGGCCATGGCAATATGATCGTGCAGTCACACACAATGGACGGACGAACCACTATAGCTTCAAGATGAAAGGAAAGGAGTTTATGCTACGTCCCATGTCACCAAGTCAAGTAGCCGTCGACAAACACTTACCTACCAACCATCGTGGAGAGATGGTGAGAGAGTGAGCCACCAAAAGGAGAGTCAGAACCACAAGCCAAATATGAGCGACTCCATGATGAGCGACAAGAAGCAACTAGTGCTATTTGCCACCAAAAGTGAGATGAGAGAAGTGTGTGAGAACCCATCGAGTGTCTTCCACCTTGTGCTTTTATGCAAAGGGGAAGCCAAACCTACTAACACTTCACCACCTCCACCTTTAGTGTTGTCTAATTTGTTGCAGGAATTCTCGGACGTCTTCCCCGATGAGCTACCTCCGGGTCTACCTCCACTTCGCGAAATCGAACACCGCATCGACCTCATACCCGGCGCACCACTTCCAAACAAGGCTCCTTACCGCGTCAACCCCGAGGAAACTAAGGAGATACAACGGCAAGTGCAACTACTCATTGACAAATGTCATGTACGTGAAAGCTTAAGCCCTTGTGCCGTTCCGGTTATTCTCGTGCCTAAGAAAGATGGAAGTTTTCGCATGTGCTCCGATTGCCGCCCGATAAATGCTATCACCGTTCGATACCGTTATCCTATCCTACGCTTAGATAACATGCCTGATGAATTATGTGGTGCCACCATCTTTTCGAAAATTGATCTTAAAAGTGGTTACTACCAAATTCGCATTCAAGAGGGGGATGAATGGAAAACGACTTCCAAAACCAAATTTGGATTATATGAGTGGCTTGTCATGCCAATGGGTTTATCGGAAGCACCCGGTTCATTTATGCGTCTTATGCATTTTTGTCTACGACCCTACATAGGAGTCTTTGTAGTGGTTTACTTTGATGACATCCTCGTTTTTAGCCGTCGCTTGAGGACCATGTGACACACATCCGTATGGTTCTGCAAACCCTTCGGAAAGAGCGCTTTTATGCAAATATGGAAAGGTGCACTTTTGGTGTTGACAAGGTCGTTTTCTTAGGATTCGTCGTTTCTTCCCAAGGTGTTCACGTTGATGAAACTAAAATCGAAGCAATTAAAACTTGGCCTCAACCAACGAATCTCCAACAAGTGCCTAGCTTTCTTGGTTTAGCCGGTTTCTATCAATGTTTTGTGAAGGACTTTAGCACCATTGCTATGCCTCTACACGCCTTGAGCAAGAAGAACGCACCCTTTGTTTGGGGTACTTCGCAAGACACCGCGTTCATTAAGCTCAAAGACTTGCTCACGCACGCACCACTTCTTGCCCTACCTAACTTTGATAAGCCTTTTGAGATTCATTGTGACGCTAGTGGTACCGGCATAGGTGGCGTGCTCATGCAAGAAAAATGCCCAATTGCGTACTTTAGCGAGAAGCTATCCGGAGCGCAACTTAACTATCCCATCTATGATAAAGAGCTATATGCCTTGGTGAGAGTTTTGCGTGTTTGGGAACACTACCTTAGACCTCATGAATTCATTCTTCATACGGACCATGAGACTCTCAAGATCTCAAGGGTCAAACTAAGTTGAACAAGCGTCATGCTAAGTGGAGTGAGTTCACTGAGTCTTTTCCCTACGTCATCAAATACATCAAAGGCAAAAGAAAATGTTGTGGCGGATGCGCTTTCCCGCAAATGCATGCTTATCACAAAACTTGAGTTGAATGTTATTGGCTTTGAGCACATGAAAGACTTATATGAGCATGATCCTTTCTTTGCACATCCTTATGCTAAGTGTTTGACTCACACTTCTTGGGAACATTACTACATCAAGGATGGATATCTTATGAGAGCTAACAAACTTTGCATACCCGAGTCTTCGCTTCGTTTGCTCCTTTTGCAGGAATCTCATGGAGGAGGACTCATGGGACACTTTGGTCGCGACAAGACATTTGCTACGCTCTCCAAGAACTACTTTTGGCCCAAGATGCTACGTGGCGTCTCACGCCTTACCAACCGATGCTCAACATGTCGCAAAGCTAAGTCAAAAGCTCAATCTCATGGTCTTTACATGCCACTTCCTATTCCATTCCATCCATGGAAAGACATTAGCATGGACTTTGTACTTGGATTGCCTAGGACTCAAAATGGAATAGATTCTGTGTTTGTTGTCGTGGATCGATTCTCTAAAATGGCTCATTTCATTCCATGTAACAAGATCGACGATGCTTCACATGTGGAAAATCTCTTTTGTAGGGAAATCATTCGTCTACATGGAGTGCCCAACACGATCGTGTCGGACAGGGACGTCAAGTTCTTGAGCTACTTTTGGAAGACTCTATGCGCCAAACTCGGAATCAAGCTCCTCTTCTCTTTGGCATATCATCCACAAACCGACGGCCAAACGGAGGTGACGAACCACATGCTTTTGACGCTTCTTCGCGTGTTGATCAAGAAGAACATCAAGGAATAGGAGCAATGCTTGCCCATCACCGAGTGCGTCTACAACCGTGCAAGACATTCAACTACCGACAAGTCCCCTTTCGAGGTCGTCTACGGCTTTAACCCTTTGTCTCCATTGGACATTCTACCTCTACCTCTACAAGAAAGCACAAACTTGGACGCAAGTGCTCGAGCAAGCTATCTCAAGAAGGTGCATGAAGATACAAGGGCAACGATCGAGAGGCAAGTACATCGTCTAGCGTCCAAGCTCAACGCCAACAAGAAGCCTATGGTGTTCCAACCGGGAGATCTCGTATGGCTACATCTTCGCAAGGACCATTTCCCCCACGAGCGCAAGTCCAAACTACTACCTCGAGCCGACGGACCCTTCAAGGTGCTCGAACGCTACAACGACAATGCGTACAAGCTCGACCTTCCACGCGACAAGTACAGCGTGAGCGATGTCTTCAACGTCAAGGATCTCTCCACTTTCCATGGTGATGAAGATTTCGTTCTGAGGTCGGATCTTTCCCAAGGGAAGGGAGATGATGCGGAGCAACCCAAGGTCATCCCCATGGACCCACCATCGACTCACCAAGTGCCAAGTGGACCCATGACACATGCTCGAGCACGAGCTCTCGAGGCCGAGGTGACTTCACTCCTCTCTCTACGTCACTTTGATTCACATGAGACATGGCTGCTACCCTCATCGGAGACTCTTTGCTTACTCAGGCACCTTGGGAGCAACCATGGAGAAGTCAAGGGACAAGAAGAATCGAGGGAGGAAGATGCAGGAGAAGAACAACCAGGACTCCGCCTGCCCGAACAATCCAGACGATGTCCCGGACGATCCGGCCGAGGCCCGGATGATCCGGACATCCGTCCGGACGATCCGACAAATGTGCCCGAAAACACCCGAAGCTCCACGCCGAAGCCGGATCATCCGGACCCCGGCCCAGATCATACGGACACCCCCGGACATCCGGACAAAGACCCGGACATCCGGGCCACTCGCAGCAGAACAGACGTGTCCGGATCATCGGGACGCCGCCCCGGATCATCCGCCCCCCCGAAGCCCTGATCATCCGGAAAAACGTCCGGATCATTCAGACAGTGCCTGCGCTCATGATGTTGGGCCGAGGCCCATGTACCCCTTCGCCCCTCCTAGCCTATATATAGCACTCTACCTAAACTATCTAGGGTTAGCTTTGTGTTAGCTCATACCAAACCCCTTGTGGTTCCTCTCCCATGAGACCGCGGCCTCTACGGAGAAGATCCACCGGATTCAAGACCTCCTTACGGAGAAGAACATCAAGACCTCCTCACGGAGAGGAACTACTACCACTTGTATCGTCTGTAGTTGATTGTGTACCATGTATCGCACTTTGTGTATCCGGATCTAGCGCTTGTGTGAACTAAGCTTGTTAATTTGAGTGGTTTCCCCTTTTTCTCTCTTGTGTTATCTCCCCGTGTTCTTCGTGTCTTGTGGGATTCTCTCCATTTCGTGAAAGATCTGCGGATTAGGGTTCCACCCTACATCAGTAGTTAACTAAACATCACAACAAATGAACCAAACACTAATTGAGCACCACATTGCACAATATAACATACTCCTAATAGAAGATCCGACAGTTAACCAAACCAAGCATGCCTAACAACTTGGAAATATAGCAATTGTATTCGTTTCTCATGTATTTACTACAGTCAAATTCAATTTATTCCTCGCATGGTATATAATAACAGAATGCACCCACAACTATTGAACATCGCACTACAGAATTGAACCAAACAGTTAACTAAACACCACAACAAATGAACCAAACGTTAACTGAGCACCACATTGCACAATATAACATACTCCTAATAGAAGATCAAATAGTTAACAAAACCAAGCATGCTTAACAACTTGGAAATATAGCAATTGTATTTGTTTCTCATGTATTTAGTACAACCAAATTCAATTTACTTCTCACATGGTATACAATAACATAATGCACCCACAAGTATTAAACATCACATTGCAGAATTGAACCAAACAGTTAACTAAACACAACAACACAAATAAACCAAACGTTAACTGAGCACCACATTGCACAATGTATAACCAAACCAAGCATGCTTGACAACTTGGAAATATAGCAATTGTATTCGTTTCTCGTATATTTTGTAAAGATAAATCCGATTTATTTCTCACATGGAAGACAATACAAAATTGCAGCCTGAAGAATTGAACATGACATTGGCAGAATTGAACCAAATAGTTAACCGAAGACGACAACTAATTAACCAAACAGTTAATAAGTGATCACCACATTGCATGACATATAGAACATATGCACTAGAGCAATAGATTGCATGGTAAAATTAGATAGCACAATTCACTATAATTTATTAATAAAGGCAAGAGCAGCACACGCAATGGGTAAACCAAGCATGCTTGACCGGCTTAGCTGGCAAATGGCAAGGTGCTCCTCCAAGATCTGGGGGTCGACATGAATGGCAGCCATCGCGACCTCATCCGCACGTGTTGCCGCGATTTGCTTCTCCACTGCCAAATGCTCCTTCATATATTGGCTATACTTCGTGCACCATGGCTTAGGGCGGCGCTTATTTGATGGAGGGGTCGGTGATTTGGGTGGAAGGTGTTGCGCCGGCGGTCGAGGCATGTGAGATGTGGAAAGAGGAGGAGGATGGGGGTCGGGTGTGGAATACCTGCCTGGATAGACGAGGCTGAGCAGTGTGATGGAGGGTCGCCGGCGAGGAGGCGGCGCTGCAAGAAAGGAGTGAAGGTTTCAACTTGGAAAGGAAGGCGGAAACAAGGGAAACGTTGCTTTTGGTAAGGGGGAGGGGGCGGGGAGGTAGATATTTCCGTGGAAGCCGGAAATATGGAATCGCTTCAGCGAAAAAACTGGCGCGCAAAGTGTCATCAGACACGGTTCCTTATTCAGAACTGTGTATGATATGTGAACATCACAAACGATTCAGATAGCTTAACCCGTGTGTGATGAGTTTGAACGTCAAAAATTTTGTTCCACGTCCTCATCATTCACCAGTGATGACTGAACAGTGAAATTATATTTGAGGAGCGGGCTAGTGTGCTTGACACTCCGACGGTGCTCCAAGATATTTTGTGCTACATCTCACACGGTTGGTGATAATAAACTGTGTGCGATCTACTTGATTGTTTGTCTTGATTTGAATTACATAATGAGGTCACAGCTGCAAAGGATGGTGCTTCAGTTGCTAGAACTTTTATCTGAAGTGAACATGCAACTATAGGTGCATCGTCAAAAAAATTAGAATTATTCATGGTTCATTTGGACGTTTTTATACATTAACTTGGTTTTGTAGGCATTTCAGGTGCATAATTCAAATTTTAACTACATGCACATGCTCCAGTGCATATAAACGGGTTGAAAAATCAAAGATGTGTCCTTGGTTGCATGCTTAGGTCCCATGCATAATGCCAAACATTGAGACACCTGGTTTTAAATTCTAGTAAATCCAAAACTGGTCTAAAATTCATGGAACTTGGCATGCTATCACGGAGCGGCATCAACATGCCGTGGTAAAAAATTTGTCCTATTTGGGGCAGGTATCGATATAAGCATCTCACAAACCAGAGCTTCTCACAACAAGCGTGATGGTTTCAGTAGGGAACGTGCCACCTTTGGGGACGAAACGATATACGTTGCCTCTTATTGCTTTCAAAAAAATTCTAGTGTCAACATAGAACAACAAGAGTGTTGTGTCTAATTTCGGAATTTTTCGGGGTTCGTTTGGACATTTTTATACATGAACTGGGTTTTCTATGCATTTTATGTGCATAATTCAAATTTGAAATACATGCACGTGCTCCAGTGCATATAAACGGGTTGGAAAATCAAATATGTGTCCTTCGGTGCATGATTAGGTCCCATGCAAGAAATGAGAATGAATTTAAAACACCCTGCCACCGTCACTCGGCCGCAAACATTGAGATACCTGGTTTATAAATTTTAGTAAATCCAAAACTCTTCTGAAATTCATGAAACTTGGCATGCTATCACAGAGCGGCTTCTACATGCCGTGGTAAATTTTTTGTCTCATTTTGGACAGGTTTGGGTATAAGCTTCTCACAAACCAGCGCTTCTCACAACAAGCGTGATGGTTCCGGTAGGGAACGTGCAACCTTTGGGGACGAACGATATACATTGCCTCTTATTGCTTTCAAAAAATTCTACTGTCAACATAGAACAACAGGAGTGTTGTGTCTGATTTTGGAATTTTTCAGGGTTCGTTTGGACATTTTTATACATTAACTGGGTTTTCTAGGCATTTTATGTGCATAATTTAAATTTGAACTACATGCACATGCTCCAGTGCATATAAACGGGTTGAAAAATCAAATATGTGTCCTTCGGTGCATGCTTAGGTCTCATTCAAGAAATGGGAATGAATTTTAAACACCCTGCCACCGTCACTCAGCCGAAAACAATGAGATACATGGTTTTTAAATTCTAGTAAATCCAAAACTCGTCTGAAATTCATGAAACTTGGCATGCTATTATGGAGCGGCGTCAACATGTCGTGGTAAAATTTTAGTACCATTTGGGGCAGGTTTGGTATAAGCTTCTCACAAACCAGAGATTCTCACAACTAGCGTGATGGTTTCGGTAGGGAACGTGCCACCTTTGGGAACGAAACAATATACGTTGCCTCCTATTGCTTTCAAATAATTTCTAGTGTCAGCATAGAACAACAAGAGTGTTGTGTCTAATTTTGGAATTTTTCGGGGTTCGTTTGGACATTTTTATACATTAACTGGGTTTTCTAGGCATTTTATGTGCATAATTCAAATTTGAACTACATAAACATGCTCCAGTGCATATAAACGGGTTGAAAATCATATATGTGTCCTTCAATTAATGCTTAGGTCCCATGCAAGAAATGGGAATGAATTTCAAACACCCTGTCACCGTCACTCGACCGGAAACATTGAGATACCAGGTTTTTAAATTCTAGTAGATCCAAAACTCGTCTGAAATTCATGATACTTGGCGTGTTATCATGGAGCGGCATCAACATGCCGTGGTAATTTTTTTGTCCCATTTGGGGCAGGTTTGGTTATAAGCTTCTCACAAACCAGAGCTTCTCACAACATGCGTCATGGTTTTGGTAGGGAACGTGCCATCTTTGGGGACGAAACGATATTCGTCGGCTCTGATTGCTTTCAAGAAAATTCTAGTGTCAACATAGAACAACAGGAGTGTTGTGTCTAATTTTGGAATTTTTTAGGGTACGTTTGGACATTTTTATACATTAACTGGTTTTCTGGGCATTTTATGTGCATAATTCAAATTCGGACTACATGCACATGCTCCAGTGCATATAAACGGGTTGAAAAATCAAATATGTGTCCTTCGGTGCATGCTTAGGTCCCATGCAAGAAATGGGAATGAATTTCAAACACCCTGCCACCGTCACTCAGCCAGAAACATTGAGATACCTGGTTTTTCAATTCTAGTAAATCCAAAACTCATCTGAAATTCATGAAACTTGGCATGCTATCATGGAGCGGCATCAACATGTCGTGGTAAATTTTTTGTCCCATTTGGGGTAGGTTTGGGTATAAGCTTCTCCCAAACCAGAGTTTCTCACAACAAACGTGATGGTTTCGATAGGGAACATGCCACCATTGGGGATGAAACAATATCTCTTGCCTCTTATTGCTTTCAAAAAAATTCTAGTGTCAACATAGAACAATAGGAGTGTTGTGTCTAATTTTGGAATTTTTCGGGGTTCGTTTGGCCATTTTTATACATTAACTGGGTTTTCTAGGCATTTTTTGTGCACAATTCAAATTTGATATGCATGCACATGCTCTAGTGCATATAAACGGGTTGAAAAAAAATCAAATATGTGTCCTTCTGTGCATGCTTAGGTCCCATGCAAGAAATGGGAATGAATTTCAAACACCCTGCCACCGTCACTCGGCCCGAAACATTGAGATACCTGGTTTTTAAATTCTAGTAAATCCAAAATTCGTCTAAAAGTCATGAAACTTGGCATGCTATAATGGAGCGGCATCAACATGCCGTGGTATATTTTCTGTCCCATTTGGGGCAGGTTTGGGCATAAACTTCTCACAAACTAGAGCTTCTCACAACAAGCGTGATGGTTTCGGTAGGGAACGTGCTACCTTTGGGGACGAAACGATATACGTTGCCTCTTATTGCTTTCAAAAAAATTCTAGTGTGAACATAGAACAACAAGAGTGTTGTGCTTAATTTTGGAATTTTCGGGGTTCGTTAGGACATTTTTATACATTAAGTGGGTTTTCTGGGCATTTTATGTGCATAATTAAAATTTGAACTACATGCACATGCTCCAGTGCATATAAATTGGTTCAAACATCAAATATGTGTCCTTCGGTGCATGGTTAGGTCCCATGCAACAAATGGGAATGAATTTCAAACACCAGGGCACTGTTGATTGCCGTCAAAACTTTGAGATACTTTGTTTTAAAATTCTAGTAAATCCAAAACTCGTCTCCAATGTAGGATTTATGCAGCTCTTGATCGCAAACGTTTTAGTTAGAACATCCATATGCAAATCGATAGCTTCCCCAGGAAGCCAAAAGAAAATGTGCCGAGCAGGATTTCTGCTGCTCTTGATCGCAAATGTTTTAGGTAGAACACCCGTATGCAAAGTGAGAGCTAAGGTCTTCCCCCTTAAGTCGAGGGAAAATTCGCTGCGCAGGATTTGTGCATCCCTTCAACGCAAACAGTTGTTTTTGATGACCCGTGTGCAACCACGTACAAATAATTTGGTAAGATTTGCATCTGTCATGTTGGGTATGTTGCCATTTGTGAAACTAGAAAGATTGACATTTGTTGATCTAGTAACTTTGCCATTTTTCAATCCTTGTAACATTGCGATTTGTGAAAATATGCAGCTAAAAATCACTAGCACTATCTAATTTTTGCAACTAAAATTCAGTAATTAAGCATAGATTTCATTCATATATTAAGCAGTCATTCTTAATTTATAAAAAATGTTCAACTCGACAGCTGAACCGACCAAACTTTTCCCTAATTGTTTCCAACCACGTACTGAAATAGCTAGTTCAACTATATATACTAGCTAATTCTAAGTACGTTGTACAGTTCCACCACATCTACAGTCTGATGAACTGAACAAAATAGCCCCTAAATACTACTACTACAGAGGGGCTTGGTGCTACTTCCGGCAGCCTCTCCTCTGCCGAGCGCGCCCAGTAAGAGGCAGAGGAGGAGGAGGAGCCTACCAACGAGCTGGACAACTGCAATACGGTGCCTGCCGTTGCTGCACGTTCAGCGACGCTCGCCAGCTCAAATGCCCACTGCTACTCTAGACGTTCCCTCTCGAAGCAGCCGGACTGCTCGTAGATCTCCTGATTCCTCGCCTCGGCGTCGGCGTGTGATGCGGCCACGGCTGCGGTAAGGTTCTTTGCGTGCTCGACGAGGCGCTCTGCCTCCTCCCGCGGGAACTCGATGTAGAGTGCAAGATCACTGATGCATGTGCGGGCCTCCACCTCCGCCTCCCTCCTTCAGGCGGCGGTGGCGGAGCGGGTGATGATCCCGGGGCTCGAAAGTGGGCTGGCGGCCACGGCGGCTGACGATGGGGTGGCGGCCATGGCAGCCACCTCCCTCATGGGGGCCGTGGTGGTAGAGCAAGCGATGGCCCTGGCTTTCGACGGTGGTATGGCGGCAACGGTGGCCGGCAACAGCTGCCGACGGGCAGCGGTGACTGAGCGTGTGGTGGGTGTTTCGCGCACACCCAACATGGACGCCACACGCACTACACTATGTCGGGGACTGCGTCGCCGCCGCGGTGTAGCCTCCCAACTCGAGCTATCCTCTGATGACGTTGGAGTGGATGAGCGACGACGATGGACCGGTGCCATTGGCGATTGTGGGAGAAGCAGAAGAGATATACTACAGGGAGGGAGGGGAAAATGCGACGCAGGACTCGCCGGCCGTGAGGTTTATATAGCAGGCCGGTAAGCATTGGGATTTTGGGGGATTTCACCGAGTCAGGCGGGAAGCTTGCACGGGAACCTGCAAGGTTGCGCGGGAATGGGCTCACCAACGATTCATTTGTGCCATTGTTTGGCCAAAAGAATGCCCCCGCGCGCTGCGCAAGCTTGTGTTGTAAGCCGTCTGCGGCAGCGGGGTGACAAGACGTGCGAGAGGAGGACGAATGGACACGTACACATACGGTTAATACAAAAAAACTTTTGCGATTTAATTACCTACTATACCCCCGTCCTGGTTTATAAGTAGGATTTAACTAATAAAATACGAATGCACATCGCTCACACAGTTCGTCTTATTTGCCACGTATCACTGTGTCGGCCTCTGCTCGCGTCCCTGGGCAAGCTCTGCTCACAGTTACGCGCCGCACCGCGTTGTGCTCGTCGTTAGGTGCCACGGCGCACTCTGCTCGCGTCCCTCCGTGCGCGTGCTTCCAGCGGTTGGGCGTGTGCACGATCACGTCGGGGCCCCCATATGCATGCGGTTGCGTCGCGCGCGTTGCCATGCGATGCAATTACGTGCGGCACGATGGAGTTACGTGCTGCAAATTAGAACTGCCATCAGGGCCTGCCAATATTCCTGGCCGTCCGGCTTCCCCTTTAATTCCCGTGGCCATTATAACCTTAGTCTCTTCAACCTTTCGATTGCGCCCCACAACACAACAAGCACACCCACGACGACACATAGAGAGGGGATGTCTAGCGGCGCTCCAATGGAGTTCGGCGAGCATAAAGTGGAGACCCACGCGAGGGAGACGGATCTCTCGGTGGTGTATACCATTGACACAGCCGTGGTGGACGACTACATCAACAGTGTTGAGCAGTTGCTTTCTCGAGACAAGTACAAGGTGGTCGGCATCGACCTCCAGTACACCGTCAGTCGTACCGTCATAGATCAGAAGGTTGTCATCGCCCAGTTCTGCATGGGCCATCATGTCCTCATCTACCACTACTGCATGGGCACAGAGCCTTGCGATCATTTCAACAGGTTTGTCAACAGCACCGACTACAAGTTTGCCACCGTGGAAACCACCGATGATGTAAAAGCGCTCAGGTTTACGGGCTTGGCCTGCCAGAACCTTGTCAAAATCCGTGAGCACTACAGGGTCTGGGGTAGCACGAAGAAGGACTCCCTGGTTGAACTCGCCTCAGCCATCATCGACTCCTACTACGAAAAGATGAAGCAGGATGCCCAGAGAACAAGTCCCGTATCCTGGCACAGGGCCTGGATGCGGTAACTGCATGAACCTCACCTCAGGTTCACGGCCAAGAGCGTGTACACATGCTACGAGATGCACAGGCAGATTGTTGACATGAGCAAGTGCCTTGTTACCCAAATCGAGGAGCCTGGATCGAGTCACAAGCAGAGCAAGTGTCACAAGAAGTAGATGATGAACAGATGATCGTTTATGCTAGTTAATCATGCATGTAATATATAGTTTACTTTATTGGTGTGTGGAAATGTCATGTGTGTAGTAGCCACCTATGTAATTATGCATGTAATAGTTTACTTTGGTGTGTTCAAATGCCATGGTTGTAGTAGCCACATATGTAAGTGGATGTTTAATTTGGTTAAGTGTGTCTGTGTGTATGTATATATATATAGGACAGAGCTATTCTGTTACTAGTAACAAAATATTTTTCTGTTACCCCTCGGCCCTATATAGGAGCGACGGCGACAGAATCTCACGAACCCACCCACCTCCCTCCCCACCGCGTGCCGCCCGCTCCCTCCCCCGCCGCGTGTCGCCCTCTCCCTCCCCCGCCGCGCGCCTCCTCCCCCTCCCTCCCCGTCGGCGCGCTGCCCCCTCCCTCCCCGCCGGCGCGCCTCCTCCCCCTTCCCTCCCCGCCGGCGTGCCTCCTCCCCCCTCCCTCCCCGCCGCACGCCGCCCCCTCCCTCTCGCGCCACCGCCTTCCTCCCCTGGCAACCGATGGTGCCGCCACCATCCTCCCCTAGCCGCCGCTCGCGTCGCCGTCCTCCCGTGCCCCCAGCTCGCGCCACAGCCGCCCTCTCCCACGCAGCCAGTCCGATGACCAAGGTGCTTTAGTCCAAATCCATGTGCGGGGAGCTGCGAGGATGAACTGATCCGTACAAACAAAAACGGTGGTTCGTTCTACAAAGGGAAAATGGTTTAATTAAAAAAATATTGGTCAGTACAAGTTAATAACGGTGGTCCGTTCTACAAAGGTAAAATGGTTTAATTAAAAAATATTGGTGAGTACAAGTTAATAACGGTGGTCTGTTTGGAATAAAAGAAATGACAGAAATTCGAATTGTAAATGTTCAAGCAAAAAGAAACTCATGCAATTCAAAATGGTAAATGTACAAGTCGTAAAATAAGAGAAGTTCAGTACATCGTTGTAAAAAAATGTTTAGTTAAAAAAAAGAATAAAAAACATCTTCTTTTTGATAAAAATATCATTCAGTTCGATTATATAAACCATGCAAGTACAAGTGCGACCATACAATAAACCGTTGAGAAATTACGAGCAAAAATATTACCAAAAAACAGAGCAAAGTCTAGTTAGTGAAAACACGCTGAGTACAAAACCATGCAAACATCAGTACAAACTCTTTTTTCAGAACCATTGAAATAACTCTACAAAAAACAGGCAGTACAAAGACACAGATATATCAGTACGAGTACTCTGTTTTGCCGTATTCAAAATTACTCATCAAATATTGCGAATTTGAGTAAACGTTCAACATGACTAAGTTTCGCATTTTCGATAGCTATGCAACGGTATACTATTTGCCCCATTTTACCGTATTGGAATATGTTTTAAAACCGTAAGAAATAAGAAAAACATTTCAATACGAAAAAGTTGCGCATTTTCCATAGCTTTCCAACGCCGTATCATTTGTGTTAATTCGACAAACCGTTTGCAAGAAATCTTGAAAATACGTTTCGCCCAGAATTTCACCGTTTTTCAAATTACTTTTAAATCGTATAGAATTAGAAAAAACAGTAGATACACGGAAGATGCGGATTTTCACCAGCTTTCCAAACCCACCTTATTTGCTCAATTCCGACAAACCGTTTGAAAATTACGTCCAAAATAGGATTCACGTTTTCGGTATTGAAAAAAAGGTTTTTTCTAAAACTGTTCTTAAACCGTGATGATTTTGCAAAAAAAAAAATATGATTGTAATGTAGATTTCAAGGGCTTTCCAACGATATATTATACGCCCCATTTCGACAAAAAACAATTGCACAAAAATTGAACTAAAGAAAACGATTTGTTAAACAGAAATAAAAGCATCAGTTCGCCGCTCGTAATACATCAGTACAACCGCCTGAAGCTGTCATATACTGTTACGCGTAACAGAATAGCCCAGCTGTATATATATATATATATATATATATATATATATATATATATATATATATATATATATATATATATATATATATATATATATATATATATATATATATATATATATATATATATATATATATATATATATATATATATATATATATATATATATATATATATA
>LR738711.1:453162176-453256496 GCA_902687465.1 Secale cereale | reverse complement strand
CCCACTCCCTCCACCTCCTTCACCCCGATCCCCCATTGCATCAGCTTCTCTTTCGCACTCACGCCTCGCACCGCACCGCCCCGACCCCCCAATCCTCCTCACCTTCCTTCACCGTCGATGCCAGCCACCAGCTCCGTGCAGGCCGGCCACCCACCACCGACCGGCCTCCCCCTGACATCCCGCAGCGCCCTGCCCCACCGCGCCCCGACTGGCTCCCTTACCCACTGTCGCCCTCGACGCCAGCCAGCGTGGCCGCCTCCTTCCCCGCACCGCCCCAGCCCCGGATCCGGCGAGGATCCACCAGGTGGTGCTTCACCTTCACCGTCGGGATGCTTTGGATCTAACAGGAGGGGATCCGTGCGCGCCCATGCTCTTACCCCCCTCTCCCGCTTTGATTCTGGCGTGGATCCATTACTTCTCCGCCCGCCAGGTGGACTCGAGGTCGAGCCCAGTCCTGCGACGCCCCGCTGCCATGGCGAGACCCATCTGGCCGCCGCAACGCTGCCCCACCTCCTCCCCTTCTTCACCCCGTATCCAAAAGGGCACATGGTGCAGCCCCCGCCTCCTCTGCCCTAGACCCATGGAGCCCGTGGTGTCAAGAGAGGCTCCCTCTCCTCTGTCGTGAACTCGGGCAAACCAGCCACACGCTGGTGCCTCCCTTCTCCAAGGAACCGATGCCGCCGCCAGGTACATCCGCACTTTCTTGATTTTACTTACTTCCCCTTGCCCCCTAGCCTATAATGCAAGTTCCGGCCACAAGAGGCACCGACGCGCGAGGGGCAGCAGTCTGCCTATGCTCATCCTCCACAAAAATGCAAGATACCAGTGATCCCAGGAGCGTGCGATGATGTTCAACCGCGGCTAGGACGCTCATGCAGTTCAGAAAGGGATAAGTTGTTTTTTGGTTGGATTTTGGATGGAGATTTGATGCCTCGTGCGGTCCAACTGCTGTGCACATCGCCGGTGAGGCTACAGCTCGCGCAGTGTAGTTCAGTGCACCGTGCGGTTTCCATGTGCAGTGCGTTTTGCTTTTTTGCTTTTCCTTTTGGATTTTGGATGTGCAGAATAGTTGCAGCTCATTTTGATTTTTTGAAGCTCACTAAATTTTGTTTTCCATTTCACCCATCCTCCGCTGCCGCCTCTCCTAGCCGCCAGCGTGTGGGACGACACTGGATGGGGGCGACGACATATCTGTGTGGGCGTGCAGTTCGCCAGCCTGGCGCGTGCCGTGCACTGATTCCGGTGATGCAGGTCGTCGGTGTACTCCCCAATACAGCAACGAGCAACAATTTCATTTTAGTTTGTCAACGCAATGAGCAGCTCGGTGGCAACGGGCATGCAGTTTGGTGAACGTGTCCAGCTTCGATTTAGTTGTTGCGTCGATGCATTTTTGCTCGGATTCGAGCTGGTGCTTTGTTGTGCAGTGCAAAATTCATGTTATAAAAAAACATGGGTTCTATGCCTCTGTTTGCTCAAGCAGTGATGCAGTTCGCTTGGGTCACGTGTGCTGAATTTGTTGTTATTTATCTCAAAAAAGTGTGTTGAATTTGTTGTTATTTATTTCAAGAAAATGTGCTTTACTTACGGTAATGTGGTTCACTTTCGAGTGTGTTGTGGTCCAGTTTCCGCTGTGTTGCGGTTTACTTACCCCAAATGTGAAATGCAAAAATGTTAATGAAATGAAAAAAAAGTAAAGGGGTTCACTTGCCCGTCTGATGTAGCGATTCACATACGCCCGACGTGATCTGCGGTCCACTTTCTCGTCGGAGAAAATTTACGTTCAATAAAAAGAAATCATGAATTCCACTTGCCCGTCTAATGTAGTGCGTATGAAAAGTTCAATTGATTGTCTGATGCAGTGCGGTTTTCAGTTTGAAGCAGTGCGCTTTTCTGTCCGATGCGGTTCACTCGTCGACTTTGGTGTCGCGAAAAACAGAGTGTCCGCGTTTTTGTAATTTCAAAACTGCTCTAAAACCGTAATGAATTAGAGGGAGTGTTCTACATGAAAAAGTAGCGTCTCGGCGATATCTTTCCAATCGTGTATTGTTTGGATCATTTCGACCAGTGGTTTATAAAAATTTCGTGAAAAACGGCCGCTGCCTCTCGTAGTCAGCCGCACGATTTTCAAAATTAACTAAAAACTGTAAGGAATCTCAAAAACATTTCAACATATGAAAGTTGCGCCTCATTCGTAGCTTTCCAACGGCGTATCACACGCCTCGTTTCGGCAAACGGTTAAAATACTGAAGCTAAAACAGTACCGAAAATTGCAAAAAATCGAAAAAACATAATTCCGCGATTTGTTAAATTCAAAACTACTCTTAAACCGTAGCGAATTAGAAAAAATAATAGATATGAAAAATATGCGCCTCAACGATACCTTTCCAACGTTGTATCATTTGATTCATTCCGGCGAGCGGTTTAGAAGAAAACGTGAAAAAACGCTCACTGTCATTCGTTATGAGCCGCACGATTTTCGAAACAGCTTTTAAACTGTGATGAATTTTGAAAAGTGTTCAACATGGCGAAGTTGCGTCTACTCCATAGCTTTTCAACGATATATTACGCACATAATTCCGATAAACGGTTAAAAAACTAGAGCGAAAAAGGTACACAAAAAACAATACGTACAGTTTTTTCGAAACGAAGTTCACCTTTCGTTGTGTTGCAGTAAGAGTGCAGTGCCCTCGCGTAGTGCGTGCAGTGCGGAAGTGTTATGATAATATTATTCTCATATATATATATATATATATATATATATATATATATATATATATATATATATATATATATATATATATATATATATATGTGTGTGTGTGTGTGTGTGTGTGTGTGTGTGTTGTTCTGTATGCAATCTCATCGTACAACACACACGTCTTATTAGCAGCAACCGTGTGTGTTATTACCGCTCTTCGCACACATTTTTTTATTACAGAAATGTTTGCCGCATATCACACATATCTTCTTATATTGAAACGTTTATGTTCACTTCTCTCAACACAAACAGTTCATCCGAATGAACAACATGCAGTATATCGCACACACCTTGATCTGGTTGACCGTTTCTTTTGTGTTGCCTAATCACAAACAGTTCCTCCGAGTGAACCGTATTCTGTACATCACACACGCCTTCATCTGGCAGCCCGTTTCTTTTGTTCCTCCTCATCGCAAACAGTTAATTGAACTGAATAGTATGCCTATCATCGCACACACAATCAAAATCTGAACCGTGTTTGATGCATCCGTCATCGCAAATGTTTTGCACCTTTTTGATGGGTTTTTTACACCATCGTTTGCGATTATTACATCGCACACAGTTTCATCGAAGGGTCTCTGATCATAGTCTCGCATTAGCAGTATCCTGCAGTAGTGCTGTGTAGCCCGTGGGCACGGGGTCTCGGGGGCCCGTGCGCACTGGGTCGCCTAGGACTTCTTGTCCAACTTCGGTTGGCCTTCTTCTTCATCTTCTTGGCCTTGGGGTGCTTCTCCTCCTTCACGGTGATGTTCTTCTTCATACCTAATGACACATAGAGCATTTTCGTGAGGTAGCAAGGAAGTTCCACTCGTGTCAATATATGTGTCAAGTAGGGATGAATTCACCTCGATTTCCATTGCGCGTGCCCTAGCTCTTGTCATGTGTCCTTTTGGAGCTTGCATAGTTGATGTAGAGTCCATGGGGATAGATGAGGGATGCTCCACATCATTATTTCACTCTAGCAACCCATAATATACTCATTACTTCCCAATTCCTTCCCCTAGGCCCAAATAATTGTGAAGTGTCATGTAGTCGACGTTCACATAACACCACTAGAGGAAAGAGTGCATACATCTCATCAAAATCTCTAACGAATACCAAATTCACATGATTACTTATAACAAGACTTCTCCCATGTAATCAGGAACAAATGTAACTACTCACAAAGCTTACATTCATGTTCATAATCAGAGGGGTATTGAGTAGCATCAAGGATAGGAACATATGATCTTCCACAAAATAAACCAACTAGCATCAACTACAAAGAGTAATCAACACTACTAGCAACTCACAGGTACCAGTCTGAGGTTTTGAGACAAAGATTGAATACAAGAGATGACCTAGGGTTTGAGAAGAGATGGTGATGGTGAAGATGTTGAAGATTATTAACCCTCCCTCGATGAGAGGATCGTTGGTGATGATGATGGCTTCGATTTCCCCCTCCCGGAGAGAAGTTTCCCAGCAAAACAGCTCTTTCGGAGCCGTAGATTGCTTCTGCTCGGGTTCCGCCTCGAGATAGTGGCGCTTCATCCCTAAAGCTCTCTGAATATTTTTCTATGTCAAAACCCCTCATATAGCGGAAGATGGGCACTGGACGACGGTCAGGGGGCCCACAAGCCCTAGGGGCGTGCCCCTAGGCTTGTGGCCACCTGGCGGGTCCACTTCTGTTGTTTTTTTCCCAATATTTCTTATACATTCCAAAACAATCTCCATTACATTTTGGGTCATTTGGAGTTGTGCAGAATAGGTATCTTAGATTTGGTCTTTTCCGGTCCAGAATACCAGCTGCCGGCATTCTCCCTCTTCATGTAAATCTTGTAAAATAAGAGTGAAAAAGCTTAAGTATTGTACCATAATGTGAAATAACAGCCCATAATGCACTAAATATCAATACAAAAATATGATGCAAAATTGATGTATCAATGTCGAGGACGACGCTCTTGAATTAAGCAACTTTGGATTCGAAGTCCTTGGCATGACAGACAAGTTCCCTTTAATTATCAATCTGGGATACCTTCTCCCCATGAAGCGACATACTTCCGCCATGACCCAGTTGAGTTCACTGATGACCCACAAGTATAGGGGATCTATCGTAGTCCTTTCGATAAGTAAGAGTGTCGAACCAAACGAGGACCAGAAGGAAATGGTAGGCAGTTTTCAGTAAGGTATTCTCTGCAAGCACTGAAATTATCGGTAACAGATAGTTTTGTGATAAGGTAATTTGTAACGAGTAACAAGTAATAAAAGTAAATAAGGTGCAGCAATATGGCCCAATCCTTTTTGTAGCAGAGGACAAGCCTGGACAAACTCTTATATAAGGTAAAGCGCTCCCGAGGACAGATAAGAATTATCGTCAAGCTAGTTTTCATCACGCTCATATGATTCACGTTCGTTACTTTGATAATTTGGTATGTGGGTGGACCGGTGCTTGGGTACTGCCCTTCCTTGGACAAGCATCCCACTTATGATTAACCTCTATTCCAAGAATCCGCAACTACAAAAGAAGTATTAAGGTAAACCTAACCATAGCATGAAACTTATGGATCCAAATCAGCCCGTTACGAAGCAACGCATAAACTAGGGTTTAAGCTTCTATAACTCTAGCAACCCATCATCTACTTATTACTTCCCAATGCCTTCCTCTAGGCCCAAACAATGGTGAAGTGTCATGTAGTCAACGTTCACATAACACCACTAGAGGAAAGACAACATACATCTCATCAAAATATCGAACGAATACCAAATTCACATGACTACTTATAGCAAGACTTCTCCCATGTCCTCAAGAACAAACGTAACTACTCACAAATCATATTCATGTTCATAATCAGAGTGGTATTAATATGCATAAAGGATCTGAACATATGATCTTCCGCCGAATAAACCAACTAGCATCAAATGCAAGGAGTAATCAACACTACTAGCAACCCATAGGTACCAATCTGAGGTTTTGGGACAAAGATTGGATACAAGAGATGAACTAGGGTTTGAGAGGAGATGGTGCTGGTGAATATGTTGATGGATATTGACGCCCTCCTGATGAGAGGATTGACGGTGACGATTTTCCTCTCCCGGAGGGATGTTTCCCCGGTAGAACAGCTCCGCTGGAGCCCTAGATTGGTTCCACCAAGGTTCCGCCTCGAGACGGCGGCGATTCGTCCTGAAAGCTTCCTTCTTATTTTTTCGAGGGCAGAAGACACCTTATACCAGAAGATGGGCACCGGGGGCTGCTAGGTGGCCCACGAGGCAGGGGGCGCGCCCAGGGGGGTTGGGCACGCCCCACACCCTCGTGGACGGTGGATGGCCCCCCTCTGGTGCTTTCTTCGCTAGATATTTTTTATATATTCCAAAACTGACTTTCGTGGAGTTTCTGGACTTTTTGAGTTGTGCAGAATAGGTCCCAATATTTGCTCCTTTTCTAGCCCAGAATTTCAGTTGCCGGCATTCTCCCTTTTCATGTAAACCTTGTAAAATAAAAGAGGAAACACATAAGTATTATGACATAATGAGTAATAACAGCCCATAATGCAATAAATATCGATATAAAAGCATGATGCAAAATGGACGTATCATTCACCCACCACCCAAAGTCATGAGATTACTTGGCCTCGAAGGTCGGCCTCATAGACTACAAAAAATAAGACACGTCCATGACATTTATGGCCCGAACCAAACTTTTTTCTGTCATGGTTAAGACACTTCTATGATGATAATTGTGACAAAAACACGTATCATCATAGATGTGGTGGGCTCCTACTTCTATGATATAAAATCTTGAAAGAAAATGGGCTTTTCGTCCTGGGCGGGCAGGGGACGCAGCTGCATGACATTCTTTGGGCCGTCCATGACATAAAAAATCATGGGAGAAGTGAGGGCGAGGAAAATTTCTCGGAGTTCCCGGTTATGGTGGGTGGTTGGGGTCGCACGATGTAGTGTGGTTTGCGTGTTTCTCTCATACGCCCGCGTGTGTGCGAGGCATTCGCTAACTGAACCCGAGTAGGACGGAGGTGTTCTCTTACTTAACCCCAAGTGATCGATCTCGCCCTCGCACCACCTCTAGCCACTGAAGCCAATCGATCCTTCGTTGCCTAACAGAACCTGAGCGATTCCTTCGCTGCCTAACTGAACCTGATTGATCCTTCTCGCTGCTTACTAAAGTCGAAAGCCCCCGTACGTGCGAGACATAGCCGGTTGGGTTGCCTCTCTATGAACAGTGCATGTTGCTGCCTCGCGCGCGATACACGTAGACACGAGTCGAGACACATTGATCGATCGAGCCGGTTGGTTGGCTGTGGATGAACAGTTCCCGATGGGGGTTGGATGAATAGGACCCGATGATTGCTCTTGGGTGAACAGGACCCCGAGGAGGCCGCCACAGCCCAGCCGGTTGGGGTGGATGAACATGACCCTGTGGAGGGCTAGGTGAACAGTAGCTGGTGGAGGATCTAGGAGGTCGACGGTGGATGAACATTTGCTCATGGAGGATGCAGCGATGCAGTACACTGTGATGAACCGTAGCCCATGGAGCCCCATTTTGCTGTATGCCACACCCCGCCTAATGAACAGGACCCTATTTCGACCATAGGCGCTTAAGGAGTAGTACATTTCCTCCGTTTTGCGGTATGCCTCACCCCTCCCGATCAACCAAACCACGTTTCGATAGTAGGAGGTCGAAGATAACTCTGTTTTGTCTCTTTTGTGGTATGCCAGACCCCGAGCCGATGAACAGGGCCCCGTTTTGACCGTAGGCAGTCGAACAAAAGGTTGTTTCCTCCGTTTTGCGGTACAACAGACACCTCTCGATGAGCCGGACCCCGTTTCGGTTGTTCCGTCCAAGCCGGTTGGCTCCCAGTCGATGAACAGGACGCGTTCCAACCCAGTCGGTTGCCTCCATATGAACACACCGTTGTTTCTCCGTTCCGACCCAGCCGGTTGGCTGCCAATGAACATGACACAGTTGATGTACATGTTCGAGACCCCGCCCATATGTACGTACGTGGCCGTATTTTTGCCGTGTGGCTATAGGTATGCGTACAAAATTTAGATGGGACTGTCTAAATTGCTACGTCGGGGGCTCTACTACGACACATGCTGCTATTTACTTGGCCATGGTTCGTCCTTGCAGTGAGACCGATCAAGCAATATGTACGTGCATGTTTGTGACCAGATTGTACGTACGCTTCGACCTGGTAGGTCCAAGTTGCCAGGAGGATAAGGAGGCACTCCCTTGCGCGTGAAGATATATGTGGTGGGTCCCAGCTATCAGGGGTAGGAATCATTTTTTTGCGCATAATAAGGAGGCACTTCCTTGCATGCAAATATGTAGCTGATGGGTCTAGCTGTCAGCATCACCGTGTACATTTGTCTTCTGATGGATGTCATTCGTGGACAATGTTGACAATGCCACGCTGATATTACCAAGGTGGTGGACGACGGTGAGGCCTGCTAAGGGAACGATGTGGAGCCGAGGAAGACAAGGAAGTGGATGCCAACATGAAAGGGAGTACGAGGGTTAACTGATTCCGCTTCAGTGTGATGTTGCCCCTGCTGGAGAGTAATAGGGGGTGTGGGTGAGTAAAGGGAAGGCATGGCCGGTGGTAGGATTAGGGTCGGGCGGTGAGGCCTGTGCGGCAACACTGCCACCCACGGGGGCAGGAGCAGGCGGTCCCGTCGGCACTGGCTTGAGCGGCTGGAGCAAGAAGATCATAGGTTGAAGAAGCAGCACGGCTGTTGGATTAACATCCAATGGTCCGACTACTAGAATCATTTGTTGACTAAGTTGAAAAAGCCCTGCATACGTGTCAACTTAGTAGGCCCACAAGTCAGTCACCAAATCTACGGGGGAGGGGGGGGTGGGCACATTGCACAAAGAGCGGAAAGCGTAGCACAGCATGACAGAGATCACACTGGCAGTTTTTTACCCAGGTTCGGGCCGCTGTGAGGCATAAAACCCAACTCCTGCTTTGGTGGATTGATGGT
This sequence comes from Secale cereale, assembly GCA_902687465.1. NCBI lineage: Eukaryota > Viridiplantae > Streptophyta > Magnoliopsida > Poales > Poaceae > Secale > Secale cereale. Next base: position 453,247,759 of record LR738711.1, on the reverse strand, counting down.
GGGATGGTGGAAAGGAGTATGGCGCTCTTGCCTGGCAAGGTTGCCTCGAGGTGAGAGCTGTCACGCGCGTATGAATGTCTGTGGGTTCAAATGGCCGAATCCTTTCTATGATGGACATGGGCCTCCTTTTATAGATTAAGGTGTCACCACACTGGCAAATCAGTCATTCTAGGCTAATTAAATAGCAAACAGTGCTATCGTACCTAAGTCTGTAGTCTGACAGAGCACATTAAATGTGCCGCTCAGTCTCACATCATGGCTTGCCCGGCAGGCCCTGTCGGGCTGTTTTGCTAGCTTCGCGCCTGATTGCTTGACACGTTGCAGGACAGGTGTCCTTTGCAGACTCTTTCTATAGGAAGTGACTGCCATGTGGCAGGAGGCTGCCACTAAGCTAGCTAGGAGCTTGACACTGCACTCATTGACGACGGGCATCATTGTGAGGTGGTGGTTTGCCTCCGCGAGCCCCGATAGATGCTGGAGGCTTGCTTCCGGGATGATCCAACCCCGCCAGGCTCGCATGCCCGGCAAGGAGACCTCTTCCTCCGATGATATCTTGCCTCTTTAGCTGGTCTTGGTTGTCTTGATCTCCTTGACCAGCTCTCTGATTCTTCAAAGAGCTGATCTCTTCGAGCCTTTGATCTTATGCTGTTGTAGTAAACTTGTCCTTAGGCCTGTGCACTGTCTGGGGCAACGGACCCAAGGTTTGTTGCATCGACATGAGCCCCCGAGCCTGGCACGGTCGCGCCGCTGCACGTCGTCGGGGTAGGCTCTAACCAGTGCACAAGCAGAGGTGCAGGAGCGGCTTGCCTCCCTTGAGATCTTCATTGCTTCTTCATTAACTTGAGCTCGGGCCAGTTTCTGCATCTCCCGTGCGTCGCGTAACGCCCATCCTAGTGGGGCCATCCTTTATAATGGCTCGTGAATGACTTTAACGCACGAGGAAGTAACTGCCAATTCACTCTTCCCACCACGCCCTTATCCTTAGCCACGTATGTTGCATGCATGGAGTGGGGTAGGTAACGGAGGCACATGGTGCGGAATAGCATCAAGGCAGGGCCCCGGGCTTCTTGGATTGGTGGAGGAGGGTGGCAGTTACCCACCGAGGAATCATCTCCCACTCCCATCTTGCCTATAAAAGGAGGAGCGGGGGAGGACCAGAGGCACTCATCCATACTCCTCTCTTCCTCTATTCCTCGCTCTTTTGCTTATGCTGAAGAAGAGAGCCTGGGGCTAGGCCCCAAGCAGTAGCTTGTGGCTGGCGATGTCGAATGCTTGTGCTGAAGCTTGAGGAGTGGGTCTCCTTCCTCATTCTCCCGCAAGCCTTGGGAGGATGCACGGACGGTGCGGTGGTAGCACCGGTGGTGGCGACTCTAGTGTGCTCGTCGTCGGGCCATCCACGGCTTTAGTTTTGGTGAGGGGCAATGCAAACGACACCACGCTAGGGCTAGCAACAGGCGTGAGGCATGATAGTCGATCATGGCCTATTCTCCTTCCTTTTGCGACGTTGGTGGAAGGTTGCAGAACAGGTCCGTCGTCGGCACGGGCGAACCTGACCTCCATGGGCTCTGCTTGTTCGGTGTACAGAGGAATTTCTTGTCCCTATACATGTTCCTTCAAGGTGCAGTGGTTCTTGATCTTTGGGCCATCGGGGACAACCATGCTCTCTGTGGAATCGCTCTGAAAGCATGGCGTCCGAGTCAGCTACCGCAAAAGGGGCTTCGGATGCCCATCGTGTTGAAGGCGGCGGAACCCACGATGCATCAAGAACGGGCGCGACCGTTCCGACGAGTCATGTTTGCCGGTGACTCCGCCGCTCCCGTCTGGGCTTCTGGCAGCGCCACCATCCGCGCCTGCCTTTTGATTCCTTCCTCCTAGCTAGGATATGGTGCTCGCTGATCCCGGGGAGGCGCCGAATCCCATCCTGTCCCTCCGTCCGCCTTCTTCTCCTCCAACCACAGTGCATGGGGAAAGGTGGAACAGAGAAAAGGATTATGTGGCACTAATCTTTTTTTCAATCTTAAACTGTAGGCACTTTCCAAACTTTAATTCAAATAAAGGCAATCTATTTACTCCATGCTTGTGTTATGTAAGATTTGTACTTGTTGATCAGCATATTAATGAAAAAGATAAACCTTGCCGGGGACTTGTGCATGTAATGTGTCCATGCAGTGGTTGGACGCCTCTATACTTCTAAGTAAACAAGTTTCCTCCAGCAGGCTACTTTGTCGATGCCCTTAGCCTTGCTGCCGCGGAGCTAAACCTGTCGGGCATAAGACATGAAGAGGGACTAGCCCCCCACCAATCCTTTTTCGACAAAGGCCACTGCGACCATCCTGGCCGAAGCAGCGCTCGGGTCGAAGGATGGGAGCACCTAAGTCTCGAAAGGTAGCGGGGTTTTCTTATGCACAAGCTGAACAAGTATGGATAAAGGAAGGGACTTATCTGTTTGGCTTGCCCGACATTGCAATGTTGACTTCTCTTTTCATCTCCTCTTGGGGAACCAAGTCCATGGTAGAAACTTGTGGTTTATGCAGATGAAAATGATGCCAAATGCAATATTATCTACATGAACATGGGATGCTCATGATATGCTTGTGCATGCATGCAACTTGTCGGCCCCCCCCTCTCAGCGCTTTGTTTATTTCTCTGTTGCTCAGGATGTACGCCTGGCTTTGTACAAGGGGTTACATGCAACTGGGGCAAGGCCTATACAAAAGGGTGGTTGTGCTTTATGGGTAGTACTTGCAGAGATGCTCAATCTTCCATGAGTTTTGCAATTGAATGCCATCTCCGGTCTCGAGACGGACTGCGCCAGGTCTGGTGACTCGTACCACCCGGTAAGGGCCTTACCACTTCGGCGATAACTTGTTTGCACCCTTGGCGGAATGAACGCACCTAAGAACAAGGTCATCTTCGTCGAAACACCGGGCATGAACCCTGCGGCTGTGATAGCGACGCAGGGCTTGCTGGTAGCATGCGGCATGTGTAGCAGCCCGGAGACGGTTCTCCTCGAGAAGCACAGCGTTGTCACGCCGGTGCTAATCCTGCACTACTTCATCATAGGCAAGCACTCGAGCAGACCCGTAAATGAGTTCCGTGGGGATAACTTCTTCTACCCCATAGACAGGGGAGAAGGGATTCTACCTAGTAGCTCGGTTTGGTGTCGTTCTAAGGAGCAGAGTACCACCGGGAGCTCATCGATCCATCGCCTGCCACACTTTTGTAGTTATCAAATGTTCATGTCTTGAGGCCTCGCAACACTCCAGCGTTCGCCCTCTCGGCTTGTCTGTTGCTTCTGGGATGTGCAACAGAGGCAAATGAGATCTTGCTTCCGAGGGCATGAACATATTGCATGAAGGCACGGCTCGTGAACTGGGTGCCATTGTCGTTGATGATCTAGGAAGGGACCCCGAAGCGGCACACCAATCCTTTCAAGAACTTGATAGCTGACTCAGCAGTCACCTTTATCATGGCATCTACTTCCGGCCACTTTGTAAACTTGTCGATGGCGGCGAACAATAATTCAAAGCCCCGGTAGCTTAGGGGAAAGGGCCGAGGATATCGAGCCCCCAGACCGAAAACGACCATGACAAAGGGATTGTCTGAAGAGCTTGGGCAGGCAGATGGATGTTCTTGGAATGGAACTGGCAGGACTCACATTTGTTGATAATGGTGAGGGGCCCGATCTTTCGATGAGATGGTAACTATCGATTTGGTGGAGACGACTTTGACGATCCGACTACAAATGTGCACGACATTGCGCCTTAGCAATCGCTAAACCAATTTCCAGGGGTTACTGACGATGCCAGAAGCACGATCAGCCTGACCACGAAGGTCTATTCCTGCATGCAATCGAAGAACAAGCAAGAATATGATAAAGCAATCTGAATATTGCAAATATAGATGAAGTATTGATAAAGATGGGGATCCGTAAGCGGTCTTGGTCTGGTCGTTGGACACAAATGAAGTACACGACGTTGCAATGGCTAACTTTTGACTAAACAAATCCCAAAGAAAAAGCAAGGGGTGGCAGCCAAGGAGGTGGAAGGACGTCCCAAGGCAGCCTAAAACTAACCCTAGGTCGTACAAGGCTCATGGGCCCAAGTGGAGGTGATGCAACACCTTTGGACTTGTAGTTTGACTCGGATTCTGCTGCAGCGTCAGATTGTTTCGTCGATATATCAATGCACCGGACAAATTTGAAGGTGAATCCAATTGGGTTGTAAAGTGTATGAAATCTAGTTTCCAACAAAAAAGGAATCACCCAATTCAGAGTCCGTATGAAGGAGTTCTTGCCGTTTTGAGTTAGGTATGTCTGTGCAGTCCGAATCTGGATGCAGAACGTGAGAGACTTGGACTCTTATCTTCTCTTGGCCCAAAAGTGACGTGAGAGAACTTTTTGAACAGCACCTAAACTTCTCCTTTTCCCATTATCTTCATATGTGGATTGTACAAATGTCCCATACACCTGGAATTATACATGGCACAAAAGTCTGTGAAGTACATAAATAAATTGTTGCATAGTTTGCACTAGAAATCACCTCACAAATATACATGTATGCAATATTTTTGGTCGTATCCAAGGTAGTCATGTCCTCATCATCCTCCCTTTCTTGAAAATAAAGTCGTCCTCGGCGTTGCTTAATCTGAAATTTGGGTAAGAAAATAGACAAGGTGTACATGTTGTATATGTATATGTCATCCATTTTTACTTCCCTTAATTTTCGCACATATGACACATGCATAGATGAGTAACTTTCGTAGTTCATAAAATATAAAGCCAAAATATTATCACAAGAAGTAGAAGGCATGAAAATATTGCAACTCGGTTTGCACAAATAAGTGAAGCTCTTATCCATATCAAAAGATTGACAATGTTCATCATTAAACCATCCCAACATTGGTGGATAAACCTTACTTGCATGAAATTCACAGGCTACAACATGCTTAAGTAAGAAAACATGTAATAACTCATTTGACATAGAATCGTCACCAAGATTAGAGGTCATATCAAAATGATTAAACATTGGCACAATTATTTTCAAATGTATTTTATCCAAATCTGATTTATTCTCTGATTCACATGATTCTTTTGCATCAGCAGTTAGTTCAATGGATGCACTAAAAATTGTTGGTATTTCAGTTGTTTGATCACATGACACATTCATGACAGTAACATGATCATCTAAACTAGGTGGTATGCTCAAATCAACAGGTAATTCAATACATGATGTATTCAAGTTAACTAGATATGCATCATCCTCATGTGAAGTTATATCATCATTGATTTTACTGTTACCTTGTCGCAAAGACGTAGCTGATGTAGGTGCGAACGATGACAATGTTCCATACACTTTAGATGATGTCACACTCACAATCAGAGGTGTGGCTGCTCTAGTAGGTGCTATGGTGGAGGAACCAACCAGTGGTGGTGAGCATGAACTAGAATAGTAGTTGTTGTTGTCACACAATGCATCCTCCTGTATTTGTCTCTCAAAGGTACAAGCACGGACATACATACCAGTAATGCAACGAGGAATATACTGAAATCTTGCGTGAATATCATGGTTCAAACCACCAAAAAATCTATTCATTGTATCATCCTCAGATTCTTCTATGTCACAATGATGCATATAAGATTTGAACTCTTGGTAGTAAGCATGAATAGTGTTACTGCCTTGTTTTAATTGTTCCAATTTGCGAAGCAATTCACGATGATAGTAAGGAGGAAAAAAATGTTTTCTCATTATAGCCTTCAAATATTTCCAAGTTGTAGGTTGGTTGTCAATATTTTTCTTACAATGCACACTCCACCAAACAGAAGCAAAACCAGTAAATACTCTAGTGGCAGCTCATACTCTCTCAAGTTCAGAAAAATGATGGTGACTAAAAACTTTTTCTACTTCAAGCTCCCAAGCTAGAAAAATAGCAGGATTAAATCTACCCTCAAATGATGGTAAGGAAATAACCTGATCATGTGCTTGTGTTTGTTGTCCCACGTCTCATGATGGTGAAGATGTATCCGTCGTCCAAGAACTTCTGTCTCCGGTACCTGTCATGATTAGTAGAAACATGAAACAAAATTCGAGAATAATATTCCTATGAACTACTAGGATGTGGTGGTAAAGCGCTCACAGTAAAGCAAATATCAATATCTTACAAGTTTTTACCATGCAGCAGGTGGTGATAGGCAACCAACGATGTCAAATAACTCCAAAGATTGAGTAAAGTGATTGCTAGGTAAACATAAATATGCACGGTGTAGAAATATGTGGAGCTAGGTTGGCTATATATGGTAGCAAAATATTAGCAATAATCAATTCATAGATGCAATGTTGAATAAACGCTTAACGATGGTACTGTGCTGGTCCTAGGCTAGACCGGACTAGAGACGCGAGCCTAGAACACTAATGAGGTCACAGTGTAGCACAACTAGCATCAATAAAGGATACAAAGTAGCTCTGGACAGCAAGATATAAGTGAAGATCACAACGGCAGTAAAGATAATGATGAAAAACAACTGCCAAGCAGGATATACAACAACTCTCTCACCAACTTTCCTCTTGAAAAGTTTGAGTCAATTTTATGATAATTTTTCTACAGAATGCTACTGACTCAAGATTTCAAACGCAAAAGGAATCACTCAATTCCGAGTTGATATGAGGAGTCAAAAATTGTAAAACTGGCCTGGAAAACTGGAACAAGCTGTGTTCGCGAAATTTGGAGGGCAAAAGGATCTATTTAGAAGCCGATTTTGAGGTGTAAAATATTAAACAAGCTCCTGCAACTATTCAGATGCGGCTCGTTGCTAGCTTTAATTTGAGTACTTGTGGAGCCAAAACGGACTTCGTATGAAAAAGATATGCATGTTTTACTGAACTGGGTACAAAACAGATTCCAATCCGAATTCAGCTACAGAATTGAGTCTAAATAGATCTGAATTTCCTTTTTTTCTCCTCTTTTTAACTTACTTTTTTTCCTTTTTCTTTCTCTCTTTTTTTCACACTTTTTTTTAACTTTTTTCTCTTTTTTTCTCTCTGCCTTTTTTTTCTTTCTCCCTCTTTCCAAGACAAACTAGATAAGATGTAGATTGGATGAAGAGAAGATGCGAACGACCTCATGTATGATTGTGACAATTAACGATGGGTAGCACGAGGTGGAAATTGATGGATGAGGTGGTGGACAGTGGAAAGGATAACGATGCAGCGGCGACGTGACTAATGTGAACAGAACTCGAAACTCTAACGAACTAGACACTACGACCAGCAACTCGACACGACAATGCAACCGATAATTCAATAATGCAAACAATGAAAAGAAAATCGCAAAGGCTTAGACTGGCTAGGACAAAGGATGAATAGATCTAACTTTTTGTGGCTTTTTCTTGGACAATAGGTAAGAAAATAAATCTATTCTAGGGATAACTGGAAATTCTCACTGAGCAACCTGAAAACTGATACCACTTGATAATGGCGAGGGGCCTGATCTTTCGATGAGATGGTAACTATCGATTTGGTGGAGACGACTTTGATGATCCGACTACAAATGTCCACGACGTTGCGCCTTAGCAATCGCTAAACCAATCTCCAGGGGTTACTGACGATGCCAGAAGCACGATCAGCCTGACCATGAAGGTCTATTCCTGCATGCAATCGAAGAACAAGCAAGAATATGATAAAGCAATCTAAATATTGAAAATATAGATGAAGTATTGATAAAGATGCGGATCCGTAAGCGGTCTTGGTCTGGTCGTTGGACACAAACGAAGTACACGAAGTTGCAATGGCTAACTTTTGACTAAACAAATCCCAAAGAAAAAGCAAGGGTGGCGGCCAAGGAGGTGGTAGGACGTCCCAAGGCAGCCTAAAACTAACCCTAGGTCGTACAAGGCTCATGGGCCCAAGTGCAGGTGATGCAACATCTTTGGACTTGTAGTTTGACTCGGATTCTGCTGCAGCATCAGATTGTTTCGTCGATATCTCAACGCTCCGGGCGAATTTGAAGGTGAATCTAATTGGGTTCGAAAGTGTACAAAATCTAGTTTCCAACAAAAAAAGAATCACCCAATTTGGAGTCTGTATGAAGGAGTTCTTGCCGTTTTGAGTCAGGTATGTATGTGTAGTCCGAATCTGGATGCAGAACGTGAGAGACTTGGACTCTATATTCTCTTGGCCCAACAGTGACGTGAGAGAACTTTTTTAACTGCACCTAAACTTCTATTTTTCCCTTATCTTCATATGTGGATTGTACAAATGTCCCATGCACCTGGAATTAGACATGGCACAAAAGTCTGTGAAGTATTTTTGTCCTGAATGACATAAATAAATTCTTGCATAGTTTGCACTAGAAATCACCTCACAAATATACATGTATGCAATATTTTTCGTCGTATCCAACATAGTCATGTCCTCATCATTTGGTGACTAGCTCTACGGCATCTTGGAGGGTTGTGGGCCAATAGAATCCTTGCTGGAATGCTTACCCAACTAATGCCCTTGATCCAATGTGGGAGCTGCACATGCCTTTGTGTATTTCTGCCCGCAGTTCCTTTCCTCCTTCCCAGCAAATGCACTTCAATTTCACACCATTGGGCGTCGTTCTGCATGGAGTGTCATCGACAAACTGATACATACTTGCCCTTCGGGTTACTCTTTTAGCTTCTTCTTACTCTTTGGGAAGTTCTTCGGTTTGGAGGAAGTGGACTATATGCCTTGCCTAAGTTGGAGCCTGGGCTCAGCAATGAGGACTAGCGGCACCGCCGCATTCTTTGGGGCGCGTTTCTTGACTGCGGGGACCTGAGGCTCCGTAGGAGGGTTCAACCATGCAAGAGAATTGGAGTTGTTCCCGGCAGGGTCCCTCCCAGGTGCCCCGGAAGGCTCTGCTGGGAGAGGCTTACTAGAGTCCAATATCCACTCCTTTCGGGCCATTGTTGCTGGGGATACGGAGCGCTGAGTAATATGGAGAACAAAAGTTCCTGGTCCCACAGAAAGCTTTTGCGCAACACACTTTGATAGATGATTACCGATGTTGTTTTCTGCATGGGGTACGTGCTCTGTTTGCAATCCGTCAAAGTGTTCCTCCAACCTTCTCACTTCCTTGACGTATGCCTCCCTCAATGGGCTTTGGTAATCCTTGTTGACTTGCCTCACCACAAGTTATGAATCTCCTTTGATGATCAACTTCTTGATTCCCAATTCTGGCGATCCTTAGCCCAACAAGGAGCCCTTCATAGTCTGTTGTATTGTTGGTTGCCTCCTCCCGGGGGAAATGCATTTGGACGACGTACTTCAAGTGCTCCCCGGAGGGAGCAACGAGAAGCACGCCAGCCCCCGCACCTTGTAGGGAGAAGGCACCATCAAAATACATGATCCATTCTTGGGGGGATTCCTTGCCGGGAACAACTGTCTCTAGCACTTCCTCGTCGGGGGTTGGCGTCCATTCTGTAATAAACTCTGCCAATGCCATGCTCTGTATTGTTGAGGTGCTTTCAAACTTCAGGCCAAAGCTGGATAACTCCAATACCCATTCTACTATCCTGCCGGTAGCCTTTGGGTTCCGGAGTATCCTTTGCAACGGAAAGCGTGTAACAACCATGATCTCATGGGCTTGGAAGTAGTGGCGCAGTTTCCTTGAGGCCATGACTAGGCAAAATATGAAATTTTGCATGCCAGAGTACCTGGATCTAGGCCCCTGCAACAGTGAGCTGACGAAGTACACTGGGCGCTGCACCACTTTCCTTAGTCATGTCCTTGGGGCCATTTCCGCTGCCGTGCTATTCCTTATCCTAACCCGTATCTGACCTTGCCGAGTTGTTCTCATACTCTTCTCAGGAAGGGACACTAACTGAGGATGCTTCTTCAGCCACTTCCCGCTGTGCCACTAAGGCTGCGCTAACCACTTCATTAGTTGTCGTTAAGTATAGCAACAACGGCTCTTCTGGTTTGGGAGCAACCAGTGTAGGCATAGAGGAGAAGTAGGTCTTCAAATCCTATAGTTCCATATATGCTTCCGGGTTCCACTTCACGGGTCCTGCCTTCTTCAAGATCCTAAAGTATGGCAAGGCACGCTCGGTAGACTTGGAGATGAATCTGCTAAGTGCTGCGACATAACCTGTCAAACACCTGACATCCTTAACTGTCCTTGGCGCAGGAATCTGATAGATAGCTTTGATCTTATCAGGGTTGGCCTCTATCCCACGATGGGACACAAAGAAACCAAGTAGCTTGCCAAAGGGAACGCCAAACATGCACTTCTCCGGATTCAGCCTCAAGTTGATCTTGCGCCGATTGGAAAATGTCTCTTCCAAATCATGGATGAGGGTTGATTTGTCCTTGGTTTTGACCACAATTATCATCCATATAGGCCTCAATGTTCCTGTGCAACTGTGATTGTAAACCAATCTAGACTGCACTTGCAAAAGTAGACCCGACACTCTTCAACCCAAAAGGCATGCACATGAAGCAGTATGTGCCACATGGGGTGATGAATGAGGTCTTCTCTTCGTCTTCCTAGGACATAAAAATCTGATGATACCCAGAATAAGAATCCAAGAAAGAGAGCAGATCACAACCTTAGGTGGAGTTCACGATCTGTTCGACGCGCGACAAAGGAAATGGGTCCTTCGGGCAGGGCGTGTTCAGATCGGTGAAATCGATGCATAGCCTCCATTTTCCATTATCCTTGCGTATGACCACTGGGTTTGCTAACCATGTTGGATGCAGTACTCCTCTGACCAAACCAGCTGCCTCAAGCTTCTTGATTTCCTCCACAATGAACTATTGCCACTCCAAAGCTTGCTTTCGGACCTTCTGCTTGACGGACCGGTCATGTGGGCAGACAACAATGTGGTGCTAGATTACCTCTCTGGGAACACCAGGGATGTCAGATGGTTGTCAGCCAAACACATCTACATTTGCTCGCGGGAAGGCAACAAACACGCTTTCCCATTTGTCTTCAAGGGTGGCACTGATAGTAACGACACCATCACTGCCTTCCAGCCCTGCCGGGACCTTCTTCACAGCAGGCGCATCAACTTTGGATCTCTTGCTGTTGGAGCTCTCTGGCAAGTCATCAACAAGCGCAGCGCATTCCAGAGAGGTGCGCTTTCTGATTTCCTCACCGGGGCTCTTAATAGCTCTCTTCTTTTTCTTGCTCTCCTTGGCGGGACCAGTGATCTCCGTGGCCTCTGCCGTAACCGCATCCTAGTACATCTTATCCACGCAAATGATTACGTCCTTCCCGTCAGATGGAATGGAAAGGCCCCCGCCCTGGCATCTTCAATGTGCTGTAGGCATAGTGGGATGCCACCATGAATTTGGCCAGAGCTGGGTGTATAAAGAATCCATTGTAAGACAGGGGGAGATCAACCACATAAAACACAACATTCTCAGTCCGGTAGTTCAACTCTCCCCCAAATGTTACCGTTAACGTGATATTTCCATTAGGACGGCTCCTGCCGAGATCAACTCCTTGAAACGTGCGGATAACCTCAAGCTCTACCTCTGCTATCTGGAGTCTGCTGATGACCTTTGGGGAAATCAGATTCAACCCGGCCCCGCCGTCAACCAACATCTTTGTGACCATCAGGTTGCGGATTGTTGGTGAGACCAACAACGACAAGCACCCTATCGTAGTAGTGTGGCCGGGGTGGTCCTCTATGTCAAATATGATGGGCGTGCGGACTACTTGAGCAGCTTCCAAAATTCTGCTGCTGGCTCCACGACATTGACCTCATGCGCCCACTATTTAAGTTGGCGGTGAGTGGAATGCATAGATGCACCCCCGTCGATGCACAGGGCATCAGTGACCTTTTGGAACTTTTGCTCACTAGTTTCCTTCTCATCCCCTCCATCACTCTCTTCGTTCCAATCCTCCTTCTCACGGCCCTAGACGGGTTTCCCTTGGTTCCTAGGAGCCTTGCCGGGGCGATTTGCTTCATCGCCCGGACCCTTTCCGCCATCGCCATTTTGACTTTTTTCCTTATCATGCTTCTCATATTCAGCCGTGTGCTTCTTGACAGGCTGCTCAACCTGATGATACTCCTGGAGATCGTGGCTCTTGGTCCGATGGACCTTGCAGTACGGGCCATCACTCTTCCGAGCTTTCTCGGCAGCCGCAGCTTCCCAGCAATCATTGCATGCGGCAACCTCCTTGGCGGGTCCCTAAGCCTTGGCATTCTTGCCGGTAATAGGCGTGCTCGGCCCCTCGACTGACATCACGCCTTGTCCTTGTGCTTACTACTGCACTTCTTGTTCATCTTCTTCTTCTGACTAGTGGTATTGTTGTCATCCTCTGAGTTGATTTCGATGCCATTTTCTTCTCCACGGAGTTTCCTCCCCTCCTCCACCCAAGCACACTTGTCCACCAATGTGTAAAGCTCCTTCACAGTCTTGGGCAATCGAATGTTCATCTTACAACGTATCCGACGATTGTCTACATTGGACTGGAACGTTGCTATCACTGCAGCTGGATAGATATCTAGAATATTTCTATGGACTCGACAAAACCTCTGCATGTATTTCCATAGAGTTTCTCCTTCCTTCCGCGGGAGCAATTGCAAATCGATGGGTCGCCCTGGTTCTTGGTGAACACCTGTGAAGGCACCCACGAACTCATGGCACAGGTCAGCCCAGGTTGAAATGGAGTTATCCAGCAGATGCATCAGCCAAGACCTCACATTTCGCTTGAGTGCCAAAGGGATGTATTTTGTGAATACCTACTCATCCCTTCCCCGGCAGCTTGAACAGCGATGGTGTAGATGCTCAATAACTCTGCGAGATTCAGTCTTCCATCATACTTCTCTGGAATCTCTGGTTTTAACGTGCGAGTGGACGGCCAACGGACTTGGCGCAGCTCATGGGTCAAGGCGGGGCACCCTTCCTCGAAAGGCACTTACCCGCCCCCCGTCCAGCGCGGGATCATCGACGTTGGGGCCATCACGCCCGTCGGGCTGGTAGTGGTCGCCGCGGCGCTGCTCGATGGTGACGCACGAACGCTCCGCCTGCCTGCCCTCCGGGGCTCGTTGTTAGCCTTGATGTGATCGAGGGTCCGATGAGGCCATCAAGACATTGTTTGGCTCCTAATTGTGTGGCTCACACGCCGGCCACCATGGTGGGGACTGCACTGTGGGGGTGGCCCCCTCAGTACGGCTCGATGTGATCCTCCCGCCTCGGCGAAACAAATCAGACATTGGATGGTGGCTCGCCACTCATCCATCTGACCAGCCGCCTGCGGAAATCTCAGTAGCAGCTAGGCTCGCACCATAGCCTTTTTGGCGGTGCTTGGCATATGAGATGATGATGTGGACTGCAGCGTCGCCCGGCTTCTGATGGTGTTGGTGACGACCACGCGTGCTCTCGTCGTTGTGAGCCAGCCGCTTGGACGACATGCAGATGAGGCGGAGGCGCATGAGGGCCAGCGGTTCTGTCAAGCATAGTGGTTGGGTTAGCTCGTCCCGGGGGTGGCGCATGCTCTGCGTTCACGTTCGCGATGGGAGCAGCCGGATAGTTGTGATTCTCTCCAGAATGTGCGCCACCACCAAGACTATGCTCTTCGGCTGGGCGAGGAGGTACGGAAGGAATGATCTCTCTGCTCGTACCTCATGGAGCGTTGCCGCTGGGATGCTGTCCATCTCCGGTGCCTGCTCCCGCTATGGCCGCGGGAGGTGTGGTAACGACGCCGCCTGCGCCGACCACGTCTCCCACAGTGTCCGCATTCCCATGAATCCCCGCATACCCCACAGCGTCGGCGCCCGTGGGTAGTGTCGTGGGAAAACCACAGCCGCCTATGGGACAGGAGTCCCTTTTTGGTTCGGCGGGGGGATGGGCATGTTGCACAAAGAGCGAAGAGCGTGGCACAACACGACAGAAATTCCACAGTCAGTATTTACCCAGGTTTGGACCGTCGCGGGGCGTAAAACCCTACTCCTGATTTGGTGGATTGATGGTGGAATGGTGGAAAAGAACACGACGCTCTTGCCCGGCAAGGTTGCCTCGGGGCGAGAGCGGTCGCGCGCATATGAGGGTGTGTGGGTTCGAATGGCCGAATCCTTTATATAGTTTCCATGGGCCTCCTTTTATATATTAAGGGGTCACCACATTGGCAAATCAGTCTTTCTAGGCTGAATAGAAAGCAAACAGTGCTATCATACCTAACTCTTTAGGCTAACATAGCACATAAAATGCGCCGCTCAGTGTCACTTCAAAGCTCACCCGGCAGGTCTTGTCGGGTTGTTTTGCCAGCTCACGCTTGCTTGCTCGACACATCACAGGACGGGTGTCATTTGCAGGCTCTTTTTGTAGGAAGTGGCAGCCATGTGGTAGGGGGCTGCCATTGAGCCACTTAGGAGCTTGACACCGCATTGATTGATGATGGGCGTCATCTTGAGGTATTGGTTTGCCTCCGTGAGCCCCCGGCAGGCCTGCCGGGGCGAAGTTGGAGGCTTGCTTCCGGGGCGATCCGACCCCGCCAGACTCGCATGCCCAGCAAGGAGGGCTCTTCTTCTAGTGATATCTTGCGCCTTTGGCTGGTCTTGGTTGTCTTGATCTCCTTGGCCAACTCTCTGATTCCTCAAAGGGCTGACCCCTTCGAGTCTTAATCTGATGCTGGTGTAGTAAACTTGCCCTTGGGCCTGTTGACTCGTTGTCTAGGCACTAGTCAGGGGAAAATATACACCCATGTTTGTGTACCCCGACATGAACCCCTGGGACTGAGCCATACATGTCACTAGCCACGCTGGGTTAGGCCCCAATAGTGCAAGGACATGTGGCAGGGAGGGATAACACGCGCATGGCAGTTTGTCATGATGACCAGCCCATCCAACATCCACTTCGCGTAATTACCGCGGGTCGTGGGGGCGTGGGAGTGTAGCAGTTAATGTAAAAATGGCAACTTTTTTGAAGAGCCGCACTGCTCCCCCATCACATCCCATAAGAGGGGAAAACGCGGAACGATGCTGCACATTCGCCGCCTTTCTTGCCTCTGCAACATCTTCCTCCGCAAGCCAAGCAACTGCCCACTTCTTTTCATCCCACATTCACTGCCGCCCCCCCCCCCTTTCGATCCCCTCCCCGCACCCCTTCCTGCGACTTGGGGATATGGGGAAGAAGAATACGTCCAAGGGGAAGCCAGCGATCGCTGCAAAGGAGGCAGCTGATGAGGGGAGCAAGAGGGCGATTGAGCTGGACAAGAAGTGGAGAGGCAACATTTTCTTCTTCCCATCGAATCTCCACAACAACATCTTGCAGGCGATGTATCGATAAATTTGGGGGAGGATCCTCCCGCAGGGGCATGGCGCTCCCAAGGTTCTGGCGGAGGGGAGAGAGGACCCGCTAGATTCATACGGATTGTTCTGCGCATATTTCATTTGTGGCTTCTGCCCTCCCTTCTTGCATTTCTTCGAAGCGATGATGGCAGTCTACGGATTTCATATCTTGGATTTCATGCCCAATGCAATGGCATGCATGGTGATCTTCACCCATTTGTGCGAAAACTTTGTTGGAGTTGCCCCCAACATTGTTCTATTCCGACACTAGTTCGTCCCACGGGTGGAGAACAAAAACCACTGCTCGGGCAACAATGCTGGATGCCGCGGGTGATACCAAGGGATAATTGGGATTATATCTCTGGCAATCGGCACAGCAGATGGAGGAATGGAGGAGAGATTGGTGCTGGATTCAGGATGAGAAGGCTCCTGAGTTCTGTCAGGCAAGAACGGAATGCCTCGAGCGTAATAGCGTTTGAAGGGAATTCGGTCTCACCGAGGACAGGCTGCGCCCGGCAATAAATAGGATCGCCCATTTGAAGACATGCAGGCTGACTGTTTAGCACGTAGGGGTAGATTTTCTCCTCCACCAGATTGCTCCTCTGCAAATGGGGGATAGATTCGCCTCGGAGTACGGGGATGCTGGAGACAGGATGAGACTGCTCCCGGGCCTAGCCAACAACCTAACAGTGTATGGCCATGCCTGGTTATGCGATCAGTTGTTTGGCTGCTTCGGGCTATATCCGTTGCTGGCAAACATCATCCCGCTCAACATCAATTCTACCAGGAGTCAGATTCTGCAGTGGATGCCCCAGTGTAATGTTGATGGCGTCTCAAGGTGATTGGAAGTTACCCACTCTTGATGAAGAGTTGGCATGGTCTTCCACCTTAGTAGAAAGGGTTACTAAGGTGGATACTAGGATGTATAAATGCACCTCCGAGGTGGAGGTGGCGTATATCAAGAAGCGGCTTGAGGAAGACAAGGCGGCTCGAGCTGCGGCAGCGACGAAGGATGTGAAGGCAACAAAGGGAAGGGGAAAGGCTAGTGGTGAAGGTCTGTCCCACGACAACGGTGGGACGGAAGCCATGGAATAGGTTGCTGGGGAAGAGTCTGCCGAGGACGGGCTCTCCGGGATCGAGGCTCTGAATACGGTGGCAACAGAGTCCTGGGAGGAAGGAGGGGCTGGGAAGTGGAGGAACCTAGGGAGACATGGCTCACAGAAGGCCCCCAAGCCCCTGAGCCGATCTTGGACCCACGTCCCCGCAGGCGGGCAGCCAATCGAGGGGCGGCAGCCCCAGATCCCGCGCCAGCCACGAGGAGGACAAAGGAGACCGCCTCCAAGGTGATTGTTTCCGAGGGCGCACGCCGGCACTCTCCCCGGCTCTCCGAGGCTGGGGTTCCCCCCACCAAGCAATTGATAACCTTGGAGGGAGACACCAGCGCCCAGTCAAGTTTGAACTCTTCACAGAGCTCGTCTTCATCTGAGCCTCCAGTGCCCCGGCAAGGCCCAAAGTTGCTGGGAAGCTCTATTAGCCTGCCCTAGAAGAGGAGTCGGGCCTCCACGCCACCCATGGAGTTTGCGCCGTACTCCATGCTCGTCGATGAAGAGTAAGATAAACTACTTTCTCACCATCCTCCCACCTTATCTCTTCTTGAGTAAGCTTGCTTTTGCTTACTGACTGATTTGGTTTGTTGGTCGCCACCAGGGAGGTGGAACACGAGGAGGAAACTCTCATCCATTGGTCCAAACGACTCAGGCGTGCGGAGCCATCAACAAGGGTGGAGGAGACGCGCCCGGCAAGGAGCAACACGAGCACCCGGACACCAAGCCCCCAGCTCAGCCCCCGGCCCGCAAGCGCAGAAGAGATCCCACCTGATGGCGATGGTGGTGAAGTGCTCCCTCTCGCATAAGGAGATGGGGTCACTCAAGATGAGTCCCTCCAAGAGGGGCCCATCCCGTCGGCCGCTGGAGCTGGTGAATCACGGCCAAGGTCCCCCACGGAAGAGCCGTCTCGAGGTGATACCGCAGTTCCCGGGAGAGGAGACGTGATGAGGACATCACTAACAAGGTTACACCCACGGCCCCAACTAACACATATACAGGACGAATTACTAGAGCTCGCGCACGCCAATTAAATTACCAGGTACTTTCGTTTCTTGGTAATGATTCTAATGTTCATGAGAATAGGATGCTGCCGAAATTGGATACATTTGTCTTGCTTACAAATGAAGGGCCTGGCTTGGACAAGATGGATGAACATTGGAGCAAGATCAAGCATGGAGATGATGGCATGCGCAAGGGGAACAAGAACGGAGTTACAGGTGATGATTTCAGGACATTGAAGCCACCATAATGAGTGTGTGAAGCCTTGGATGAAATATACAAGACGCCACTTCATAAATTTCGTCCGGAGGCTATTATAGGTGCTGCGTCACCTTATTATTGCGACAGGCCCATGTAATTTCAAAATACTTGAGTATAGGCTGTTTTTAGAGTCCGTATGTGTGGGGAAACAAGAGTTAGGGTTGGTTTCGGACCCCTCCTCCAGGGGCCACGAAATTCCCCCCTCTTCCCCCATATATACAGCCCTTAGGGCATCGTTTAGACTTTGGGTTTTGTTTAGATTAAATTTCACCATAGCTACAACTTCGCGTACTTCGTTTGTGTTCAACGACCACACAAAGACGTCATAGAACCCCACCTTGATCAATAAAGCTTTCCTCTTATATTCGCAATATCCAGATTGCAATCTTAGTTTCTTGCTTGTTCTTCGTTTGCTTGCAGGAAATGGACCCTCATGGTCAGGTTGGTCGTGCTCCGGCGTGGTCAATAACCGCTCGGAGTTGGTTTAGCGATTGCTAAGGCGCGACGTCCTCGCACGTTCGTAGTCGGATCGTCAAAGTCTACTCCACCGAAAACGATAGCCACCATCTCTTCGAAACACGGGACACCTTTACCTCTATCAAGTGGTATCAGATTTCCAGGTTGCTCGGTGAGATTTTACAGTTTTTCGTAGATTAGATCGAGTCTGTTCTTCATACCTACAGTCCACGAAAAAAGCCAAAAAAATATTAGGATTAGTTCATCATATCCGCACCAGTCTGAGCCATTGCATAATATTTGCCGTGTGTGCTTAGTTGAATTTGCGGTTGCATCGTCGTGTCGAGTTGCTGGTATTAGCGTCTAGTTCTTTAGAGTTTCGAGTTCTGTTCACAGTTTGTCACGCCACCGCCGCACCATATTCATCGATGCTGCCATACCACCACCACCGCTGCCATATCCCACCATCGCGACCACATACCACCACCACTGCCATAACTTACAACCGCTGCCATATCCTACCACCATATATCCACCACCAATCCGAGTTCTTTTCATATTAGGTTTGTTCTCGAGATCCATCTCGGTTTCGGATTCGTGTTTCCTTGCCTGCGTAGGTCCCTAACAGTTTTTAGGGCAAAATTTCGACAGGTGAAAATATTTTTTCCTATCCTATTTTTAGCCTTCTCTGAGTCTTTTTAGACACGTGCCATCATACTGTTTTTTACCGCACTTTTTCGTCGTCGCTGCCCTAATTCTGAAAAAAAATCGTCAATTTTTTTTTGTGCATATCATCTTAGTTTGACTTGGGAAGAGTTTTGAGACACTCGCCATTATAGTGATTTTCGGCAAAAAAAATAAACAAAAAAGAGGCGAAAAACATATCAAAGTGTGCTTTCCCCTTGATTACGTCCAGCGCCATGATTTTGTAAGTGTTCTAGGCTCGCGTCTCTAGTACAGTCTAGCCTAGGACCAGCACAGTACCGTCGTTGAGCATTTATTCAACTTTGCATCTCTGAATTGATTATTGCTGACCCTTTTTGCTACCATCTTATAAGCCTTCCCAGCTCCACATACATCTACGTCGTGCGTTTGACTCTCCTTGGTAATCGCTTTATCCAAGCTTTGAGAGTTTTGACTACCACGGTTGCCGATCACCACCTGCTGCTGGGTAAGAACTGGTAAGAATTTGAGATTTGCTTGACGGATTTGTGACGCCCCACCACCACCATTTTCTAGTAGTCTGTAGGATCATATTTTTGTGTGTTCCCATTGCTGCTAACCATGCCAGGATCACAAGTCGACGAGACTGACTGGGAGAACATGACGAACAAGGAGTTGCATGATAAATTTCAGCAAATGATGGGTCAACAGGTAGAAGACGTGATGACCAGTTTTGACAACGCACTAGCGAGGATGGATGGCATTGAGAAGTCAATTGACACCAAGTTGGATACCAAATTCGCTGAAGTGCTTGTGCATCTACCTCCACCTGTTGCACCATTCCAACAACAACAACAACCACTTTCACGTCGCGAAACCGCCCTCCGCAAAGCGAGCCGTGTCGCTCTTCAACCTGGCCAAACTGTTGGTGTTGTTGTTGATACTTATGTGGCTCCTGCTACTGCTGAGGAGGAGGACGATTACGCAGGGGATTACGAGGAAGAGGTTGATCAAAATCAGAACTATGTGCAACAACCATCACCACAACCACCAGGTCGTCCACATGCATATAATCGCAATGGTATGGCTGCACCACACCCTCAGGTACGCGATCATGACCATCTCCCTAAACTAAAATTAAATACACCATTTGAGGGTAGATATGTTCCCGATATATATCTTACTTGGGAGTTAGAAATCGAACAACATTTTACATGTTTAAAATATCCCGAGGAGAGACGTGTTGCTGCTGCTCTTTGTGCTTTCACTAGTTTTGCTTGTGTGTGGTGGTCTGAATATTGTAGATTACATCCGGATAATATTCCAACTATTTGGGCTGCTTTGAAGGCTGCTATGCGTACTCGTTGGGTTCCACCATATTATCAACGCGAATTACTTCGGAAATTACAGCGTTTAAGACAAGAAAAAATTATGTAGAGGAATATTATCAGGAATTACAAACTGGCCTGATTAGATGTGGTATCGTTGAGGATAATGAGGCTATGCTTGCACGTTTTATGGGTGGCTTAAATAGAGAGATTCAGACAATTCTAGAGTATAAAGAGTATAATAATATCACTCGTTTATTTCATCTTGCTTCCAAAGCTGAACGTGAAGTGCAGGATCGACAGGCCTTGGCACGAACTAATTTTTCTGCAGGTCGACCTTCATCATGGACACCACGTGCATCATCTACTTCGACACGTCCGGCTGCACCACCGCCTACTTCATCTGTCACTTCTAGCCGTGATAAAAGCAAACGCACCACCACCATCAACCAGGAGTACACCTTCCGGTCCTGCGCAGAGCTCTTCTTCATCCATGGCATCCAATGGGCCAACACATGATGTTATATGTCATCGTTGCACTAGTCGTGGTCACTGTGCGAGCAAATGCCCATCGCAGCGTGTCATGATTGCTACTGAGGATGGTGGTTATGAGTCCTCTAGTGACTATGATGAGGAGATTTTGGCTCTTATTACACGTCAAGAACATGGTGGAGATGATTCTGAAAATGAGACGCAATACATGGCTCCTAAAGACGCTGACAGGTATGAATGTTTAGTTGCTCAACGTGTTTTGAGTGTGCAGGTCACACAAGCGGAGCAAAATCAGAGGCATAATTTGTTCCATACAAAGGGAGTTGTGAAGGAACGTTCTGTCGCGTCATCATAGATGGAGGGAGTTGCAACAACTTGGCTAGCATGGAGATGGTGGAGAAGTTATCTCTCACCACAAGACCACATCCACATCCTTACTACATCCAATGGTTCAACAACAGCGGCAAGGTTAAGGTAACACGTACTGTTCGTGTGCATTTTAGTATCTCCACATATGCTGATTATGTTGATTGTGATGTGGTACCCATGCAAGCATGTTCCTTATTACTTGGTAGACCATGACAATTTGATAAAAATTCTGTACACCATGGTAGAAACAATCAGTATACTCTTGTTCATAAGGATAAACGTATTACTTTGCTTCCTATGTCTCCTGATTCCATTTTGAAAGATGATATTAATAGAGCTAATAAAGCAAAACATGATCAAATAAGAGTGAAAATCAGATATTGGCAAAAGAATTTGAGCAACAAATGAAGCCTAATAACACACCATCATCTCATGTTGCATCCGAAATGCAATTAAATAGTGGATGTTTACTTGCCACCAAATCTGATATTGATGATCTAGATTTAAGCAAATCTGTTTGCTATGCTTTTGTGTGCAAAGAGGCATTATTTTCATTCGAGGACGTGCCTTCCTCTTTGCCTCCTGTTGTCACTAACATTTTGCAGGAGTTCGCAAACATCTTTCCACAAGATGTGCCACCGGGATTACCACCTATTCGAGGGATTGAGCATCAGATTGACTTAATTCCTGGTGCATCGCTACCCAACCGCGCACCATACCATACCAATCCAGAGGAGACGAAGGAGATTATGCGTCAAGTACAGGAGCTACTCGACAAAGTTTATATATGTAGCGACCAGACATCAAACAGTCTGATCTCTGTGCATCAGTGTCATCCCTGGATCAGTAATGCTGACACACACAGTACTTGAAGGATTTATAACAGAGTAGCAATCACACACTTATTACATCGATAGTCCAACGATGATCTTATTACAATAAATATGGCTGAAGGCCATCTAATACGATAACAGCGAAAGGCTTGGAAGATAAGTAAGTCCATCAACTCCAGCGGCATCACTAAGTATAGAACCACGACCTAAAAGGCATCTTACTCATCGTCTGAAAAGTCTGCAACATGAAACTTTGCAGCCCGAAAACGGGTCAGCACATGGAATATGCTGGCAAGGTAACACAAGAGAATGCAATGGAAGTAAAATTATACTATATGCAATATGGCTGGTGGAAAGCTGTATGGTTACAGTTTTTGCGTAAAGCCAATTTTTCCCTACTTCAAAGGAATAGATTTTAATTAACTATCATGGTAGTTAAAACATCGTTGAGAAGATAGACATCCTCTCAACCCCAATTAAAGTTCATCATTAAACCCAACAATATTAAATTAAAGTAACATGATGAGATTCACATGATAATCCAAGTACTAGATACTCAAGACATCCGTAACCGGGGACACGGCTAATCATGATTAGTTTGTACACTCTGCAGAGGTTTGTGCACTTTTCCCCACAAGACTCGATCGCCTTCGTTTGGTTTCTCGCACTACATGGTGTTTGAGAAACGGATGACCGAGACACAGTCTTTCCGAAGAGGTCCCCTTAACCAGATAGATAGGCCGTTACACCTACAAAACCCACTACATCTGCTAGCCCATCATGGAAAGGTTTCCCACAACTTACTCAACTATGCCAGAGCCCATATTGGCATATGGCTGCACACGGAAGTTTCTAGTATGAAAAATCTCATGATCCCTTTGAGCCTGGGTGGCAGTCCAAAAGAAAAACAGGCAATTACTGGAATACCTAGATGCCTCAATCCACCCAGATGTGTATTAATGTTGCCACCTTAAGTTGAACCATTAATTAACAAACTCACATCTGTCATGGATTTCACTCACCCAATCTACGTCTACGAGCATAGCATGTCCTAACAGCAAACGTAGAAGTAACTCCCAAAGGTTTGAATGTAATGCAGGTAATAGGTACTACCTCAAACTACTTCCCAATCCCACAAGTTAATTAATCCTACTCATGCAATGTGTGCGGGTTGGACTAATGCAATGAAAACTGGGTAATTGGAAAGTATGATCAAAGTGTTACTTGCCTTGCTGATGATCCGCAAAACCTAGACACTCAAAGTAGCAAGCGGCGCACTCCGGTTACTCTATCGCAATCAAACAAGCACACAATAAGTACTTAACTAATGCACGGATAAAACTCAAATAAAAGATATAACCAGAAAGTTCAACTTAAGAACTCCGGTTTGCAAAAAGAATCAACTCGAAAGAAGCAACGAAACTCAAACTGCGAAAGAAACGAGCTCCGGTTTACTAGTTGGCCTAAAGTCAAATTTTACAGTAGCCAAAACTTTGTTAAAGTTGATTCAACATAAAGATGGCATCGAGACGAAGATCTGGGATTTTGAATCACCTGATTCCGACTCTCGAGCGAAAAGAAAAACGCGAAACAAGATCAGGGCAGAAATCGCGATCGGAATAATCGCGGATAAATACCCCGAAAAAGAAAATGGACGAACAGGCTAACGAACGAACCTTCGCTGTCTGCGGCTAACTAACGAAAACCATTCGTTAAAACGAACGTATGGACGAACGTCCGCTAAATAACTAAACCGAGAGAAAACCGAACCTATCTAATCTAATAAAACAGATCTACGGTTTTTTTTAAAACCGAGCGGTTCGAACTAAAAAAAGGCATCTACCTCGCGAACTCCGCCGAGACGGCAGCGGCGGTCCGGCGGTCCGGCGACGGGGCGGCGGGGCGGCAGGGTGGTGCGGCGGCAGCTGCGGCAGCACGCGGCGGCAGGGCGGCTGGGTGGCGCGGCGGCGGCAGTCGCGGCGGCGGGGCGGCGGGGTGGCGCGGCGGCGTCAGTCGCGGCGGCAGCGGGCGGCGGCGGCGGCAGTCGCTGGCGGCGGCAGCTAGGGTTTGGGGCGGGGCTGGCGGCGGTTTGGGACGGCTCGGGCGACTTATAAAGCCCAGAGTCCTGGGCTAGTAATACTCCAAGTTGGTTTCCCCTTTATTAAAAAAAATATAGAGTGCCGGCGCAGAAAAACTAACGAAAGAAATACTAAACGAACTCCAAAATTCCCGAAATATATTTTCACCGTCCTCTAATAATATTTAGGACAAAGTGAACATTTTTCCCGGACCTACATGAAAATTTGAAAAACGCGTATTTTTCCTATGCAAATAAATCCGCAAATAAATCCAGAAAAATACCAAAAGTGATTTTAATATTTTTTCCTCCAATATTTCTGTTATTTTGGAGAAATCATATTATCTCCGCTCATTTTTGGTATTTAAAATATTTTTAGGAGAGAAAAATAATTAGAATCACACTGTCCTCGTACCGGTATTCGAGCGAACTCAAATACGAAAATGGTAAAATTCCCAACTCTCTCCGTAGGTCCTTGAGTTGCTTAGAATTTCGAGGAACTCCACAACCAAAATGCAAAAAGCATGAAATGCAATATGATCTATGTATAACATTCCAAATTGAAAATTTGGGATTTTACAAACCTACCCCCCTTTAGAATGAATCTCGCCCTCGAGATTCGACTTGGCTAGAGAACAGGTGTGGGTGGTCCTTGCGTAGATCATCTTCTCGTTCCCACGTGGCTTCTTCCTCGGTGTGGTGACTCCATTGAACTTTGCAAAACTTGATAACCTTACTACGAGTAACTCTGCTCGAAAATTCGAGAATCTTTACCGGCTTCTCCTCATAAGTCAGATCACTGTCCAACTGAATTGCTTCCAGGGATACTGTGTCTCTAAGCGGTATATCGGCCATCTCCGCATGACACTTCTTAAGCTGCGATACGTGAAACACGTCATGCACTCCTGACAATCTTTCGGGCAATTCCAACTTATAGGCAACCTCTCCCATGCGTTCCAAAACACAGTAAGTTCCCACAAATCTCGGGGCTAACTTCCCTTTAACTCCGAAACGTTTAACTCCTCGTAGAGGTGATACTCTCAGGTACGCTCTGTCTCCGATCTCATAGGCTATCTCCTTGCGCTTCGAGTCTGCATAACTCTTCTGCCTGGACTGAGCTACCTTCAGTCTATCTCGGATCAACTTAACCTTCTCTTCAGACTCTTTGATTAAGTCTGGTTCAAACAATTGTCGGTCTCCAACTTCATCCCACATTAACGGTGTTCGGCATCTCCTTCCATACAATGCCTCGAACGGTGTCATCTTCAAACTGGCTTGGTACCTGTTGTTGTATGAGAACTCCGCGTAGGGCAAATTGTCATCCCAACTAGATCCATAATCTAGTGCACAGGCTCTCAGCATATCCTCCAAAATCTGATTGACTCTCTCCGTCTGCCCATCTATCTGCAGGTGAAATGATGTGCTAAAATCTAGCCTGGTACCCAAAGTTTCATGTAACTGATTCCAGAACTTTGAGGTAAACTGGGTTCCTCTATCTGATATGATGCTCCTCGGAACTCCATGCAGACATACAATTCTGGTCATGTATATCTTTGCCAACTTTGCACTAGTATATGTGGTTTTCACAGGGATAAAGTGGGCTACCTTCGTCAATCGGTCTACTACTACCCAGATTGAATCATATCCTGCTTTGGTCCTGGGCAATCCGGTGATAAAATCCATGCCAAGCTTCTCCCACTTCCATTCGGGTATCGGCATAGGTTGTAACAATCCTGCTGGCTTCTGATGTTCTGCCTTCACTCTCTGGCATACATCACAAACTGCTACATACTCCGCAATATCCTTCTTCATACCGGTCCACCAGAAAATATCCTTCAAATCCAAATGCATCTTAGTATTTCCTGGGTGAATCGAGTATGGCGAATCATGGGCCTCTTGTAGAATCAACTTCCTCATCTCCGGGTCATTAGGCACATAAACGCGGTCCTCAAACCACAAGGTGTCGTGTTCATCCTCACGAAAACCTTTAGCTCTTCCTTCGCTCATCCTCTCCTTTATAGCGACAACCTCCTTGTCAGCCTTTTGAGCTTCTCTAATTTAATCCATTAGGGTAGACTGGATTTCTAATGTTGCTACATAGCCTCTCGGAACTATCTCCATACGTAGTTCTCTTAGGTCCTCGGCTAACTCCTTTGGAAATTCTTCCATCATTAGGGTATTGACATGGCTCTTACGGCTTAGCGCATCGGCTACCACGTTAGCGTTTCCGGGATGATAATGCAATCTCATGTCATAATCCTTAATGAGTTCCAGCCATCTCCTTTGCCTAAGATTCAGCTCCTTCTGAGTGAATATATACTTCAAACTCTTGTGGTCCGTATATACTTCATAATGGTTCCCAATAAGAAAATGTCTCCACGTCTTCAATGCATGCACTACGGCTGCTAACTCCAAATCGTGGGTGGCATAGTTCAGCTCATGAGGTTTTAGTTATCGTGAAGCATACGAAACAACTCTTCCTTCCTGCATAAGAACAGCTCCAAGTCCTCGACGTGAAGCGTCGCAGTACACCTCATAATCCTTATGTTGATCTGGCAGAATCAACACAGGGGATGAGACCAAACGTTTCTTTAATTCCTGGAAACTGGCCTCACATTCTTCTGTCCAACTGAACTTGGTGTCCTTCTTCAGCAACTCCGTCATTGGTTTTGCAATCCTCGAGAAATTCTCGATGAATCTCCGGTAGTATCCTGCAAGTCCAAGAAAACTCTGCATCTCTCCAACTGTTGTTGGGGCTTCCCAATGGGTCACAGTGTCCACCTTAGCGGGATCTACTACTATTCCTTCTCCAGATATAACATGTCCGAGAAAATCCGACTTCCTTCAACCAAAACTCGCATTTGCTAAACTTGGCATATAACTGATGTTCTCTAAGCTTCTCCAATACCAAACGCAAATGCTCTGCATGCTCCTCTTCATCCTTTGAGAAGATCAATATATCATCTATGAACACTACGACGAACTTATCCAAATACTCCATAAACACTTTGTTCATCAAGTTCATAAAGTATGCCGGTGCGTTTGTCAGACCAAACGACATAACGGTATACTCGTACAACCCATACCTAGTGGTAAAGGCCGTCTTAGGTATATCCTGCTCTCGGATCTTCAATTGATGGTACCCTGATCGCAGATCGATCTTGGAAAATATCTTAGCTCCTTGCAATCTATCGAACAGATCAATGATCATCGGTAATGGGTACTTATTCTTAATCGTTACTTCATTTAATCCATGGTAATCAACAACCATTCTTAACGATCCATCCTTCTTTTCCACTAGAAGTACTGGCGAACCCCAAGGTGAAGAACTTGGGCGTATGAATCCTTTATCCAGTAACTCCTTAATCTGTTTCTTTATCTCCTCCAAATCCTTTGCGGGCATCCTATATGGTCTCTTAGAAATTGGCCCGGTGCCTGGAAAAAGTTCAATCAAAAACTCTATATCTCTATCTGGTGGCATGCCAGGTAACTCCTCTGGAAACACATCCGGATAATCCTTCACTACTGGCACTTCCTCCTGAATAACTCCCGTGAGAGAATGTACTTGAGTCCTTATAGGCGAATGCCTAGATACATACTTAATCCTTTTTCCCTCTGGGGTGGTGAGCAAAATAGACTTACTGGCACAATCAATGTTACCTCCATACTTAGATAGCCAATCCATACCTAATATCACATCCAATCCTTGTGACTCCAGAACTATTAGGTCAGATGGGAAAGTATGGCGTCCTATGATCAATGGAGTCTGAAAACATCCTTGGTGTGCCATATAATCTGCTCCAGGTGAACTTACTAACATGGGGGTCTTAAGAACTCGGGTGGACATCCTATGTCTATTTACGAATCCCCTTGAAATATATGAATGCGATGCACCAGTATCGAAAAGAACTATTGCGGTAAATGTCTTAACCAAAAACTTACCGACAACAGCATCTAGTTGCTCTTCTACCTCCTCCACGGTCACGTGGTTCACTTGTCCTTTGTTGAATGGGTTGGGCTTCTTCGCGGCGCTTCCATTGCCGTTCCCATTCTTAGCTTCTGGGCATTCATTGGCATAATGTCCATTCTCCCCGCACTTGTAACAAGTGACATGGCTAAAATCCCTCTTGGTGGGTGTGGACGGTGTAGTGTGGTTCTGGTTTCCATTGGCTCCATTCCCATTTCCATTTCCATTCTTGGTGCCATTGTGATTGTGCGAGCTACCTCCTCCATGGGTATGCTGAAACTGTCCTACCGTTTTAGGGGTAAAACGGGGCTTGTGCTGAGCTCCAGAGTTATACTTTCCTTGCCCATACTTCCTCTTGCGACTCTCAATCTGTTGATGCTTCCTTTCAATCATTAGGGCGCGGTCAACCAACTCCTGGTAGTTATTGAAAGTTGCCACCATCAACTGTACGCTCATCTCATCATTCAGCCCTTCCATGAATCTCTCCTGCTTTGCGGCATCTGTGGCCACATCATCTGGGGCATAACGAGATAGGGTACTAAACTCATCCACATAGTGGGCCACAGTACGGTTCCCTTGGCGCAAATTGCGAAATTCCTGCTTCTTCATACTCATAGCTCCGGTTGAGACATGGGCGGTACGAAAAGCTTGCTGAAACTGATCCCAAGTCACATTGGCTATGGGGTAAGTGGCTGTGTAATTCTCCCACCATGCTGCGGCTGGTCCAGACAACTGGTGTGCGGCAAATCACACCTTCTCAGCATCCGAGCAATTGGCGGTGGTCAAGTCCCTTCCAATCTTGCGTAGCCAGTCATCAGCCACTATTGGTTCGATGCTGCTAGCAAACACGGGTGGTTGCAACCTTAAGAAACGTGTCAGGTTGTCCACGGGTGGTGGTGGTGGAGGGTTGTTGTTGTTGTTATTCTGGTTGTTCTGGGTGTTCTGGACAAGAAGTTGCATCAAGGTGTTCTGCTGCTGGATCAACTGGGTGAGCTCAGGGGGAAACTCAAATTCACGCCTTGGAGGCATCTGATGGGTGTAGAGGGAAGAGATTAGAATAGAAAAGAGGTCTAAGGGAAAATCACTACCCATATGCACATGAGACAAACACACAATCATATCACACAGATCAATTTCAACCAAGGTCTTACAAATCTAACGATCGTTACAAAGGTGCTCTAAACTAATATATGGGGGTAAACTACTAGTCAAAGGGTGGTCATCTAAAAATATTGATCGGCAAAGGATTCCATAATATCTGCTCCAACTTCATCTTCATAGTCTTCGTCCTTGCTATCCTCAGCTTCCGAATCTGTGTCATCTATAATGATGTAGTCTTCCGATGGAATCTCCTTGGGTTCTTCTTCCTCGTCTTCTTCTCCCACGAGTATTCCTAACTTCCGTGTCAAATCATCATTCTTCTCCACAAGTATCTTCATTTCCTCCTCTTATCCGTCGCGTGTAGACTTGAGTTCTTCCTCTAGCTCTGAAATCCTATTTAGGGCTTTCTTCAAATCTATCATCCCTGCACACATCTGGTGCTCCTGGCGACGAATGTGATTGTTCAACTCCTGGATGAATGCTGCAATGGACCTATCCTTCCGGGTGGTGATCATATCCCAGTTCTCATCTCGGCGTCCACAAATCTGGTAGATGGTGTCCTTTAGCTCCTGCTTGTAGACTTCTCCAATCCTTCCCATAGCAATGTGGGTTGCCATGCTCCTACCTAGGCTCCATGTTGGCGCATTGAAGGAAAATGCTATGAGTGAGGTGACGGGTGCGAACGTCCTTCCTGGAACTTGGGCTTGAATCAACCAACGCTCCACCTCAGGTAGAGTGGCATTGTAGGTTCCGGTGAAACTTGGTAGCCAATATTTAGATATCTGGTGACTTCCTTCAGGTGTCGTCCAAATGGTGTATCCTCATCCGGTTGCATGAACTTGTGCTTTGCTTCCACCATCCTAAAGAGTAGAAAAGATGAGGAGTTAGAAAGAGAAGACTGAATAGTGCTCTAGGGCTTGTCTTAGTGGTCGTGTCCTACAGTCAACGTGTGCTCTGATACCATCTTGTAGCGACCAGAACTCAAACAGTCTGATCTCTGTGCATCAGTGTCATCCCTGGATCAGTAATGCTGACACGCACAGTAATTGAAGGATTTATAACAGAGTAGCAATCACACACTTATTACATCGATAGTCCAACGATGATCTTATTACAATAAATATGGCTGAAGGCCATCTAATACGATAACAGCGGAAGGCTTGGAAGATAAGTGAGTCCATCAACTCCAGCGGCATCACTGAGTATAGAACCACGACCTAAAAGGCATCTTACTCGTTGTCTGAAAAGTCTGCAACATGAAACGTTGCAGCCCGAAAACGGGTCAGCACATGGAATATGCTGGCAAGGTAACACAAGAGAATGCAATGGAAGTAAAACTATACTATATGCAATATGGCTGGTGGAAAGCTCTATGGTTACAGTTTTGGCGTAAAGCCAATTTTTCCCTACTTCAAAGGAATAGATTTTAATTAACTATCATGGTAGTTAAAACATCGTTGAGAAGATAGACATCCTCTCAACCCCAATTAAAGTTCATCATTAAACCCAACAATATTAAATTAAAGTAACATGATGAGATTCACATGATAATCCAAGTACTAGATACTCAAGACGTCCGTAACCGGGGACACGGCTAATCATGATCAGTTTGTACACTCTGCAGAGGTTTGTGCACTTTTCCCCACAAGACTAGATCGCCTCCGTTTGGTTTCTCGCACTACATGGTGTTTGAGAAACGGATGACCGAGATACAATCTTTCCGAAGAGGTCCCCTTAACCAGATAGATAGGTCGGTACACCTACAAAACCCACTACATCTGCTAGCCCATCATGGAAAGGTTTCCCACAACTTACTCAACTATGCCAGAGCCCATATTGGCATGTGGCTGCACACGAAAGTTTCTAGTATGAAAAATCTCATGATCCCTTTGAGCCTGGGTGGCGGTCCAAAAGAAAAACAGGCAATCACTGGAATACCCAGATGCCTCAATCCACCCAGATGTGTATTAATGTTGCCACCTTAAGTTGAACCATTAATTAACAAACTCACATCTGTCATGGATTTCACTCACCCAATCCACGTCTACGAGCATAGCATGTCCTAACAGCAAACGTAGAAGTAACTCCCAAAGGTTTGAATGTAATGCAGGTAATAGGTACTACCTGAAACTACTTCCCAATCCCACAGTTAATTAATCCTACTCATGCAATGTGTGAGGGTTGGACTAATGCAATGAAAACTGGGTAATTGGAAAGTATGATCAAAGTGTTACTTGCCTTGCTGATGATCCGCAAAACCTAGAGATTCAAAGTAGCAAGCGGCGCACTCCGGGTACTCTATCACAATCAAACAAGCACACAATAAGTACTTAACTAATGCACGGGTAAACCTCAAATAAAAGATCTAACCAGAAAGTTCAACTTAAGAACTCCGGTTTGCAAAAAGAATCAACTCGAAAGAAGCAACGAAACTCAAACTGCGAAAGAAACGAGCTTCGATTTACTAGTTGGCCTAAAGTCAAATTTTACAGTAGCCAAAACTTTGTTCAAGTTGATTAAACGTAAAGAGGGCATCGAGACGAAGATCTGGGATTTTGAATCACCTGATTCCGACTCTCGAGCGAAAAGAAAAACGCAAAACAAGATCAGGGCAGAAATCGCGATCGGAATAATCGCGGATAAATACCCCGAAAAAGAAAACGGATGAACAGGCTAACGAACGAACGTTCGCTGTCTGCGGCTAACTAACGAAAACCGTTCGTTAAAACGAACGTCCGCTAAATAACTAAACCGACAGAAAACCGAACCAATCTAATCTAATAAAACAGATCTACGATTTTTTTTTAAAACTGAGCGGTTCGAACTAAAAAAATGGCATCTACCTCGCGAACTCCGGCGAGACGGCAGCGGCGGTCCGGCGACGGGGAGGCGGGGCGGCGGGGTGGCGGCAGTCGCGGCGGCGGGGCGGCGGCGGCAGCGGCGGCGGCGGCGCTAGGCAGCGGCGGCGGCGGCGGCAATCGCGGGCGGTGGCGGCTAGGGTTTGGGGCGGGGCTGGCGGCGGTTTGGCCGGCTCGGGCGACTTATAAAGCCCAGAGTCCCGGGCTAGTAAGACTCCAAGTCGGTTTCCCCCTTTTTTTTTAAAATAGAGTCCCGGCGCAAAAAAACTAACGAAATAAATACTAAACGAACTCCAAAATTTCCGAAATAAATTTTCACCGTCCTCTAATAATATTTAGGACAAAGTGAACATTTTTCCCGGACCTAAATGAAATTTTGAGAAACGCGTATTTTTCCTATGCAAATTAATCCGCAAATAAATCCAGAAAAATACCAAAAGTGACTTTAATATTTTCCTCCAATATTTCTGTTATTTTGGAGAAGTCATATTATCTCCGCTCATTTTTGGTACTCCCTCTGTTCACTTTTATAAGACCTTGAAGACATTTCAGACAATGTACAAAACAGCCCATTTTGAGTTGTCTGAAATGACTTACAAAAGTGAACGGAGGGAGTATTTAAAATATTTTTAGGAGAGAAAAATTTTTAGAATCACACTGTCCTCGTACCGGTATTCAAGCGAACTCAAATACGAAAACGGTAAAATTCCCAACTCTCTCCGTAGGTCCTTGAGTTGCTTAGAATTTCGAGGAACTCCACAACCAAAATGCAAAAAGCATGAAATGCAATATGATCTATGTATAACATTCCAAATTGAAAATTTGGGATGTTACAATATACGCGAATCTCTTAGTCCTTGTGTTGTTCCTATTATTCTAGTGACGAAAAAAGATGGTGCATCGCGTATGTGTGTTGATTGTAGAGGCATTAATAATATTACTATTCGTTATCGTCTTCCTATTCCTAGGCTAGATGATATGCTTGATGAATTGAGTGGCTCTACAATATTCTCCAAAATTGATTTGCGTAGTGGATACCATCAAATTCGTATGAAATTTGGAAATGAATGGAAAACATCATTTAAAACTAAGTTTGGATTATATGAGTGGTTAGTCATGCCTTTTGGGTTAACAAATGCACCTAGTACTTTCATGAGATTAATGAATGAAGTTTTACGTGCTTTCATTGGACGATTTGTGGTAGTTTACTTTGATGATCTATTGATTTATAGCAGATCTTTGGAGGAACATTTGGAACATTTACGTGATGTTTTTATTGCTCTACGTGATGCACGTTTGTTTGGTAACATTGAAAAGTGCACCTTTTGCACCGACCGAGTATCTTTTCTTGGCTATGTTGTTACTCCACAGGGAATTGAGGTTGATAAAGGCAAGATTGAAGCTATTGAGAGTTGGCCGCAGCCCAAAACGGTCACACACGTGAGGAGTTTCCTTGGCCTCGCTGGATTCTATAGGCGTTTTGTGAGAGATTCCAGTACAATTGCTGCACCTCTCAATGAGCTTACAAAGAAGGATGTACCTTTTGTTTGGGGTACTGCACAGGAAGAAGCATTCACGGTATTGAAAGATAAGTTGACACATGCTCCTTTACACCAACTTCCTGATTTTAATAATACTTTTGACCTTAAATGTGATGCTAGTGGAATTGGGTTAGGAGGTGTGTTATTACAAGATGGTAAACCTGTTGCATACTTTTCTGAAAAATTGAGTGGGCCTAGTCTGAATTATTCTACTTATGATAAGGAATTATATGCTCTTGTTCGGACTTTGGAAACATGGCAACATTATTTATGGCCCAAAGAATTTGTTATACATTCTGATCATGAATCTTTGAAGCACATTAAATGTCAAGCAAAACTGAACCGTAGACATGCTAAATGGGGTGAATTCATAGAGACTTTCCCTTATATTATTAAACACAAGAAGGGAAAAGAAAATGTTATTGCTGATGCTTTGTCTCGTTGTTATACTATGCTTTCACAACTTGATTTTAAAATATTTGGTTTGGAGACCATCAAAGATCAATATGTGCATGATGCTGAATTTAGAGATGTATTGCAGAATTGTAAAGAAGGGAGAACATGGAACAGGTTCGTCGTTAATGATGGATTTTTGTTTTGTGCTAACAAGCTATGCATTCCAGCTAGCTATGTTCGTCTTTTGTTGTTGCAGGAGGCGCATGGAGGAGGATTAATGGGACACTTTGGCCTGAAGAAGACGGAGGACATACTTGGTACACATTTCTTTTGGCCAAAGATGAGACGAGATGTTGAGCGTTTTGTTGCTCGCTGCACTACATGTCAAAAAGCTAAGTCACGACTCAATCCTCATGGTTTATATATGTCTTTGCCTGTCCCTAGTGTTCCTTGGGAAGATATATCTATGGACTTTGTTTTGGGTTTACCTCGAACAAAGAAGGGGAGGGATATCATTTTTGTTGTCGTGGATAGGTTCTCGAAGATGGCACACTTTATACCATGTCATAAAAGCAATGATGCTGCTAATGTTGCTGATTTGTTCTTTCGTGAAATTATTCGCTTGCATGGTGTGCCAAATACTATTGTTTCATATCGTGATACTAAATTTCTTAGCCACTTTTGGAGATGTTTATGGGCTAAGTTGGGGACTAAACTGCTTTTTAGTACTACTTGTCACCCCCAAACTGATGAATAAACTGAAGTAGTCAATAGAACTTTGTCTACTATGCTTAGTGCTGTTTTGAAGAATAACAAGAAAATGTGGGAAGAATGCTTGCCTCATATTGAATTTGCTTATAATCGTTCGTTGCATTCTACTACTAAGATGTGCCCTTTTCAAATTGTCTATGGCTTCCTACCTCCTGCACCTATTGATTTGTTGCCTCTTCCATCTTCGGAGAAGGTTAATTTTGATGCTAAACAACGTGCTGAATTGAACTTAAAAATGCATGAGTTAACTAAGGAAAATATTGAGCGCATGAATGCTAAATATAAACTTGTTAGAGATAAGGGTAGAAAATGTGTTGTCTTTGCACCTGGAGATCTTGTTTGGTTACATTTGCGTAAGGATAGGTTTCCTAATGTGCGCAAATCAAAGGTAATGCCAAGTTCTCATGGTCCTTTCAAGGTGTTAGAGAAAATAAATGATAATGCGTATAAACTTGAGTTGCCTGCAGATTTTGGGGTTAGTCCCACATTTAACATTGCAGATTTGAAGCCTTACTTGGGTGAGGAAAATGAGCTTCCGTCGAGGACGATTTCAATTCAAGAAGGGGAGGATGATGAGGACATCACTAACAAGGTTACACGCACAGCCCCAACGGACACATATACATGACCAATTTCTAGAGCTCGCGCACGCCAATTAAATTACCAGGTACTTTCGTTTCTTGGTAATGATTCTAATGTTCGTGAGAATATGATGCTGCCTAAATTGGATACATTTGTCTTGCTTACAAATGAAGGGCCTAGCTTGGACAAGAAGGATGAACATTGGAGCAAGATCAAGCATGGAGATGATGGCATGTGCAAGGGGAACAAGAACGGAGTTACAAGTGGTGATTTCGGGACATTGAAGCCACCGTAATGAGTGCGTGAAGCCTTGGACGAAATATACAAGATGCCACTTCATAAATTTCGTCCAGAGGCTATTATAGGTGCTGCATCACCTTATTATTGGGCGAGGACCATGTAATTTTGAAATACTTGAGTATAGGCTGTTTTTAGAGTCCATATGTGTGGGGAAACAAGAGTTAGGGTTGGTTTTGGATCCCTCCTCCAAGGGCCACGAAATTCCCCCCTCTTCCCCCATATATACAGCCCTTAGGGCGTCGTTTAGACTTTGGGTTTTGTTTAGATTAAAGTTCACCATAGCTGCAACTTCGCGTACTTCATTTGTGTTCAACGACCAGACAAAGACGTCACAGAACCCCACCTTGATCAATAAAGCTTTACTCTTATATTCGCAATATCCAAATTGCAATCTTAGTTTCTTGCTTGTTCTTCGTTTGCTTGCAGGAAATAGACCCTCGTGGTCAGGTTGATCATGCTCCAGCGTGGTCAATAACCTCTCGGAGTTGGTTTAGCGATTGCTAAGGCGCGACGTCCTTGCACGTTCGTAGTCGGATCGTCAAAGTCTACTCCACCGAAAACGATAGCCACCATCTCATCGAAAGACGGGACACCTTTGCCTCTATCAAGACGGCAACTCCAGCCCGACAGCTGATGTTGCCGGGGAAACCGAACCCTCCGGCCGCTGTCCTCTCCAGGTAACTCATTAGCCTTTCATCTCAAGATTTTTCTGATTGGTTTGCTTCATGTCTCTAACCCTGTATCCTTGCCGTTGACTGCTGAATTTTCTTGCAGCCCCTTCGAGTGAAGAGCCAAATCTAAATATTGCCACCACCGAGGAGCGGGACCGAGCTCCCGGGAGCGCCATGGGTCCACTGAAGGAGCCCGAAGAAATCCCCGACAGTGTGCATGGGTCAGGAGTTGTAGTTGAGGAGAAGATACCCCTCCAAACCATGGGTCCCTCTCCCTCGTTCAGCGCCTCAACGGAAGCCCCGCCATCATCCTCACATAACTTGGCGTTGGTGCTGGCACATCCCGTACTTGGAGCCCCCTGCTCGGCGATGGCGACAAGCAAGGAGTTTGATCAAGAGCTTCAACGCATGCTGACATCACTGCACCAGGGAGTTGGAGAGGTGGATAACTCTGCCACCATAGTCCTAGACATGTTTTCATTGAATCCGTGGCCACGGGCATCAAAGAGATGCAGGAGCGGCACAGCCGGAAGTGCCAGGAGCTCAAAGAGCAGCGTCAATCTGCCAACAAGGTGGACCAGAAGCTGAAGGATAATGGAGTGGAGCTACGCAACTGGCACGGCAAGCAGTTACAGTCTCTCTTGAGGCAGCAGGAGATGAGCTTGATGGAGAAGGAGGATGTCATCGCTCGAGAGGTGCGCCTGGAAGACCGCAAAGCACTCCTGGATACCAGGGAGTAGGAAATTTCCCTCCGGGAAGAGAGGCTTGAGGCCGCCATTCGTGCCAAGGATGATAATCTGGAGGCCCTTGTGCAGCAGCGCACAAAGGAGTTGAAGGACGAGACCCTCAAGGAGGAGGCCTTGATGAATAGATGGCCAAGCTGACTGAAGAACTTGCCCAGGGCGCCAAAGAGGACGAGACCCTCAAGGAGGAGGCACGGAAAGCAGAAAGCCTTCTGGAAGATGCGTGATCGCAGCTTTCTTCAAAGGGTCAAGAACTTGAGGTTGCTGTCAGCTCCATTGAGGTTCTGAAGACCAGAGTTGGAAATTTGGAAAGCTCGACTGAATCCAACGAGGCCCATGTGCAGCAGTTGGCAAAAGACCTGGATACTACCCAACGCCTGCGAAAGGATACTGAGGACACACTAGCAAATCATTCTGAGCAGGTTGACATCTGGATCAAGAGCTTGATTGATGTTCTTGAACGCCTCAACACCCAGGCGGCAGACATGGTGTCATATTCTGGGATCCATGGACCCTAGATAGATTCGAACTCTGGGGTGCGTGCAAAGAACTCAACTTCCTCAGTCGGCCTACTCGTCATTCTCACGGCCTAGCTCAATGAACTGGAAGGAAAAGGAACACGGCCGTTTACCCAGGTTCGGGCCACCTTGCGGTGTAATACCCTACTCCTACTTTGTGGTGGATTAGCCTCGAGGTGGGCTGAGGATGAACTAGTACAGTGGAGGAACAACCTCAGGAAGTGTGTTCTTGTGCGTGTGAGGGTGAGGATGGTCAGAATGACCCGTCCTCCTATGGTGGTAGCTAGGCTATATTTATCGTCCTCCTATGGTGGTAGCTAGGCTATATTTATAGTGGCCTTGGTCCTCTTCCCCAAAGTGAAGGCGGGAAGGGATCCCACAACAGCCAAATTTGAAGGGAGACAACTAGTACAACTTATCCTAGCGAAAGGTGGTCTTCGCCTACAAAGCTTCTCGCCGTGACGCCATGGTGGGCTTGGCAATGACCTTCGTCCTGGCGATCCTGGTCTTGTTGCATGGAAATGCAAACCTTTGGCTGATTCCTCGGGACTCCGCGCATGCGCCTGCCTCTTTAGCACAAAAGAGCAAACCTGATGTACTGCGCCCGCTGGCGCCTGCCTGGCCTTGGTCATCATGGCCTGCGTCATCTGAACCTCACGAGGCTCCTGCTCCTCAGTAGCCAGCCTAGAGGGGCTGCTCCCTCCGAAGGCCTTGGTGTCGTCCACCTAGAGGGGCTGCTCCCTCCGGAGGCATTAGTGTCGTCCGCCTCGCGAGGCTTGGCCCCTCGCGTGGGTCTTGCGTGTTGATGCTGAAGATAGGTTGTACCAGGCCGATGATGGAGCCACGTTGTGGGCCGCATGCAGGCAAGTCTGGGTACCCTGGTTCCCAGAACGCCGACAGTAGCCCCCAGGCCCAAGGCGCGCTCGGACTTGGCTTCCAGGCGAAGCCAAGGGGCAAGGGCAGAGCGCCATGGGCCCCAACCACCTGCGGACCCGGCCGACGCATGGCACTTGAAGGGTCGTGGGCGTCTCCGCTTCCCCACCCTGCCACGGCAACCGTCCTACTTGGCAAGAGCCTGCTGCATGAAAAAATATCATTATAACTGGAGATCATGGAGGCCGACGGTTGGCCTCCCTCTTGCTATAAATGAGGGGAGGGGCGGAGCCCCCTACTCATCTCCATCTTCTCGCTGCTTGCTCCTTCTTGTCCCGCCGCCTTGCCGAAGCGTCCATGGCACCAACAACGAGGTTTTCTGCGGTGGAGAAAGGCAAGACTCCTCAGGAGGAGCCTGGGCCACTCCTTGAAGGAAATATGCCCTAGAGGCAATAATAAAGTTGTTATTTATATTTCCTTATATCATGATAAATGTTTATTATTCATGCTAGAATTGTATTAACCGGAAACTTAGTACATGTGTGAATACATAGACAAAACAGAGTGTCCCTAGTATGCCTCTACTAGACTAGCTCATTGATCAAAGATGGTTATGTTTCCTAACCATAGACATGAGTTGTTATTTGATCAACGGGACCACATCATTAGGAGAATGATGTGATGGACAAGACCCATCCGTTAGCTTGGCACTATGATCGTTTAGTTTTACTGCTATTGATTTCTTCATGACTTATACATGTTCCTATGACTATGAGATTATGCAACTCCCGAATACCGTAGGAACACCTTGTGTGCTATCAAACGTCACAACGTAACTGGGTGATCATAAATATGCTCTACAGGTGTCTTCGAAAGTGTTCGTGGTGTTGGCATAGATCAAGACTAGAATTTGTCACTCCAAGTGTCGGAGAGGTATCTCTGGGCCCTCTCGGTAATGCATATCATAATAAGCCTTCCAAGCAAAAGACTAATGAGTTAGTCACGAGATGATGTATTACGGAACGATTAAAGAGACTTGCCGGTAACGAGATTGAACTAGGTATAGAGATACCGATGATCGAATCTCGAGCAAGTAACATACCAATGACAAAAGGAACAACGTATGTTGTTATGCGGTTTGACCGATAAAGATCTTCGTAGAATATGTAGGAGCCAATATGAGCATCCAGGTTCCTCTATTGGTTATTGACCGGAGATGAGTCTTGGTCATGTCTACATAGTTCTCGAACCCGTAGGGTCCGCACGCTTAACGTTTGATGACGATCTGTATTATGAGTTTATGAGTTTTGATGTACCGAAGGAGTTCGGAGTCCCAGATGAGACCGGGGACATGACGAGGAGTCTTGAAATGGTTGAGACGTAAATATCGATATATTGGACGACTATATTCGGACATCGGAAAGGTTCCGAGTGATTCGGGTATTTTTCGGAGTATATGGGCCTTATTGGGCCATACGGGAATAGAGGAGAAAGGCCAAAAGGAAGGAGGCGCGCCCCCCCCCCCCTCTGGTCCGAATTGGACAAGGGGTGCAGCCCCCTTTTCCTTCTTCCTCTCCACCTCTTTCCTTCTCTCCTACTCCGGAAAGGAAAGGGGAATCCTACTAGGACTTGGGAGTCCTAGTAGGACTCCCCACACTTGGCGCGCCCCCTCTAGGGCCGGCCTCTCCCTTGCTCCTTTATATACGGGGGCAAGGGGGCACCCTAGGACACACAAGTTGAATTGTTTTAGCCGTGTGCGGTGCCTCCCTCCACAGAAACACATCTCGGTCATACCATTGCAGTGCTTAGGCGAAGCCCTGCGCCGGTAGATACATCATATCCGTCACCACGCCGTCGTGCTGACGAAACTCTCCCGTGAAGCTCAACTGGATCAAGAGCTCGTGGGACGTCATCAAGCTGAACGTGTGCTGAACGCGGAGGTGCCGTACGTTCGGTGCTTGATCGGTTGGATCACGAAGAAGTTCGACTACATCAACCACGTCAGTTGACGCTTCCGCTCCCGGTCTACGAGGGTACGTAGACACACTCTCCCCCTCGTTGCTATGCATCTAGTAGATAGATTTTGCGTGATCGTAGGAAAATTTTAAAATACTATGTTCCCCAACAGTGGCATCATGAGCCAGGTCTATGCGTAGATGATATGCACGAGTAGACCACAATGAGTTGTGGGCGATACTAGTCATACTGCTTACCAGCATCTCATACTTTGCTTCGGCGGTATTGTGAGATGAAGCGGCCCGAACCGACATTACGTGTACGCTTACGCGAGACTGGTTTCACCGTTATGAGCACTCGTTGCTTAAAGG
The DNA here is from genome assembly GCA_902687465.1 of Secale cereale. Lineage (NCBI taxonomy): Eukaryota > Viridiplantae > Streptophyta > Magnoliopsida > Poales > Poaceae > Secale > Secale cereale. The sequence goes on along the minus strand of LR738711.1, from coordinate 453,207,265 downwards.
TGACTGGCGGGTGTCTGTCTCTCTCACTTTAGCTGAATCAAGTGTGCCTACGCCCGGTCCTTGTGAACGTTAAAACAGCACATACTTCACGAAACATCGTTGTGGTTTTGTATGCGTAGGTAAGAACGGTTCTTGCTAAAGCCCGTAGCAGCCACGTAAAACTTGCAACAACAAAGTAGAGGGCGTCTAACTTGTTTTTGCAGGGCATGTTGTGATGTGATATGGTCAAGACATGATGAGTTATACGGTTTTGTTTGAGATGATCATGTTTTGTAAAGTTATCGGCAACTGGCAGGAGCCATATGGTTGTCGCTTTATTGTATGAAATGCAATCGCCATGTAATTGCTTTACTTTATCACTAAGCAGTAGCGATAGTCGTAGAAGCAATAGTTGGCGAGACGACAACGATGCTACGATGGAGATCAAGGTGTCGCGCCGGTGACAAAGGTGATCATGACGGTGCTTTGGAGATGCAGATCAAAAGCACAAGATGATGATGGCCATATCATGTCACATATTTTGATTTGCATGTGATGTTTATCTTATTATGCTTCTTATTTTGCTTAGAACGACGGTAGCATTATAAGATGATCCCTTACAAAATTTCAAGGTACAAGTGTTCTCCCTGAGTATGCACCGTTGCGAAAGTTCTTCGTGCCGAGACACCACGTGATGATCGGGTGTGATAAGCTCTATGTTCAAATACAACGGGTGTAAGACAGTTTTGCACACGTAGAATACTCGGGTTAAACTTGACGAGCCTAGCTTATGCAGATATGGCCTCAGAACACTGGAGACCGAAAGGTCGAGCGTGAATCATATAGTAGATATGATCAACATAAGATGTTCACCATTGAAAATACTCCATCTCACGTGATGATCGGACATGGTTTAGTTGATTTGGATCACGTGACCATTTAGATGACTAGAGGGATGTCTATCTAAGTGGGAGTTCTTAAGTAATATGATTAAATTGAACTTTAATTTATCATGAACTTAGTCCTCGTAGTATTGTCATATCTATGTTGTAGATCAATAGCTCATGATGTTGCTCCCCGTTTATTTTTTATATGTTCCTAGAGAAAACTAAGTTGAAAGATGTTAGTAGCAATGATGCGGAATTGTTCCGTGATCTGAGGATTATCCTCATTGCTGCACAGAGAATTATGTCCTTGATGCACTGCTAGGTGATAGACCTATTGCAGGAGCAGATGTAGATGTTATGAACGTTTTGACAAAAGCTCGGTATGATGACTACTTGATAGTTTAAGTGCACCATGCTTTACGGCTTAGAACCGGGACTTCAAAAACGTTTTGAACGCCACGGAGCATATAAGATGTTCCAAGAGTTGAAATTAGTATTTCATACTCATGCCCGTGTCGAGAGGTATAAGACTTCTAATAGTACTTTGCCTACAAGATGGAGGAGAATATCTCAACCAGTGAGCATGTTCTCAGATTGTCTGGGTACTACAATTACTTGAATCAACTGGGAGTTAATCTTCCAAATAAGATAGTAATTGACAAAGTTCTCTAGTCACTATCACCAAGTTAGTAGAACTTTGTGATGAACTATAATATGCAAGGGATGACGAAAGGAATTCCTGAGCTCTTCGCGATGCTGAAGTCGGCGAAGGTAGAAATCATGAAAAAGCATCAAGTGTTGATGGTTAACAAGACCACTTGTTTCAAGTAAAGGGCAAAGGGATAGAAGGGGAACTTCAAGAAGAATGACAAGCAAGTTGTCACTCCCGTGAAGAAACCCAAAGCTATAACTCAAGCCTGAAACTAAGTGCTTCTACTGCAAAGGAAATGGTCACTGGAAGTGGAACTGCCCTAGATACTTGGCGGATAAGAAGGATGGCAAAGTGAACAAAGGTATATTTTGATATACAGATTATTGATGTGTACTTTACTAGTGTTCATAGCAACCCCTGGGTATTTGATACCGGTTCAGTTGCTAAGATTAGTAACTCGAAACGAGAGTTGCAGAATGAACATAAACTAGTTAAAAGGTGAAGTGACGATGTGTGTTGGAAGTGGTTCCAAGATTGATATGATCATCATCACACACTCCCTATACTTTCGGGATTAGTGTAAAACCTAAATAAATGTTATTTGGCATTTACGTTGAGCATGAATATGATTTGATCATATTTGTTGCAATACGGTTATTCATTTAAAGTCATAGAATAATTGTTATTATGTTTACATGAATAAAAACTTCGATGGTCATACACCCAATGAAAATAGTTTGTTGGATCTCGATCGTGGTGATACACATATTCATAATATTGAAGCCAAAAGATGCAAGGTTAATAATGATAGTGCAACTTATTTGTGGCACTGCCGTTTAGGTCATATTGGTGTAAAGCGCATGAAGAAACTCCATAGTGATGGACTTTTGGAATCACTTGATTATGAATCACTTGGTGCTTGCGAACCATGCCTCATGGGCAAGATGACTAAAAACTTAGTTCTCCGGAACTGTGGAGCGAGCAACAGATTTGTTGGAAATCATACATACTGATGTATGCGGACCAATGAGTGTTGAAGCTCGCGGCGGGAATCGTTATTTTCTGACCATCACTCATGATTTGAGCAGATATGGGTATATCTACTTAATGAAGCACAAGTCTGAAACATTTGAAAAGTTCAAAGAATTTCAGAGTGAAGTGGAGAATCATCGTAACAAGAAAATAAGAGTTTCTACGATATGATCGTAGAGGTAAAATATTTGAGTTAGCGAGTTTGGCCTTCAGTAAAAACAATGTGAAATAGTTTCACTACTCACGCCACCTGGAACACCACAGTGTAATGGTGTGTCGGAACGTCATAACCGTACTTTATTAGATATGGTGCGATCGATGATGTCTCTTACCGATCTACCACTATCGCTTTTGGGGTTATGCATTAGAGACAGCTACATTCACGTTAAATAGGGCACCATCTAAATCTGTGGAGATGACACCGTATGAACTGTGGTTTGACGAGAAACCTAAGCTGTCATTTCTTTAAGTTTGGGACTGCGATGCTTATGTGAAAAAGTTTCAACATGATAAGCTCGAACCCAAATCGGAGAAGTAAATCTTCATAGGATACCCAAAAGAAACTGTTGGGTACACCTTCTATCACAGATCCGAAGGCAAAGTCTTTGTTGCTAAGAGTGGATCCTTTCTAGAGAAGGAGTTTCTCTCGAAAGAAGTGAGTGGGAGGAAAGTAGAACTTGATGAGGTAATTGTACCTTCTCCCGAATTGGAAAGTGGAACATCACAGAAACTAGTTCCAGTGATTCCTATACCAATTAGTGAGGAAGCTAATGATGATGATCATGAAACTTCAGATCAAGTTTCTGCTGAACTTCGTAGATCAACCAGAGTTCGTTCCACATCAGAGTGGTACGGCAACCCGGTTTTGGAAATCATGTTACTGGACCATGATGAACCTACGAACTATGAGGAAGCGATGATGAGCCCAGATTCCGCAAAATGGCTTGAGGCCATGAAATCTGAGATGGGATCCATGTATGAGAACAAAGTGTGGACTTTGGTTGACTTGCCCAATGATCGGCAAGCCATCGAAAATAAATGGATCTTCAAGAGGAAGACTGACGCTGACGGTAATGTTACTGTTTACAAAGCTCGACTTGTTGCGAAAGTTTAACAAGTTCAAGGAGTTGACTATGATGAGACTTTCTCACCCGTAGCGATGCTTAAGTCTGTCCGAATCATGTTAGCAATTGCCGCATTTTATGAAATCTGGCAAATGGATAACAAAACTGCATTCTTTAATGGATTTATTAAAGAAGACTTGTATATGATGCAACTAGAAGGTTTTGTCAATCCTAAAGGTGCTAACAAAATGTGCAAGCTCCAGCGATCCATCTATGGACTGGTGCAAGCATCTTGGAGTTGGAATATACGCTTTGATAAGTTGATCAAAGCATATAGATTTGTACAGACTTGCGATGAAGCCTGTATTTACAAGAAGTGAGTGGGAGCACTACAACCATTCTGATAAGTATATGTGAATGACATATTGTCGATCGGAAATGATGTAGAATTTTCTGGAAAGCATAAAGGAGTGTTTGAAAGGAGTTTTTCAAAGAAAGACCTTGGTGAAGCTGCTTACATATTGGGCATCAAGATCTATAGAGATAGATCAAGACGCTTGATAAGACTTTCGATGAGTACATACCTTGATAAGATTTTGAAGTAGTTCAAAATGGATCAGTCAAAGAAGGAGTTCTTGCGTGACTTGTAAGGTGTGAAGTTGAGTAAGACTCAAAGCCAGACCACGGCAGAAAAATATAGAGAGAATGAAAGTCATTCCCTATGCCTCAGCCAGAGGTTCTATAAAGTATGCCATGTTGTGTACCAAACATGTTGTGTACCTTGCCATGAGTTTGTCAAGGGGGTACAATAGTAATCCAGGAGTAGATCACTGGACAGCGGTCAAAATTATCCTTAGTTACTGGATGACTAAGGAAATGTTTTCTCGATTATGGAGGTGATAAAGAGTTCGTCGTAAAGAGTTACACTGATGCAAGCTTTACACTATTCAGATGACTCTAAGTATCAATCTGGATGCATATTGGAAGTGGGAGCAATTAGCTAGAGTAGCTCCATGCAGAGCATTGTAGACATAGAAATTTGCAAAATACATACGGATCTGAATGTAACAGACCCGCTGACTAAACTTCTCTCACGAAGCAAAACATAATCCCACCTTAGTACTCTTTCAGTGTTAATCACATGGCGATGTGAACTAGATTATTGACTCTAGTAAACCCTTTGGGTGTTGGTCACATGGCGATGTGAACAATGGGTTTTATTCACAGAACGATGTGAACTATCGGTATTAAATCACATGGCGATGTGAGCTAGATTATTGACTCTAGTGCAAGTGGGAGACTCAAGGAAATATGCCCTAGAGGCAATAATAAAGTTGTTATTTATATTTCCTTATATCATGATAAATGTTTATTATTGATGCTAGAATTGTATTAACCGGAAACTTAGTACATGTGTGAATACATAGACAAAATAGAGTGTCCCTAGTATGCCTCTACTAGACTAGCTCATTGATCAAAGATGGTTATGTTTCCTAACCATAGACATGAATTGTCATTTGATCAACGGGATCACATCATTAGGAGAATGATGTGAAGGACAAGACCCATCCGTTAGCTTAGCACTATGATCGTTTAGTTTTACTGCTATTGCTTTCTTCATGACTTATACATGTTCCTATGACTATGAGATTATAAAACTCCCGAATACCGTAGGAACACCTTGTGTGCTATCAAACGTCACAACGTAACTGGTTGATCATAAAGATGCTCTACAGGTGTCTCCGAAAGTGTTCGTGGTGTTGGCATAGATCAAGACTAGGATTTGTCACTCCGAGTATCGGAGAGGTATCTCTCGGCCCTCTCGGTAATGCACATCATAATAAGCCTTGCAAGCAAAAGACTATTGAGTTAGTCATGAGATGATGTATTACGGAACGAGTAAAGAGACTTGCCGGTAACGAGATTGAACTAGGTATAGAGATACCGACGATCGAATCTCGGGCAAGTAACATACCAATGACAAAAGGAACAACGTATGTTGTTATGCGGTTTGACCGATAAAGATCTTCGTAGAATATGTAGGAGCCAATATGAGCATCCAGGTTCCGCTATTGGTTATTGACCGGAGATGAGTCTCGGTCATGTCTACATAGTTCTCGAACCCGTAGGGTCCGCATGCTTAACGTTTGATGACGATCGGTATTATGAGTTTATGAGTTTTGATGTACCGAAGGAGTTCGGAGTCCCAAAAGAGACCGGGGACATGACGAGGAGTCTCGAAATGGTTGAGACGTAAAGATCGATATATTGGACGACTATATTTGGACATCGGAAAGGTTCCGAGTGATTCGGGTATTTTTCGGAGTATATGGGCCTTATTGGGCCATACGGGAATAGAGGAGAAAGGCCAAAAGGAAGGAGGCGCGCGCCCCCCCCTCTGGTCCGAATTGGACAAGGGGTGCAGCCCCCTTTTCCTTCTCCCTCTCCACCTCTTTCCTTCTCTCCTACTCCGGAAAGGAAAGGGGGATCCTACTAGGACTTGGGAGTCCTAGTAGGACTCCCCACACTTGGCGCGCCCCCTCTAGGGCCGGCCTCTCCCTTGCTCCTTTATATACGGGGGCAGGTGGGCACCCTAGGACACACAAGTTGAATTGTTTTAGCTGTGTGCGGTGCCTCCCTCCATAGAAACACACCTCGGTCATACCGTTGCAGTGCTTAGGTGAAGCCCTGCGCCGGTAGATACATCATATCCGTCACCACGCCGTCGTGCTGACGAAACTCTCCCGTGAAGCTCAACTGGATCAAGAGCTCGTGGGACGTCATCAAGCTGAACATGTGCTGAACGCGGAGGTGTCGTACGTTCGGTGCTTGATCTGTTGGATCGCGAAGAAGTTCGACTACATCAACCGCGTCACTTGACGCTGCCGCTCCCGGTCTACGAGCGTATGTAGACACACTCTCCCCCTCGTTGCTATGCATCTAGTAGATAGATCTTGCGTGATCATAGGAAAATTTTATAATACTACGTTCTGCAACACTCCCGCCGAAGAAAAGGTTTGGCTGTTCCCGCGAAGCTGATGAGGGCCTGGAGGTGAATCAGGCTTGGTATGAGCGGCCTCCGCCTGGCTTCCCGATCCTTATGTACGCCCATGCGTAGGGCTCTGGGCAGTGGGGCAACGCCCATCCTGGCCCCAGATGGGATCGCGGAGGACAGGCTGCGGCTTCATGGCCAGCCGGCTTGCGAACCCATGCCGAAGGCACACCCCGCGAGTTCGTGGGGTGGGTGGGAATGTCGTCGCGCACGTGGATCTGGCTCCCGAGGTTCTTCGCCGAGCAAATACCGCCAAGGGGGCCTACCGAATGGTGGCTACAACACGCCGGGTGCTGTAGCCAAGCTACTGAAGCGCAGGTCGAGGTCGTCCCTCCGGGCGACGTCTTCATGACTAGAGGATGTGGCAAGATTGCCCGCGCCTGCCATCCAGAAGGGGCCCTCGCCATCCAATTTGAATAAGATGGAGCCTTCGTACTTTTCTTCAAAGTCTTCGGCGAGGATGGCCAATGCCTGGAATGCTGCTCCAGAAGAGGTGATCCACGCTGCACGGCCACGGGCGCTGAACTTGCCCTTGGCCTTGCGAGCAGCTCCTCCAGCTGCAGCGATTCCCCGGGAGTCAAGGGATTCCCCAGAGTCCAGCGACTATGATAGCTATGAGCCGTCGAGCTCCCGCCGCACTCGGAACACGGTAGTAGCGTCCTCCCAGTATTGTCGATGACGTCCTGAGGTCAGGGTTCTTCTAGGTCTTTGCCTTTTGCTTTCCCTGCGAGGAATCGTGACAAGCCCCATGGGGGTAAGTAAGAGACCGTAACACTTTTGTCTTAATTTCATTGTTCCCACTTCGATGTTGTAATTGTGTATCTCCCTCTTGCACGGTGCTCCTTTTTGTTATCGTTGTAGCTTTGCGCTCTACGACGATAGGACCCAGTCACGAGGCAGGCTTTAGCCGTCGCTGGTATGCCATGTCGCGATGCCATGGTCAAGTCCAGGAGGTGAGCGGCCCGAGGTCTGGTAAGAGACCCTGAGACGCGATGCTCAGGAGGTCCACTTTAGTGTGCAAGCAGCTCCCTGAAAAGCGAAAAGGAAAGCAGCATTGCCCAAGCGAGATCGCGAGGGTCAAAATACTAGGCCGTGAGGTTCACGCTGATATGCATGGGGTGACTTATCTCGGCGGGCCCGTGGTGATTCCCTTGCACGACGCCTGACCGTGTCCTAGCGGTAGCGCTTCTAGGCATGCCTCGTGCTGATCTCTCCATTGTACTTTAAATTGGTGCTCTACGTCCTCAGGTCCCGGCCCTCGAGTGAGGCTCAGCCGCCGCTCGTATGCAAGGTCGCGATGCCGTGGTCAAGGCCAGGGGTAACAGGTCGAGAGCTAGTAGGAGCCCCTTGGGCGTGATGCTCAGGAGCCCCTCTTTAACGTACAAGAGGATTGCATCCAAAGGGAGTGGCCAACGGGACCGCCGTAGTCTGGCTCCGAAGGTTCCTCCGAGTTAACTTCAGAAAGAGATCACTGAGGGAGTCCTGGATAGAGGGGTCCTCGGGAGGCCATATACCTCTTGGTGGGCCGGACTGGTGGGCCATGAAGATCATAGTCGAAGATCATCTCTCATATCCGGATAGGACTTGTATATTCGTGTGAAGGTAGGTTTTAGGTTCGGGTGTAATCTTTCCTTCCTCTGCAAGATGGTATGTACAAACCCTAGGCCCCTCCGGTGTGTATATAAACTGAAGGGTTTAGTCCGTATAGGCTAACGGAGAATCTCAAATCCTCATAGGCTAGACTTTAGGGTTTAGCCAATTCGATCTCGAGGTAGATCAACTCTTGTATTCATATTCATCCATATTAATATAGCAGGAAGTAGGGTATTACCGCGATCGGGAGGTCCTGAACCTGGGTAAACATCGTGTCCCCTACCTCCTGTTACCATCGATCCTCAGACACATAGTTCGGGACCCCTAGCCGAGATCCACCGGTTTTGACACCGACATTGGTGCTTTCATTGAGAGTTCCACTATGTCGTCGACGGAAGGACCGATGGATCTCGTCATCAACAACGACGGCAACACCGAGGGAATCTTCCCTCCTGGACAACTCTTCGTGTTCGGCGGCTTCGCGCTACGCGCCAACACTGAAGGCCATCTTGAGCAGATTTAGAGCTGCGCCCCTAACCATCAAGTCAGATTCGGAAGTTTAAACTACGTTGCTGATATCCGCGGAGACTTGATCTTCGCCGGATTCGAGCCAGCGGCAACCTCTCTCTGCCTTCACGATGAACATGACCTAGCTCTATCATCGGATCAAGAAATAGCACCTGCAACAGTTCTGGCCCTAGATCCGGAACATACCGCGTCGCCCGAGGACGTGAAGCTCAACCCCGCCACAAAAGCCGCGGACTCAACGGCGTTGGAGCCGCACACAGATCCAACTCTAGACGAGGTTTGTGTCATCAGAACCCCGGATCTAACTCCGGCATCGGATTCCAAATCACGCGCATCTGCACCCTTGAAGCCAGATCCGGCGCCTATCGACGAATTTCAGTGCTGCGGATATCTTCCAGCACTCACCCTTTGGCGACATGCTGAGGTCGTTAAAATCCCTCTCCCTAGATAGGGACACGCAGCCGCATTGTATCCAGTTCAAACTGGAGGCTGATGGATAATTTTGCTCCCCACCCACCACCCACTTGGTAGCCACGGTTGAAGATCTAACCGATCTACTTGACTATGCTTCCGAAGACTTCGAAAGGATGGACCTCGAAGCTGAAGCGGATCCAGATCAAAACTGGCTCATAACCGGGCGGTGGACAGCTACGTCTTCATATGACGTGTACATGGTGGATACACCTAAAGAGGCGGACGGCGATGGCGAAAACAATCCCGTAGAGGATAAGCCCGTCAAAGAACCTCCCAAACGTCGGCGTCCAAAACGCCAAATTATGTCCCGTAAAGGAAGAAATAGCAACACCGTCACTAACGACGATGACACTCCAGAACAAGCCGAAGACCCCGTAGACCCATCGATGGAGCAGGAAGGACGAGAGGACGGCGAACAGAGTCTGAAGCCGCTGTCCGATGACAGCGATGCCGAAGACGGTGACTACGAACCGGTCTCCGGAGAAGAGGTTAGCCTGGATGACGATGAATATATCGTCCCAGAAGAACCCTCTGAATAAAAACGCTTCCATCAGCGGCTTATTGCCACCGCAAGGAGCCTGAAAAAATAGCAGAGATAGCTTCGAGCTGCACAAGACACGCTCAACGATAGATGGAACGAGGTGCTCGACGCCGGACAGAAACATGGCTATAATGGCCAAACCAAAGGCTCAAGCGTAAACTGCTACCTGAATTCGACGACGATGCCGCTGCGCCCGTCCTACCGAAGAATAACACCGTCGACAAGCCGGACCGACCACCTCGCGGACGGGACAGAGTTGCTAGCAATGGCATACCCAAGACCGCACCATTACCATGTAAAGGTAAGGAGGGTGCGGCTCAAGTCTGAAAACACAATCTGCGTGAGGACCTGAACAAAAAAGCTAGCAAGACCAGGTCTATCTACGGACCTAGGGACCGGGCTCCCGCACGGGACCGCGGCTATCAAGCCAATCGTGCTGGTGACATACCAGTTCGGGGTCAACACCGAACATCACAACCATCGGACATACGCCACGATATAGCAAAATACGGAAGAGCTGCACACCCTCTGTGTTTCACCGATGAGGTACTGGATCTTGATTTTCCGGAAGGGTTTAAACCCGGAACATCGAAGCGTACGATGGAATGATGAATCCTGTTGTCTGGATAGAAGACTTTATTCCACATGGCTCGAGGAGATGATCTCCACGCCATTAAATATTTACCCCTCAAGCTGAAAGGACCAGCTCGGTACTGGCTAAACAGCCTCCCTGAGAACTCCATTGGGAGTTGGGAAGAACTTGAGGATGCTTTTCGGGCCAATTTTCAAGGGACTTATGTCCGGCCCCCAGACGCTGACGATCTAAGTCACATCATCCAACAACCCGGGGAGTCAGCCTGCAAGCTTTGGAATCGGTTTCTCACTAAGAAGAACCAAATCGTCGACTGTCCGGACGCTGAAGCCTTAGCAGCATTCAAGCACAATATCCGGGATGAATGGCTAGCCTGACACCTTGGATAGGAAAAGCTGATGACAATGGCAGCCCTAACTACACTCATGACTCGCTTTTGCGCGGGTGAGGATAGATGGTTAGCTCGTAGCAGTACCAGTGACCCTAGAACATCTAAAGTCAAGGAGGGCAATGGAAAGCCACGACATAACAAAAACAAACATCGAAACAATTCTAGAAGCCCAGATGATACAGCGGTAAAGGCCGGATTCAGTGACTCCAGACCCGGTCAACAGAAGAAGCCATTTAAAGGCAACAGAGATGGTCCATCCAGTCTAGACAAAATATTAGATAGGCCCTGCCAAATCCATGGCACCCCAGAGAAACCTGCCAACCACACCAACCGTAACTGTTGGGTCATTAAGCAGGGTGGCAAGCTCAATGCCGAAAATAAGGGGAAGGAGCCTCAGAGTGAAGACGAGGATGAGTCTCGCTAGCTGAATATAGGGGGACAGAAGAAATTTCCACCGGAGGTCAAAACAGTGAACATGATATATGCCACTCATATCCCAAAGAGGGAGCGCAAGCGCGCACTCCGAGATGTCTACGCCGTTGAGCCTGTCGATCCACCGGAGCTCATCGATCCATCGCCTGCCACACTTCTGCAGCTTATCAAATGTTCATGTATTGAGGCCTCGCAACACTCCAGTGTTCGCCCTCTTGGCTTGTCCATTGCTTCTAGGATGTACAACAGAGGCAAATGAGATCTTGCTTCCGAGGGCATGAACATATTGCATGAAGGCGCGGCTCGTGAACTGGGTGCCATTGTCGTTGATGATCCAGGAAGGGACCCCGAAGCGGCACATCAATCCTTTCAAGAACTTGATAGCTGACTGAGCAGTCACCTTTATCATGGCATCAACTTCCGGCCACTTTGTAAACTTGTCGATGGCGGCGAACAAGAATTCGAAGCCCCCAGCAGCTCGGGGGAAAGGGTCGAGGATATCGTGCCCCCAGACCGAAAACGGAAATGACAAAGGGATTGTCTGAAGGGCTTGGGCAGGCAGATGGATGTTCTTGGAATGGAACTGGCAGGACTCACATTTGGTGACTAGCTCGACCGCATCTTGGAGGGTTGTGGGCCAATATAATCCTTGCTGGAATGCTTTCCCAACTAATGCCCTTGATCCAATGTGGGAGCCGCACATGCCTTTGTGTATTTCTGCCAGCAGTTCCTTTCCTCCTTCCGAACAAATGCACTTCAATTTCACACCATTGGGCATCGTTCTGTATAGTGTCATCGACAAACTGATACATACTTGCCCTTCGGTTTACTCTTTTAGCTTCTTCTTACTCTTTGGGATGTTCTTCGGTTTGGAGGAAGTGGACTATATGCCTTACCCAAGTTGGAGCCTAGGCTCGGCAACGAGGACTAGCGGCACCACCGCATTCTTTGGGGCGCGTTCCTCGACCGCAGGGACCTGAGGCTCGACAGGAGGGTTCAACCATGCAAGAGAATTGGAGTTGTTCCCGGCAGGGTCCCTCCCAGGTGCCCCAGAAGGCTCTGCTGGGAGAGGCTTACTAGAGTCCAATATCCTCTCCTTTCGGGCAATTGTTGCTGGGGATACGTAGGGCTGAGTAATATGGAGAACAAAAGTTCCTGGTCCCACACGAAGCTTATGCGCAACAAACTTTGACAGATGATTACCGATGTTGTTTTCTGCATGGGGTACGTGCTCTGTTTGCAATCCGTCAAAGTGTTCCTCCAACCTTCTCACTTCCTTGATGTATGCCTCCATCAATGGGCTTTGGTAATCCTTGTTGACTTGCCTCACCACAAGTTATGAATCTCCTTTGATGATCAACTTCTTGATTCCCAATTCTGGTGATCCTTAGCCCAACAAGTAGCCCTTCATAGTCTGTTGTATTGTTGGTTGCCTCCTCCCGGGGGAAATGCATTTGGATGATGTACTTCAAGTGCTCCCCGGAGGGAGCAACGAGAAGCACGCCAGCCCCCGCACCTTGTAGGGAGAAGGCACCATCAAAATACATGATCCATTCTTGGGGGGGATTCCTTGCCGGGAACAACTATCTCTAGCACTTCCTCGTCGGGGGTTGGCGTCCATTCTGTAATAAACTCTGCCAATGCCATGCTCTATATTGTTGAGGTGCTTTCAAACTTTAGGCCAAAGCTGGATAACTCCAATGCCCATTCTACTATCCTGCCAGTAGCCTTTGGGTTCCGGAGTATCCTTTGCAACGGAAAGCGTGTAACAACCATGATCTCATGGGCTTGGAAGTAGAGGCGCAGTTTCCTTGAGGCCATGACTAGGCAAAATATGAAATTATGCATGCCAAAGTACCTGGATCTAGGCCCCTGCAACAGTGAGCTGACGAAGTACACTGGGCGCTGCACCACTTTCCTTAGTCATGTCCTTGGGGCCATTTCCGCTGCCGTGCTATTCCTTGTCCTAACCCGTATCTGACCTTGCCGAGTTGTTCTCATACTCTTCTCAGGAAGGGACACTAACTGAGGATGCTTCTTCAGCCACTTCCCGCTGTGCCACTAAGGCTGCGCTAACCACTTCATTAGTTGTCGTTAAGTATAACAACAACGGCTCTTCTGGTTTGGGAGCAACCAGTGTAGGCACAGAAGACAAGTATAACTTCACTGGTCCTGCCTTCTTCAAGATCCTAAAGAATGGCAAGGCACGCTCGGTAGACTTGGAGATGAATCTGCTAAGTGCGGCGACACAACCTGTCAAACGCCTGACATCCTTAACTGTCCTTGGCGCATGAATCTGATAGATAGACTTGATCTTATCAGGGTTGGCCTCTATCCCACGGTGGGACACAAAGAAACCAAGTAGCTTGCCAGAGGGAATGCCAAACATGCACTTCTCCGGATTCAGCTTCAAGTTGATCTTGCGCCGATTGGCAAATGTCTCTTCCAAATCCTGGATGAGGGTTGATTTTTCCTTGGTTTTGACCACAATTATCATCCATATAGGCCTCAATGTTGCTGTGCAGCTGTCACTGTAAACCAATTCGGACTGCTCTTGCAAAAGTAGACCTGGCACTCTTCAACCCAAAAGGCATGCACATGAAGTAGTATGTGCCACATGGGGTGATGAATGAGGCCTTCTCTTCGTCTTCCTTGGACATAAAAATCTGATGATACCCGGAATAAGAATCCAAGAAAGAGAGCAGATCACAACCTTAGGTGGAGTTCACGATCTGCTCGATGCGCAGCAAGGGAAATGGGTCCTTCGGGCAGCGCGAGTTCAGATCGGTGAAATCGATGCATAGCCTCCATTTTCCATTAGATTTGCGTATGACCACTGGGTTTACTAACCATGTTGGATGCGGTACTCCTATGACCAAACCGGCTGCCTCAAGCTTCTTGATTTCCTCCACAATAAACTATTGCCACTCCAAAGCTTGCTTTCGGACCTTCTGCTTGACGGGCCGGGCATGTGGGCAGACAACAAGGTGGTGCTCGATTACCTCTGTGGGAACACCGGGGATGTTAGATGCTTGTCAGGCAAACACATCGACATTTGCCCGCGGGAAGGCAACGAGCGCACTTTCCTATTTGCTGCCAAGGGTGGCACTGATAGTAACGACACCGTCATTGCCTTCCAGCCCTGTCGGGACCTTCTTCACAGCAGGCGCATCAACTTTGGATCTCTTGCTGTTGGAGCTCTCTGGCAAGTCATCAACAAGCGCAGCGCATTACAGAGAGGTGCGCTTTCTGGTTTCCTCACCGGGGCTCTTAACAGCTCTCTTCTTTTTCTTGCTCTCCTTGGCGGGACCAGTGATCTCCGTGGCCTCTGCTGCAACCGCATCCCAGTACATCTTATCCACGCAAATGATTACGTCCTTCTCGTAAGATGGAATGGAAAGGCCCCCCACCTTGGCATCTTCAATGTGTTGTAGGCATAGTGGGATGCCACCATGAATTCGGCCAGAGCTGGGTGTATAAGGATTCCATTCTAAGGCAGGGGCGATCAACCACATCAAACACAACATTCTCTGTCCGGTAGTTCAACTCTCCCCCAAATGTTACCGGTAACGTGATCTTTCCCTTAGGACGGCTCCTGCCGAGATAAACTCCTTGAAACGTGTCGATAACCTCAAGCTCTTCCTCTGCTATCTGGAGTCTGCTGATGACCTTTGAGGAAATCAGATTCAACCCAGCCCTGCCGTCAACCAACATCTTTGTGACCATGAGGTTGCGGATTGTTGGTGAGACCAACAACGGCAATCACCCTATCGTAGTAGTGTGGCCGGGGTGGTCCTCTATGTCAAATATGATGGGCGTGCGAGACCACTTGAGCAGCTTCCGAAATTCTGCTGTTCGCTCCACGGCATTGACCTCATGCGCCCACTATTTAAGTTGGCGGTGAGAGGAATGCAGAGATGCACCCCCGTCCATGCACAGGGCGTCAGTGGCCTTTTGTAACTTTTGCTCACTAGTTTCCTTCTCATCCCCTCCATCACTCTCTTCGTTGCAATCCTCCATCTCACGGCCCGAGGCGGGTTTTCCTTGATTCCTAGGAGCCTTGCCGGGGCGATTTGCTTCACCGCCCGGACCCTTTCCGCCATCACCATTTTGACCTTTTTCCTTATCTTGCTTCTCATATTCAGCCTTGTGCTTCTTGACAGGCTGCTCAACCTGATGACACTCCTGGAGATTGTGGCTCTTAGTCCAATGGATCTTGCAGTATGGGCCATCACTCTTCCCAGCTTTCTCGGCAGCCGCAGCTTCCCAGCAATCATTGCATGCGGCAACCTCCTTGGCGGGGGCCTCAGCCTTAGCCTTCTTGCCGGTAATAGGCATGCTCGACCGCTCGACTGTCATCACCGCCTTGTCCTTGTGCTTACTACTGCACTTCTTGTTGTTCTTCTTCTTCGTCTTCTGACTAGTGGTATCGTTGTCATCCTCTGAGTTGATTTCGATGACATTTTCTTCTCCAGGGAATTTCCTCCCCTCCTCCACCCAAGCACACTTGTCCACCAACGTGTAAAGCTCCTTCATAGTCTTGGGCAATCGAACGTTCATCTTACAACGTATCCAATGATTACGTACATTGGACTGGAACGTTGCTATCACTGTAGCTAGCTGGATATCTAGAATATTTATATGGAGTCGACTAAACCTCTGCATGTATTCCCGCAGAGTTTCTTCTTCCTTCCGCGGGAGCAATTGCAAATCGCTGGGTCGCCCTGGTTCTTGGTGGCCACCTGTGAAGGCGGCGCCCACGAACTCATGGCACAGGTCAGCCCAGGTTGAAATGGAGTTATCTAGCAGACGCATCAACCAAGACCTCACATTTTGTTTGAGTGCCAAAGGGATGTATTTAGTGAATACCTACTCATCCCTTCCCCCGGCAGCTTGAACAGCGATGGTGTAGATGCTCAAGAACTCTGTCGAGTTCAGTCTTCCATCATACTTCTCTGGAATCTCTGGTTTGAACGTGCGAGTGGACGGCAACGGACTTGCTGCAGCTCACGGGTGAAGGCGGGGCACCCTTCCTCAAAAGGCACATACCCGCCCCCCGTCCAACGCGGGATCGTCAACGTTGGAGCCATCACGCCTGTCAGGCTGGTAGTGGTCGCCGCGGCGCTGCTCGAGTGTGACGCACGTGCGCTCCACCTACCTGCCCTATGGGGCTCGCTGTTAGCCTTGATGTGCTCGAGGGTCCGATGAGGCCATCGAGACATTGTCTGGCTCCTAATTGCGTGGCTCACACGCCGGCCACCATGGTGGGGACTGCACTGTGCGGGGGCCCTCAGTACGGCTAGCAGCATGGGCCATCGCCATCGCCTGGGAAGGCCGTGATGGGCCAGCTCGCTGTGATACTCTCGCCTCGGCAAAACAAATCAGACATTGGATGGTGGCTCGCAACTCATCCATCTGATCGGCCGCTGGCGGAAATCTCAGTAGCAGCTAGGCCCGCACCATAGCCTTTGTGGCGGTGCATGGCATATGTGATGATGATGTGGACCGCAACGTCGCCCGGCTTCTGATGATGTCGGTGACGACCACGCCGTGCTCTCGTTGTTGTGAGCCAGCCACTTGGATGACGTGCGGACAAGGCGGAGGCGCATGAGGGCCAGTGGTTCCATCAAGCATAGTGGTTTGGTTAGCTCGTCCCAGGGCTGGCGCATGCTCTGCGGTCGCGTTCGCGATGGGAGCAGTCGGAGAGTTGCGATTCTCTCCGACACCACCAAGACTATGCTCTTCGGCTGGGCGAGGAGGTATGGATGGAATGATCTCCCTTCTCGTACCTCGTGGAGCGTTGCCGCTGGGATGCTGTCCTTCTCCGGTGCCTGCTCCCGCTTCGGCCGCGGGGGGTGTGGTAACGAAGCCGGCTGCGCCAACCACGTCTCCCGCTGTGTCCGCATTCCCATGCGTCCCTGCATACCCCGCAGCATCAGCGGTCGTGGGTAGTGTCGCGGGAAAACCACGGCCACCTATGCGACAGGAGTCCCTTTTTGGTTCAGCGGGGGGATGGCCACGTTGCACAAAGAGCGGAGAGCGTGGCACAGCACGACAGATATTCCACAGTCAGTTTTTACCCAGGTTTGGACCGTCGCGGGGCGTAAAACCCTACTCTTGATTTGGTGGATTGATGGTGGAATGGTGGAAAAAAGCACGACGCTCTTGCCCGGCAAGGTTGCCTCGGGGCGAGAGCGGGCGCGCGCATATGACGGTGTGTGAGTTCGAATGGCCGAATCCTTTCTACAGTTTCCATGGGCCTCCTTTTATATATTAAGGGGTCACCATAGTGGCAAATCAGTCTTTCTAGGCTGAATAGAAAGCAAACAGTGCTATCATACCTAACTCTTTAAGCTAACATAGCACATAAAATGTGCCGCTCAGTGTCACATCACAGCTGACCCGGCAGGTCTTGCCAGGTTGTTTTTCCAGCTTCACGCCTGCTTGCTCGACACATCACCGGACGGGTGTCATTTGCAGGCTCTTTCTGTAGGAAGTGGCAGCCATGTGGTAGGGGCTGCCACTGAGCCACTTAGGAGCTTGACACTGCATTGATTGACGACGGGCGTCATCTTGAGGTATTGGTTTGCCTCCGTGAGCCCCCGGCAGGCCTGCCAGGGCGATGTTGGAGGCTTGCTTCCGGGGCGATCCCACCCTGCCAGGCTCGCATGCCCGGCAAGGAGGGCTCTTCTTCTGGTGATATCTTGCGCCTTTGGCTGGTCTTGGTTGTCTTGATCTCCTTGGCCAGCTGTCTGATTCCTCAAAGGGCTGACCCTTTCGAGTCTTGATCTGATGCTGGTGTAGTAAACTTGCCCTTGGACATGTTGACTCATTGTCTGGGCACTAGTCAGGGGAAAATATACACCCATGTTTGTGTGCCCCGACATAAGCCCCCGAGCTTGAGCCATACGTGCCGCTAGGCACGCTGGGTTAGGCCCCAACAGTGCACGGACACGTGGCAGGGAGGAAGGACACGCGCATGGCGGTTTGTCATGATGACCAGCCCATCTAACATCCACTTTGCGTAATTACCGCGGGTCGTGGGGGCGTGGGAGTGTAGCCGTTAATGTAAAAATGGCAACTTTTTTGAAGAGCTGCACAGCTCCCCCATCACATCCCATAAGAGGGGAAAATGCGGAACGATGCTGCACATTCGCCGCCTTTCTTGTCTCTGCATCATCTTCCTCTGCAAGCCAAGCAACTGCCCACTTCTTTTCATCCCACATTCACCGCCAGCCCCCCTTTTCAATCCCCTCCCCGCACCCCTTCCTGCGACTTGGGGATATGGGGAAGAAGAATACGTCCAAGGGGAAGCCAGTGACCGTTGCAAAGGAGGAAGCTGATGAGGGGAGTAAGAGGGCGACTAAGCTGGACAAGAAGTGGAGAGGCGACATTTTCTTCTTCCCGTCGAATCTTCACAGCAAAATCTTGCAGGCGAGGTATCGATACTTTTGGGGGAGGGTCGTCCCGGAGGGGCATGGCGCTCCCAAGGTTCTGGCGGAGGGGAGAGAGGACCCTCCAGATTCATACAGATTCTTCTGCGCACATTTCATCTGTGGACTCTGCCCTCCCTTCTTGAATTTCTTCGAAGCGATGATGGCAGTCTATGGATTCCATATCTTGGTTTTCACGCCCAATGCAATGGCGTGCATGGCGATCTTCACCCATTTGTGTGAGAACTTTGTTGGAGTTGCCCCCAGTGTTGATCTATACCGACACTACTTCGTCCCGCGGGTGGAGAACAAAAACCACTGCTTGGGCAACATAAGCTGGATGCCGCGGGTGATACCAAGGGATAATTGGGATTATACCTCCGGCAATCGACGCAGCAGATGGAGGAATGGAGGAGAGATTGGTGTTGGATTCAGGACGAGAAGGCTCGTGCGTTCTGTCAGGCAAGGACAGAATGCCTCGAGCGTAACAGCGTTCGGAGGGAATTCGGTCTCACCGAGGACAGGCTGCGCTCGGCAATGAATAGGATCACCCATTTGAAGACTGCCAGGCTGACTGTTTAGCACGTAGGGGCAGATTCTCTCCTCCACCGGATTGCTCCTCTGCAAATGGGGGGTAGATTCGCCTCGGAGTACGGGGATGCTGGAGACAGGATGAGACTGCTCCCGGGCCTAGCCAACAACCTAACAGTGTATGGCCATGCCTGGTTATGTGGTCAGTTGTTTGGCTGCTTTGGGCTAGTTTCGTTGCCGGCAAACATCATCCCGCTCAACATCAATTCTACCAGGAGTCAGATTCTACAGTGGATACCGCAGTGTAATGCTGATGGCGTCTCAAGGTGATTGGAAGTTACCCACTCTTGATGAAGAGTTGGCATGGTCTTCCACCTTAGTAGAAAGGGTTACTAAGGTGGATACTAGGATGTATAAATGCACCTCCGAGGTGGAGGTGGCGTATATCAAGAAGCAGCTTGAGGAAGACAAGGCGGCCCGCACCGCAGCAGCGGCGAAGGCTGCGAAGGCAACAAAGGGAAGGGGAAAGGCTAGTGGTGAGGGTTTGTCCCATGACAACGGTGGGACGCAAGCCACGGAATAGGTTGCTGGGGAAGAGTCTGTTGAGGACGGGCTCTCCGGGATCGAGGCTCTGAATACGGTGGCAACAGAGTCCTGGGAGGAAGGAGGGGCTGGGAAGTGGAGGAACCTAGGGAGGCATGGCTCACAGAAGGCCCCCAAGCCCCTGAGCCGATCTTGGACCCGCGTCCCTGTAGGCGGGCAGCCAATCGTGGGGTGGCAGCCCCGGATCCCGCGCCAGCCGCGAGGAGGACAAAGGGCACCGCCTCCAAGGTGATTGTTTCCGAGGCCGCACGCCGGCACTCTCCCCGGCTCTCCGGGGCTGGGGCTCCCCCCACCAAGCAATTGATAACCTTGGAGGGACACTCCGCCGCCCAGTCAAGTTCGAGCTCTTCGCAGAGCTCGTCTTCATCGGAGCCTCCAATGCCCCGGCAAGGCCCAAAGTTGGCGGGAAGCTCTGTTCCCTTGCCCTAGAAGAGGACTCGGGCCTCCACGCCACCCATGGAGTTTGCGCCAAACTCCATGCTCGTCGATGAAGAGTAAGATAAACTGCTTTCTCCCCCTCTTCCCTCCTTGTGTCTTCTTAAGAATGCTTGCTTTTGCTTACTGACTGTTTTGGTTTGTTGGTCGCCACTAGGGAGGTGGAACACGAGGAGGAGACTCTCATCCATTGGTCCAAACGACTCAGGCGCGCGGAGTAGTCAACAAGGGTGGAGGAGACGTGCCCGGCAAGGAGCAACACGAGCACCCGGACACCAAGCCCCCAGCTCAGCCCCCGGCTCGCAAGCGTAGAAGAGATCCCACCTGCTGGCGATGGCGGTGAAGTGCTCCCTCCCGCATAAGGAGAGGGGGCCACTCAAGATGAGTCCCTCCAAGAGGGGCCCATCCCGTCGGCCACTGGAGCTGATGAATCCAGGCCATGGGCCCCCACGAAAGAGTCGTCTCGAGGTGATACCGCGGTTCCCGGGGGAGGAGACGGCAAGTTCAGCCCGATAGCTGATGTTGCCGGGGAAACTGAACCCTTCGGCCGCAGTCCTCTCTAGGTAACTCATTAGCCTTTCTTCTCAAGATTTTTCTGATTGGTTTGCTTCATGTCTCTAACCCTGTATCCTTGCCGTTGACTGCTGAATTTTCTTGTAGCCCCTTCGAGTGAAGAGACAGATCTAAAGATTGCCACCACCGAGGAGTGGGAGCGAGCTCCGGAGAGCGCCATGGGTCCACTGAAGGAGCCCGAGGAAATCCCCGACATTGTGCATGGGTCAGGAGTTGCAGTTGAGGAGAAGATACCCCTCCAAACCATGGGTCCCCCCCCCCTCATTCGGCGCCTCAGCGGGAGCCCCGCCACCATCCTCACATAACTTGGCGTTGGTGCTGGCACATCCCGGACTTAGAGCCCCCGGCTCGGCAATGGCGACAAGCAAGGAGTTTGATCAAGAGCTTCAATGCATGCTGACGTCACTGCACCAGGGAGTTGGAGAGGTGGATGACTCTGCCACCATAGTCCTAGACATGTTTTCATGGAATCCGTGGCCACGGGCCTCAAAGAGATGCAGGAGCGGCACAGCCGGAAGTGGCAGGAGCTCAAAGAGCAGCGCCAGTCTGCCAACAAGGTGGACCAGAAGCTGAAGGATAATGGAGCGGATCTACGCAACTGGCACGGCAAGCAGTTACAGTCTCTCTTGAGGCAGCAGGAGATGATCTTGATGGTGAAGGAGGATGTCATTGCTCGGGAGGTGCGCCGGAAGACCGCAAAGCACTCCTGGATACCAGGGAGCAGGAAATTTCCCACTGGGAAGAGAGGCTTGAGGCTGCCCTTCGTGCCAAGGATGATAATCAGGAGGCCCTTGTGCAGCAGCGCACAAAGGAGTTGAAGGACGAGCACAACCTTCGATGCCCTTACCGCCGACTCTGCTGCCCAGCTGAGGAAGTTTGTTGATGATCTCGTTGCTGCGTCCACTACCAAGTCTGCCCTTGATGAATAGGTGGCCAAGCTGACTGAAGAACTTGCCCAGGGCGCCAAAGAGGCTGAGACCCTCAAGAAGGAGGCACGGAAAGCAGAAAGCCTTCTAGAAGATGCGTGATCGCAGCTTTCTTCAAAGGGTCAAGAACTTGAGGTTGCCCTCAGCTCCATTGAGGGTCTGAAGACCAGAGTTGGCACTCTGGAAAGCTCGGCTGAATCCAATGAGGCCCTTGTGCAGTAGTTGGCAAAAGACCTGGATACTGCCCAACGCCTGTGAAAGGATGCTGAGGACACACTAGCAAATCATTCTGAGCAGGTTGAAATCTGGATCAAGAGCTTGATTGATGTTGTTGAACGCCTCAGCGCCCAGGCGGCAGACAAGGTGTCATATTCTGGGATCCGTGGACCCTAGATAGATTCGAACTCTGGGGTGCGTGCAAAGAACTCAACTTCCTTAGTCGGCCTACTCGTCATTCTCACGGCCTAGCTCGATGAACTGGAAGGAAAAGGAACACGGTAGTTTACCCAGGTTCGGGCCACCTTGCGGTGTAATACCCTACTCCTACTTTGTGGTGGATTAGCCTCGAGGTGGGCTGAGGATGAACTAGTACAGTGGAGGAACAACCTCAGGAAGTGTGTTCTTGTGCGTGTGAGGGTGAGGATGGTCAGAATGACCCGTCCTCCTATGGTGGTAGCTAGGCTATATTTGTAGTGGCCTTGGTCCTCTTCCCCAAAGTGAAGGTGGGAAGGGATCCCACAACAGCCAAATTTGAAGGGAGACAACTAGTACATCTTATCCTGGCGAAAGGTGGTCCTCGCCTACAAAGCTTCTCGCCGTGACGCCATGGTGGGCTCGGCAATGACCTCCGTCCTGGCGATCCTGGTCCTGTTGCATGGAAATGCAAAACTTTGGCTGATTCCTCGGGACTCCGCGCCTGCGCCTGCCTCTTTGGCACAAAAGAGGAAACCTGATGTACTGCGCCCGCTGGCGCCCGCCTGGCCTTGGTCGTCATGGCCTGCGTCATCTGAACCTCACGACGCTCTTGCTCCTCAGTAGCCAGCCTAGAGGGGTTGCTCTCTCCGAAGGCCTTGGTGTCGTCCACCAAGAGGGGCTGCTCCCTCCAGAGGCCTTGGTGTCGTCCGCCTCGCGAGGCTTGGCCCCTCGCAAGGGTCTTGCGTGTTGATGCTGAAGATGGGTCGTACCAGGCCGATGATGGAGCCACATTGTGGACCACATGCAGGCAAGTCTGGGTACCCTGGTTCCGAGAACGCCGACAGTAGCCCCCAGACCCAAGGCGCGCTCGGACTTGGCTTCCAGGCGAAGCCAAGGGGCAAGGGCGCAGCGCCATGGGCCCCGACCACTGGCAGACCTAGTCGACACGTGGCACTTGAAAGGTCGTGGGCATCTCCGCTTCCCCACCCTGCCACGGCAACCGTCCTACTTGGCAAGAGCCTGTTGCATGAAAAAATATCATTACTACCGGAGATCATGGAGGCCGACGGTTGGCCTCCCTCTTTCTATAAATGAGGGGAGGGGCGAAGCCCCCTGCTCATCTCCATCTTCTCGCTGCTTGCTCCTTCTTGTCCCGCCGCCTTGCCGAAGCGTCCATGGCACCAACAACGACGTTTTCTGCGGTGGAGAAAGGCAAGGCTCCTCGGGAGGATCCCGGGCCACTCCCGCCGAAGAAAAGGCTTGGTCGTTCCCGCGAAGCCGACAAGGGCCTGGAGGTGAATCGGCCTTGGTATGAGCGGCCTCGCCTGGCTTCCCGATCCCTATGTGCGCCCGCACGCAGGGCTCTGGGCAGTGGGGCAATGCCTAGCCCCGCGCGAGATGGGATCGTGGAGGACAGGCTACGGCTGCACGGCCAGCCGGCTTGCAAACCCATGCTGAAGGCACACCCCGCGAGTTCGTCGTGTGGGCGGGAATGCCGCCGCACACGTGGATCTGGCTCCCAAGGTTCTTCGCCGAGCAAATACCACCAAGGGGGCCTACCGAGCTGTGGCTACAACACGCCGGGTGTTGTAGCCAATCTACTGAAGTGGAGGTCGAGGTCGTCCCTCCGGGCGACGTCTTCATGACTAGAGGATGGGGCGAGATGCCGGCGCCTGCCGTCCAGAAGGGGCCCTCGCCATCCACTTTGAATAAGACGGAGCATTCATACTTTTCTTCAAAGTCTTCGGGTAGGACGGCCAGCGCCTGGAATGCTGCTCCGGAAGAGGTGATCCGCGCGGCACGGCCACGAGCGCTGAACTTGCCCTTGGCCTTGCCAGTAGCTCCTCCTGCAGCAGCGATTCCCCGGGTGTTAAGGGATTCCCCAGAGTCCAGCGACTGTGACAGCTATGAGCCGTCGAGCTCCCGCCGCCCTCGGAGCACAGCAGCAGCGTCCGCCCAGTGTCGTCGATAATGTCATGAGGTCGGGGTTCCTCTAGGTCTTCCCCTTTTGCTTTCCCTGCGAGTAATCGTGACAAGCCCCATGGGTGTAAGTAAGAGACCGTAACACTTTTGTCTTAATGTCATTGTTCCCACTTCGATGTTGTAATTGTGTATCTCCCTCTTGCACGGTGCTCCTTTTCGTTATCGCTGTAGCTTAGCACTCTACGCCGACAGGACCCAGTCCGGAGGCAGGCTTCAGCCATCGCTGGTATGCCATGTCGCGATGCCATGGTCAAGTCCAAGAGGTGAGCGGCCCGAGGTCCGGTAAGAGCCCCTGAGACGCGATGCTCAAGAGGTCCGCTTTAGCGTGCAAGCAGCTCCGTGAAAAGCGAAAAGGAGAGCAGCATTGCCCAAGCGACATCACAAGGGTCAAAATACTGGGTCGTGAGGTTCACGCTAATATGCATGGGGTGACTTATATCGGCGGGCCCGTGGTGATTCCCTTGCACGACGCCTGACCATGTCCTGGCGGTAGCGCTTCTAGGCAGGCCTCGTGCTGATCTCTCCATTTTACTTTAAATTGGTGCTCTACGTCCTCGGGTCCCGGCCCTCGAGCGAGGCTCAGCCGCCGCTGCTATGCAAGGTCGCGATGCCGTGGTCAAGGCCAGGGGTGACAGCTCGAGAGCTAATAGGAGCCCCTTGGGTGTAATGCTCAGGAGCCCCTCTTTTACGTGCAAGCAAATTGCGTCCAAAGGGAGTGGCTGGTGGGGCCGCAGTAGTCTGGCTCCGAAGGTTCCTCCGAGTTAACTTGAGAAAGAGATCACTGAGGGAGTCCTGGATAGAGGGGTCCTCGGGAGGCCATATACCTCTTGGTGGGCCGGACTAGTGGGCCATGAAGATCATAGTCAAAGATCATCTCCCATATCCGAATAGAACTTCTATATTCGTGTAAAGGTAGGTTTTAGGTTCGGGTGTAATCTTTCCTTCCTCTGCAAGATGGTATGTGCAAATCGTAGGCCCCTCCGGTGTGTATATAAACCGATGGGTTTAGTCCGTATAGGCTAACGGAGAATCTCAAATCCTCATAGGCTAGACTTTAGGGTTTAGCCAATTCGATCTCGAGGTAGATCAACTCTTGTATTCATATTCATCCATATTGATATAGCAGAAGTAGGGTATTACCTTCATCGAGAGGGCCTGAACCTGGGTAAACATCGTTTCCCCTACCTCCTGTTACCATCGATCCTCAGACACATAGTTCGGGACCCACTAGCCGAGATCCGCCGGTTTTGACACCGACATTGGTGCTTTCATTGAGAGTTCCACTATGTCGTCGACGGAAGGACCAATGGATCACGTCATTAACAACGACGTCAGCACCGAGGGAATCTTCCCTCCTGGACAACTCTTCGTGTTCGGCGGCTTGAGCAGATTGAGAGCTATGCCCCTGACCATCAAGTCAGATTCGGAAGTTCAAACTACGTTGCTGATATCCGCGGAGACTTGATCTTCGCCGGATTCAAGCCAGCGGCAACCTCTCTCTGCCTTCATGATGAACATGACCTAGCTCTGTCATCGGATCAAGAAATAGCACCTGCAACAGTTCTGGCCCTAGATCCGGAACAGACAGCGCCGCCCGAGGACGGGAAGCTCAACCCCGCCACGAAAGCCGCGGACTCCACGGCATTGGGGTCGCACACAGATCCAACTCTAGACGAGGTTTGTGTCATCGGAACCTCGGATCTAACTCTGGCCTCATTCCGAATCACGCGCATCTGCACCCTTGAAGCTAGATCCGATGCCTATCGCCAAATTCAGTGCTGCGGATATCTTCCAGCACTCACCCTTTGGCGACATGCTTAGGTCGTTAAAATCCCTCTCCCTAGATAGGGACACACAGCCGCATTGTATCTAGTTCGAACTGGAGGCAGATGGAGAATTTTTATCCCTACCCACCACCCACTTGGTAGCCATTGTTGAAGATCTAACCTATCTACTTTACTATGCTTCCGAAGACTTTGAAGGGATGGACCTCGAAGCTGCAGTGGATCCAGATCAAAACCGGCCCATAACCGGGTGGTGGACAGCTACGTCTTCATATGACATGTACATGGTGGATACACCTAAAGAGGTAGAGGGCGATGGTGAAAACAATCCCATAGAGGACAAGCCCGTCGAAGAACCTCCCAAACGTCGGCGTCCAAAACGCCGAACTAAATCCCGTAAAGGAAGAAATAGCAACACCGTCACTAACAACGGTGACACTCCGGAACAAGCCGAAGACCCCGCAGACCCAGCAATGGAGCAGGAAGGACGAGAGGACGGCGAACAAAGTCTGAAGCCGCTGTCCGATGACAGTGATGCCGAAGACGGTGACTACGAACCGGTCTCCAAAGAAGAGGTTAGCCTGGATGACGATGAATATATCGTCCCAGAAGAACCCTCTGAACAAAAACGCTTCCATCGGCGGCTTATTGCCACCGCAAGGAGCCTGAAAAAACAGCAGAGATAGCTTTGAGCTGCACAGGAAACTCTCAACGATAGATGGAACGAGGTGCTCGACGCCGAACAAAAACATGCCTATAATGGCCAAACCAAAGGCTATCCCAAGCGTAAACTGTTGCCTAAATTCGACGACGAGGCTGCTGTGCCCGTCCTGCAAAAGAATAACACCGCCGACAAGCCGGACCGACCACCCCGCGGACGGGACAAAGTTGCTAGCAATGGTGTACCCAAGCCCGCACCACCACCCCGTAAAGGTAAGGAGGGTGCGGTTCAAGTCCGAAAACACGACCTGCATGAGGACCTGAACAAAAAAGCTAGCAAGACCAGGTCTATCTATGTACCTAGGGACCGGGCTCCCGCACGGGACCGCGGCTATCAAGCCAATCGCGCCAGTGACATACCAGTTCGGGGTCAATACCAAAGATCACAACCATCGGACATACGCCACGATATAGCAAAACACAAAGGAGCTGCACACCCTTTGTGCTTCACCGATGAGGTACTGGATCATGATTTTCCAAGAAGGGTTTAAACCCGTGAACATCGAAGCATACGATGGAACGACGGATCCTGCCATCTGGATAGAAGACTTTATTCTTCACATCCACATTGTTCGAGGAGATGATCTCCACGCCATTAAATATTTACCCCTCAAGCTGAAAGGACCAGCTCGGCACTGGCTAAACAGCCTCCTAGAGAACTCCATTGGGAGTTGGGAAGAACTTGAGGATGCTTTTCGGGCCAATTTTCAAGGGACTTATGTCCGGCCCCCGGACACTGACGATCTAAGTCACATCATCCAACAACCCGGGGAGTCATCCCGCAAGCTTTGGAATCGGTTTCTCACTAAGAAGAACCAAATCGTCGACTGTCCGGACGCTGAAGCCTTAGCGGCATTCAAGCACAGTATCTGGGATGAATGGCTAGCCAGACACCTTGGACAGGAAAAGCTGAGGACAATGGCAGCCCTAACTACACTCATGACTCGCTTTTGCGCGGGTGAGGATAGCTGGTTAGCTCGTAGCAGTACCAGTGACCCTGGAACATCTGAAGTCAGGGACGGCAATGGAAAGCCACGACGTAACAAAAACAAATGTCGAAACAATTCTGGAAGCCCAGATGATACAGCGGTAAACGTCAGATTCAATGGCTCCAGACCTGGTCACGTGATGATATCATCGCGTATCTCTAGACCCCGCTGAGGGAGGAACATCCCAGCGACTGCTTTTAGATCTATGTTGAATGCTATGTTTGGGCACCACATCACCCTGAGAGGAAGCTATTCCAGCAGCAAGAGTCTGATTGGAAGCAGGAACGGTAGCAACAGGTACATCTTGAATATGGTGTATAAGCTAACCAGTAGGTGGAGCTCCAAGCAGACTTGGACAAGGGTTAACCTAGGGCACAGTAACAAGAACAAGTACAACATCACTCGATGGAGCCTGAGCCGATCCATCAATTTCTTGTCCTAAAATGGGTTGCCTCTTTGCTGGAGGAGGAGACGGTCCAAGAATTGAGTCGCAAGATCTCTTAGGACAGGATTTGAAAGGAGGTGGCACATTATTAGAACTGGAAGGAGGGGCATTGATAATTGGCACTGGCATACTAGGGATTTCTTGATGAGAAATTCCTTTGGGAAGTGCTTGCTGACAAAGTGAGTCAGAGGATGCAGACATAGGAACATGAGAGGCCATCAATATTGTGTTACTAGCATTATCCTTTAATATATTTGTAGCAAGCTGATCCTTCTATGGAAACTGTTGACCAGCGGCATCTTACAGGCTGTAATGGAGTGGTACAGGGATAGACTGAGCTGATGGCCCTGCTTCAAGTCTCATAATTCGTTCGTTGATCTTCCCTACAGGCAGGTCATTATGTTTCTTTGAGAGAGGGTATCTTTGCTATGCTTCCTTTCCTTTCTGTTTTGGATCCTCAATAAACTATCGTTGCAACCTTGCCAGCTGCGGATTTCGAAAAGAAGAGAAATTGTCGGCATTACAGTTCATATTTTGTTGCGAGTTATGTGGTATCAATTCCGCATTAGTCATCCATTCTCCATATCTATTAGGCTCTATTTCCTCTGTTGTTAACTTAATTCTGCACCTTGACATGAGAATATTGTTTCTGATCTTGCAATGCTGCACACTGTGAAACATCACTCCACAAAAAGTACATATTCTGCCAATTCTCTCATAGAAAAGATAAGCCCAGCCAGCTAAATCTTTGTTGAATGTGACCCATACCTTATCTCTAACTAATCTTTGAATATGCAATTTGATTGTACCCCAAATGTACTCTTGTGTAGCAGATAACATCGCTTGATTTATTGGATGGAATTCAGACAATTCACCTAGACTTTCCAGAATGGAACTAAGCAAAGCTTTGGATCTGAACCTTCTGGGTATCCCATAAACTCTGACAGTGACATAAATTGAGCTAAATTGGTAATCCTCAATACTTTTTATTTCATCCTCTGGATCCATCCATTCCAACAGAAAATTAGCTGATCCCATGCTCCACGGTTGTCTAGTAATAACAAACATCGCAACATCTAGAGAACGAAAATGAGCCACAAAGATATACCTTGAAAATTGAGAAATCCTGTAGTAGTTGTTCTTCCACGCTCTAACCATGTATTGTTGCACTGCTTGCAATGAAAGAACTCTAGGACCTCCTGTAGACGCAAGAGTCATAAGAATATTATACTCTGCATCTTCCCCTAGTTCTTGCATCTCCTGCTCTGCCTGTACTTGAAGTATTTCTGGCTCTTTGATAGACAGAGCCTGCATGTTGAACTCCAACGAAGGAACTGCCGTGGATCTGACTTGCCTTTCCGGAAACCACGCAGAAAGCTGCGGATTTGGGGGGACCGCAATCCGATCTGACGATTTCTCCGCCATATCTTCTAACTGCCCCTTATCTCGACTGTCAGTGCCATCCATGTCGGCAGATGGAGAGAAATTGGAGGAGCTCACAGGGATTGGGAATGAAGAGAATGAGAAGGGAAAACAAGATGGGATTGAGAAAGATTAAAAGTGGAGAAGAGGCTGGAAAGGGAAAGAAGGAGAGGAGGTCGGCATGACGCCAGTCCAAGAAAAACCGAACACGACACCGCTTAGGTGTCCCAACAATAGGAGCAATATGGTCCTGCAAACACAATACACATGAACTGATAATCCCCACGGCTAATGGCAGAGCTTTGTTTCATCTAGGTTCACTCGTTTACTGAAAGTAGAACTTATCAGTTTTATTTAATTCGGGTTGATGTTTAAATGCTCACCATTTTGGCCCACATCATAATACTCAGAACACAACAATATTTGCTAAAGGTCATGCAAATACATAGTTACAGAACAAATCCTTTGTCCAATGACAACGCAAGAGTCACGACCAGTATCACCAAACAAGACTAGCTCGACCGCCCGGCCTGTGTGTGCGGCAAGGGGAGGAGATACTCTCATGCTAGATGTGTAGAGACAACAAGCTCACGCATAGAAGACGATGGACGACTCATGTAGGAGGCCTCGAACTGCTCCCTGTTGCCACCGATGGCTATGGATCATGCAAAATCCTGACCAAAAGATCACATTTATTTTCACGAAACTAATCTCTTGAACTTTCTCCACGATAATCTTCAAACCTCCTACAAGAATAGTCATTATTTAAAGTCCACATGAATACCTACAAGCAATGATCACAAACATTTACGGAACATTCTTTTAAAGAGGTATGCAGCAATAATTAGAACCAAAAAATACGGTGAAACTATGGTATCTACATTAAATATCATCTAGATTCTAGCAACAACCGTTTTGCGATCATTGGCATTTGAAATAGCATCCAACAACTATCAAAGTTCCATAAGACCGCATTAGTACTTACTATGACGATGTACTTATGCTGCCCAAAAACATACACAGAAGCACAAAATAAAAATTTAAATACATTGGTGCTCACAGGAATAGTCACAAACACCTAAAGAGCATGTGCTTTTCACATCTTCCCAACTACTCAGTTAGCAGAATACCACATCTATGCATTTTATAGCAGGAGCAAAGAAAGAGAGAGAGATTGCTGTGAGTAAGTGACATTGACGCACACAGAGGATTACCATCAGCGCTCACATGGGATCCAAGCACAGGAGCAAGAACTGACAGCTTGCGTAAGTCTGAGGAGGGGCTCATCTGGTGGCATATCAATGAGAGATAGCGGTAGCACAGTGAGACCATGATGCGGGCACCCTTAAACTGATGTGAATTTTGTTGCCAAACTGCTATGCAATCATGCAATGAGTGAGCTACCATATAATATAAAGTCGATCTCTCTCTAACACACATCAAAATATTTTTTACGGTTGTTCTGTATGAACCAATGACAAAATACACATTGAACTGACAACAATATATATTTTTTTTCATATAGGAAACATGTTCTTCTCCACATGAACTGATACTCTAACACACAGAAAATTGTTTCCATGCTTTTCTAAGAACCAAGGATAAAATATAGGGTCGGACAATGGGGGATTAAAGTTTGTAGCAGTAGTGCTCATGGCAATATAGGGATGTCCCAGGACAAGCCCTCGTGTATAAAAAAGCTAGTGGTTTAAATTCAAAACGTGGACAACGCCACCAAGCATTTCATTAGTATATATTCGCACCTTATCCTCCAGTGCCTATTTTGTATTATATGAAGATGGAAAACATAAAGGCAATTGTACTTACAATTTGGAATTAGATGTACTGAATAGCATATAGAAGATGGATTGAAAAAATTGAACTAGCACAACCATTCTGCCTTTTGACAATCTTTTGAACTAGCTCTACGACAATTTTTTGAACTTACGTATGTAGATGAAGTAAACTTTTCGACACATATCTTTTGTTTGTAACCATACCCAACTCACACCCTCCTTGATATTGTGTTGAACTACTGTTGCATTTTTTATGCGGTGAACTTTTTTATAAAAAAATACTGACTAATGTTTTCTAATTTACAATAATACTTCACTGTTTTTTTGTATGAATTGTTTTGTATAATGCAAATTTGAACTATTGTTTTCTTTTCATTAACCAATTACATCAGACTAATTTAGAGAATGTACTTCTTGGCAGCGACACAATAAACCTCCAGGAAAATAAGATTTGTACCACTTTCTCTCCAATGTCACTAGGCATGCTAACAAAAAACATAATTCATGTGAAAAGATCTTCTCTTTTCAAACATAAAAATAAAAATGTCTTGATTGTAAAGACACCATAAGAAGTGTAAAAGTGTTTTCCAAATGACCTTAATCACTAAATACACGGAGTTGGCTTGATTAGTGTCACTGTAATGCCAATCATCTTATGCTATAGGAAGAACATGGAAACATAGATGAAATTGGACTTATGACCGGCAAGTAGTTGAACTGAACAAAACTGTCACTGCGCAACAAGAAACTACAATTAATTAGCCTGTGATGCTCTAGTTCAGCTACACTTCAAGAATTCAATGTTTTTATGTATACCACCATCATACATGGCACTGGCACTTAGCATCTAAAAACACTTAGTGGAATCAACAAACAACTAGTAAAACTGCGGGTAGCATGCATGTATGCATCAGCACTGCGGCATGGGCCTATGGATTACCGCTTTTCCTAGATTTTCAACATATAATTTTTCTCTTTCATGAACTTGTCCATGTTTTCTAAGCAAGGATGTGCACTCCCCAAAACAGAGTGTACTTACTAAGCATCAGTAATTGAACTTCAAGCATTTTGTGTATGTAAAATATACTTTTTTAACCCAAGTTGTAGGTGAACCTTTCCATGTAGATGTACAAACATGAAAAAGCTATGATGACAGAAGTGTTTTATAAAACTCCACAAAGAACAAGAATCTTTTTTTCCAAATAAATCATACAAAATATTAACCAAAAATTATTTGTATACACATTATCCAGTTATCTCATAAGCCATTTTGTGTACAACATCATTATCAAGCACAAGTGTTATAGGAAGAAGATTGAAACACAAAATAAATTGGACTTACCAATGGGAAGTCGATGAGCTGAAAAGCATACAGAAGAAGAATTTGTGAATCTGGCTTTTTGGTGCATCCTACAAGAAATTTAGAACAAATATGAGACATGAGGTTTTCTAGGGGGGCTGCCGGTGGAAGGAGTAGTCCAACAAAGGAATATGGTAGCCTCGTAGAGATGGTTGGCGCAGACGCATCCGGAGGAGGGAACCGAAGCCATGTTGCAGGGAGGCCGGCGATGGCACTCGGGACAGAGAAGCCAGCTGAGGTCCACATGTGAGGTCGGAGGTTGCGGATCCCAGGCGTGCGGCAACGAGTGGAGGTCGGAGCCAGTGGATGCTCGAGCATCGGAAAATCCTTGAACTTGGCGTACACCGGTAGTAGCAATTACTGGTTCTCCGCCACCTAAAATGCAGAACACATGGAAAATAAGAATTGCACTGATCCAAAATTAGATTCTAAACTGAGTGTGTCACTTGTGTGCGATCATTCCTTGTGAATATTCCATCAAACAGGTTTGGTGTCACTTGATGCAAGAATACAAAACAAACATACGGAAAGTTATAGTTCTTTCATTCAGCTATTTTCTGAACTAAGCAGTGCATTTCTCCCTCTCAACATTTGAAAATTTCCAATTATCCGACGGTAACTATATTTGTACTCTGAAATACTATTGTAACTATTTTTGAACTGTTTTAGTTACTGTAGTTTTTGTGGTCTAGGCCCTAAACCACAGTATGTGTACATCTAGAACAATTTAAATTTTCAGAACAAACTTACATCGATGTGTTATACTCTGAATCTGTATATAGGACATGATGGGTCTCAGGCTACTTTCAAAATAGGTTGCATTAGGGGAGAAATTACCTCTTCCTCCTGCCTGGATAGAGGATATGTACTTCCAATACACGAACAACAGAACTGAAGTGGTTCTCGTCACCGGTCTGCAGTCGCTCCAGCCTCCCTCATGCTGCATTCAGAGAGAAAATAAATTAGTGACAGAAAGGAGTTTAGAGAGGAATAAAAACAGAAGAGGAGAGCATTATAATGAAGGTCAAGATCATTCTTTACTTGCAGCTGAGACATGGACCAATGGTTAACTATAATGAAGTGCAGACATAGTGAAAAACCAAACTCTGAACTATTACTTGCAGCTGAGAAAATGTTCAAAGAAAAATGATATGGCGTTCTCATTTTGTGGGTGCTCAATGGGTGTGGTGTTGGGTGAAGATGGTGGTCGCATTTTTGGACTGTGGTCAGAGCTCGACTTGGATGCATGGATGTTGTAGCCGAAGAAACACCATGGAACTTTCCTGAAAACAAACTCTGAACTTTTTTGAGCCTTTTGTTGAGCTGAAGTACTTAAGCAAACACCTGATGGCATCAAGAAAACAAGTGTCTAAATCATTTAGCAATAAAAGCGACTGTAAGGAAAAATTGAACTAATGTTTTTCTCTCATTCCGACAAACCTCCAACATATTTTTTTGAACTGATTTTTTCTATCATTGTACTGTTGCTTTAGGCTTTTTCGGATGAGGTGAAAGCCTCTAGTCTATTTAAAATTGTACTGAACATTCAAAAATGTTTGAACTGACGTGAATCCTTTCACCGAACTACTACTACAATTTTTCGTGAACCTACCCATGTATACGAACAAGTTTTATTTCTGCTAGGCATTTGCGCAATTTTGTGTTAAGAAAAGAGAGAAAGAAAAGAACCTACAATGAACTGAAAAAGCCTACTTTGTGAAGATGGTGGCCGTGATTCTACTTGCACTATTTGTCCGCACTCCACTTGGACAGCTGCCAGTAGCCATGGCAGATGAGCTCGTGGCCCAGGGCGGCCAAGGCGACCACTAGGAACTGTAGGTGGATATGTACTAATGAACTAGCGCAGCTCTTGTTGTCGAATTGTACTCAGTTGAGACATGCAGCAGAGCCTCTTTTGGCACATGTTTTTAACATATGTAGTTGATAAGAGTTACCAAAATGTCTGAAACTAGAGAGAAAGTATAGTGCAGCTACATTTTTGTTAGTTATTTTGTCCATGAGTTTGAGAGCCCGCCCAAGTTAAATCATCATAGTACCACTTTTTTTTCTCCATGTAGCAAACTGTGAGAAGAAATGTAAACTAATGAATCATCACCTAGCCGTAGTTTGTTCTTTTCTGGAATCCATTGAACTGAAAAAAGATACAATGTGAGCTGAAGAAACCTAACAAAGTGAACTAAAAAAAGGTTACAAGCATAGATGAAGGCATCGATCTAGTGTGACGTCCGCGGTTCGATATGAAAAAACATACAATCATCATGTTTTTTAACAGTTTCAATTTTGGCTGAATTTATCTTTCCAAATTCAAACTTACAATTTTTTGTAGGGTCATGCTGCAGCCCAAGAAACGCCATGGATCTTTTCTGAACAAAAAAACGAATAAAAAAGGATCAAACCTTTAGTACGAATGACTCTGAACTTTTCTAGAGATTTTTCTTGAACTGAAGTATGCTTGGATTGGGAGCCCAGACTAGAATAATTCTGGTAGACATGACGTGGAGATTTTTTTTCTAATCCAGGTACCAGGCCAAT
The DNA here is from genome assembly GCA_902687465.1 of Secale cereale. Classification (NCBI taxonomy): domain Eukaryota; kingdom Viridiplantae; phylum Streptophyta; class Magnoliopsida; order Poales; family Poaceae; genus Secale; species Secale cereale. The sequence goes on along the minus strand of LR738711.1, from coordinate 453,172,081 downwards.
GTGTGCCAAGAACGAACACACATGAACTGATGAAAATACACAAGGCTAGCTGTCGAGCGATGGACTGAGAGGCGAGTGACTAACGAGAACACACACACACACACACACACACACACACGGACTGACTAGAACAAACACACATGAACTGACGCTCACTTGCGATTGAGAGGTGAGGCAGACTACGTGGATCCATTAACACAAGCATGCTTTTCCCTTGAGAACAATTTGACAACCGTGATTAAGAATATATACATCAAACCCCTCATTCAACAATAAGAGCAAAAGTCGTTCAAGTAAACAAAGTGGCCATCAGCATGCGTAAATCAAGGCCGTCAGTTCAAGCATTGTGTGGCTAGCAGGAAATGTGCTTGAATCTTAGCTGAACTTTGTACAGAGATCTAAACTTACATGAACTCATTTTACATGGATTTGCACGGTTGGCTAGTGATGAAGGCAGGGCGAGCAGAGGTAGAGGAGGACCGCTGGATGTTGTCACCATTGCCATCCTGCTCGAGTGGTGGATGGCGCTGGTTCAGGGGTGCAGGGAAGCGAGCCTCTAGGGGTGCTGGCGCTTGGGACACTTCGGGAGTGCGGCGGCCGGGGCGAGGACCGACGATCAACAGGGAGCAACAGCTCCTCTTTTCCCTCGGCGGATCGTGTATCCACCACCGTGGCTAGCCTTAGGATATAGTTGGCTCGGGAGGCAGCGGTGGCCAGTTGTGCGCGAAGACTGGCGGCGCTCGGAGGTAGGTGGTGGCACACAGAGGCAGGGGTAGGCGGGGCGTACTGGGGGAGGGAGGTTGTGGAGGCGGCACGTTGGGGTAGTGGGGTGACGACGGCGTGCTGAGGCAATAGCCGGCCGAGGCGCGGTGATGTAGGGTGGAACCCTAATCGGCAGATCTTTCACGAAAGGAGGTTATCCCACGATGAACACGGAGAACACAAAAAGATACGGAGGAAAACACGAGGGGAAGCACTCAAATCAACACAAATATGGTCACACAGGTGCTAGATCCACGATACACATCAAGATACACGATCCATAGTCAACAACGGTGGTACAAAGATAGTCTTCTCCCGGAGGAGGTCTTGAGTTATCCCTTGGGATCTTCTCCACGAAGGAGGTCTTGAATCTGAGGTGGATCTTCTCCGAAGAGGTCGCGGTCTCGTAGGAGAGGAACCACTAAGGTCTATGATGAGCTATCCAAAAGCTCCCCCGAAAGGATGGAAGTCAACGAGTATATATTACATGGGATGACGCCGTCAGGTCGGACGTCCGCTGGTCACCGGACGTCCGGTGGTTCGGGAGGGACCGGACGTCCGGTAATCCTCGGATTTCCGCTATTTATGTTCTGTGGTTGATGTCACGGACGTCCGGTGGCTTCCGGTCGTCCGGGAGTCGCCGGTCGTCCGGTGCCTGGGAGTGACCGGTCGTCCGGTGTGGGCCGGACCTCCGGTGCCTGTAGCCTCTTTAGCCGTACTTCGTCTTGTACCAAGCACTTGTCGATCTCGCCGTCTTGTCCGCTGTACAGAGCTGTCCCGTGGCCTTCATCCAAGTACCTGAGTATGCATAGAGTTTCTGATGAGGGTAGGAGCCATGTCTCATGTGAATCGGGAGGATGTAGAGCAAGGAGTGAAGTCACCTCGGTCACGAGAGCTCTAGCACGAACACGTGTCATGGGTCCTTGAGGCACTTGGTGAGGCGATGGCATGTCCATGGGGATGACCTTGGGATCCTCCGCATAATCTCCCCTCCCTTGGGAAAGATCCGACCTCAGATCGAAATCTTCATCACCATGGAAAGGAGATAAGTCCTTGATGTTGAAAGTATCGCTCGCGGAGTACTTGTCTCGTGGGATGTCGATCTTGTAGGCGTTGTTGTTGTAGCGTGCTAGCACCTTGAAGGGTCCGTCGGCGCGAGGTAGTAGTTTGGACTTGCGCTCGTGTGGGAAACGGTCCTTGCGAAGATGAAGCCAAACAAGATCTCCCGGTTGGAACACCATTGGTGCCTTGTTGACGTTGATCTTGGTGGCGAGACGATGGACTTGTCGCTCGATCATTGCCCTTGTATCTTCGTGCACCTTCTTGAGATAGCTTGCTCGTGCACTTGCGTCCATGTTCGTGCGCTCTTGTAGAGGTAGAGGTAGGATGTCCAATGGGGACAACGGGTTGAACCCGTAGACGACCTCGAAGGGGGACTTGCCGGTAGTCGAATGTCTTGTGCGGTTGTAGGCGTACTCGGCGATGGGTAAGCATTGCTCCCATTCCTTGATGTTCTTCTTGATCAACACGCGAAGAAGCGTCGAAAGCGTGCGGTTCGTCACCTCTGTTTGGCCGTCGGTTTGTGGATGGTATGCCGAAGAGAAGAGTAGCTTGATTCCGAGTTTGGCACATAGAGGCTCAAGAACTTGATGTCCCGATCCGACACGATCGTCTTTGGCACTCCATGTAGACGAATGATCTCCCTACAAAAGAGATTGGCAACATCTGAAGCATTGTCGATCTTGTTACAAGGAATGAAATGAGCCATTTTAGAGAATCTATCCACGACGACAAACACGGAATCTTTGCCATTTTGAGTCCTAGGCAATCCAAGTACAAAGTCCATGCTTATGTCTTCCCATGGATGGTATGGAATAGGAAGTGGCATGTAAAGACCATGAGATTGAGCTTTTGACTTAGCTTTGCGGCATGTAGAACATCGGTTGGTGAGGCCTAAGACGTCACGTAGCATCTTGGGCCAAAAGTAGTTCTTTGAGAGCGTAGCAAATGTCTTGTCGCGTCCAACCATGAGTCCTCCTCCATGCGATTCCTGCAAAAGGAGCAAACGAAGCGAAGACTCGGGAATGCAAAGTTTGTTAGCTCTCATAAGATATCCATCCTTTATGTAGTAACGTTCCCAAGAAGTGTGAGTCAAACACTTAGCATAAGGATTTGCAAAGAAAGGATCATGCTCATATAAATCTTTTATGTGCTCAAAGCCAATAACATTCAACTCAAGTTGTGTAACAAGCATGCATTTGCGGGAAAGCGCATCCGCCACAACATTTTCTTTGCCTTTGATGTATTTGATGACATAGGGAAACGACTCAATGAACTCACTCCACTTAGCATGACGCTTGTTCAACTTAGTTTGACCCTTGAGATACTTGAGAGTCTCATGGTCCGTATGAAGAATGAATTCATGAGGTCTAAGATAATGTTCCAAACACGTGAAACTCCCACCAAGGCATAAAGCTCTTTGTCATATATGGGGTTGTTAAGTTGCGCTCCGGATAGCTTCTCGCTAAAGTATGCAATTGGGCGCTTTTCTTGCATGAGCACACCACCTATGCCGGTACCACTAGTGTCACAATGGATCTCAAACGGTTGATCAAAGTTTGGTAGGGCTAAAAGTGGTGCGTAGGTAAGCAACCTTTTTAGCTCATTGAACGCGATGTCTTGCGAAGGACCCCAAATGAAGGATGCGTTCTTCTTGCTCAAGGCGTGTAGAGGCATAGCAATAGTGCTAAAGTCCTTCACAAAATGTCGGTAGAAACCGGCTAGACCAAGGAAACAACGCACTTGCATGAGATTCGTTGGTTGAGGCCAAGTTTTAATTGCTTCAATTTTAGTTTCATCAACGTGAACACCTTGTGAAGAAACGACAAATCCTAGGAAGACGACCTTGTCAACGGCAAAAGTGCATTTCTCCATGTTAGCATATAAGCGTTCTTTCCGAAGGGTTTGTAAAACCATACAGATGTGTGTCACATGGTCCTCTAGCGACTTGCTAAAAACGAGGATGTCATCAAAGTAAACCACTACAAAGACGCCTATGTAGGGTCGTAGACAAAAGTGCATAAGACGCATAAATGAACAGGGTGCTTCCGATAAACCCATTGGCATAACAAGCCACTCATATAACCCAAATTTGGTTTTGAAAGCCGTTTTCCACTCATCACCCTCTTGAATGCGAATTTGGTAGTAACCACTTTTAAGATCAATTTTCGAAAAGATGGTGGCACCACATAATTCATCAAGCATGTCGTCTAAGCGTGGGATAGGATAACGGTATCTAACGGTGATAGCATTTATAGGGCGGCAATCGGAGCACATGCGAAAACTTCTATCTTTCTTAGGCACGAGAATAACCGAAACGGCACAAGGGCTTAAGCTTTCGCGTACATGACCTTTGTCGATGAGTTGTTGCACTTGTCGTTGTATCTCCTTGGTTTCCTCGGGGTTGACGCGGTAAGGAGCCTTGTTTGGAAGTGGTGCGCCGGGTATGAGGTCGATGCGGTGTTCGATTCCGCGAAGTGGAGGTAGACCCGGAGGTAGCTCATCGGGAAAGACGTCCGAGAATTCCTGCAACAATTGAGACAACACTAAAGGTAGATGTGGTGAAGTGTTAGTAGGTTTGACTTCCCCTTTGCATAAAAGCACAAGGTGAAAGACACTCGATGGGTTCTCACACACTTTTCTCATCTCACTTTTGGTGGCAAATAGCACTAGTTGCTTCTTGTCGCTCATCGTGGAGTCGCTCATATTTGGCTTGTGGCTCTCAATCTCCTTTTGGTGGCTCACTCTCTCACCTATCTCTCCATGATGGTTGGTAGGTAAGTGCTTGTAGGCGGCTACTTGACTTGGAGACATTGGTCTTAGCACGAATTCCTTGCCCTTCATCTTGAAGCTATAGTGATTGGTCCGTCCATTGTGTGTGACTCCACGATCATATTGCCATGGTCGTCCAAGAATAATGTGGCACACGGACATGGGGATCACATCACATTCAAGAGTGTCCTCGTAGGCGCCTATCTTGAAATAGACTTGCACGGTGTGCTTGACTCGAAGAATTCCGGCGTCGTTGAGCCATTGGACCTTGTAGGGGTGAGGATGCTTCGTCTTGACCAATTGAAGCTTGTCGCATAGCTCTTCGCTTGCCAAGTTGTGACAACTTCCTCCATCGATGATGACCTTGACGAAGCGTCCATTGATGCCGGCCTTGGTATGGAAGATATGACATCATTGGTCGTCATCTTGTTGGTGTTGGAGTGTCAAGACCTTGGAGACAACAAGATTGGGACTCGAGTCATTCTCGCAAAACACTTGATGGTCTTCTTCTTCATTCACTTGGCGATGCATAGCGACATGCTCAAGGGCTTCGATCTCATCGTCGCTCATTGAGTCATAAGATCCATCATCATTGATGATCATGGTGCGAACGGTCTTGCACTCAAATGACTTGTGGCCTCTCCCTTGGCGCTTGAAGCATTTGATGGAACTCGTCTTGGAGTTGTCCTCGGTTGGAGTTGTAGATGATGAAGCTCTTGGCTTGAAGTTGTTGGTAGAAGGGGGCCGACTCGATGTAGTCGCATTCTTGTAGCTTGACTTGTCACCAAAGTTTGTAGACGGCTTGGTAGAGGTAGGAGGACTAGCCGAAGTCGTTGAAGCTTGGTTGTAGGAGCTGAAGTTCTTGGAGTTGAACTTGGAGTACTTGTAGTCCTCTTGAACTTGTCGCTCCGCTTTGGTTGCTTGATGTACTAGCTCGAGGAGATTGTTGTATGGTTGAAAGTCCGCAATCTTCTTGATAGGATAGTTGAGTCCATTCAAGAATCTCGCCATTGTTTGCTCTTCATCTTCCGTGATGTTGGCTCTTATCATGGCAATCTCCATCTCCTTGTAGTACTCTTCAACGGACTTGGTACCTTGCTTGAGGAGTTGTAGCTTCTTGAACAAGTCACGGTTGTAGTGTGTAGGCACAAAGCGTGCTCTCATGACTTCCTTCATTTGAGCCCAAGTGGTGATAGGAGGTTCGCCTTTTGCTTCTCTTCTCTCTATGATTTGCTCCCACCATATGAGAACATAGTCTTGGAACTCAAGGGATGCCATTGCGATCTTCTTCTCTTCATCGAAGTTGTGAAGACGAAGGATCTTGTCAACCTTCAATGCCCATGAGAGGTAGTCTTCGGGATCAATGCTTACAGAGAACTTTGGCATGGTGAACTTAAGCTTGCCATAGTGATGCTCTTCATTGTTTCCTTGCCTATTGGGAGGGCGTTCTTGATTTTGGCGGTTGTTAACCTCATGTTGCTCTTGGCGTAGTAGATGTCCATTGTCATGGTGTACTTGCCGAGCTTGTGGTTCTTGTTGGGCTTGTTGCTCTTGTCGCGTTTGAGGAGGAACTTCGTCTTGCATTCTTGCTTGGTGGCGCCTCTCTTGCATCTCATCGCGAAGGAAATTCTCTTCTTGATGAGTGTGTCGAGTGTGAGCTGCCACATTGCAATGTGCATCATGTAATGCTCGTTGCGCCTCAAGAGCTTGAGCTTCTCGACGTTGTTGTGCTTGACGGTTAGCCTCGGCATCTTGTTCTTCTTGGTGTTGACGCGCTCGCTCTTGTTGTTGCTGGCGTAGTCCTTGTCGTTCATGTGCTTGCTCAAGTGTGGCTTGGTTTTGGCGATGTCGACTTTCTTGCTCTTGAAATAGCTCTTGTGAACTCTTGTCTTAAAGTGGATTCTGGTTGTCATGTCGAGCTTGACGTGCGGCTTGACGAAGAGTGTTTGATGTAGGGGTACTTGAGCCTTCCGTGGAGTCGGTATGTCGACTTGAGCGGCTTCGTCTTTGAGAGGATGTGGAAGAAGAACGTCGATTGACTATCAAAGTCCGTAGCTCGTCAAATTGGGTAGACATGTTGGTGTTGATGATGTCGAATTGCTCTCTTGTTCTTGCTTCAAATTGGCGCGCGTCCTCGGTGACTTGACCAATGTACTCGCGCATAGCTTCACTTTCTTGATGGAGAGCTCGTTGGACACCGAAGAGATGTAGTTTGGTGACATAGTTGTTTGCTTCTTGCGGATCGTCGAAGATCGGGTTCGAAGATGTACTTGGCCTATCCATCATCACAGGCAATTATGTGAGTGGAAGAAAGGAGAAGACAATACCAAATGTACCTTAACCGAAGTTGAAAATGGATCAATGATCACTCAATAATGTAACCCGGAAATAGCACTATTGGTACCACTTCGTGTCGATTCTCACACCTACACAAGTAAAGCTTTGAGAGGAGCTTGGTTAGGATGGTGGCATAAATTCAATGCAATTGTCAAAGTGACTCAAAAATGTTGAAAATGGTTCACAATTCGCTCATGCAACAAGTAGATCACTAGCAAAGTAGCACACGGAACACACACACGGATAGATAAACGTGGTTGTGCAACCAAGGGTGAGCAAAAATGTGGAATCCACGGAAAATGCTCGTGTTGCACAACACTAGAGAGACGCTAACCGATTGATTAATAGGCGGATACGCACTTGTGCACGACCTATAAGAGGCAAAATGTAACGACTATCTATCACAAGTATGCTATGAGTGTATGATGTGCCGATGCTTGAGCACAAGATGGTAGTGCTATCTCATATGATCTCCTTTGATGCAAGGCGTGTGATGCTATTTTCCTTTTGCTTAAAAGCTTTGGTTGGCTCTTTTGCTTAAAAGCTTGTGAGCTCTTTCTTTGGGTACTTAATGCATGCTTCTCGGATCAAGGTAGCTATTGTGTTTGCGGATCACTCTTGTGGCACACGGAGATATGATGATATGGTATGCAATTTCTATGGCTATCACTAATGTGCACAAGTGTCGTGGCCCGGCAATACTCAATTGGGTAGTATCAATGGGAAAGCTACTCAAAGATGGTCCATAGGGTGACAATGCAATTGCAAGGTAGAATGACAAAAGTGTCGTCGATGTTACCGTCCTTGCCGAAGTTGGGTGGTGGTGTTGTCGAAGTCTTGCCGTTCCAAGGTAGCCTAAACATCCAAGGAAACGGTGAAACCACAACTCAAATATCCAAGGCAAAGGGAGACAAGAATGTCAAAATCTTAGGGGTTAAGCGATGGTGGTTGCGGAAGTGGTGGTGGAAAGAAAGGTAGGTGGTAGCGGAAGGTGGAACAAAACTAACAAAAATTCAGTTCGTCAGGGTACGTCGGACGTCCGGTAGGTCGCCGGTCGTCCGGTCGCTAGGGAAGGGCCGAACGTCCGGTAAGTCCGGAAATCCGGTGAATGCTTCTGTAGATGGGGTGCCGGTCGTCCGGTGTTTAACGGACGTCCGTTAAAACGTCGATCGTCCGGTAGGACTGGGCTAGGGCTCGCGGATCCGTGGACAAATTGGTCAAACTTGCCCAAATTTGTGGAGGAAAATCTGTGAAAAGATTGGGAAAAGCTAGATCCACTCGTGGCACAGCAAATCCATGGAACAAAGTCAACAAAATCTTGCCAAATCAACAGATCACAAAAAAATTTGGGGCTATTTTTGTGGGGAATTTTCGAAATTGGGAAGAACACAACAAAAACAAGCTAGAAAACAGGGTGTGGGGCTCCAAATTCGTGATCAACCTATGGTCATGATACATAATATGATGTAGGGTGGAACCCTAATCGGCAGATCTTACACGAAAGGAGGTTATCCCATGATGAACACGGAGAACACAAGGAAGATACGGAGGAAAACACGAGGGGAAACACTCAAATCAACACAAATATGGTCACACAGGTGCTAGATCCACGATACACATCAAGATACACGATCCATAGTCAACAACGATGGTACAAAGATAGTCTTCTCCCGGAGGAGATCTTGAGTTATCCCTTGGGATCTTCTCCACGAAGGAGGTCTTCAATCCGAGGTGGATCTTCTCCGAAGAGGCTGCGGTCTCGTAGGAGAGGAACCACTAAGGTCTATGATGAGCTATCCAAAAGCTCCCCCGAAAGGATGGAAGTCAACGAGTATATATTACATGGGATGACGCCGTCGGGTCGGACGTCCGCTGGTCACCGGACGTCCGGTGGTTCGGGAGGGACCGGACGTCCGATAATCCTCGGATTTCCGCTATTTATGTTCTGTGGTCGATGTCACGGACGCCCGGTGGCTTCCGGTCGTCCGGTCGTCTGGGAGTCGCCGGTCGTCCGGTGAACGCCGGTCGTCCGGTGCCTCGGAGTGACTGGTCGTCCGGTGTGGGCCGGACGTCCCGTGCCTGTAGCCTCTTCAGCCGTACTTCGTCTTGTACTAAGCACTTGTCGATCTCGCCGTCTTGTCCGCTGTACAGAGCTGTCCCGTGGCCTTCATCCAAGTACCTGAGTATTCATAGAGTTTCTGATGAGGGTAGGAGCCATGTCTCATGTGAATCGGGAGGATGTAGAGCAAGGAGTGAAGTCACCTCGGTCTCGAGAGCTCTAGCACGAGCACGTGTCGTGGGTCCTTGAGGCACTTGGTGAGGCGATGGCATGTCCATGGGGATGACCTTGGGATGCTCCGCATCACGCGGTAGGGAGGGGGCAGCGGTGGCGCTAGGGCAGGGGGCCGGCGGCGGCGCGCTTGGGGAGGGGCACAACGGTAGCGCGTTGGGGCAGGGGCACGACGGCAACGCGCTCGGGGAGGTGCGATCAGGTCGGGGTAATTGTCCGGGACAATGGGTCCGGGACAAGAGGAGGTGAGCCCGTCGGCGAGGAGGCATGCGGCCGGCCGGCCGGCGGCAGCGCGTGGGTCGGAGGCGCGACCCGCCACGGCCGCGGGCTCCCTCGCTCCAGCTGCCGCCGTCGCTCGCTCATCCGCGACGGCTGCCTCTGGCGGTAGGAGGCGGGTTAGGTTGGGGGCGGGTCGGGGAGCTTCTACTGTGGTCAGCGCGTCACGCCCTTATAGGACCAAGGGTAATAGAATAATATTTTGTTACCAGTAACAGAATAGTCCAGCCCTATATATATCTTTAAGTCTTATTCTACTAACAAAAATCCTTATTCTGCTAACACCCACCCCACCCCACCCCGTGACCATCCCCACCTTCTTCCTTCGGGAAACACCCGCACCCAACCCCCTGATCCCCCACCTTCTTCCATGCCGCAGCCCCCGCACCCCCACCTTCTTCGCCGCCCC